>CM064060.1:28118254-29319325 GCA_032594955.1 Panicum miliaceum
TAACTATTCTCAATATGAGCGCATGTTATACAAATACTACTATTTACTTAGCTCCTAAAGACTTGAGTGCTCTGTTGGATATTCTCATGCTCAATTTGGAGTCCATCATGAAATATTTTTTTGCTTGTTGCAAAGTTTTCTTCCAATTGTGCAAAGCCTGTCTTTGAAGAGGAGGCATATGAGATGTGAAGATATGTCTCTAACTTCAGTTTGGAAGATAAAATCTTCGTAGTATACAATTATGTTATCTTGAGAGACATGTGGTGCGATATTTATGTCGCTTACTGTATTAGGATGATTAATATAGGAGCCATAATAGATAAACATTGTATACTCAGGAATAACTAGTTTCATTAGCATGTATTCCAACTTTAAAATCCTACCAAACAAAAATCATTTGTTTATGGTAATTGTCTAATTATTATCTACCTTTTTATGTTTATCTTTTTTTCTGATTTATGTTTCAATTTTTATTAGGTAGGGTGATTATTTCTGGTTTTCAGCAGATATTGAAAAATGAAGGCTTGCCTGGGTTGTATCGTGGTCTTTCACCAACAATTGTAGCACTGTTTCCGACTTGGGCTGTAAGGAATTGTCTATCTTACATCTTTTATAAGCACCACTGGCAGAACTGTTTTGCTTCAATGCAAACACTTCTTTCATGTTTGGTTGCCCAAGTGTGGTTTAGTTGAACAACCAATGAGCTATCATTGTTGCTCGGAGACTTGACCTTGTCCTTATCTGATGTGATCACAGTATATTTAATGCATATTTTGAGTTAAGGCTAAAATCAAATGCCCAATTTTTGGACACATGATTAGAGATGTATTGCATTTTTTCTTGCTAGTGAGGGGGCCATCTTGTTACTTAATATCCAATTTACCGTAAAAATGATCCAAATGATATATGATGTGGATATAGATTCTGATTTTATCATGAGAAGGATAATGTTGGTAGTTTGGTTAGGCAAGTGGTTCATTTGTGGTGAGCTCATTTTTTTAAGGAAACAAAAGGCTGTTTTGGTGATTTTAAGGTTTTCTATGGGAGGTGGGTGAGGGGAGGAACATGTGGAATATATACCTTTTTATAGTAGAAGTCAGTAGTAAGTCCGATTTTGGACGGGTATGACACTGCTATCTTATGGAGTTTGAATTGTAAGATTGTGTATAATGCGTGGGATATATTGCTTGAGCCCCTTGGGCTGATTATATAGGAGTACATGGCTTGGAGGGCAAGTAGCCTCTCCTAGAGATAAGGAAGGTTATCCCGGGATCACAATCAATCCTAAACTAACCATATCCGGAGTTGCCTAATATACTCTTAACATGAATATCTAATAACCATGTGTTCCAAATGTAACTGACAAAAGGTCTTGAGTATGTATGCTCCCTGAAAACATTTCCTTGTATTCCATAATCAGGTAGAAGAAACACTAGTTTGGAACGTGATGGTCTTTTCTCTTTTTGGTTTAGAATTTTCTCTGTTTCCTTGTTTAGGGTTTGGGTCAACCTAGTATTCTGTTTCAACAAAAACTCTGATTGTGTGCATTGGAGCTGGTGCCTGTGGGGATATTCCTTTTATCGCTTTAAAAAATCATCAGATAGTTGATCTTTGGTCTATGCACTTCAATTATTTGAATTTTCCTTGTTATTTCTCAACTTTTTATATGGTATGTACTATGTAGCAAAACAAGTAAACCTACCTTTTTGTGTCTGCAGGTAACCTTTTCGGTTTATAATCATGTGAAGGGACTTCTTCACTCGGAAGGTTAAATACAACTGTGCTTAAGTAGTGTATTACATCCATCCTTTTGCGTTTATATGTCAAATGTTGAAGAGCATTAGGCAGAGATGTCAAATAGATCTTGTGGTGGTAGATGTGCTTGAATGAGATTTATCCATCTCTTAGTTTCATTTTCAGTTAATCGAGCATTTCAAATGAATATGGTACTCTATTGCTTGGCCCTTGTATATATTAGAGTAAACCATATATATTATTATGACACTGTTTATAAAACCAGACATTATTATGGTACTCTACTGTTTAAACCTCATGTATTATTACTTATAACACTAATCTGTTCAACACTAGACAGTTTTTTATAGCTCTGTCTGCCGCCTGCTTATATTCAATTTTTTTTATACATCATGAAAATGCTCTGTTGCTTTTTGAAAGTTCTAACTTATTTTTACAGATGCAGTTGGCTGTGATATGATGGTTTTTATAGCTCTGCCTGCTGCCTGCTTATTGTAGTCAATTTTTCGGATACCATGAATATGCTCCGTTGCTTTTTGAAAGTTCAGCTCCAGTTGCCTGTTATAAGTTGTGTATGATTTGCGTCATTAACTTTATTAGACCACAATTCAAGCTCAGTTTACTGTTGTTATTATAAATTGTTTATAATGCAGATAAAAGAATCGATGCACAAACTCTATACTAACAACACTTGTTCATCATGCAGATGGTAATAACAGTGAACTATCTGTCCAAGCAAATGTTCTCGCAGCTTCATGTGCTGGAATTGCAACAGCTACTGCAACAAATCCACTATGGGTTGTGAAGACTAGGCTACAAGTATGCTATACTGTAAAGTTTATGTTTATCTATGTTTCTATGTCTGGTATTTATCTTCTAATAATGTTGCATCACTTGTTGAGGTTTTATGGTTTTATATATGATTTCGACATACAGTTCTTTTTTACACAGTATTATTTAGTACCCTGAAATGATTGCCAAATTGGAAAATACCTTCCCATATGTCACTCACATGTGCCTCACTATACCAATCTGCCATCATGGGATGATGTTTTCCAATTTAAACCATTCTGTGATAGTACTGAGCCAAGCTCCTGTGAGATTGCAGGGGGTGTAATAATAAATATTGCTTGCACATTTGTTTTGGTTGAGGTGCATAATCATTTGGCTAAGAGTATACTATTCCAGTTGTATACATATTCCAGTTGTATACATGCCTGGGTTCGGGTGTTCAAGAAAAACATGGGTCATGGTTCAGTGAGTAACTATTACGGATTCACATGCTTAACATTTCTAGTTAAACAACAGAGATTTACCTAGACCTAATAAATAAAGCTCGTGGAGTATTTTCCCTACATCGACACCCAGGGGCAGACCCAGCTCACAGCCATAGGCAGGCTGAAGTCTTCTTCTTCTTCTTCTTCTTCTTCTTCTTCTTCTTCTTCTTCTTCTCTCTCTCTCTCTCTCTCTCTCTCTCTCTCTCTCTCTCTCTCTCTCTCTCTCCCTCCCTCCCTCCCCCTCCCTCCCTCCCTCCCCCTCCCCCTCTCCCCCTCTCTGTCTCCCTCCCTCCCGCTCCCGCTCCCCCTCCCGCTCCCTCTCTCGCTCCCTCCCCCCCCTCCCTCCCTCGCTTCTCTCTCTCTCTCCCTCTCTCCCTCTCTCCCTCTCTGTCTCTCTCTCTCTCTCTCTCTCTCTCTCGCTCGCTCCCTCCCTCCCTCCCTCTCCCTCTCTCTCCCCCTCTCCCTCCCTCTCTCTCTCTAGCTTCTCCTCCCCTAGCTCCCCCTTGTTCCAATGGAGGCTGCCTCACTGGATCTGCCACTGTCCACACCAGCTGACTAAATCAAATGCTGCCCAACATTGGTGTCCTGCCTCCTTAAACAATTAATAGCTCTAATGGCGCCCATATTTTATTCCTCAAATTACACTAATGTCTCAGCTTCAATGCACCTAATTAAACCTGTGCCTTGTTCTTTCAATATTCATCTTCCTTTTTTGCTCTTCATATGTTCTCTACGAATTACATGTACACGCTGGGTAGGCGTCAAAAGATGTCATACCATAGCCTATTGTCCTCAGTTGCTGGAGATTGGATGATTGTACCAGTTTGTTGGAGATGTGGCAGGATCTTTTATGTCTTAGTTGTTACTGTTCTGGACATACATTCTTTTCTAGGAATTGAGGGGCATTGTTCTTTTTTTGGCTTTCCGTATGAGCTGCACCCTTAGACATTTGTCTCCTGCCCTAGTATCCCTGTTAACTAAGTCTGCTGCTTGTAGAGGACATTAAAAGTTAACACCAGATTACCAAGTAGTGTTGCCCTAAGTCCTCCGATGACCTAATCGTAATGATAGTTAGGATTTTATCATTTGAACTCTTTGCGTTTTTGTTTATTTCGTTTCAAGTAGATTGGTTCTTGTGTTTTTTTATGATACCAAACAATTATGGAAAGATCACACTTTAAACAATAAAATTTTCACTAACACTCCCTCCAAATGCTCTAGTCATAAATAAGTCTCTTTTTGAACATTGACAAGGTCCCCGATACACAACTTCAACTACTATTTTTTGTTAAAATATATTTATAAACTACTTTTTGAGACAAATCTACTCATCATTTTCAAATATTCAAAATCAGTATGACAAATGTTTTGTAGTTCTCGAGCATGATTGTGATTACGAGGAATTGGCAATTGTCGACATCTTGATCGGATGCTCTTGTTGTGATGATGAAGCTAAACAACCTAGTTGAGGGAGGGATGGAGCATAAATGAGAGAGATATGGAATGAGTGACTCTTTATTTTTACCTGCCCTTGAATCCCCTAATAAATCCTTTATATGGATTTTAGATGCCACTGGAACTGGAAATTTTGAAAGCTCTTAGATTGGATCTCTGAATGCCACTGAACAATTGACGTTTTCGTACTTGCTATTGCTTCTAGAAACAATCTTGCTTTGATGATGTACGATATCACAATAGGATGCAACGAAGGGGAGTAGGATAAAACCTGGGGTTGGCAGAGCCGAGTGCTTGGCAATTGAGCATGATGGCTGGTGTGGAAGCACACCATTTGCAGTTTGCTTTAGTGGTATTTCTGGGATTTCAAAACTTTTTGGTGGCATGTAATAATTTTTCTATATAGTGGGCAAGCCTCATGGTGCAGATGGAGACAATGATTTGGTATATAAGAAAAAATAATAATCATACTTAACCATAATTAACTCTAATACTTAGCACTTTCTGTTTTCTGACTATTAGCTCATCTATGAGCTCTCTTAGGTTTGCCACCTTTTCTGCATGCATTGTTAATGGGCCCTCACATGTTTGGACCATAACATAAACTGCAATAAATATGATTTCTGCCTTTGAATCTGCATGCTGGATACATTTGCACAAAAAATTGTAGAGTTTCTACTTCGCAAAGAATAAAAGGCATTGTTAGCACAATATGCATTATGTGGGATCCATTCCAAATTATTCCATTTGAGGCATCTTATTTGCTCTGTGTCTAGAACATGAGTCTGAGATTTGTGGAAGGGTTTTTTTTTTCTCAAACGCGCAGGAGAACTGCGCATCAATATATAAGAAGAGAAAAAGGGGGGTAAAGAGCCCCAAAACAAAGATTGTTACAGGATTAAGGGTCTGTAACACACCCTTAGAACATTGCTCTGTGTCCCTGAATGTTTGAGATTGCTCTGTGTCTAGAACATGAGTCTGAGATTGGTGGAAGGGTGATACATGTGATCACCATGCATGAGTTAACTCATGTTTTATTCATTCTTTAAGTGCCTGCTGGTTCTTTATCATTATTTTAAGAATTGAAACCACCTTAATTGTTCTGCTTTTGAGGCATCAGAAAGGTAATAAGACTAAAATACTAAATGCACAATAACATCTAGTATGAAATCTGAACAGGGTATGCCATAAACTTTAGAGGTCGGATTACATCTTTTTCTTGTTGTAAAGAATGAACTAATGAGTCCCTGAATGTTTTAAGACCGAATGCAGCATATTATACATAAAATGCATCACCCCATCTATATGATTGCATTCCTATTCTTGTTGTCACCCACTGAGGTGGTCTGGTGAGAAAAACCGATCACTCCGTCAGCTCACTGGTTTGTCTGTTCAAACACAGTCTAAAATGCTACTGTTTTCATATCTTTGAGCAGTGTTTTAACTCACATTGATGTACATGTGCCAATTTTACCTTTGCATATATAACTTAGAATCTGTATTTACATGGAGGCAAAGACAGCAAATTGGTAGTTTGAATCCTCCGATAATGCATGGGATTGGAACAGTATCATGCCTTTTTTTTTGACAAGTAGAGATCTTTTAGCGATCAGACTGCCAAACTAGATGTGGTTTGAATTGGTGTTTTCCTGATCGAACCAATGGTTTGCTTTGGATAATGTGACTGTCAATTTATTTTGAGTGAAGGAATTTTCAAGACATGAACAAAACATATGCTACAGGTAGTGACTGGCTGGAAAACGTCCACTCCTTTTATGTAACCAGAAAAAACCACCATACACTCCCATATAACATTTTGCTTCCATCAATAGTCTAAATGAAGTTTGGGAGAACTGCTTGAATGCTTTTTAAGCAATGATTGGTAGTACAGTTTGCAGTAAATAATTGAGCCTTTTATATTCTGCTCTTGGTCTTGAGATAGTAGCTATTACTCTGTTATCTTTCGCACTTGCATTTCTGTGCCACTTTGGATGATATCTAACCTGTATTCCATGTTTTCTGTTGAAGACACAAGGGATGAGACCTGGAGTAGTGCCTTACCAAAGCATCTTGTCTGCTTTGCAGCGGATTGCAAAAGAAGAAGGAATCCGTGGATTGTACAGGTAGATTGTGCATCTAACTGCAATGCACATTATGCTGTTCATTCTATTTCTTAGTTTTCATTAAACTATCATTGACCTAATGTGCCCTTGATTCTTTTCTCTGTGATGATAGTGGTCTCCTTCCTTCTCTAGTTGGGGTTGCTCATGTAGCCATCC
Source organism: Panicum miliaceum (assembly GCA_032594955.1). NCBI lineage: Eukaryota > Viridiplantae > Streptophyta > Magnoliopsida > Poales > Poaceae > Panicum > Panicum miliaceum. The sequence continues at coordinate 28,125,021 of CM064060.1, forward strand.
AGCTCCCAGTCTATGAAAAGGTGAAACTATACTTTGCTAAAAGAGGTAACAATATTTGCTACAGAAAATGTGAATGAAGATTGATCATCCATCATCCACATGTAAAAGATTGACTGTGTACGTCTTTTTTTTTTTCAGACAATACTACAGTTGATAAACTCAGCCCTACACAAGTAGCTATGTGTTCATCAGGATCCAAAGTAGCAGCCTCGATAATAACATACCCACACGAGGTATGTTTATTGATACAGTGCATTTCCTACCATCTTTCCATAAATGAAGATTTTCTCCATCCTTTTAGAATAGCTGAGTACCATATTACTCTTTCACAAGCTGCTCATGGTACATCTTGTAATTTTGATCAGGTAGTTTAGCACGTGGCATGTCATTAGTTTCTTTTACTTCGTCACTGTGATAGGATAACTTGGGCTTTTGCCAATAGATGGGGTTAAAGTGAAGTAACAAACTGTTCCTGTCAGTTGTCTCCTTGTTTTCATGATGTATAGGCACTTAAAAGGTATGTTTTCTTTTCTCTCTCCTAGTTTTAAACATTTAGATGTTGGCTTATGTTGGTAGGTTGTACGATCCAAATTGCAAGAACAAGGCCGTGATCATCTTGGTGCTAGGCGGTATAGTGGTGTAGCTGACTGTATCAAGCAAGTTTACAGGAAGGAAGGTTTTCCTGGCTTCTACCGAGGCTGTGCTACCAACTTGTTGAGAACCACCCCAAATGCTATCATTACTTTTACCAGCTATGAGATGATAAATCGATTCATGCACCAGCTTCTGGCCCCGTAATGGAGAGCTTGAAGCCAGCAAAGTTCCATTGAGTTTGAAGTTCTAGCAGAGATGGAAATCCAATCTAGCTGCGGGTCTAGTCTAATGGTTAACATGGTTGTTGCCATTTTCCCATTCTGACGAAATGGTGGCTGTTAAACACAGGTTTTGGTGATAGAGAATCAAAATATTCTGTTTTGGCGTGTTATAGAAACATCGTCTATGATGCATGATGGAAACTGTTGATAGAAGCAAATCCTTGTCTGCAAAAATTGCCGATTTTTACTGATTTAAGCTCGAAATCGATGTGACCAGTTGTTACGGTTGTTCACATATCGCATATAGAAGCGATAGATGCCTAGAACTCTCAAAGAAGCAAGTAAAACTCCTGCGAGGCTGCGAGTCTTGTAAACAGGATATGCATCACTGTGCAAACATTGCCCTCTGGTTATGCTATTTTTTATTTTAGATGATGTGAAACTGTTTTCATTTTTATTTAAAAAACATATTAAAATGTGTACTCAGTTGACCAACGTGATTGGCATAGTGCCCGGGGTAAGCCAGCAGTGCAAGCCTGCATACACGCGTTTCCCCAACGGGGCTGACGAGACGCGTGCATCCGCCGCTCGGGGGAAACAAAGCAACAAAATCAAAGAGAAGGTAAGACCAATGTCAAAATAAAGCGAACAATCCTCCGATCTTAATTGAAGTGGGCGATGGTGTCAGGAAAGCTGATATTGTTTCGTGAAAAGTCCTGTAATTGACCCGTTAAGATTTGGTGCTCTCACGCGAGAGGGGCTAATGTTGGGAATGATCGCCTAACCCCCTCGTGCACGAAAGTATCTTCATCTCGCCTGAAGTAACTTCCGTAAGATAGATTCTTGTGAGGGTGTGGATCCGGGTTCGGGCGATGTCTGTTTAGACGTTGAATGAACTGTTGCCACGAGTGGTTCGACACGTGTCATATGGTTAGAATTTCTATGAATAATACTTGATCATATTTGAACATCGTAGAGTAAAGTAGTGCAATAATAATTTTTCTAGAAATAATTTTATTGAATGAATTAGAGATATTGATTAAAAAACGATTTTTGATAACCTACAATTAACAATTGCATAAATTATTGAAAATATAAGGAATCACATATAGAAAGTTTCGCAATATTCAATATGTGAATAGCTAGCCTAAAAAAACCTTGCATATCTTTGTGGCCCGTATGTATATCTAGTTAGTCAGTCTTACTGAGTATATTGTACTCAAGGTTTGTTAAGGCCCCATTTGACTGGGCGGAGCTTCGGCTTCGGCACGGCACTGTAGTACTACTATAGCGCGGAGCTGGGGGAGCCAAAAAAACCGAGCTCCAGCAGTTTTGGTGTGTTAGTGAGAGAGGAAAGGAGAGAAAAACGGTTCCAATGAACAATGTTGCTACAGTGATTGGAGAGCCGGAGCTCTCCTAATCGGAGAGTAAGGCGCCGTTTGGGAGGGCTCTAACCGGCTCCGGCTCCTCCTATAAAAACACCATTCACTGGAGCTATTTTTCTCTCTCCTCTACCCTCCCTCTCACAGAGCCAGGAAGAGCCGGTGAAGCCACAATTTGTAGCTCCACCGGCTCCTCCAAACTCTATGAGAGGGAGGAGAGAGGAGAGAGAAAAATGATTCCAATGAACAGTATTTTAGTAGGAGCTAGAGTTGGCTGGAGCCCTCCAAACGGGATCTAAGGCTATCCGTACTTGTCATACTCTATTTTCATTCTCTAAAAAGAAATATTCTATCCTGATCATCAAGATTCTCTTCTCTATACCCAGTTTTTCCGCAACCATCATCTTCTATATCCCATACTCTATACCAACTACCAGGACGTGAAGTCCACACGTTAATTTTTTTTATTTTTTCCACCCTCACCCCTTCTCTCTCTTCCTCCCTCCCCCCTCTCTTTCACCCTCCACTACCTCCTCTGCTCCTCCACCTCCCCTTCTTCTCCACTGCACCAACGCGGGCGGGAGGGCCGGGGGCGGTTGGGGCTGCGCGTATCGGGAGGGCGGGCCCCACGCCACGTCGCACAGATAGCCAGTCCTCACCGGACGCCAGAAATAGCGGACGACGGGTGGAACGGAAAGATAGGGTAGGCTATCCAGTACGCCGGTGCAGGTCTTTTTCCGTTAAACCGGTACTGGTGGAGGCGGTACCGTGCCTCTTTCAGTACCCAGATAGCTCTCTTTGGGAGGGCTTCTTGGGCGCCCAGACGCTCATCTGCAGAACGGCTCCGGCACCAAAGCCGCTGAAATTCCGCTGACTGAAGCCAGGAGCTGAAAAAACTAGCTCCGCGCGGCTCCTTCCCGTCATTACCATCCTTGACCCTAATGATGAACGACAAGCGCGGGCGGACGGGCACGGAGGCCGGGCTGTAGGCGCGAGGGGCAGGGACGGCGGCGACCGACGGGCGACGGGCGTGGAGGCTGCGAACCTCTGGCAGGGATGGCGGCGACCGGCTGGCGCGAGTGACTGGTGAGGAGGCCGGGCCGCAGGCGTGAGCAGCAGGGCCGGCAGCGGCCAGCGGGCGCAGGTGACGAGGGCGCGAGGGGCGGCGGCGACGGCCGGTGCGCGTGGAGGCCGCAGCCACAAGCGGTGGGTGCGAGAAGGCCGCAAACGAGTGACAAGGGCGGCGGGGGCCGACGGACGCGGTAGGAGCGGCGGGGCAGGTGACGGCTGCAGATGGGGGATGCGAGGAGGCTTGGAGGCGTTAGGCGTGAGCAGATAAGGATAAGGATGGAGGGATTAAAGGAAATAAGAAGAGATGATAAAAATAGAAAAAATAAAGGTATTATGGATAATTTATTTTTTTGTGTATTTTAAATAATAAGAAGGAACCGTTTCATCAAACTTTTTTTTTTAAAACGGCTTCAGCTCAACTTGGTGCAGCTGAGCCCCACCAAAGTGAAGTGAAGGCTTTCCTGAAGAGCAAGAACATACCTTGTCTCACTTGTTCTTGCAAAACTCCATGATATTGTTTAATTATGGTTTGATGACTGTATTGTCCCAATACTTGTTTAGGTTTGATTCTCAGAATGGTTGACTTGCATTTAAGTTTGTTTCATTATGGTTTGTGATAACTCCTTATCCTATGTTTAATTATGTAAAAATGTGAGTAATGTCTGTCTTGCTTCCGTGCGAGCGATCATGAATGCTTGAATGATATGTTAGTTGGAATACAGATGATTCCAGAAAGTCACAGGGACACTCGATGGATTGCCGGATTTATTCCATCTAAAGTGTGTTAACTTGAATTATCAAGATAATGATGACTGGATGCACTTGAACAAGTTTAAGTTGGTCGGTTCTACCACATTTCTCAAATGCGCAGGACTGCGAAAAATATTTGACGGGTACATTGTCAGATCCGGGGCAACGGGACTGCACACGTGGCGTAGAACATTCTAAAGTAAGGGTGGAGTATGTTCCATACCTTATCCATACTGTAAAAGTACTCGGACACGAGTACAACTAGTCGGTACAGAAGGTAACTACCCGAAAAGTACTCGGGTAGAACTCCTAAGCTCGTACAGGACTAGGACTTCCATATAACCCTGTCCTCCCAGGATATATAAGGGCGGACAGGGACCCCTCCAAAACATAACGCATAACGCCAAGACAATACAAACCATACAGGACGTAGGGTATTACACATACTGCGGTCCGAACCTATCTAAACCCTTGTGTTCTTTGCTCCGACGAGTTCCTGATCTCGGCGACACCCTGACCACAAGTAAACTACCTTAGTGTATCCCTAGGTAGGCTTGCCCGTAAAACACCGACAGCTGGCGCGCTAGGTAGGGGGGTTCATCGAAGATCCACCGACGAATTCGATGGCAACTTTCAGCTTCATCAGCGCCGTGCTCCCTACGGGCACAACCTTTGTCTTCGGCTCCTGGGTCTGTGTCTCTGACGGCACAGGCGATTTCAGTCGGCACCTCGTCGTCAACAAGCCGGAGGCCCCTGCAGCAACACCAAGTAGCAATCTCGACGAGTTCGTCGACAACCTTGGCGAGATGCTGCTCCCTGACCTCGTCATGGAGATCGAGAAGCTATCCGTTTTAGACACGACTCCGACTCATGCTGCACCAAGCTTCCTCGGATCGGACTCGACTCCATCTGAGGGATCGCGTGACTGATTCCCGTTCGATCTACGCAACGCGGCCACTGTTTACCAGGAGGCCATACAGTCCGAATTCCACTCCGCATTAGAGGAGGATTTGGATGAACTACTCAAGCTCGGAGAGAAGGACGCCACCGCATGTCGGGAGGCCCCTATCTTTGATGATTACGACTCGGACTCCGATCCCGAGGCCGAACCTTACTTGGGTGGCCAGAGCCTGGTTATAACCTCCACCCCGGAGGGTCGCTTCGTGTACTGGAAGGGCATGAAACCCTCCGAACTACTCGGAGACGATGCAAGACTAGTCACCCCACCTTGATTCTCTGCCTTTTCAAGAGGGCAGACCACTCGGCGCCACCACCCCCGGCGGAACTGTACTCGTTGACTACAGCTCCGACGACCTCTCCTCACACCACCATGTCTTCATGGCGGAATCCGACGAGACCAGGAACAGGCACCGCAATGAGAGGCCCGAGCAAACCTCCGAAGATGAGAACACTGCAGATGCTGCCAACATGACTCCTGAAGCTCGTGAGGCCCGCAGGCTGTGGAACAGGAGGCGCGCTACACGCAGAAGAAACACCAACGAGTGGCGCACACGCATACAACGTGACCTCGACGCTGAGTTTGCGGCAGCGTGTCACACCCGATTTAAGGACAAAACCGAATGCATATCTATATGTATGCTAGGATCAAGTTTCATACATATAGTGACATCATCAGTGAATAACAGCAATAGTATCACGTAAGAAACATAAATAAGGACTTACAAGACTATCAGGGATATACGCTTAACATGGAAACGAAGGCTCCAAACTTCACAGGCAAACGACTGGGGGTTGCGTACGCCTAGAACTCTTCATCATCTTTAGTAGCCTTCACACCTTCTTCTTCTGAGCAACGGTTAGCAAGGGTGAGTAAACTTATGGTTGGTACTCAGCAAGGCCACAAGAAATAACCAGAGTAACGATTTAAATCCATCTTTAAGTTTATTAATCATGTGAGGGTCCAGGCCGCTCTTGACCGTGAGCACGGCTGATATATCAGTTTTAGACACTCTGCAGAGGTTGTACACTTTCACCACAAGTCGCGTAAAAGTTCAAAAGAACTTTGGACCTAACCATGCTGTGCTAGCTAGGCACAATACCACACTTCCGAGGTGTGGTTGCATAGGGACGCTACGAGGCCTTTACAAAGATTCCCTAATAAGAAGTAGTCCGCTAGAGTTTTGGTAGCGGCGTGAACCATAACCCTCCCTAATGGTTAGCACCTTAGCAAAGGCTGCTACCCCAAGAGGACCGGGCTATACCCCAATCACCGACCCCCTCCTTGCCCTTTCGGTAAGACTGCTTCAAACTAGAGTCTCTAATTATTTAGCCAAGACCAGAGCCATGTAGTCCTCGTGGTTGTATTGTTTTCCTGGGTGGTTCTCCACGTTCCAATTAATACATGGTATTCTTGTAAATAAGCATAGATAGAAGAATGGTTAGGGTCACTTGCCTTTCTCCAACGAAAGTTACTCTTACTGTTCTTCAGTTCTTGCTCACTTGGAAAACTTGATCTTCAAGCTTCAACAGCGATCATTCTACTCGAAGCAAACATCGAGCACAAACATACAAAACAACAAACAAGTATAGCTAAGAACAATACACCAATCACAAAACAAAAGCTTTTAAAAGAGCATGCTAAAGGATAAGGCTCGCTGCTACGGTTACAAGAGCGAAAGAAATGCGGAAAGCGGAGTTGAAACAATGAAGATATGGCTAAAACAGTGATCCAGGGACCTAACTACGAGAGGTTTGAACTTCCAGGGGTTAGATCAGAAGAAACCAGGGGCTAAAACATAATTAAACCCTAAATAGAGGGCCCTGGGTGCAAAATTGGAGGTCCAGGAGGGTGGTTACTAATTCTAGTGTTGACGCCAGATTTTGACACGTGTTGAATCGGCGTCAGAAGAGGAAGAGATTGGCCGATGCGGCAGATCTAAAGGCTATAGTGAGGAATCGGCCGATTGAGGCTACAGTTGGGAATCGGCCGATTGGCGATTGCGCCAAACAGATAGGGAGGGTGAAACCATTGGAACCACAACAGAGGATCCCGGTCAAAAGTGGCCTGATGTTGGTCAACGGAACGATGCCGACTCGGTCGAGAAGCAATGGAAAGAATCCTGATTGGATTAGGAGATGGCGGCAGAAGATTCTGCGGGAGTCCGTTTCCTTTATAAAAATATTATAGATATAGTAGTTTTCTGTTTAAATCAAGTTTGTAACAAGTCGTAATCGATCAGGAGTCCTGGTCCTAGGGTATAAATAGGAGTCGTCAGGGCTTTGAAAAGAAGAACCAATCAATCAACAATACAATCTACTTTTTCACAACATTTTACTTTCAAGTCAGCGACTTCGCCAATACTTTTTCTTCTTTCACGAGTTCGTACGGATTGGCAGGGCTGCATCGACTCGATCTCCGGCCAATTGGTAGGTTCCGTTTATCGAATAACATCTGAGCTTTAACCTCGGGCGCATCACTGTGGTTTCGTTTGGATTTATTCACCAGTTATCGATATTTACTAGAATTATAGGTTTCACCTGTTGTTCTAGTATTATCACCAGTTATCCAGCTTGAGGTTGAAACTATCGGCTTTATCATCGCTCTTCCTCGTTCATCGTCATATAGCCGACTAGATCTATTTCAAGTGTTGCATCTGTAATAATTGTTTAAGTTGCTCCAGCAGTTTTCTTTTGCAATTATTATGTGACTATCGGCTGATCCATAGCCGGTCATCTTCACAGCAAATCGGCCGATTCGCCGATACGCTCTTCGGGACAATTCGGAACCCCAGTCGATCGAAACGCCCAGAATTTAATACTCTTATTTCCTTGTCAATCAACAGGTCAGATTGACTGGCACGCCGCGCGAACCGCACCAGGGCAATAACCCGAACAGGAGCTAAGCAGATTCTCCCGGGTCGTGTGTCCGACGCTGAAGGTCATCGGCCGATTCCTGGCCAATTTTTAGCGCCAACACACTTTTGGCACGCCCGGTGGGACCAACCTCAAGATCCAATATGTTGAAGAACATCGAGGTTTCCGAGAACAACATCATTGAGGTTACCGAAGCAGATCTGAAGGACGACCAGAAAGAGGAACAGGCAAAACATCTAGAGGACTACAAGAGGATGTATCTGCAATCTTTCAGTCGTACCAGGAGCGGGGAGGCAATCAAGAAAGCTCCTCTTCCTGTTCCCCGCCATATCACCATCGCTGAGGATTCGGGCAAGATGTCCGATATGATCCAACAGTCCGTCTACCAGGCTTTCATCGACCAATCCTCGGTACGCCGTCATCTTTTCTTTGGTCAGCGGAGCAGCTCAAGGATATCAGGGGCCAGCATACGCCCCACCTATTGTACCTCCAGCCAGAAGCTTACCAGGCACGTCCCACTCGGCTCCTCAGCCGATGTCGGCGCAACGCGAAGGATACAACACTTCGTTGTCTCCAGTGTCTCCAAGGTATAACGGTGCACCATGTCTCCCATCGCAAGCACCGCTTCAGCCTGTCCAAATTGCTTTTGTGCAATCGCTACCCTCAAACTCAGTGCCTTGGGGGGCATCGGCGACGACAGCTTTTCCGGATCAATCAACCGGACATGAGAGCTATCCGATCCAGGCGCCGTTCCACTCGGCCGTTCGGTCGACGGTCCCTCAGTATCAACCAACCCCATCAGAAATCGGCAGGGGGGCAAGCGCTGTAGAAGCATTCAGAAGCACAGCGCCGATGACGATGTACGATGGGGCAGCGGATTCGCTTCGCCATCAACTGTCAACTGCTCAGACGGCCACAACGCAACAGAACCCACCGCACGCTTCGATCCATCACCCGGCCGTACCGCCGCCAATCTTCCAACATATGCCGGCGTCCCGTACAGCTGTTCATCAGCAGCAAGTGGATTGGACGGCGAGAATAGCGGAAGTAATTCAGGACCAATTCGGGTTGAAGCCGAAAGTGCAGACGTATACGTACAAGACGCCATATCCGTCGGCCTATGACCTGTTGCCGTTTCCCCACCGGTACAAGGTTCCTGACTTTACCAAGTTTTCAGGGCTGGACGACACCTCTATCGTGGAGCACGTTAACAGATTTATCATCCAGTGCGGGGAAGCCGCCACACAAGATGCTCTGAGGGTGCGTCTGTTCTCATCGTCTCTGTCTGGATCGGCCTTCCAGTGGTTCACCACTTTACCACCCAATTCCATTGTTACTTGGGCCGATCTAGAAAAGAAGTTCCATAAGTACTTCTACGCAGGAGTACATGAGATGAAGCTGTCGGATTTGACCAGCCTCGGGCAGAGGAGCGATGAACCAGTAACTGGGTACATACAGAGGTTCAGAGAAATCAGAAACAAATGCTATACTCTGGCTCTGACCGATGCCCAGTTGGCCGATATCGCTTTCCAAGGCCTCTTGCCACATATCAAGGAGAGGTATGCCTCACAAGAATTTGAAAGCTTGAGCCAGATCGTTCACCGATTGGCCGGTCAGGAAGTGCGTCCGTTTGAGCAGCAGAGGAATTTCTAGAAAAAGGTGGCATACTTGGAAGGATATGAATCCGAGGGAGAGGAAGAAAGCGGCCTAGCAGAGTGAGTAAAAGGCAAAAAGCCAATATCGTGCCCTTTTGGAAAGAAAGAACCAGAAGCATTCGGCTTTGACACATCAAAGGCCGATAAGATTTTCGACTTACTACTCCAGGAGGGGCAGATCAAGCTATCAGCATACCATACCGTCCCTTCGGCCGATCAGCTTAAAAAGATGAAGTACTGCAAATGGCACAAGCTACATCTCATGACACAAATGAGTGCAAGATCTTCCGTCAGTAGATACAGTCGGCCATCGAGCAGGGAAGACTCAAGTTCGAAACCCCGGCAAAGCCGATGAAGATTGACCAGCATCCTTTCCCGGCCAACATGGTTGACACGGGAAGAAATTCACTTCAAACTAAGGTGCTGACGACGGAATCGGCTAGAAGGAGCGGCGTCGTAGATCCCAGGAAGCAGGTTACGGTGGATGAAGTCAAAGGGAAAAGGCAGGCTGAAAACGAGGGTGAGGGATCAGAACGATCGCGTAGACCCGTTGTTGGCGCTAAAATCGGCCGGATAGGAATCGGCCGATGGGTCTTCAGCGTCGGACACACGACCCGGGAGAATCTGCTTAGCTCCTGTTCGGGTTATCGCCCTGGTGCGGTTCGCGCGGCGTGCCAGTCAATCTGACCTGTTGATTGACAAGGAAATAGAGTATTAAATTCCAGGCGCGTCGATCGGCTGGATTTCCGATCTGTCCTGAGGAGTGCGTCGGCGGCAAATCGGCCGATTTGCTGTAGAGATGATCGGCTATAGGTCAGCCGATGATCGTATAGTAATTGTAAAGAAGACTGCTAGAGCGATCTAAACAATTACTATAGAAGCAACACTTGAAACAGATCTAATCGGCTGTATGGCGATGAATCGAAGGAGAACAATGACGAAGCCGATTACTCTGATCTCAAGCTGGATAACTGGTGATAATACTAGAATAACAGGTAAAACTTGCAATTCTGGTAAATATCGATAACTTGTGAATAAATCCAAACGAAACCACAGCGATGCGCCCGTAGTTAAAGCTCGGATATTACTCGATAAGCGGAACCTACCAATTGGCCGGAGATCAGGTTGATGCAGCCCTGCCAATCCGTACGAACTCGTGGAAGAAGAAAATATTGGCGAAGTCGCCGACTTGAAAGTAAAGTACTGGTAAAAAGTAGAAGTATTTTGTTGATTGATGTGTTGATATCTTCGCAAAGCCCTGACGACTCCTATTTATACCCTAAAACTAGGACTCCTGGTCGATTACGACTTGTTACAACCTTATTTAAAACAGGAAAACTACTATATCTATAAGAACTTTTAAAGGAAACGGACTCCCGCAGAATCTTCCGCCGCCGTTCCCTAATCCAATCAGGATTCCCTTCAATTGCTTCTTGACCGACTTATCATGCCCTGTTGACCAGCTTCTGACCAAGATCTTCTGGAATAATCCTATCCTGTTGGCATAGGCTGCGCCACCAATCGGCCGATTTTCAACTATTACCTCAATCGGCCGATTCCTTACTGTAGCTTTCAGATCTGCTTCATTGGCCAATCTTCTCCTCCTGACGCCGATTCAATACGTGTCAAAATCTGGCGTCAACACCCGTCACTTCTCAATTTTTGCTCAGCAGATATCGGCGGCAGCAGGAACGGTCAAGATACCACGATGAGATGATACGCCGACACGAGGATCATTGGCGATGTCCGTTCTTCATCCATTGCTGGGAAAACGACCTCAGACTGCCATCAGCCGACGATTGTCCTGAGTGCAGCGGATCAAGTCGCAATGATCGCCCGTTCAAAAGATCGCGCTCCAGAGACAGGGGATCAGAGCCGATTAGCAGAAATTGGCGCGAACAAGAAGGACGGCGCCTTTCAGTGCATGATGGGCTGGGGAGCACGCCAAACCGTCGGCCAGACCAGTAAACCCCAGGTGGTGCCCTGAGGGATTGTCTAAATCTCAGAAGCGGAGAATCCAACGCCTGCGCCAATGGGAGCAACAAGAAGAAGAGCAGAGGCAGGTGCTGGATAAGAGAAACGTCAAGTCTCGGGTCTGGCGCCCCAAGAAAAACAACAGCAAGGAGGTTGACAATCAAAAATCGGCAGCTGATGTCAATATGGTGTTCATATTGCCGATGGAGTTCATGGCGCCTGCCGATCGAGATAAGGCAATAAGGATGGAAGAGCAGATGACGCAGTTGGTTTTGGAGCCGATGACAGCTACCTTTGAGAAACCAGAAGACGAAAAACAGCAACATCTCAAGGCATTATTTCTCAAAGGACACGTTAACGGACGACCCGTTACCAAGCTACTAGTGGACGGAGGCGCCGCAGTCAACATCATGCCATATGCCATGTTCCGGAAGTTAGGCAAAAGTGATGAAGACCTGACCAAGACGGACATGATGCTCAAGGACTTCAAAGGCAACGTGTCTCTCGCCCGTGGAGCGCTCTGCGTCGACCTCACCATCGGCAGTAAGACCCTTCCCACTACCTTCTTTATTATCAATGGTAAGGGGTCCTATAACATGTTGCTCGGTCGCGATTGGATACACGCGAATTGCTGTGTCCCATCTACAATGCACCAATGCCTTGTGCAATGGGTCGGCGACAGTACAGAGATAGTCACCGCCGATTCCACCTATAGTGTTGCGGCGGCTGACACGCAACAATGGAGCTGTGAACATGTCAAGTGTATATCCGGTAGGACTTGGGACACTGATTTCCTGAAGGTGTCCAATTTTGGTCTACACCCGATCCAAGCAGTCGGCTCTGAAGATTTAGAATAGATGGATCAGTCCGTCCGAGAAGACGGAAAGCTTGGGCATGGATTTACGTCGGCCGATTCATTGGAGATGGTGGATCTAGGAGATGGTAGCAAGCCAAGGCCGACGTATATTAGTGCTAGCTTGGATCCCGGATATAAGTTTAAATTGACAAGTTTATTAAAAGAATTCAAAGATTGCTTTGCTTGGGAATACCATGAGATGCCTGGTCTAGACCGGTCCATTGTTGAACACCGGTTGCTTATAAAATCAGGATATCGGCCATATCAGCAGCCTGCACGACGGTGCAACCCCAAAATTCTACCTGATATAAAGGCCGAGATTACAAGATTGATTGAAGCAGGATTTATTCGGCAGTGCCGTTACGCCGAATGGATTTCTAACATTGTACCTGTATATAAGAAGAACGGAAAGTTGCGCGTATGCATCGACTTCAGGAACCTAAATCAGGCTACACCAATGGACGAATATCCGATGCCGACGGTCGATGTCTTGATAGATGCTGCCGCAGGACACAAAGTCATCAGCTTCATGGATGGTAATGCTGGGTATAATCAAATATTAATGGCTGAAGAAGATATTTCGAAGACAACTTTTAGGTATCCAAGCCACCTCGGTTTATTCGAGTCGGTTGTAATGACCTTTGGGTTAAAGAACGCCGGTGCTACAAATCAGCGGGCCATGAATTATATCTTTCACAAGCTCATTGGGGCATCGGTGGAAATTTACATCGACGATGTTGTGGTCAAGTCGAAAGGTCATCAGGAATATCTGGCCGATTTACAAGAAGTACTGGAGTGCACAAGGAAGCATGGGTTGAAAATGAACCCGAACAAATGTGCATTCGGTGCATCGGCCGGGCAATTCTTAGGATTCATGGTCCATGAGCGCGGGATAGAGGTTAACCGGAAGACCATAGACGCCATCAACAAAGTTGTAGCCCCACAGAATAAAACTGAGCTGCAATCCCTCATCAGCAAGGTCAATTTTATTAGAAGATTCATATCCAACCTGTTCGGGCGTGTTCGAGCTTTCACCCCTTTGTTGAAATTGGAGCCTGATCAGGAATTTGTGTGGGGAGAAGGACAACACAGAGCGTTAGAAGATATCAAGCAATGTCTGGTTTCACCTTCGGTGTTAGTCCCGCCACAGTCCGGTAAGCCGTTCAAATTATACTTATCGGCTGATGAACAAGCTATTGGATCGGCGTTGGTACAGGAGTTCGAAGGGAAAGAACGGGTGGTATATTATGTCAGCAGAAGACTCCTGGACGCCGAAACAAGATATTCCCCGGTGGAACGACTGTGCCTGTGTTTATACTTCTCGTGTACCAAGCTCAGGCACTATTTGTTGTCGGCAGAGTGCATAGTCGTATGCAAAGATGATGTGGTGAAATATATGCTATCGTTGCCGATTTTGAAAGGAAGGATTGGAAAATGGATACTGGCTTTGTCAGAGTTCGACTTAAGGTACGAATCGGCTAAGGCTGTCAAAGGTCAGGTCATGGCCGATTTCGTGACTCAACATTGTGGACCGGAAATTGTTGTCGTCGAACCGGTGCCATGGACTTTGTATTTCGATGGTTCTTCATGTGGAGCCGGATCGGGAATCGGCATTGTTCTTGTATCGCCTCGGGGGGCAAGTTATGATTTCTCTCTGCCGATAGAAGCATCCGCAACCAATAACCAGGCGGAATACCGAGCCGTCCTAAAAGGTATCCAATTATTAAGGGAAGTCAAAGCTGATGCAGTCAAAATTTTTGGAGATTCCATGCTTATTGTAGATGAGTTAACAGGGAAATCTGAATGCAAAGATGATATCTTAAGGATTTACTATGAAGATTTCCTCCAACTGTTAAAGGAATTCAAGTCTGCAATAATCGAGCATATCCCCAAAAATTACAATGAAGAGGCCAATAGGCTGGCCCAACATGCGTCCGGATATCGGCCGATTCAAGGAGCTATGATTTTGGAGCTCGCGGCCGATGATTGGCGAAAGGAGATTGCCGATTACTTGAAGGATCCGTCCCAGAAGGTGGATCGGCGAGTGCGTTTCTAGGCCACAAAATATGTGTTACTTGAAGACGATTTGTTTTACCGGACGATTGATGGGGTTCTTGTCAAATGCCTGGGAACGGAAGAAGCAAGGGTCCTGATGGGAGAAATCCATGAGGGCGTATGTGGAGCCCATCAATCAGCTCACAAGATGAAATGGATGATCAGAAACATGGGTATTATTGGCCAACGATCCTTGAAGATTGTTTCAGATATTATAAAGGTTGCCAAGACTGCCAGAAGTTTGGCAATGTGCAGCGCGCGCCAGCTTCGGCTATGAATCCGGTAATCAAGCCGTGGCCGTTCAGAGGTTGGGGAATAGATCCCATCGGGCAGATTTACCCTCCATCGAGCAAAGGGCATAAGTTTATATTGGTAGCCACTGATTATTTCACTAAATGGGTGGAGGCAGTTCCGTTAAGGACCATGACATCCTCCGATATGATCGAGTTCGTTAAGAGCCACATTGTTTATCGATTCGGTATTCCTCAGGCTATCACAACTGATCAAGGAATGATGTTCACCTCAGGAGAATTTGGAGAATTCGCCGCCGATATGGGGATTAAATTGTTGAATTCTTCTCCATATTATGCTCAAGCCAATGGCCAGGCCGAATCGTCCAATAAGGGGATAATCAAGTTGATCAAGAGGAAGACAGAAGAACAACCCAAGAAGTGGCACATGTCTTTGACTGAATCTCTATGGGCTTGTAGGATGGCTTGCCATGGGGCCACTAAAATATCTCCTTATCAGTTGGTATATGGTCACGAGGCAGTTTTGCCTTGGGAATTAAGGACGGGGTCAAGGCGTATATCGCTTCAGGATCAGTTGACGGCCAATGACTATTCCTTCCTCATGAAGGATGAGCTCGATGACTTGGCGGGTCAGCGGTTGAGGGCCCTGATTAGCATCGAAGAAAACAAGAAAAGGGTGGCCAGGTGGTATGACAAAAAGGTCAAGGTTAAGCAATTCTCCCAAGGAGATCTGGTATGGAAGTTGGTGCTGCCGATATGGTCTAAAGATCCCAAATTCGGTAAATGGTCGCCCACTTGGGAAGAGCCGTATAGAATCGGCCGATGTGCTTCGGGGAATGCATATATACTAGAAACTATCGAAGGGGAAGAATTCTCAAGAGCCTTAAACGGAAGATATCTGAAGAGGTACTATCCAAGCATTTGGGTAGATGCGTAATTTGCAGTAAGATGCATCAAGGCAACCTGGCCGACTCCTATCGGCTTTTGTCTACATAGCCGATGTAAAAATGACATCGCCTTAATGAGGAAACATTTTGGTTTGGTCTGACCGATTCATTATTCAGTGAAAACAGCAGAGTACATGGCCGACATGGTACAAGTCGCCCTTAGAATAAAAAGTACCAACATATCTACTAATCACACTTTTTCTTGAACTCTCTCTCGATCCGGCCTAGTTTTATCAGAAGGCGGATGGTCTTCTCCTCCAGATCCTTCATGGCGGCTTCAGCCTTGACTTGATGAGGGAGTGGATGGCTCCTGTCGAGAGGTGGTTGGGATGTTCCTGCCGCGGCATCTTCAAGAGCAACTGAGCGAGGGAGTGGATGACTCCTTTCAGGTTGCGGTTGCTTGGTGCAGTTAGCGTCTATTTGGTCCCAGATTTTCTGGACATCAGCAGGAACATGACCTTTGAGTTCTTCAGAGTGAGCTCTTATCAGATCTATATCTGCCTGCGACAGTGGTTCGTCTGAATGCATAACTTCAATCTCTCATTCCAGACTAGGACTAAGGTGCTTTGGCTAAAGAAGGGATAAACAACTACCCAGTATCAGAGCGATTGAGATGTCAAGGGGAGAAATAGAAGAAGGTTCATACCTGGTTGACAGAGGAGGAGGAAGATGAGGAAGACATCTTGATGTCCAGCTTGGGAGGATAGAGATTGAATTATTGGAGGAGAAGGGGATGGGTGATGCAGATGCCTCTGGAAACGATGTGGGATCTCGTACTTATAGAAAGAAAGAGGTAAGGAGATAGTAGGATGCGTCCTATCAGAGTAACAACGTTCCTAAATGCAAAGCTGCCAAAGGAGGCGGTCCAAGTTCGAATCGGCGCATCAACATTAAGAGGGCATTAAATGTTTACAAGATTCTTTACAACCCAAGGAGGGCATCTATGGTCGCAATAGCTCGTTGCCTAATCTGATCTGCCGAGTCTAATACTCTTTGGTCGTCGTCGGCCGATCCAGGAATTTCTGGCATATGACGATGAAGTCTTATCGCTTCATGGGCCAGGTTCTGTCTTTCTTGCTTCAGCTCGGCGATGATAGATGGAAGCTCTTGAAGTCTCTTTTTCTTCAGCAGCTATGTCCTTGGTTACCTGCTCCATCTCTTTGGCCAGCTCTGCCCTCCTCCGTTTGAGGCGATCTATTGTGCCGACGATATCTGGGCAGGAGCTCTCGAGGAAGTTGATCCGTTGATGCACTTCTTGGGCTCGGTGTTTGTAAGAATCGGCTTTCTCCCGGGTCTTTGCTAGCTGGGCACGATCGGCCACATGACGCAGGGCCCTGAACACCGGAATCTGTATCGACTCTATGAATGCAGCAGATTGTAGAGTCTCTGTCGCTTCCTCCGGAATTCGGCCTCTGATGTCATTGAGAAGCCGCCGAATCGGTGAGACATCTCCCACTAATCGGCCGATATCATCTTGGAAGAGGGTCCGCATACTCTCGAGCTTGGCGCGGACGTTATCAGGAATTGAGCTCGATGGAACTTGGAGTGAGGCGACTTCTTCATCGTCAGACAGAGGAACCGCGAAAGAGAAAAGGCTGTTATTAGGAGTGTCTTGTTCCTGCGAAAGAATAAAGACAAGGATTAGCAGACAGTAAAGGGGAATCGGCCAATTTCGGTGATAAATTTCTTACCTCTTTGAAGCGGATTTCTCTTGCTTGTGCCGGCGGGAGTGCCACCCTCGTCCCAGGAACCGGTGCAATCGGCTCATCAGAAGAGGAGGACTCGACAACTATCAATGCCCTGCTTGGGCCAGCTTTCTGAAAAGGTATGGGAAACAGATTTTATGAGCATACTTCGAATAATTGAATCTGATGATATGATATACCTGCCATACCTCTGTTGGTCTTCTAGCCAATGTTTGTTGGGGGGGGGGGTACAATCGACGCACCCAGAACGGTCTGCATCAGAATCGGTTAGTTTTCGGAATATCGAGAAATTGAGTTAAGAGATTCTCTACCTCGGTGAGGAGGGTCGCTGGCGTTTCAGCTTCCGCTCGGGATGTGGCCGATTGTTGCGGGGATTGCGCTGGAGCGGTCTGTGCAGCCTGGCAGAAGGGAGAAGTTAATATTGGTAGAATACTTAAAGATATGTGAAGTATGCGAGGTTACCTGAGCAGCTTCCACCAGCAGTGATGCAGCGGCCGCTCCGACTTCTGCGGCAGTTTGGGGATCGACCATCTCGGTAGTCGGCAAGGCTGGAGGAGTTGGGGTTTCAGCCGATACTACCGCCGATTGGTCAGTCGGTCCTATGCGAGCACGCACTCGACGACTTGTCTTCTTTAAGGTTGGCCTTTTCGGCGTTTGTTTCCATCAGCCGCTAGTGATGTCCTTGATGGTCGGAGCGTGATAGCTGATAAGTGGAAATGATGTATATGGGCGATCGCTCTATATCGGCCTACCACTTCGGCTCCGCATCGGAGGAACTTGGCTTTCAGACTGAAAAGATAAACACAAGTTAGTGGTAAGATTGTAGCATGGAAAGAGACGATATTAAATCGGCTGGGAGAAAGGTAATACCGCTGCACTTGAATCAATGTTTTCTGGGTCCAAACCGTTACAATATGTCGATGGAGATGAACAGAAGAGGTGCTGCTTCCATTCTGCCCACCACAGTTTAAATTGTTGGACGGCAAAAGGAGCCACCATCCAGTTGTTCAGGTTGATGGTACTGGAATCTGGTGCTAAGTTGCACAGCCGATTGTAGTCCAGGCTCTTGGTCAGTTCATCTCGAAATTTTGCTCGACCGGCAAAGTAGACCTGAATCGGCAGTTGACCAAAGCCAAATTGCCTTGCTGCGGCCGATGGATTATAAAATTCATAGGTGGGGGAATCCTTTCCAGAAAAGAAGTTGGCTGGTAAAATCCCTGGCTTGATCAGGATATCCATAAGATCACCGTTGAAAGTATGGGATGATGAATCATAGCAGATGGGAAGCTCGAAAATCGGCCCTACTGTGTGATATGGATACCAACTGATAGTCTCTTCACTGAAGCCATTGTAGAAACATCTGAAATATTCGACCGTTTGGGTGGCAGTGAATTGACAGCCAGGGAAGACCGATGCTGCTTCTCCAAAAGAGGTACAACGTCGTCGTATTGTGGGGTTTTCCTCTGACTCGATATTGGGAAAAGTCTTGTTGTCTATTTGCTGCTGGGAGACCTTGCTCATGTATAAGTTGAGCCATAGGGTGATGAACCACCAAGGACCACCAGGATTGCCAATCGGCTCCCCTTTTGATAATTTGACGCCGATTTGGTGCATCATATAATAGGCCAATCCTAACAGATGCTTCCCAAGGGGGACGACCAATCCTAGTGACAGAGCTTCTGCCAGGGCTTGGGTATTAGATGAAGGACCAACTGCTCTGCCACAGAAGAAATGTTTCTCTAGCCACATCATCAGAAACGCCGTATGTTCTCTCTCTGAAATCGTCCCGGTCCTCATGTTCTTGCTGATATACCCCTTCCACCCGCCGATTCCTTTCGTCTCTAGCCGATGGGTTGGTTTGATAAAATAATCAAAGGGTGTATCAGGGGAGGAGATATCAAGGCCGGTCAACATCAGAACATCGGCCAGAGTTGGAGTCATAGGTCCATGCCCAAAGAGGAACGCGTTGAGCGCGTCGGACCAGAAATAAGAGGCTGCTATGACTAAGGGTTCAATTTTCTCCATTTGGGACAGAGAGAGATCGATGCACTGGCCGATTTTCAACTCATCCCACTGAACTCTCTTAGACTTGGCTAATCTATGATACCATTCTTTCCAGCCAGGGGTCTCATTCGGCCAAAATCTAAAGGCACCTGCCCACTGACCCAAATCCATAGGTGATTGCTTGAAAGGAATTCTGTGGGTTTCTAGGTTGATCAAATCGGTTGGATCTGGATTCCCCATGGGACCTAAGCAGATGAGACCGGAGGTTTCGGAAAGGGGAATAGTAATCTGGTGCCTAAATGCCTAAAAAAGAGGGAAAAAGGAGAAAAACTGAGAATGGGTCTCGAGAATACTTGAGCAGTAAAAAAATAAAAGAGGAAAGTTTCGGATGATTACCTCCGGGATGAAGCTCATCGTCGCCGATGCAGCCACCAGTGGAGCCGCCGATGGGGCCGCTGCCGCTGAGGGAGTTGCCGGCGGAACCTCCATGGTTGGTGAAGTTGCCGATAGCGCCACCATTGGAAGGATGGAGCAGGTTGCAGGCGAGAGAAAATCGCCGGAGGGTGCAGTTGGAGATCGAGAGGGCGCAGTAAGAAGATGAACAGTGATTCGCTGGAGAAAATTACTAGGCTCGTGGAGAAAGAGTGGCAGAGAATGCCGGTACTTAAGGGCAATCCGAGAGAGAAAGGGTAAAGGCGGGATTTTTGCCGCGCCATCTACACGAATTCCAGGGGAACAGTTGTCTCAAGCGCCCGGTTCGAGAAGATTGCAATCATCATGTAGAACACCGCGAGACGGAAGGAGATTTTTACTGGTCTCGTTTCGGAGGAAAAATTAAAGAAATGAGTTTCGAAGTAAATAATTATGTTTTACTCCGAAAGTGGAGGGCATGTGTTGACGCCAGATTTTGACACATGTTGAATCGGCGTCAGAAGAGGAAGAGATTCGCCGATGCGGCAGATCTAAAGGCTACAGTGAGGAATCGGCCGATTGAGGCTACAGTTGGGAATCGGCAAATTGGCGATTGCGCCAAACAGATAGGGAGGGTGAAACCATTGGAACCACAACAGAGGATCCCGGTCAAAAGTGGCCTGATGTTGGTCAACGGAACGATGCCGACTCGGTCGAGAAGCAATGGAAAGAATCCTGATTGGATTAGGAGATGGTGGCAGAAGATTCTGCGGGAGTCCGTTTCATTTATAAAAATATTATAGATATAGTAATTTTCTGTTTAAATCAAGTTTGTAACAAGTTGTAATCGATCAGGAGTCCTGGTCCAGGGTATAAATAGGAGTCGTCAGGGCTTTGAAAAGAAGAACCAATCAATCAACAATACAATCTATTTTTTCACAACACTTTACTTTCAAGTCGGTGACTTCGCCAATACTTTTTCTTCTTTCACGAGTTCGTACGGATTGGCAGGGCTGCATCGACTCGATCTTCAGCCAATTGGTAGGTTCCCTTTATCGAATAACATCTGAGCTTTAACCTCAGGCGCATCGCTGTGGTTTCATTTGGATTTATTCACCAGTTATCGATATTTACTAGAATTATAGGTTTCACCTGTTGTTCTAGTATTATCACCAGTTATCCAGCTTGAGGTTGAAACTATCGGCTTTATCATCGCTCTTCCTCGTTCATCGCCATATAGCCGATTAGATCTATTTCAAGTGTTGTATCTGTAATAATTGTTTAAGTTGCTCCAGCAGTTTTCTTTTGCAATTATTATGTCACTATCGGCTGATCCATAGCCGGTCATCTTCACAGCAAATCGGCCGTTTCGCCGATACGCTCTTCGGGACAGATCGGAACCCCAGCCGATCGGAACGCCCGGAATTTAATACTCTTATTTCCTTGTCAATCAACAAGTCAGATTGACTGGCACGCCGCGCGAACCGCACCAGGGCAATAACCCGAACAGGAGCTAAGCAGAATCTCCTGTGTCGTGTGTCCAACGCTGAAGGTCATCGGCCGATTCCTGGCCGATTTTTAGCGCCAACATCTAGAAAGGTCAAGGGCCTAAAAAGAAAAAAGGACTTAAATCTAATTACTTTTCAACAGAACGGGACCGCGTGTGACAACCCTGGTATTTGCAATTCCAAAAAAATCAATGACATTAGCCTAACTCTATGTTTTAAACCAACTAATGAGAGGGTGGAAAGAATTAAAACAGGTTCAGTTGGAATTCAAATTTAATTTGGGCACATTTGGACACATTTGAAACTTTTAAAATAACTTTAAAACCATAAGCTAATGTTTGTTAAACTTAGTTTTAATTCATGTGTAAGTAGAATGTTTTATCCCTGCAGTTAGGTGGCGAGTCACCCATTGAAATATTTCCTATGCTAATGTATTGGTAACTAGAAGCCAGAGAAAAATTAGGAGACTTTTTATCTCACAGTAACCTATTTATTTTATTTATGTGCTAATAACATACATTAAATCAAGGAAATAGTATCTTAGCTTGGAAAATTCCCAAATTATTACTGGGAGTTACACTGTGGTAGAGGTTGCTGTGTAAAAAGTTTCATGGACAAAAACCCTGTGTAGTGTCCTGTAAAAATGAATCTTTGAAAAGCCTAGGTGTAGAATGTCATATTTTCTATGCTCTGGATACTGCATAATAAATCCTACAAAAATTACAGTAGCTTCTGCATGCTTAAGTGAGAGCGCTGTAAAAATCTTAGACTCATTTGTTGCACCAATTGTTCTGTACAAAAAGAACAAGTATCTAACAGCAACAATGAAATATATTTTTCAGAATTAATCTGTTACATAAAATTGGCTGAAAATTTTACAGTAAGCACATCTTTCCTTGATGTGCCTAAATCCCAAAATTCATGACCAGAAACTATCCCTTGTACTAATTACTCTCAAATCGTAATCAAGTGCTATTTCCACGACTTAAACTTGTGCACTCATGTAGAATCGACGACTCTCGCCGACGGAACCTACGAGCTGGTGCCCGCGTCCGAGAGTGAGCAGCGTGAAGCTCAAGCAAATCTAACTGAAGCTTTTGAAGACCCGAGCCCAAGTTCGGAAGATCCCCAAGCGAACTGCGAAGGCAAGCCCCGGAGCATAACCCATTCTTTCCGAAATTATGCAACTCATTACTCTTTGCTTGTGCATTAAGTTTATAGGAGTTGGATGAAAACTTAGTTGCATGATGTCAGGAACCCTTGCGTGAAAACTAGATGTCAGGTTCGATAGACTGCTGTGCTAATAGGACTCCGGTAAAAGTCGAGTGATTTCCTGTCACTCGCGAGAAAATAGGAGTTGAATGACTACTACACGCTGCAATCATAAGGACACGGACGGGTTATGTAACGATGGTTACGATTGAGGCCCGTCTGTCTAGTGAAAAATGCTAAGGCCGCAGGGTGTGGTAGTGATGGTTAAGTCTTTGAACGTACTAAACACATGCCGAGATTATGGGAATCGGTAAGCTTAAGTACCTGATTGGCCCGGCAAGGGGACGGCATCCTACCCTTTGAACTTCGGTCCCATGTGCATATGGCGAGTGCAGAGAGTGGTCACGACCCGGCGCCGAACCGTGGCGTGGAGCTCTTGTACTCTCGGAGGGTAGCCCCGATCCACGACCCGGAAAGAAAGGGGAAAAGTTGCACGTGTGACTCTAGGGAGTAACCACGTGACGTGTGTTTGGGTTTCCCTTGCAAGGTTAAGAAATTCGATTCGAATCGTCCGTTTCTCACGGCTATTGAGACTGCTTAACCATTTTTACCCACAGAGTAAGAAGAGGAACAATGATGATGAATGAACTGGTTGGATGGAAAATTTAATGCTTCACCATGTATGCATTAGATAGCTGCTTACCTAGACTGGCTAACGAAACTAGAATCTTGAGCTAAAAGTTGAAAGTAAGGACCCACTTGTAGATGCTTTTCGGCAAAACAAAACCCTGAGCCAAAAAGCCTTGCATGTCTAGAGTCGGTGGAGTAGTCCCCACTACACGGGTAAGTCTTGCTGAGTATTAGTATACTCAGTCTTGCTTGTGACTCGTTTTCAGGTGAGCCCTTTGAAGACATGATTGCTAGCTTGACTTGGCCCTGCACTCTTCCCCCTGGTTGGTCGGTGGAATGGGATGCGCCCCCGTCCAACGGAGATAAGGCCGAGTGATGTATCGTACGGGCTTCATCGAGACATCCTGTATCGTCGAGTAGTTCCGTTGTTTATTTCCGCTGCAATTTAACTCTGAAGAACTTATTTATATTAATTGAAGTACTTGTTTTCTAAACTCAGAACTAGGTCTGTAATATTTACTTATGCTAATGATGTAATATTTGCTGGAATGTGGTATTCTCTGGGCTCATCGTCGCATGAGCATTTGTATGTACGGCGCTCGATCCGTTCACCGTGGTTGTATCGGGAGGTTATACCCGACAGACCAGTGGATTACTCCGTTTGAAGTGTAAGGTTAACCAAGGATGCCTTAATGGTGATGGTTAATACACTTGAGCCTGATTAATTCAGGTGGTTCTGCCACAGCTGGTATCAGAGCCGTAGCTGGTGCCACAGCTGGCAACAGCGGACACCAGAGCCGAAATACATACGCCAGAGAATGCGACAAGCCTTAAAAACTTGTTTTCATAAAACTTGACTAGAAGGATGTGTTGCGAAATGCGTTGGTACGTTAAGGATGGTGCCTAGTTCGTAAAGCCCTAAGGGATTATGGGAAAAGTTTACTAGGTGGCTGTCTGACTTCTATATGTATTATCAACTGACTTCCAGCACATTACCTTCTGTCAAAACTTACTTTCATGCACAACCGACCTTAAATTCTGTAACGACGCACTCGTCGCTAAGGTAAGAAGGTAAGGATCCTCAGCCAACTGAGGGAGCTTGGCCTTCCTGTCGGTGATGCGAACCGAACGCTGCCCTCAAGCAGTGGCTTACTTGAGGTGCTGCCAATATGCCAACTGTTAGTTGAACATATTGGGAGTAGAAGGTTCGGCGCAGGGTATGGCGATCGCTGTTCATACCCCCGTCTCATGACGGTACCCCCGTGAATACGCTATCTCGATAGCGTATGTTAACGTCGTCTGTACGGCGGGAATTGTACAGATATCGTTTCTATAAGTAAACGGTAATGATTACGGACGCTTTCATGAGTGCTGGCATGAAAGGTTCATGATATATATATGCTTGTCGATTTTCTGCAGGTACACTAACCGCGATTACGATAAGTTAAGGGACGAGTAGAAAGACTCGACAAGCTATTATAGGAGAGCCGTATTGTGTAAGCCACCGAAACTATCTTCGTAAGACCAAAGCTATTTGGCGATTATTTTATTTTGTGAGGACGAATAGGACGTGCATACATCATGAACATATGTATCTGAAATCAAAAATGCGATGTATGAGAGTGGTAAGGTTCTTGCGTATCTAAACCATGGTTTGCATAAGGACTATCTAGCGAAACTGTCCGAAATCTGCCGTCACCAAAAAGAGCGATTTATTGGCCAAAGAAAATGACCATTTCTGATAAAGTTCATGTTGAAGAAGTTGTTCCAAATTTTGTGTTCTATCTTCTGTTCAAAAACGAAAAAAAAAATTCTGAACGTATGGAGAGTGAGAAATAACAGAAACTTTGAAATGTCAGAATTCTGTCCGGAATAAGCACTTCTGCCCCTTAAATTTTTAGGCCCCCTTCCTGCGGTTTTCTGCAAAAGAGCACAACACGAAACTTGTTCCAAATTTACCCAGGAAGCTGCTGTTAAAATTTGGTAAATTTTGGCTGGGTAGATTTTCCCTGGTGTACGAAACTCTAGCCCTCTGTTCACTGAAAATTCTGGGTAGACAGTAAGGTAAAACCTGAAAAGAAAGACCATCGTAGAGACCCAATTAGCTCTGGAGTTGACTAGAAAAGTTGTTCACAAATACCTTAGGAGTGATCTGGTGGAATTTGAGAATTTTTGGATGAGAACTGGGGGAGTTATGATTATTTTTGCACACTATACAGAATCTGTCCTTGTGCTGCTCACAGTTTTTCGCTATCTCACTCCATTTGATCTTTTGTTCAGATGGCCGAGCCTGTTGATATGATGGTGGATGAGGATGGACGCGTACACTCGCAGTGTCTCCACTGGGAGGGCTTTCCCTCTATTTTGTGGGATGTTCTGCGTACCGCGGGCTATCTAATTCCCCCACGTTACGCCGGACTGGAGTTTGCAGAAAATGGAGTTACCCAGTGCCGTGTCAACGTGACTATCTTTCCGCACCCGCTACACCAGGAGTGGCCCGCCTTGGAGCTTGAGGCTGTTGGTCGCCGTTTGGCCGATACTTGGGAGCTTGCAGCCATGAGGGCGCTCACCACATTTTGTGCGCAGCGTCCCGAGGTTGTCACACTCACTCCCATTGGATTGTTTCCTGCTGCCCAGGACAACGACCCCTTTTGGCTCAAATGGGTGCAGCACGCACAGTACTTGGTAGACTTTCATGCCCAAGAGACTATCCACACCTCCGTGCGGTGCATGAGTGCACTCTACCGGCTTCTGACTCTCCAGAGTCAGGCACTCGAGCAGCTCACTGATCTTGCTCAGGCCTACCATATGATGGCAGATACCAGGGATGAGCAGATAAAGGAGCTCAGTCAGGATCTTGAGGACAGAGATGCTCAGATTGGCCAACTTGAGGGCCAAATCCAGGAGCAGGACACTCTCATGGGTGAGAGAGACACCACGATAGCACAGTTGGAGGAGCAGCTCCATGATCTGAGCCTTGAGTTGGAGGATGCTAATGAGCACATTCAGTGGCATCATGATCAGAATGACCATCCCCATGAGGACGACATGGAGGAGGATGAGGAGGAGCCACAGGAGATTGATGGTATCTCAGGTATGGATTTCGAGGGTGAGGTACCCCAGGCACCTCAGATGGGAGCCCACTCTCCTGCTCACAGCGAGTCGTCCGTCAACGACTTGGATGATTTCTAGAGGACGACCTAGGAGGACTTTTGCACATACTCCTCGATAGGGTAGCCTAACTTTTGGCAAGTGTTGTAATAGGCTAACTAGGAGTTGAGTAACTCTTTTGTGTTGGGTACACCTGAACCATGTGGATACCCACAACATGTAAGGAACGGCGATAAACTTGCGTGATTTCGTTGTAATTTGGTAAACGATGAAATCCACAATCGCTGAGACTTGTCGGAATTTTTACCCATGTCTCCTTACATTTCTTGGCGGAGTGTTGAACACCAAACTTGTGCTAAATTTTGTGATCTAGGTTCTCACAAAAATTCAGCATCATTGGACCTCACTAGTTTAAGATATAGGCGAAACAGTACCGATCAATCTGCTGAAAAACAGCTAAGACAGCAAGGCAAAGGACGAGCTTTTCGACCACCTTAGCCATAGTTCTAGCACCGAAGTTAAATACCAAAGTGGTGCAGTCCTAAATTCTCTGACTACTGCAAATGTTTGAGATGTTTTGGATGGACCCACAGCAGGCTGTGATTTTTCTCGTAGCAAACAGAGATTCTGTCCATACTTCTAGCTCAGACTTCGGAAGTCTCTGACTACCCAATTGTTTATGAGTCAAGAAAGTAATATGGATCGCGTTGCTAATGGTAACCTTTCACGTTTCAGATGGTTGGATCAACACGTGGCAACCCCGAGGGTTTGGGTGCCGGTGGCAGCCGCTCGCGACAATCGCAACCACCCCCGCCCAGTTTGGTGGAAGTGATGGCCGCTCAAATCGAGCTGCTGCGTCAGATTGTGCAAGGGCAACACCAGCAGAGGGGTGGGCACAATGCTCACCAACCACAAGCTGCAGGATACACGGATTTCCTAGGGACCCAGCCTCCATTGTTCCATAAGACAGAGGAACCCCTGGACGCAGATGCATGGATTCGCACCATAGAATCCAAGTTCACACTACTTGTGGCCCCATGCTCAGAGGCCAACAAGGCTCGTTTTGCCGCGCAACAGCTTCGCGGTACCGCTCGCCTGTGGTGGGACCACTATTTTGCGATGCTCCCGGCTGATCATGTGGTCGACTGGGATGAGTTCAAGACCGCGTTCCGGGCACATCATATCACCGAGGGTCTCATGGAGAGGAAGTTGAACGAGTTCCTGGCACTTACCCAGGGCACCCGCACCGTGCTGCAGTACGCCCAAGCGTTCAACAACTTATGTCAGTACGCGGGCTATCACGCTGATACGGATGCCAAGAAGCGTAATCGTTTCCGCCGAGGTCTGAATACCAAGCTCAAGGAACGTCTGAACCTAGCCAGGGCTGACACCTACAACGAGTTGGTCCATATGGCCATTACCCAGGAAGACTGTATCATGGCACACCGGGCAGAGAAGAAGAGAAAGGCACCCGCAGGACCATCAAGTGCCCAACCACCAAGGTATCGCATCGTGCAAAATACCGCACCTACAGCTCCACCAAGGGCCCCGCAGCCAGGAAGATGGATTGCCAGACCCCCACAGCAGCCAGGCATGGTACGACCCCCGATGCCTCCACCGAATGGTCCGAGGCCCATTCTTCAGCAGTCTCTTCGACCTAGCCCTGCGAATCGCTGTTTCAAATGCGGGAGTTCCAGCCACTTCGCACGCGAATGCCCTCAGCCTGGACAGCCCAACCAAGGTCAAGGATCCAACCCGAACACCCAGAACAGGGGCAAGAGACAGACCCTGCAAGTCAAGCAAGGACGGATTAACTTCACCACGCTTGCAGAGCTTCCTGAAGGAGCCCCAGTGATGTCGGGTACATTCTCTATCCATAACAAGCCTGCAGTTATATTATTTGATTCTGGTGCATCGCATAGTTTCATAAGTGCAAAATTTGGTGCAAAAGTAGGCTTGGATGTTTGTCACACCAAAGGGTCATATATGATATCAACGCCGGGTGGTAAAATTGCTTCGAACCAAATGATCAGACAAGTACCAGTCAAATTGGGTAGTAAAACCATCGACACGGACCTTGTCCTTTTACCCCTTGACGGCATGGACATTATTTTGGGAATGAACTGGATGGCTATGCATGGAGTCACACTGGACCTTTCTTCCCGAGCCGTTGAGATAAATTCACCTAGTCACGGAGCCACTACCCTTTACCTACCATTCATAGATTGCACGAATTCCTGTGCTTATAAGATGGAAGGACTTAAGCTAGATGATATTCTTGTGGTGAACGAGTATGCCGATGTTTTCCCGGATGACTTACCCGGAATGCCACCGGATAGGGACATTGAGTTCGTTATTGAACTACAGCCAGGCACTGCACCTATATCCAAGAGACCATATAGGATGCCCCCTAAAGAATTGGCAGAGCTAAAAATTCAACTCCAGGAACTGCTGGACAAAGGGATCATTCGCCCTAGCGCGTCACCTTGGGGATGTCCAGCCCTATTCGTGAAGAAGAAGGATGACAGTTTGAGGTTATGTGTTGACTACCGACCTCTCAATGCGGTAACTGTTAAAAATAAATACCCCCTTCCTCGCATCGATGTACTCTTCGATCAATTAGCTGGAGCCAGAGTCTTCTCAAAGATTGATCTTCGTTCGGGATATCATCAGATCAAGATTCGCCCGTGCGATATTCCTAAGACTGCCTTCTCCACAAGATATGGACTATATGAATTTTTGGTCATGTCCTTTGGACTCACTAATGCCCCTGCCTACTTCATGTATCTCATGAATTCGGTATTCATGCCCGAACTTGACAAATTTGTCGTAGTGTTCATCGACGACATTCTTATCTATTCCAAGGATGAGGAAGAGCATGCCAAGCACCTTCGCATTGTTCTTCAGCGACTCAGAGACCATCAGCTCTATGCTAAGTTTTCTAAGTGTGAATTCTGGTTGGATACTGTAAAGTTCTTAGGTCACACGATCTCCAGCGAAGGCATAGCTGTTGACCCCAGCAAGGTACAAGAGGTGATGGATTGGAAACCCCCTATCTCCGTTCATCAGATTCGCAGTTTTCTCGGCTTAGCCGGTTACTACCGCCGCTTCATCCCGGATTTCTCTCGAATTGCTAAGCCCATGACTGAACTGTTAAAGAAGGAAGTAAAGTTTGTATGGGACGAGAAGTGTGAGGGAGCCTTCCACACTCTCAGAGAGCATCTGACTACTGCACCTGTGTTAGCTCAACCCGATAATACCAAGTCATTCGATGTGTATTGTGACGCATCAGGTACTGGTCTAGGATGTGTGCTTATGCAAGAGAATCGAGTGATTGCATATGCCTCACGAGCCCTTCGGCCCACGAACAGAATTATCCCACGCATGACCTTGAGCTCGCAGCCGTCATTCACGCTCTGAAGATATGGAGGCACTATCTCATGGGTACACAGTGCAATATCTACACGGATCATAAGAGTCTCAAGTACATCTTCACACAAGCCGATCTGAATATGAGGCAACGAAGATGGCTAGAATTAATCAAAGATTATGACCTGGAAGTGCACTATCACCCCGGTAAGGCTAATGTAGTCGCGGATGCACTAAGCCGCAAGTCCCATTGCCATTGCTTATCCATGGAGTCCTACCATGAGACATTATGTGCAGACATGAGGAAGCTTAACTTGGAAATGGTTTCCCAAGGCACTCTAAATCACATCTCAGTTGAGCCCACTCTTCACGACCAAATCGTCATGGCACAACTACATGATGAAGGAATCAAGATCATCAAACAAAAACTCTCCCTAGGTGAGGAGAAGTATAAGTGTTTCCGCCAGGACCATAAGGGAGTTCTATGGTTCGAAAGTCGTATAGTCGTTCCGAAGAATCGTGAACTCCGCAAGAAAATTCTTGATGAGGCACACCTCTCCAAAATTCTCTATCCACCCCGGCAGTAGCAAAATGTATCAGGACCTAAGACAAAACTTCTGGTGGACTAGAATGAAAAGGGAAATTGCTACGTATGTCTCGGAATGTGACACGTGCCAGAGAGTAAAAGCTAGCCACTTAAAGGTAGCCGGTACACTTCAACCGTTACCCATACCATCATGGAAATGGGAAGACATAAGTATGGACTTCATCGTGGGACTACCAAACACTTCCCAGAAACATGATTCCATATGGGTTATTGTTGATAGACTCACGAAGACGGCACATTTTCTTCCGGTGCACACCACCTATTCTACCAAGAAATATGCCGAGATTTACCTCGATCGTATTGTTTGCCTGCATGGAATACCTAAGACAATCATTTCCGATCGTGGTCCCCAGTTTGTAGCACGCTTTTGGGAACAACTGCAAACGTCTCTTGGCACTAAGCTGATTCGCAGCTCAGCATACCATCCTCAGACCGATGGACAAACGGAAAGAGTAAACCAAATTCTTGAAGACATGCTGAGAGCTTGTGTCATTCATTATGACAAGAATTGGGACAAATGCCTACCCCTGGCAGAGTTCTCGTACAACAACAGCTACCAAACGAGTTTGAAAATGGCACCATTTGAGGCCCTGTACGGACGAAGGTGTCGAACCCCTTTGAGCTGGTCACAAACCGGAGAACGTAAAATAATTGGACCCGACCTGGTAATCGAGGCAGAGGAGAAAGTAAAAGTAATACAAGCAAATCTTAAAGCCGCACAAGCCCGACAAAAGAGCTATTCTGACAAAAGGAGAAAGCCCCTAAAGTTCGAAGTTGGCGATCATGTCTATCTTCGAGTTTCACCAACCAAGGGAGTGCGAAGATTTGGAATCAAAGGCAAACTAGCTCCCCGTTATATTGGTCCTGACGAAATCATGGAGAGCCGCGGACCCGTAGCCTACAAATTACGACTGCCCCCTCAACTCACGGCCACCCATGATGTCTTCCACGTATCTCAACTCAAGAAGTGTATTCGAGTCCCTACCGAGATTGTGGAACAACAAGAAATATCGTTGGAACCCGACCTCTCGTATGTCGAATACCCAGTGAAGATCCTGGATCAAAAAGAAAGAGAGACCAGGAGGAAAGTGATTAGAATGTATAAAATACAATGGAATCGCCACACGGAAGGAGAAGCCACCTGGGAAACGGAGAGCTACCTGAACCAACATTTCCCTGGGTTTCTTGTCTCAACCACTGGTATGTGCACCCACGCCCACACTAAGAATTACCGAATCTCGGGGCGAGATTCTTGTTAAGGGGGGAAGGCTGTGACAACCCTGGTATTTGCAATTCCAAAAAAATCAATGACATTAGCCTAACTCTATGTTTTAAACCAACTAATGAGAGGGTGGAAAGAATTAAAACGGGTTCAGTTGGAATTCAAATTTAATTTGGGCACATTTGGACACATTTGAAACTTTTAAAATAACTTTAAAACCATAAGCCAAATGAGATTTTGCCTGAAACCAAAGTTGTAGAGCTTTTTATTTTGAGCAACTTTCGTGTTCAAAAGTTTTTGAAATTCAAATCAGAAAGAGGAGAAAATGCCCTGTTTGCACCCAGCCCCCTGAACTTTTTCGAATTTTTGCACTTCGGTCCCTCGTTTCTCCCCCTCCTCTGCCGCGCCGCGCGCGCTCGCCGCCCGCCGCGCGCCAGGTGGCCGGCGTCGCCTGACCGGCGCGAAGCGCCAGGCCAGTGGCCGCCGCACCACCCCGCCACGGCCAGCTTTGCCCCGCCCCGACGCCGCGCGGCCAGTCCCCGCCCGCGCGTGCTGCCGCGCCCAGGCCGCCGCCCGCCCGCCCAGTGGCCGCGCTCCGCCGTGCCGCCCCGGCCCCCGCGCCCCGCCAGCTGCCGCGCCTGCCCTCCGCCCGAGCCGCTGCAGCAGCTGCTCCCCAATCCGCACGCCGCGCTATCTCCTCGCGCCCACGCCAAAATCGCGGCCGCCCAGTCGCGCGCGCCCGCTCGCCGCACGCCGCGCCGGCGTTCTGCCGCCGCCCGCCGCAGCCAGTGCACGCCGCTGCCGTGCCCCGCCCCGCGCGTCGCCCAGGCACCTCCACACCCCCTCCTGTCCCTATAAAAGCCCCGCCCGGCCACGCGCGCGAGCCCCCGGCCACCAGAACGCCTCGCCGTCGCCATCGCCGCCGCCGAGCACCACCCGCCCGTGGACAGCCCACTGCCGCCGCCCACTGCCCAAACTGAGCCCCCAGCCACCACTACATCACCTCACCGCAGCTCGCCGACCCACCCAACGCCACCCAGAGCCACCGGAGCGCCGCCGCCCGCGCTGCCGTCGCCGCCGCCGCCCCTGCTCGCCGTGGACAGCACGACTCCGACCCCCTCCGTCCAAGCCGAGCCTCTGAGTAGCTTCCCCACGCGCCACTGAAGCTCACCGACCGGACCACACCGCCGCAAGTCCGCCGGAGCACCGCCGTCGACGCGAGCCACGCCGCCGCCGCCTCTGCTCCAACGCCGGCGAGCCCTTCCCGGCCGTCCCCCACCTGAACAACACCCCCACGAGGTAGCCCTCGCACCCCTGAACCTTCCCCGACCCCCGCCCCTCGCCGCCGGCGAGCCCCCTCGCCGGAATTTCGGCCGGCCGCCGTACCCGAGCCGCCGAGGACCCAATTGCAAGGATTTAAATCTTTAGAAGGGTCTGAGCGTAAGATTCAAGGACCTAGTTGTGAAAGAAAGTTTCAAACCTAGATTCAAATTCAGTGAACTTGTAAAATTTGTATAAAATCGTAGAAAATTCAGAAAAATGCAAACTCAACTGTTCTGGAATCCTCAGAACAAACTCTACCACTTTTGTTACAAAAGGTTTCTCAGTATCTCAAAATATTTTGCTCTACATTAAATAGAAGCTTTAATGGACTTATTTTGTACCCACTGTTCTAGAACAATGCTGACACTAGATTTTGGGCAGTGAATTAGTTGCTTGATGTTAAGGACTGTATAAAAAGATCAGGCCCAAATTCCATCTCTAGCTCTACTGTTTGTTAAACTTAGTTTTAATTCATGTGTAAGTAGAATGTTTTATCCCTGCAGTTAATTGGTGAGTCACCCATTGAAATTTTTCCTATGCTAATGTATTGGTAACTGGAAGCCAGAGAAAAATTAGGAGACTTTTTGTCTCACAGTAACCTATTTATTTTATTTATGTGCTAATAACATACATTAAATCAAGAAAATAGTATCTTAGCTTGGAAACTTCCCAAATTATTACTGCGAGTTACACTGTGGTAGAGGTTGCTGTGTAAAAAGTTTCATGGACAAAAACCCTGTGTAGGGTCCTGTAAAAATGAATCTTTGAAAAGCCTAGGTGTAGAATGTCATATTTTCTATGCTCTGGATACTGCATAATAAATCCTACAAAAATTACAGTAGCTTCTGAATGCTTAAGTGAGAGCTCTGTAAAAATCTTAGACTCATTTGTTGCACCAATTGTTCTGTACAAAAAGAACAAGTATCTAACAGCAACAAAGAAATATATTTTTCAGAATTAATGTGTTACATAAAATTGGCTGAAAATTTTACAGTAAGCACATCTTCCCTTGATGTGCCTAAATCCCAAAATTCATGACCAGAAACTATCCCTTGTAGTAATTACTCTCAAATCGTAATCAAGTGCTATTTCCACGACTTAAACTTGTGCACTCATGTAGAATCGACGACTCTCGCCGACGGAACCTACGAGCTGGTGCCCGCGTCCGAGAGTGAGCAGCGTGAAGCTCAAGCAAATCTAACTGAAGCTTTTGAAGACCCGAGCCCAAGTTCGGAAGATCCCCAAGCGAACTGCGAAGGCAAGCCCCGGAGCATAACCCATTCTTTCCAAAATTATGCAACTCATTACTCTTTGCTTGTGCATTAAGTTTATAGGAGTTGGATGAAAACTTAGTTGCATGATGTCAGGAACCCTTGCGTGAAAACTAGATGTCAGGTTCGATAGACTGCTGTGCTAATAGGACTCCGGTAAAAGTCGAGTGATTTCCTGTCACTCGCGAGAAAATAGGAGTTGAATGACTACTACACGCTGCAATCATAAGGACACGGACGGGTTATGTAACGATGGTTACGATTGAGGCCCGTCTGTCTAGTGAAAAATGCTAAGGCCGCAGGGTGTGGTAGTGATGGTTAAGTCTTTGAACGTACTAAACACATGCCGAGATTATGGGAATCGGTAAGCTTAAGTACCTGATTGGCCCGGCAAGGGGACGGCATCCTACCCTTTGAACTTCGGTCCCATGTGCATATGGCGAGTGCAGAGAGTGGTCACGACCCGGCGCCGAACCGTGGCGTGGAGCTCTTGTACTCTCGGAGGGTAGCCCCGATCCACGACCCGGAAAGAAAGGGGAAAAGTTGCACGTGTGACTCTAGGGAGTAACCACGTGACGTGTGTTTGGGTTTCCCTTGCAAGGTTAAGAAATTCGATTCGAATCGTCCGTTTCTCACGGCTATTGAGACTACTTAACCATTTTTACCCACAGAGTAAGAAGAGGAACAATGATGATGAATGAACTGGTTGGATGGAAAATTTAATGCTTCACCATGTATGCATTAGATAGCTGCTTACCTAGACTGGCTAACGAAACTAGAATCTTGAGCTAAAAGTTGAAAGTAAGGACCCACTTGTAGATGCTTTTCGGCAAAACAAAACCCTGAGCCAAAAAGCCTTGCATGTCTAGAGTCGGTGGAGTAGTCCCCACTACACGGGTAAGTCTTGCTGAGTATTAGTATACTCAGTC
The DNA here is from genome assembly GCA_032594955.1 of Panicum miliaceum. NCBI lineage: Eukaryota > Viridiplantae > Streptophyta > Magnoliopsida > Poales > Poaceae > Panicum > Panicum miliaceum. The sequence goes on from CM064060.1 coordinate 28,159,914, forward strand.
TTGCTTGTGACTCGTTTTCAGGTGAGCCCTTTGAAGACATGATTGCTAGCTTGACTTGGCCCTGCACTCTTCCCCCTGGTTGGTCGGTGGAATGGGATGCGCCCCCGTCCAACGGAGATAAGGCCGAGTGATGTCTCGTACGGGCTTCATCGAGACATCCTGTATCGTCGAGTAGTTCCGTTGTTTATTTCCGCTGCAATTTAACTCTGAAGAACTTATTTATGTTAATTGAAGTACTTGTTTTCTAAACTCAGAACTAGGTCTGTAATATTTACTTATGCTAATGATGTAATATTTGCTGGAATGTGGTATTCTCTGGGCTCATCGTCGCATGAGCATTTGTATGTACGGCGCTCGATCCGTTCACCGTGGTTGTATCGGGAGGTTATACCCGACAGACCAGTGGATTACTCCGTTTGAAGCGTAAGGTTAACCGAGGATGCCTTAATGGTGATGGTTAATACACTTGAGCCGGATTAATTCAGGTGGTTCTGCCACACCGCGGGTTGATTTCTAGAAAACCTAGGGGGTTTTCTGGAAAAGGAACTGGCGGCAGCTAGGGTTTGGCTTGGGTCGGGCAGATCCGATCCATCGAATCGCGATCCGACGGCAGCGGCTAAGGTGGCTCGGCTCGGCTCGGCTCGGCTCTAGTGGCTCGGTGTGGCTTGGTTGGGCGAGCAAGCAGCTCAGTGGGCGGCGCTAGGCGCCGGCGGCGAGCGGGGGGCGGCGGCGGATCGCCGGAAGACACAGAAATCGGTGCTCCGGGGCATGAATCAACACGAGATCTGGCCGGGGAGGAAGAGGGCGGCACGGCGAACACGATGGGGGCCACGGGACGGTCGTGCGGCGGCCGGAGACTGGCGGACCACGGTGGTGGGCGGAGCCAGAGCTCCGGCGAGCAATTGGGGTCGCGACAGTGCGAGAAAAAGCTCACGAAGGTCCTGCGAGGGTTGAAGACGTCGGAGCGGCGGTGGAGCGGCGGGTCAATGGAGCGGTGCGGTTCGGGGCGGCGATGTTCACTCCGGCGAGGAAATGCCAGCGGGGTGCGATGGTGTGGAGTGGAAGAAAAGGTCGACGACGGCGCTGGGTCCAAGGCGGGGTTCCGGCAACGGTCGCAGTCGACGGAGGGGCGGCGAGACGGCGGGTCGACGGCGCGGCGGCGACGGAGAGCATGGCTCGGGTGAAATGGAGGTGCAGAGCAGCGGGGCTCGGGCGTGCGGTGCAGCAAGAGTGGAAGAGGAGGAGCAGGGGTTCAGGCGATGGTTTTATAGGGGTGAGAGGAGGCGGAGTGGCCGGGGAAGGGAGGCGGCGGCTCACGCGGCAGCCGGAGATGGCGGCTGTGATTGCCGCGGGCGTAATGGGGGCTTGTCGTCCCGGGGGCGCGTGCTGCGGCCATTATGGCAGGCAGGCGTCGCAGGAAAGGAAGGAGAGGAGGCGCGGGCGATGAGCGCGGGTGCGGGCGTGAGCAGGATTCGCGGCGAGGAGGTGGGAGAAACGTTGGCGCCGGCGACGCAAGAAGGAAGGTGGGAGCGGGAGGAAGGGGGTGGTGCCGACATGTGGGTCCACGGTGGCAGTGAGAGAGGGGGAGGGGGAGGGAGAGAGGGGCGGGTTGGGCCGGCTGGGTTTTGGGCCGCGGGGAGAGAAAGGAAAGAGAGGACAGGGAGAGGATTTGGGCCGGGCTGAGAGAAGGGAAAGAGAGAGAGAAAGATGGGATGGACCAAAACAGATAGGGAAGAGAAAAAAGAGATTTTAGGGTGGTTTTTGGGTATTTTTATTTTGCAAACTCAAACACGCTAACAAACAAAAACCAATGCAACGACATGAATGCAACATACATAAAACCATTTTATTTAATTCAGAAAGACAATTATTTATTTTTCCTATACTAAATTCTCTGTTAAGAAAATAAATATTGAAATTTTTATATAATTATGAGAAAATCATCGCTTTATTATTTTTTTTCTAATCACATCCTGAAATCCAATAATTTTAGGGTGTGACAACACTACCTCCCTTAAAAGGAATCTCGTCCCGAGATTCGCAAAGGCTAGCAAGAGGCAAAGGTTTAGGTGAGTGGCATCCAACTTTCTTCCACATCGTTCATTCTTACAATAGCTCCTCGATCACACTTGTTAATGCTCCACTACCACATAAAACACTTCTTGGATACTTAGTCTAATTCCACCTTTAACTATCCATTCCTTCCTCTGCTTCGTTGGCCCATCTTTTGAAGAACCTTCTTCATATATTGATAAAGTGATTTGAATAGAGCTGGATTGATTCCATGATCGCTTTTCCTTGGCTTTACTGTCTCCTTCCAAGATATCCTCAATTCTTCTCAGCCTAACTTTTACTTGCTTTGGTATCTTGGCGACTCAAGGTGGTGTGAGAAATGGGCATTGGGGATTGATGGCATTCTTGTCTAGCTGAGGTTTCCTGATCATCTATCGTGATAAGGAGGCAAACTGATGACATCTGACTGTGTGCAGGGCCATTAGGACTTTGGTCCAGGGGTTGATTATCATCCTCTTTTGCACACCAACTGGCAAGATGTCCGTCTTCTCCACACTTGAGGCAATATAATCCAGCATCACATGACCTAGTCACCTTATGCTTTGTTGGACATTTATTAACATAGTGACCTTCTTCACCACATTTGAAGCACACTCCTTTAACATATCCATTCGGGCTTCTTTTCTGCTCCACCATAGCTCTTCGTGAAGCAATTTGGGCATCAGGATTCTTCTTGATAGAGTTTTCATGCGGAGGTTGAACAACTTTAGGTTGTAGTTGGTTGGAACAGGGTTGAGTACTGCTATGTACCAATGGTTCTGGTAACTCCATCTTCTCTTGGCTTTCTTCGCTTGCTTGTTTCTTGCGTTGCTTGATTCTACTAGGCTTAAATTCCTTGAAAGAAATACTCCAATCCTCAAGGTTCATAGTCTGAGTACCATCTTGATATTGGGTAACTCCCTCTTGGAAAGTCTCTTGGGTAGATAAATCCTTATTAATATCTAAATAGTAACATTGTCTGGCTTCAGCTGTCATTAGGCTAGCATCTTCTTGAAGACATGGCTGACCATAATGCCCACAATATTGACATATTCCTGGGGTCTTGATATCTTTATATTGTCTCTCCAATTCTAGCTCTAGCGTTGCACGACTTTTCTTATTCCTTTGACGGTTCCATGCTTCAGCGACTTGCCTCTTCACTGGTCCAGTAGGAATGTTTGGTTTGGTCAACTTCATGTTATGAGGGGATGATGTATTGGGCTGCATCCTTCCTTGTGAGACTTGAGCCTGCATGGCTAATAGCTTCTTTTTATCAAATGGTGGCAGAATTGGTGAAATCTGATGGTTATCACTACTAAGGGAGTTGTGGTTCATAGGAGTTGAGGCTTGCTCTGTAATTTGCTGATGGATATTATTCATGGTTTGAGCCATTGCTTGTAGACTTTGAGTTTGTGCTGTCATATACTCTAGCATCCTGTGCTCAAATGATGAGGCTACAGGTGGAGTGTTGAGGTCACCTTCATTAGCTCTTTCTTCATGATTTCCGTTGGGACTCGCCATCTGGTTGGGTAGCAAAGGAAAAATTAGGGAGAATGAGAATAAATATAAATAAATAATGATAAAGAATGATTGAGGAATAAGGTAGAGTCCATGATATCATCTTCATTTGCTTGATTTTTTTGAGATGGTAAGCAAATAAATAACGGTAGAGAGGAGAATAGCACGGAGGTAACAAAAGGAAGTAGAGCATTCTTGGCTTTAGCTTCTTTAATTTGTCGACCACTGCAAATGTTTGTAGGTTTCTACTGATGATGCCGGTGTTGCCTTCAACTTCCTACTGGGTTTTTGAGGTCATCATCGAAGTAAGGTAGACTGAAGAATAGCAAGCTGCAAGGTGGTAAAGGAACTAGAGTAGGGTCTTCTTTTCTTTAACTTGCTTCTATCCAGACGATGGTGGTGACAATAACTTCTACTTGTTGACATTGGTGTTGCCTTTAGCTTCCTTCTCGACATCCTCTTTTGGAATAGGGAGAAAGAAAGGAAAAGAACAAGGATGTGGGAGATACAAAAGAAGAACCCAACTGAGCAACTGATGTCATTGTAGGTAGAAGACCCACAATACACCAACAATCATTACAAAGAAGCGAATCAGGCAAGGTCATAAAGAAAAGCAACATCACGCAAACACAGAACTACACTAGTCAACACACCGTCAAGGAACGATGCTAAACGTTGTTAATAGGGCTGCAAGGGGTACACCTAAGCATGGGTTGTCTCTTCATGTTCAACTTTCTTGATACAAGCATGCTTTAGCTTGTGCAGTGTAGAATCTTGCTCTTCGGGTGAGTGTGACATAATATTCCGCTGTTGATTTTAACTTTTCCGGGGGTAAAGTGATGACTCCATCCTTCAGTTGTCTTGAGCAGGCTTTGGGTCAGGTGGCACGAATGATCTAAACATTTTGAATAAAAGGAGGGCAAAAGATCACCTTGGAATAATAAGATAAGGGAAAGAAATCAAAATGACAGTGCTTAAGATGCAAGGAGAGGTACAATGGGGAGGATAGATAAAATTAAGGAAGAGATATGTTTAAAAGGATAAGTAGGAAGTAATAAGAAAATATTAAAGAGTGGGGGTAAACCATATTGTGACAACCCTGGTAATTACAATTCCAAAATCAATGACATTAGCCTAACTCTATGTTTTAAACCAACTAATGAGAGGGTGAAAAGAATTAAAACGGGTTCAGTTGGAATTCAAATTTAATTTGGGCACATTTGGACACATTTGAAACTTTTAAATTAACTTTAAAACCATAAGCCAAATGAGATTTTGCCTGAAACCAAAGTTGTAGAACTTTTTATTTTGAACAACTTTCGTGTTCAAAAGTTTTTGAAATTCAAATCAGAAAGAGGAGAAAACGCCATGTTTGCACCCGGCCCCCTGAAGTTTTTCGAATTTTTGCACTTCGGTCCCTCCCTCCTCTGCCGCGCCGGCGTTCTGCCGCCGCCCGCCGCGGCCAGTGCACGCCGCTGCCGTGCCCCGCCCCGCGCGTCGCCCAGGCACCTCCACACCCCCTCCTGTCCCTATAAAAGCACCGCCCCGACCACGCGCGCGAGCCACCGCAGCCCAGAACGCCTCGCCGTCGCCATCGCCGCCGCCGAGCACCGCCCGCCCGTGGACAGCCCTCCGCCGCCGCCCACTGCCCAAACTGAGCCCCCAGCCACCACTACATCACCTCACCGCAGCTCGCCGACCCACCCAACGCCACCCAGAGCCACCGGAGCGCCGCCGCCCGCGCTGCCGTCGCCGCCGCCGCCCCTGCTCGCTGTGGACAGCACGACCCCGACCCCCTCCGTCCAAGCCGAGCCCCTGAGTAGCTTCCCCACGCGCCACTGAAGCTCACCGACCGGACCACGCCGCCCCAAGCCCGCCGGAGCACCACCGTCGACGCGAGCCGCGCCGCCGCCGCCTCTGCTCCAACGCCAGCGAGCCCTTCCCGGGCGTCCCCCACCTGAACAACACCCCCACAAGGTAGCCCTCGCACCCCTGAACCTTCCCCGACCCTCGCCCCTCGCCGCCGGCGAGCCCCCTCGCCGGAATTTCGGCCGGCCGCCGTACCGGAGCCGCCGAGGACCCAATTGCAAGAATTTAAATCTTTAGAAGGGTCTGAGCGTAAGATTCAAGGACCTGGTTGTAAAAGAAAGTTTCAAATCTAGATTCAAATTCAGTGAACTTGTAAAATTCGTATAAAATCGTAGAAAATTCATAAAAATGCAAACTCAACTGTTCTGGAATCCTCAGAACAAACTCTACCACTTTTGTTACAAAAGTTTTCTCAGAATCTCAAAATATTTTGCTCTACTTTAAATAGAAGCTTTAATGAACTTATTTTGTACCCACTGTTCTAGAACAATGCTGACCCTGAATTTTGGGCAGTTAATTAGTTGCTTGATGATTAGGACTGTGTAAAAAGATCAGGCCCAAATTCCATCTCTAGATTTACTGTTTGTTAAACTTAGTTTTATATCATGTGTAAGAAGAATGTTTTATCCCTGCAGTTAGGTGGTGAGTCACCCATTGAAATTTTTCCTATGCTAATGTATTGGTACCTAGAAGCCAGAGAAAAATTAGGAGAATTTGTATCTCACAGTAACCTACTTATTTGATTTATGTGCTAATAACATACATTAAATTAAGAAAATGGTATCTTAGCTTGGAAAATTCTCAAATTTTTACTGAGAGATAAACCATGGTAGAGGTTGCTGTGTAAAAAGGTTCATGGACAAAAACCCTATGTAGGGTCCTGTAAAAATGAATCTTTGAAAAGCCTAGGTGTAGAATGTCATATTTTCTATGCTCTGGATACTGCATAATAAATCCTACAAAAATTACAGTAGCTTCTGCATGCTTAAGTGAAAGCTCTGTAAACATCTTAGACTCATTTGTTGCACCAATTGTTCTGTATAAAAAGAACAAGGATCTAACAGCAACTATGTAATATATTTTTCAGAAATAATCTGTTACATAAAATTGGCTGAAAATTTTACAGTAAGCACATCTTTCCTTGATGTGCCTAAATCCAAAATTTCATGACCAGAAACTATCCCTTGTAGTAATTACTCTCAAATCGTAATCAAGTGCTATTTCCACGACTTAAACTTGTGCACTCATGTAGAATCGACGACTCTCGCCGACGGAACTTACGAGCTGGTGCCCGCGTCCGAGAGTGAGCAGCGTGAAGCTCAAGCAAATCTAACTGAAGCTTTTGAAGACCCGAGCCCAAGTTCGGAAGATCCCCAAGCGAACTGCGAAGGCAAGCCCCGGAGCATAACCCATTCTTTCCGAAATTATGCAACTCATTACTCTTTGCTTGTGCATTAAGTTTATAGGAGTTGGATGAAAACTTAGTTGCATGATGTCAGGAACCCTTGCTTGGAAACTAGATGAAAGGTCGATAGAATGCTGTGCTAATAGGACTCCGGTAAAAGTCGAGTGATTTCCTGTCACTCGCGAGAAAATAGGAGTTGAATGGCTACTACACGCTGCAATCATAAGGACACGGACGGGCTATGGAACGATGGTTACGATTGAGGCCCGTCTGTCTAGTGAAAAATGCTAAGGCCGCAGGGTGTGGTAGAGATGGTTAAGTCTTTGAACGTACTAAACACATGCCGAGATTATGGGAATCGGTAAGCTTAAGTACCTGATTGGCCCGGCAAGGGGACGGCATCCTACCCTTTGAACTTCGGTCCCATGTGCATATGGCGAGTGCAGAGAGTGGTCACGACCCGGCGCCGAACCGTGGCGTGGAGCTCTTGTACTCTCGGAGGGTAGCCCCGATCCACGACCCGGAAAGAAAGGGGAAAAGTTGCACGTGTGACTCTAGGGAGTAACCACGTGACGTGTGTTTGGGTTCCCTTGCAAGGTTAAGAAATTCGATTCGAATCGTCCGTTTCTCACGGCTATTGAGACTGCTTAACCATTTTTACCCACAGAGTAAGAAGAGGAACAATGATGATGAATGAACTGGTTGGATGGAAAAATTTAATGCTTCACCATGTATGCTTTAGATAGTTGCTTACCTAGACTGGTTAATGAAACTAGAATCTGGAGCTAAAAGTCGAAAGTAAGGACCCACTTGTAGATGCTTTTCGGCAAAAAAAACCCCTGAGCCAAAAAGCCTTGCATGTCTAGAGTCGGTGGAGTAGTTTCCACTACACGGGTAAGTCTTGCTGAGTATTAGTATACTCAGTCTTGCTTGTGACTCGATTTCAGGTGAGCCCTTCGAAGATATGATTGCTAGCTTGACTTGGCCCTGCACTCTTCCCCCTGGTTGGTCGGTGGAATGGGATGCGCCCCCGTCCAACGGAGATAAGGCCGAGTGATGTCTCGTACGGGCTTCATCGAGACATCCTGTATCGTCGAGTAGTTTCCGTTGTTTATTTCCGCTGCAATTTAACTCTGAAGAACTTATTTATGTTAATTGGAGTATTTGGTTTCTAAACTCAGAACTTGGTCTGTAATATTTACTTATGTTAATGTCGTAATATTTGCTGGAATGTGGTATTCTCTGGGCTCATCGTCGCGTGAGCGTTTGTATGTATGGCGCTCGATCCGATTACCGTGGTTGTATCGGGAGGTTATACCCGACAGACCAGTGGATTATTCCGTTGAAGTGTAAGGTTAACCGAGATTGCCTTAATGGTGATGGTTAATACACTTGAGCCGGATTAATTCAGGTGGTTCTGCCACACATATCACCAACAAATCAAAAGGAGGTCAGATGCATGAGATAGGAAAATCATTCATCAAATGAGATGTATGATTAAGAGCAAGAAGTCATCCAGGAGAGAGGAAATAGACAATGGTTGAGGGTTTAGCAAAAACTAGAAAGTGTAATTGTCAAGGGGTCGAGTATCAAAATGAGTTATCAAGGAAAGAGTAAGTCAATAGATAAGGATGAGGGTTTTATATTTGCAAAATAAGGAAGTACAAATGAAAAAGAAGGTCAGGTGAGAAAGATGACTTATCAAGGCGGATTTTGAAAGGAAAATGGTCAAGGAGCGAGAATATTTATCAGAAAGGTCAAGGGTAAGACAGGAATAAGTTGTATAATAAAATAGACTTTAAGGAGCGACCATTGCTATCTAGGCTTACGTCCTACAGTCGATACAACTCTGATACCACTTCTGTCACACCCGATTTAAGGACAAAACCGAATGCATATCTATATGTATGCCAGGATCAAGTTTGATACATATAGTGACATCATCAGTGAATAACAGCAACAGTATTGTGGCAGAACCACCTGAATTAATCCGGCTCAAGTGTATTAACCATCACCATTAAGGCAATCTCGATTAACCCTACACTTCAAACGGAGTAATCCACTGGTCTGTCGGGTAAAACCTCCCGATACAACCACGGTAGAGCGGATCGAATGCCATACATACAAACGCTCATGCGACGATGAGCCCAGAGAATACCATATTCCAGCAAATATTACAACATTATTATAAGTAAATATTACAGACCAAGTTTTGAGTTTAGAAACCAAGTACTTCAGTGATCATAACTAATAAGTTCTTCAGAGTTTAAGTTGCAGCGGAAAATAAACAACGAAAGCTACTTCGACGATACGGATGTCTCGATGAAGCCCGTACGAGACATCACTCGGCATTATCCCCGTTGGACGGGGGCGTATCCCATTCCACCGACCAACCAGGGGGAAGAGTGCAGGGCCAAGTCAAGCTAGCAATCATATCTTCGAAGGTCTCACCTGAAAAGGAGCCACAAGCAAGGCTGAGTATACTAATACTCAGCAAGACTTACCCGAGTAGTGGAATCTACTCCACCGACTCTAGATATGCAAAGCTTTTTGGCTCAGGGGTTTGTTTTGCCGAAAAGCATCTACAAGTGGGTCCTTACTTTCAACTTTTAGCTCAAGATTCTAGTTTCATTAACCATTCTAGATAAGAAGCTATCCAATAGCATTCATGGTGAAGCATTAAATTTCATCCAACAAGTTTATTCCTCATCATTGTTCCTCTTCTTACTCTGTGGGTAAAGAGGGTTAAGCAGTCTCAATAGCCGTGAGAAACGGACGATTCGAATCGAATTTCTTAACCTTGCAAGGGAAACCTAAACACACGTCACGTGGTTACTCCCAGAGTCACACGTGCAACTTTTCCCCTTTCTTTCCGGCTTGTGGATCGAGGCTACCCTCCGAGAGTACAAGAGCCCCACGCCACGGTTGGGCGCCGGGTCGTGACCACTCTCTGCACTCGCCATATGCACATGGGACCGAAGTTCAAAGGGTAGGTTGCTGTCCACTTTCCGGGCCAATCAGGTACTTAAGCTTACCGATTCCCATAATCTCGGCATGTGTTTAGTACGTTCAAAGACTTAACCATCACTACCACACACTGCGGCCTTAGCATTTTTCACTAGACAGACGGGCCTCAATCGTAACCATCGTTCCATAGCCCGTCCGTGTCCTTATGATTGCAGCGTGTAGTAAACATTCAACTCCTATTTTCTCGCGAGTGACAGGAAATCACTCGGCTTTTACCGGAGTCCTATTAGCACAGCATTCTATCGATCCTTACGTCTAGTTTTCAAGCATGGGTTCCTAACATCATGCAACTAAGTTTTCATTCAACTCCTAGAAACTTAATGCACAAGCAAAAGAGTAGTGAGTTGCATAATTTAGGAAAAGAATTGGGTTATGCTCCGGGCTTGCCTTCTTGCGAAAAGTTAGCTTGGGGCTCTTCCGAACTTGGGCTCGGGTCTTCAAGAGCTTCAGTTAGATTTACTTGAGCTTCACGCTGCTCACTCTCGGACGCGGGCACCAGCTCGTAAGTTCCGTCGGCGAGAGTCGTCGATTCTACATGAATGCACAAGTTTAAGTAGTGGTGATGGTAAATGACATGATTTAAGTGTAATTACTACAGTGGATAGTTTCTGGTCATGAAATTTTGGATTTAGGCACATCAGGGAAAGATGTGCTTACTGTAAAATTTTCAGACAATTTCATGTAGCAGATTAAGTATGAAAAATATATTACATAGTTGCTGTTAGATCATTGTTCTTTTTGTACAGAGCAATTGGTGCAAAAACTGAGTCTAAGATTTTTACACGGCTCTCATATAATCGTGCAGGAGCTACTGTAATTTGTATAGGATTTATTATGCAGTTTTCAGAGCATAGAAAATATGACATTACTTTCCTAGGTTATTCAAGGATTTATTTTTACAGGATCATCCACAGGGTGTTTGTCCATGAAACTTTTTACACAGTAACCACTACCACAGTGTTTCTCCTAGTAAAAAGTTGAGAATTTTCCAAGCTAAGATACTATTTTCTTGATTTAATGTATGTTATTAGCACATAAATCAAATAATTAGGTTCCAGTGAGATAAAAAGTTTTCCAATTTTTCCCTGGCATCTAGGTGCTATTACACCTTCATAGAAAACTTTTCATTAGGTGATTCATAACCTAACTGCATGGATAAAAATATTTAGCCACTTATGGTATGAAACTAAGTTTAATAAACAGTGTAGCTAGAGATGGAATTTGGGCCTAATCTTTCTACACAGCCCTAATCATCAAGAAACTAACTCGCTGTCCAAATTTTAGGGTCAGTACTGATTTACAACAGTGGGTACAAAATAAGTCCATTAAAGCTTCCATTTAACGTAGAGCAAAAAATATGTTGAGAATCTGAGAATCTTTTTGTAACAAAAGTTGTAGAATTTATTCTAAGGATTTCAGAACAGTTGAGTTTGCATTTTTCTGAATTTTCTACGATTTTATACGAATTTTACAAGTTCACTAAATCTAAATCTAGATTTGAAACTTTCTTTTACAACTGGGTCCTTGAATCTTACGCGCAGACCCTTCTAAAGATTTAAATTCTTGCAATTGGGTCCTCGGGCGGCTCGGGTACGGCGGCCGGCCGAAATTCCGGCGAGGGGCTCGCCGGCGGCGAGGGGTGAGGGTCGGGGAAGGTTCAGGGGTGCGAGGGCTACCTCATGGGGGTCTTGTTCGGGTGGGGGACGGCCGGGAATAGCTCGCCGACGTTGGAGCAGAGGCGGCGGCGGCGGCGGCACGCGTCGACGGCGGTGCTCTGGCGGGCTTGGGGCGGTCTGGTCTGGTCGGCGAGCTTCAGTGGCGCGTGGGGAAGCTGCTCAGGGGCTTGGCTTGGGCGGAGGAGGTCGGAGTCGAGCTGTCCATGGCGAGCAGGGGCGGCGCTCGGCGGCGGCAATGGCGGTGGCGAGGTGCTCTGGCTGCGGTGGCTCGCGCGGGCGGCCGGGGGCGCGGCTTTTATAGGGGCAGGAGGGAGTGGGGGTGTCTGGGCGACGCGCCGGGCGAAAACACGGCGAGGGCGTGCCACTGGCCACGGCGGGCGGCAGCAGGATGCCGGCGCGGCGTGCGGCGGGCGGAGGCGAACGACTGGCGGCCGGGGATTTGGCGTGGCAGCGAGGAGATAGCGCGGCGCGTGGATTGGGAAGCAGCTGCAGCAGCGGCTCGGGCGAAGGGCAGGCGCAGCGACGGGCGGGGCGCGGGAGTCGGGACGGCACGGCGCGTCGCGGCGGTTGGGCGCGGCGAGCGGCGAGGCGGGGCGCGGCACGGCGTGCGCATGCGCGGACGCGTACTGGGCAGCGCGGCGGTGGGGGGGGGGGGGGCAAAGCCGGGCGTGGGGGAGAGGCGCGGCGGCCACTGGCCTGGCGCCTCGCGCCGGTCAGGCGGCGCCGGCCACCTGGCGGCGTTGTCGGGCGGGGAGGGGAGAGAGAGAGAGGAGCGAGGGGCCTGAATGCAAGAATTCAAAAAGTTTCAGGGGGCTGGGTGCAAACAGGGCATTTTCTCCTCTTTCTAATTGAATTTCAAAAACTTTTGAACATGAAAGTTGTTCAGATTAAAAAGTTCTACAAGTTTGGTTTCAGGCAACAACTCATTTGGCTTATGGTTTGAAAGTTAATTTAAAATTTCAAAAGTATCCAAATGTGCCCAAATTCAATTTGAATTTGAACTTAACTCGTTCTAATTCTTTTCACCCTTTTATTAGTTGGTTAAGCGTAGGGTTAGGCTAATGACATTGATTTTAGAAATGTAACTTACCCGGGTTGTCACAAGTATCATGTAAGAAACATAAATAAGGACTTACAAGACTATCAGAGATATACGCTTAACATGGAAACGAAGGCTCCAAACTTCACAAGCAAACGACTGGGGGTTGCGTACGCCTAGAACTCTTCATCATCTTCAGTAGCCTTCACACCTTCTTCTTCCGAGCAACGGTTAGCAAGGGTGAGTAAACTTATGGTTGGTACTCAGCAAGGCCACAAGAAATAACCAGAGTAACGATTTAAATCCATCTTTAAGTTTATTAATCATGTGAGGGTGCAGGCCGCTCTTGACCGTGAGCACGGCTGATATATCAGTTTTAGACACTCTGCAGAGGTTGTACACTTTCACCACAAGTCGCGTAAAAGTTCAAAAGAACTTTGGACCCAACCATGCTGTGCTAGCTAGGCACAATACCACACTTCCGAGGTGTGGTTGCATAGGGACGCTACGAGGCCTTTACAAAGATTCCCTAATAAGAAGTAGTCCGCTAGAGTTTTGGTAGCGGCGTGAACCATAACCCTCCCTAATGGCCAGCACCTTAGCAAAGGCTGCTACCCCAAGAGGACCGGGCTATACCCCAATCACCGACCCCCTCCTTGCCCTTTCGGTAAGACTGCTTCAAACTAGAGTCTCTAATTATTTAGCCAAGACCAGAGCCATATAGTCCTCGTGGTTGTACTGTTTTCCTGGGTGGTTCTCCACGTTCCAATTAATACATGGTATTCTTGCAAATAAGCATAGATAGAAGGATGGTTAGGGTCACTTGCCTTTCTCCAACGAAAGTTACTCTTACTGTTCTTCAGTTCTTGCTCACTTGGAAAACTTGATCTTCAAGCTTTAACAACGATCATTCTACTCAAAGCAAACATCGAGCACAAACATACAAAACAACAAACAAGTATAGCTAAGAAAATACACCGATCACTTAAATCTAATTACTTTTCAATAGAACGGGACCGCGGGTTGATTTCTGGAAAACCTAGGGGGTTTTCTGCAAAAGGAACTGGCGGCGGCTAGGGTTTGGCTTGGGTCGGGCGGATTCGATCCATCGAATCGCGATCCGATGGCGGCGGCTAAGGTGGCTCGGCTCGGCTCGGCTTGGCTCGGCTCTAGCAGCTCGGTGTGGCTTGGATGGGCGAGCCAGCAGCTCAGTAGGCGGTGGACCACCGGAAGACACCGAAATTGGTGCACCGGAGCACGAATCGGCACGAGATCTGGCCGGGGAGGAAGAGGGCGGCACGACAAACAGGATGGGGGCCATGGGACGGTCGTGCGACGGCCGGAGACCGGCGAACCACGGTGGCGGGTGGAGCAAGAGCTCCGGCGAGCAGTTGGGGTCACGACAGTGCGAGAAAGAGCTCACGAAGGTCCCGCGAGGGTTGAAGACGTCGGAGCGGCGGTGGAGCGGCGGGTCGACGGAGCGGTACGGTTCGGGGCGGCGATGTTCACTCCAGCGAGGAAATGCCGGAGGGGTTTGACAATGCAGAGTGGAAGAAAAGGTTGACGACGGCGCTAGGTCCAAGGCGGGGTTCCGGCGACGGTCGCAGTCGACGGAGGGGCGGCGAGACGGCGGGTCGACGGCGCGGCGGCGACGGAGAGCTTGGCTCGGGTGAAATGAAGGTGCAGAGCAGCGGAGCTCGGGCGTGCGGTGCAGCAGGAGTGGAAGAGGAGGAGCAGGGGTTCAGGCGCTGGTTTTATAGGGGTGAGAGGAGGCGGAGCGGCCGGGAAAGGGAGGGGGCGGCTCACGCGGCAGCCGGAGATGGCGGCTGTGAGTGCCGCGGGTGTAATGGGGGCTGGTCGTTCCGGGGGCGCGTGCTGCGGCCATTATGGCAGGCAGGCGTCACAAGAAAGGAAGGAGAGGAGGCGCGGGCGACGAGCGCGGGCGCGGGCGCGAGCAGGATTCACGGCGAGGAGGGGGGAGAAACGTAGGCGCCGGCGACGCAAGAAGGAAGGTGGGAGCGGGAGGAAGGGGGTGGTGCCGACATGTGGGTCCACGGTAGCAGTGAGAGAGGGGGAGGGGGAGGGAGAGAGGGGCGGGTTGGGCCGGCTGGGTTTTGGGCCGCGGGGAGAGAAAGAAAAGAGAGGAGAGGGAGAGGATTTGGGCCGGGCTGAGAGAAGGGAAAGAGAGAGAGAAAGATGGGATGGGCCAAAAGAGATAGGGAAGAGAAAAAAGAGATTTTAGGGTGGTGTTTGGGTATTTTTATTTTGCAAACTCAAACACGCTAACAAACAAAAATAAATGCAACAACATGAATGCAACATACATAAAACCATTTTATTTAATTCAGAAAGACAATTATTTATTTTTCCTATACTAAATTCTCTGTAAAGAAAATAAATTTTGAAATTTTTATATAATTATGAGAAAATCATTGCTTTATTATTATTTTTTTCTAATCACATCCTGAAATCCAATAATTTTAGGGTGTGACACAGCGCAGGACGTGGGTTTCAACACTCCTGCCGCCAACATTGCTAGTATAATCACGGTGCTCGCCGACAATCCCGGTCCAGCAGTCCAGACCGCTGTTTGCATGGGACAGCGGACACTGCTCTAGATCAACGAGCAGAACCCGATGCCATCACTTTCACATGGAAGTAACGAGGGTGCGGGTGACAGCCAAGCCAGCAGGACACCTAGAGACCACACTAGGCGGCAAGCACCTCCCTCTCGCAACCATCAAGGAAGTCGCGGGGTGGGCCCACAAGGAAGCCGCCCCGCAGCCCAAGCGCCCCACGCACAAGAACCGTCCATCGGCAACTACCGCCGTGAAGATCAAGCTGCCGATGGGCGATCTCCGCAACAAGATCAATGTCGGGTGTGATGCTCGATCCATCATCGAGAACCGGAGGAGAGAACACGCCAGAGCTGTGGGGAACACTGCACCGTACGACAACGATCGATTCCCTGTGCTCTCCTCCTGCTTTGACAACTACAAGTACCCAGAGGGATTAAAACCAGTTGGCATCACCAAGTACGGTGGTAAGCAGTCCCCTCAGCAATGGGTCCGATGCTACTCCACCGCCATTGAAGTCGCAGGCAGCACCAACACCACAAAAGTCGTCTACTTCCTAATGGCCCTAGAAATCGCCCCACTCACATGGCTGGAGAGCCTCGCGAAGAACTCCATCGACTCCAGGGAGCAGCTAAGGAACATCTTCATCGACAACTTCCAAGGAGCGATCGCCAGGGCAGGTACTCACCATGACCTGTCCCAGTGCAAGCAGGAAAGGAACGAGCTCCTACACTCGTATACTTGCTGCTTCTTCGACACCCGAGCCATGATCACCAACATCTCGGAGAGCGACGTCATCAATTGCTTACACAACGGCCTCACCGACCAGGCTCTCTTCCGCGATTTCGGCCACAACCGCCCCAAGACTGTTGCTGCCCTCCGCGACATGATGCAGACCTGAGTGGACCAAGAGGAGCAGGAACGCGATTGATTCTTAAAGCGCGACAACGACTACAACAACAACAAGCGGGGCAACGACCACCGCAATGATAGAAGCCAGCGGGACTACTCGGAATCCTCCCGAAAGCGCAAGCCAGATGATCTCGTCGCGACTATTGATCACGCCCCGCGTGGCAAAAAGGCGGCCAATTTGCAAGAGCAGTTCGAGAAGCTCTTGCAGAAGCAATGTCTGTGGTACCCACACTCAAAGCACTCGGCTTTTGAGTGCTACCAGCTCTGGAGGTCTCTCAATGCTCCGCCCTTGGAGAAGGGCGACAAGAAGAAGAAGGACAAGGATGATGAAAACCCGGAGAACAAGACAAACGCCACCAAGTTCCCGGACGTGTCCAAGGTCGTCAACGTCATCTTTGGCGGGGAATCAAGATTTGCCTCCAAGGGGACTCAGAAGCTTCACCACCGCAAGATCATGTCCGTCGAGCCGGCAGTACCACAACCCCTTCAGTGGTTGGAGGTTCCCATCTCATTCTCCAGGGTTGATCAGTGGATAAGCTTTTTTGAGCCAAGAAAACTCCCGCTCGTCCTGGACCCGGTGATTGCGGACGTCAGGCTCACCAAAGTACTCATTGATGGGGGCAGCGACCTCAACCTCATATTTGCAAGTACTTTAAGGAAGATGGGTGCAAACTTAATCGACATGCTCACCCCCAGCAAGGTTCCCTTCAATGGCATCGTACCTAGGAACGCAGCTACGCCCCTTGGCACGGTAGTCCTCCCCGTCACCTTCGGCACGAGGGAAAACTACCGTACCGAGTACATCAAGTTCGAAGGGCCGACTTTGAATCATCATATCACGCCATACTGGGAATACTGGCACTGGCCAAATTCATGGCTGTACCGCAACTTCGTCTACTTGCTCCTGAAGATGCTAGGAAGTAGTGGGGTTCAACCTTCCGTGGCGATCTGCAGAAGTCATACGACTGCGACCAGAAGGCTATTGAGTACACCTCGAGTTCGCGTGTACCAGATACTTTAGGAGAAGTACTCGCGGTTGCGCAACAGCTCTCCCAGTCAGGGCTGGAAATTCCCATAAAGAAGGCGAACCATACATATTTTATTTAAACTAATAAAGTTCCACAAGTTTTGGATGGGTTGTTTATGCAGGAACAAATGTGCCGAACACGAGGCGAAATGGGGACAAACCCAGGCTGACCGGCCTGGCTCTGTGCCCTATCGCCATGTCACTGATCCAGGGGTCAAGAAACACAACCAGGATGATCATACATCATGCACTTGAAGTTGGTTTGGTCCGTGGACCCGAAAGGCTTCACCCACGGATTCAAGGGCCCACCTGCATGTCTGAAATGGTTGCTTAACTAAAAAGCAACTGTTACCGACCTCAGGAGGTGATCAGGTGCGTCAACAAGAAAGGAGGTGCCAGATGGCACCAACCTCAGGCCGGCCGGCCAGCCCTACCGGGCGGCCTCTGGCGCCCAACTTCACGTGGAAGTTACGTTAACCGCCATAGTCGCGTGGTCTTGACGCCCTTCACCAGTGACCGACCTCTAGCTGCTATAAATAGGCCCCCATCATCACTTGTAGACACACACTCAAAGAGTTCTCTCTTCACTTCAATTCTAGAGTTAGGTTTAGTAGTCTGGGAGTTAGAGTCGACTCGAGCTTGTCTCGGGATTCTGAAATCATCCTCGGAAGTCTGGTATAGCTCTTGTATCCTTCCTTTGACTTTATCAATATAAGTTATCTTATTTATCTTTTCGAGTCAGCTTTACTTTCCGCATTTATTTATGTATTTCCAAGTGTTCAGCTTGTGTGCAGAAGTTCTATCCTTTAGCTTAGGCTTTGTTCTAGTCTTAGTTTGTCGGGATCTTGTCTTGCCGGTTTTCTCGCCCAGACTAGTGGGCTCAAGTCAGTTCCCTAGGTTGAGGGGGATTTCTCTTGAAGGCCTCAGGAGAGATCCTAACATCGAGTGCAGATGTGGTGTCTGGCTTAGTGTTAGCTAGGAAGTGTGTTCCACCCCACGGAACTGTGTGGTAGGCGGCAGGTGGTGACAGCCCTTTCCATCCGTTGTAGTCCACCATGTTCGGGTGCTTTCATAGCAGTAGCTTGTTGATGCCGTTGGATCCCCCTCTCATCCGTTTCCGAGGTCCTTCGTTGTCAGCCGCCGAAGTAAGCTCTGGTCCCCTGATAGCTAGGTTTAGGCAAGGTTTGATTTAAAGATGTTAGCTTGATAGTTCAGAAGTGTTTTAGGAGTCAAGACTTTAGTGAATGACAACTCAGCAGGGGTAAGGTAATGATAAATATATGATTGATATATGATAGTAGTGACACATGAGGATATCAAGATAAATAAATAAGTAAGTGAGCGACCTGAGTAGTGGGAGGACAACGAGACGAGATAGATTCCTAGACACTTCTTATGTTCTTGAGCCAACTCTAGCAGAGATTCAAAGATGGAAGCAAAGACAGGAAAGAGAAACTATTGCAGCTGATCCAAGAATGCTTCGGGCGCCCGAACCGGACAAGCTCCAGAAAGGGATGAGAAGGGGAATTTGCACAGTCTACTCCTAAGTCCTACAACACCAACCGCTCTCATGTGGTGGAATGTAGGCCGGACAGGACTGTCACCACCTGCCGGTACCACAACTATTTGTGGGGTTGGGTGCAATTCAAGTTAAGCGATAACTTTAGGCACCATGCCTATAGATATAACTTAATACTCTCATGGGATTCCAAGCAAGAGAGCACCCTCTCCCCGAGGCTCTAAGATACAAGGGACTACAACACTTACTCTAGTGCCAATCTAACCCAACCTGGTCTAATACTAGATACTTGCACTAATAATGAAGTAAGTGCTAAGGGAAATCAACTCAAGGTAGATAGAAGATAACTTTATATTAAAGGCTCAAAGTCTTACAAAAGAGTAAAGGAAAAGATACAGGAGCTTATACCAGAACTCCCGAAGACGACTCGGGAACCTTGAGGCGAAGCTCGACTCAACTCTAACTCCCAACTACTACTAGCCTAACTCAACTAAGTAGAAAGTAAAGTAGTGATTCCTCCTGGTGTGTGTCAATCAAATGGACCGCTCCCCCTATTTATAGTGCTTAGGATAGCAGGGGGTACTTGTAGCCAGAAGATGAGGCGGTTTAGCAGTGGGCCCGGTGTGACCGAACCAAGGGGGTGCGGCCGAACCACTTGATGTGCCGCCTTAAGCAATCCACGGTGCAGATGATCTCCTAAGGTCGGTAAGTCCCTGTCCGAGGCGGTTGAGCTGGATTGGAGCTCAAGTTGGTACGGCCGAACCAGGGGTGGTGCGGCCATACCACACCAGGGTCATTTCGCCCTCCGTTCTGCCGACTTGTTCCTTGGATGGTGTATGATGTTCCTAGGGGTGGGTTCCCAGTGAATGATGTTGTTTTGCTTGAGTTTGTGGGCCCATGGATCCGTGGGTGATACACCGTGTCCCTCGGATTGAACCGACTGCAAACCAATGCTTAGGATGTGTTCCATCTGTGTTTCCTTGCATGTGGTCGACGGTGATCTGAAATTGGCTCGGTCCTGGTGCGGCTGAATCACCTTGGTGTGGCCGAACCAGGGTTGTGTTAGTTTCTGCTGATTTTTGGTTTGCTTGTTCCCTGCATCGAATACTTCACAGAAAACTCGTGGAACCTTATTAGTTATGTGAAATAAACATGATTCTTTTTATAAACTCCATTTTATTCCGTGAATGTGGGGGTCATCTATTGAGATAACGACCGCCAACAAATCCCCCAAACTTAAACCTTTGCTCGTCCCTGAGCAAAGCTTAAGACTTAGGCTCGGTGGATCAGGAGTTGCGTCAATGTTTATAATCTGCAGGTACCTGCGCACAATACAATACTCTATTTTGTTTTAGCTTCCTGGATTTTGTGAATTTCATACCTTAATACCTGCGGGGCGTATAGTTCTCCTTGCCTTGGGCGGTTGAAAGGTAGAACAACTCATCTTAGTATCATCCTCTTATTGCTTGTTTTGGATCCCATCTCGGAGTTTTTGAATGTTTTTGAAAACAATGTTCCTCAAATGGTACTCTCAATCACTCAAGTGGTGTATAATCCTCTCCAAAGGTTTTTTATTTTAGCGTCAACTTCCTACATCTATAAGGCTTATGTGGAGCTTGGGTGTGTAGTATGAGACTTACTTAGTGTGCAAAATATTATTAAGCCAAAGATTGGTTCCATAGAGGTGCCTGCAACCTCAAACTCCAATCAAGATGGAAGTGATCACGGGATGGTGGACTCACGCATGGAAATATTGGTGTTTTGAACTCCTTTATTTTGGATGGATATTTTTGTTTCCCCTCTTGGATCATGGACCTTCTATATGTATTATTTTTTTTTGACATGGCTTATGAGCATGTGGCATACCTTCTTTGGGTATGCATCTTTTATTTCTTTTTTCTCTCTTTTTTTTGAATACTAATGGTCCATGTCCTTTCATGCAAGGGATTTTTGGTGGAATTTGGATGGAGTGAAGAATGAAGACTATGGAATTTTATTGATAGCGTGGATGAGCATGGAATGGTGAACACGAATGATCGGTGATCGAGAAGGCATACCTCTTAGGGACTCAACATTTGACTCAACTCATTTACACAACAAAGTAGTTATACGGTTGGTTCATCATCTAAGAATATTTGGCCTTGGTAGGAATTTCTTTACCATTGAGGAACATGCCATTTATATTTTTGAAATAAATCATCCGAGATTTTCACCTTCTTAGAGCAATAAAGGATTCTACCAAAACTTTGCTATATCATGCCTCACAACAATTTAGGTTCGGATCTCATGTGCTCCCACAAAGTTTCAAGTTCATATTTCACTTATGCCCAGTAATTCAAGTACTTGTAGAGTATCATGTTGCAAACACGGTACTTGCAAAAAATCAACAGAGCAACTATTCATCATTTTCAAATGAAAGGAGCATAACAAGATTCACAACCTAGTTGGGAGTTAATTTTTAGCAAAGCCAATATTTTTGGAGTTTTTAGAATTTTTGAAACACATAAATTTTTTTTGGGATTTTTGATTTTTTTGAATGCAGTAAATATTTTTGGATTTTTTTAGATGCAAGATAATACAAATAAAGAGCTGTAATGGAAAGGGTTGGTCGTGGCACTTACCTTCGCGGGGCTTCTCTCCCAAACTTGGTCAATTATTGGTATGGATTCCAACTTCCGAAGAAGCTGTCATTAAACTCTTGTGCTCATCGAGGGTCATCTTGATTCGCCAGACTCTCGTGCTGGTGTCTTCTGTCGTTTCCATCACATGTGAAAAGTGCTCATAGTAGCTTGGTGGATAACGAGCAGTCTGTGTCCTTCCTGGGTCGGCAACCAAATTACTGGTGTGAAGGGCCGGCTTCATATGCTCTTTTGGCGTACCCCGAGCCATATGACCTGGCGTGCCATCCTCCGGAGTATGCTTCTTGTGATGCTGCAGTTGCTGAAGTTTCTGGTGGTGGAGGCTGTGGATGAGATGGTTCTACGGTCTCTTCCCTTCTCATTGTCCTCGCTCTCGTTGTCGGTCCTGCACCTGAAATGCTTTGCCTTGCTGGTTCTCTCCTTGTGGTCGGCCCTGCACTTGAAACACTATGACAAGTTGGTTCTCTCCTTTCCGGACGACGAGGTCTCCCCTATTCCAGTAAAAGGGTTAATCTTTTAACGGCATACAACCCAAGTCTCGTGCATGGTAGCGGGACTTCGGTTGTATAACCCCTGTAAATCATGATTAAAGAACCATTGGCCACCACGTGAAGCGTGTGGCCCTAGATGAAGTGTTCTGCAGTGATTGTTGGGCGTTCTTGCTCAAGAAAAGTGATGGTGGCGCCCTCAAGACGGTCAAAGGCGCGTGCGATTCGGGTGACTAGGGAGGTTATCCCTATGAAACCGACGCGATTCGGAGTAGGACTCCAATGATCCGCCATGGTTTTAACAGGTGAAAACATAATTTTATTTATCATGGCATTTAGGATTAAAAGCTCATTTGTGCTTATTGGCCTTGGATCAAAGCGTGGGTGCAAGATTGTGCCTATCCATCGGTGCATAAACCTTAGTGTGGGGTTATGAATGTCGTTGGTTCGGCATGCTCTACTATAATCTTGACCCAAAATTTTCTCCCAAAATTTGCATGTATCAAAGTTGGGTAAACGTTCGTTAGCATCTAGAGAACACCTTTTACTAAACCCCAAAGCATTACTTAAGGTGCGCCACGAGCAAACAAACTCTTCATTAAACATGCGAAACTCTATACCCGTGTTCGTGACCTCAAGTGTGCTAAAAAATTCAAGAGTGAGGAGTTTCGAACCGGGTTCCATGATGCGCCAAAATTCAGACCAGCCGATGGTGTTGAAGATGGTCTCGAATTCGTTGTCCATACCGGTTTTGGTGAGGAGTTCCTCATCAAAAACACAAGTATGTTCGAACGAACGGTCTCTCATCAAGGCGAAAGCTTGTCATTCCTTGTGCGACCTCAGGACATTTTGTCCTTCCTCGATTAGGACTCGGATTCTCCGGGACGTCGCTCCTTCTCCGGTCTGCGGAATGGAGTCTATCGACATGCTGTCCGAGATGTGCGTGGGCGTCTGCGAACTGCTGTCGGAGCGACTCTTGAATCGTATGTGCATCACCTTCTTCGCACCTGTGACAACCCGGGTAAGTTACATTTCTAAAATCAATGTTATTAGCCTAACCCTATGCTTAACCAACTAATAAAAGGGTGAAAAGAATTAGAACGAGTTAAGTTCAAATTCAAATTGAATTTGGGCACATTTGGATACTTTTGAAATTTTAAATTAACTTTCAAACCATAAGCCAAATGAGATGTTGCCTGAAACCAAACTTGTAGAACTTTTTAATCTGAACAACTTTCATGTTCAAAAGTTTTTGAAATTCAAATTAGAAAGAGGAGAAAACACCCTATTTGCACCCAGCCCCCTGAAACTTTTCGAATTCTTGCATTCAGGCCCCTTACTCCTCTCTCTCTCTCCCCTCCCCGCCCGACAGCGCCGCCAGGTGGCCGGCGACGCCTGACCGGCGCGAGGCGCCAGGCCAGTGGCCACCGCGCCTCTCCCCCATGCCCGGCTTTGCCCCCCCCCCCCCCCCACCGCCACGCTGCCCAGTACGCGTCCGCGCATGCGGACGCCGTGCCGCGCCCCGCCTCGCCGCTCACCGCGCCCAACCGCCGCGTCGCGCCGTGCCGTCCTAACTCCCGCGCCCCGCCCGTCGCTGCGCCTGCCCTCCGCCCGAGCCGCTGCTGCAGCTGCTTCCCAATCCACGCGCCGCGCTATCTCCTCGCTGCCACGCCAAATCCCCGGCCGCCAGTCGTTCGCCTCCGCCCGCCGCACGCCGCGCCGGCGTCCTGCTGCCGCCCGCCGTGGCCAGTGGCACGCCCTCGCCGTGTTTCTGCCCCGCGCGTCGTCCAGACACCCCCACTCCCTCCTGCCCCTATAAAAGCCGTGCCCCCGGCCGCCCGCGCGAGCCACCGCAGCCAGAGCACCTCGCCGCCGCCATTGCCGCCGCCGAGCGCCGCCCGCTCGTGGACAGCCCTCCACAGCCGCCCCCTGCCCAAATTGAAGCGTCAGCCACCACTACATCATCCCCCTGAAGCTCGCCGACCCGCCCAACACCGCCCAGGACCGCCGGAGCGCCGCCGCCCGCGCTGTCACCCGCCGCCGCCGCCCCTGCTCGCCGTGGACAGTTCGACTCCGACCTCCTCCGCCCAAGCCAAACCCCTGAGCAGCTTCCCCACGCGCCACTGAAGCTCGCCGACCAGACCAGATCGCCCCAAGCCCGCCGGAGCACCGCCGTCAACGCGTGCCGCCGCCGCCGCCGCCTCTGCTCCAACGCCGGCGAGCTATTCCCGGCCGTCCCCCACCCGAACAAGACCCCCACGAGGTAGCCCTCGCACCCCTGAACCTTCCCCGACCCTCACCCCTCGCCGCTGGCGAGCCCCTCGCCGGAATTTCGGCCGGCCGCCGTACCCGAGCCGCCCGAGGACCCAATGGCAAGAATTTAAATCTTTAGAAGGGTCTGCGCATAAGTTTCAAGGACCCAGTTGTAAAAGAAAGTTTCAAATCTAGATTCAGATTCAGTGAACTTGTAAAATTCGTATAAAATCGTAGAAAATTCAGAAAAATGCAACTCAACTGTTCTGGAATCCTTAGAATAAACTCTACAACTTTTGTTACAAAAAGTTTCTCAGATTCTAAACATAGTTTTTGCTCTACATTAAATGGGAGCTTTAATGGACTTCTTTTGTACCCACTGTTGTAAATCAGTACTGACCCTAAAATTTGGACAGCGAGTTAGTTGCTTGATGATTAGGGCTGCGTAAAAAGATCAGGCCCAAATTCCATCTCTAACTACACTGTTTATTAAACTTAGTTTCATACCATAAGTGGCTAAATATTTTTATCCCTTCAGTTAAGTTATGAATCACCTAATGAAACTTTTTCTATGAAGGTGTAATAGCACCTAGATGCCAGGCAAAAATTGGGAGACTTTTTATCTGACGGGAACCTAATTATTTGATTTATGTGCTAATAAAAAACATTAAATCAAGCAAATAGTATCTTAGCTTGGAAAATTCTCAAATTTTTACTAGGATAAACACTGTGGTAGAGGTTACTGTGTAAAAAGTTTCATGGACAAAAACCCTGTGGATGATCCTGTAAAAATAAATCCTTGAATAACCTAGGAAAGAAATGTCATATTTTCTATGCTCTGAAAACTGCATAATAAATCCTATAAAAATTACAGTAGCTCCTGCACGATTATATGAGAGCCCTGTAAAAATCTTAGACTCAGTTTTTGCACCAATTGCTCTGTACAAAAAGAACAAAGATCTAACAGCAACTATGTAATATATTTTTCATAATTAATCTGCTACATGAAATTGTCTGAAAATTTTACAGTAAGCACATCTTTCCCTGATGTGCCTGAATCCAAAGTTTCATGACCATAAACTATCCACTGTAGTAATTACACTTAAATCGTGTCGATTACCATCACCACGACTTAAACTTGTGCATTCATGTAGAATCGACGACTCTCGCCGACGGAACTTACGAGCTGGTGCCCGCATCCGAGAGTGAGCAGCATGAAGCTCAAGTAAATCTAACTGAAGCTCTTGAAGACCCGAGCAAGCCCCGGAGCATAACCCAATTCTTTTTCTAAATTATGCAACTCACTACTCTTTTGCTTGTGCATTAAGTTTCTAGGAGTTGAATGAAAACTTAGTTGCATGATGTTAGGAACCCATGCTTGAAAACTAGACGTAAGGATCGATAGAATGCTGTGCTAATAGGACTCCGGTAAAAGCCGAGTGATTTCCTGTCACTCGCGAGAAAATAGGAGTTGAATGTTTACTACACGCTGCAATCATAAGGACACGGACGTGCTATGGAACGATGGTTACGATTGAGGCCCGTCTGTCTAGTGAAAAAGGCTAAGGCCGCAGTGTGTGGTAGTGATGGTTAAGTCTTTGAACGTACTAAACACATGCCGAGATTATGGGAATCGGTAAGCTTTAGTACCTGATTGGCCCGGCAAGTGGACAGCAACCTACCCTTTGAACTTCGGTCCCATGTGCATATGGCGAGTGAGAGAGTGGTCACGACCCGGCGCCGAACCGTGGCGTGGGGCTCTTGTACTCTCGGAGGGTAGCCTCGATCCACAACCCGGAAAGAAAGGGGAACAGTTGCACGTGTGACTCTGGGAGTAACCACGTGATGTGTGTTTAGGTTTCCCTTGCAAGGTTAAGAAATTCGATTCGAATCGTCCGTTTCTCACGGCTATTGAGACTGTTTCACCCTCTTTACCCACAGAGTAAGAAGAGGAACAATGATGAGGAATAAACTTGTTGGATGAAATTTAATGCTTCACCATGAATGCTATTGGATAGCTGCTTATCTAGAATGGTTAATGAAACTAGAATCTTGAGCTAAAAGTTGAAAGTAAGGACCCACTTGTAGATGCTTTTCGGCAAAACAAACCCCTGAGCCAAAAAGCTTTGCATATCTAGAGTCGGTGGAGTAGATTCCACTACTCGGGTAAGTCTTGCTGAGTATTAGTATACTCAGCCTTGCTTGTGGCTCGTTTTCAGGTGAGACCTTCGAAGATATGATTGCTAGCTTGACTTGGCCCTGCACTCTTCCCCCTGGTTGGTCGGTGGAATGGGATACGCCCCCGTCCAACGGGGATAATGCCGAGTGATGTCTCGTACGGGCTTCATCGAGACATCCGTATCGTCGAAGTAGCTTTTGTTGTTTATTTTCCGCTGCAACTTAAACTCTAAAGAACTTATTAGTTATGATCACTGAAGTACTTGGTTTCTAAACTCAAAACTTGGTCTGTAATATTTACTTATGATAATGTTGTAATATTTGCTGGAATGTGGTATTCTCTGGGCTCATCGTCGCATGAGCGTTTGTATGTATGGCATTCGATCCGCTCTACCGTGGTTGTATCGGGAGGTTTTACCCGACAGACCAGTGGATTACTCCGTTTGAAGTGTAGGGTTAACCGAGATTGCCTTAATGGTGATGGTTAATACACTTGAGCCGGATTAATTCAGGTGGTTCTGGCACAGCTGGTATCAGAGCCATAGCTGGTGCCACAGCTGGCAACAGCTGGCACCAGAGCCAGAATGCATATGCTAGAGAATGCGACAAGCCTTAAAAACTCTGATGTGTTGCGAAATACGTTGGTGCGTTAAGGATGGTGCCTAGTTCGTAAAGCCCTAAGGGATTATGGGAAAGTTACTAGGTGGCTATCTAACTTCTATATATATTATCCACTGACTTCCAGCACATTACTTTCTGTCAAAACTTACTTTCATGCACAACCGATCTTAAATTCTGTAATGACGCACTCATCGCTAAGGTAAGAAGGTAAGAATCCTCAGCCAACTGAGAGAGCTTGGCCTTCCTGTCGGTGATGCGAGCCGAACGCTGCCCTCAAGCAGTGGCTTACTTGAGGTGCTGCCAATATGCCAACTGTTAGTTGAATATATTGGGAGTAGAAGGTTCGGCGCAGGGTATGGCGATCGCTGTTCATACCCCCGTCTCATGACGGTACCCCCGTGAATACGCTATATCGATAGCGTATGTTAACGTCGTCTGTACGGCGGAAATTGTACAGATATCGTTTCTATAAGTAAACGGTAATGAATACGGACGCTTTCATGAGTGCTGGCATGAAAGGTTCATGAAATATATATATGCTCAATCTTCTGCAGGAACACTAACCGCGATTACGATAAGTTAAGGAACGGTTAGAAAGACTCGACTAGCTATTATAGGGAGAGCCGTATGGTGTATGCCACCGAAACTATCTTCGTAAGACAAAAGGTTATTTGGCAATTATTTTATTTTGTGAGGACGAATAGGACGTGCATGCATCATGAACATATATAGCTGAAATTGAAAATGCGTTGTATGAGAGTGGTAAGGTTCTTGCGTATCTAAGCGTGATTTTGCATAAGGACTATCTAGCGAATCTGTCACAAATCTGCCATGACCGAAAAGAGAGTTTTATTGATCAAAGAAAATGACCTTTTCTAGTAAAGTTCATGTGGAAAGAATTGTTCCAAATTTTGTGTTCTATCCCCTGTTCAAAAATCAAAAATTCTGAACTTATGGATAGTAAGAAATAACAGAAACCTTGGAATGTCAGAATTCTGTCCAGAATAAGCACTTCTGCCCCTTAAATTTTTAGGCCCCCTTCCTGCGGTTTTCTGCAAAAGAGCACAACACAAAACTTGTTCAAAATTTATCCAGGAAGCGTCTGTTAAAATTTGGTAAATTTTGGCTGGGTAGATTTTCCCTGATGCACAAAACATTGGCCCACTGTTCACTGAAAATTTCTGGGTAGACATAGCGGTAAAACCTGAAAAGAAAGACCGTCTTAGAGACCTATCTAGCTCTGGAGTTGACTAGCAAAGTTGTTCACAAATACCTTGGGAGTGATCTCGTGAAATTTGGGAATTTATGGATAAGAACTGTGGAATTTATGGTTATTTTGCACACTATACAGAATCTGTCCCTGTACTGTTCACAGTTTTTCACTATCTCACTCCATTTGATCTTTTGTTCAGATGGCCGAGCCTGTTGCTATGATGGTGGATGAGGATGGACGCGTACACTCGCAGTGTCTCCACTTGGAGGGCTTCCCCTCTATTTTGTGGGATGTTCTGCGTACCGCGGCTATCCAATTCCCCCACAATACGCCGGACTGGAGTTTGCAGAGAATGGAGTTAACCAGTGCCGTGTCAACGTGACTATCTTTCCGCACCCGCTACACCCAGAGTGGCCCGCCTTGGAGATTGAGGCTGTTGGTCGCCGTTTGGCCGATACTTGGGAGCTTGCAGCCATGAGGGCGCTCACCACTTTTTG
The DNA here is from genome assembly GCA_032594955.1 of Panicum miliaceum. Taxonomy (NCBI): domain Eukaryota; kingdom Viridiplantae; phylum Streptophyta; class Magnoliopsida; order Poales; family Poaceae; genus Panicum; species Panicum miliaceum. The sequence continues at coordinate 28,188,423 of CM064060.1, forward strand.
TGCGCAGCGTCCCGAGGTTGTCACACTCGTTCCCATTGGTTTGTTTCCTGCTGCCCAGGACAACGACCCCTTTTGGCTCAATAGGGTGCAGCACGCACAGTACTTGGTAGACTTTCACGCCCAGGAAACTATTCATACCTCCGTGCGGTGCATGAGTGCACTCTACCGACTTCAGACTCTCCAGAGTCAGGCGCTTGAGCAGCTCACTGATCTTGCTCAGGCCTACCACCTGATGGTAGATACCAGGGATGAGCAGATTAAGGAGCTCAGTAAGGATCTTGAGGACAGAGATGCTCAGATTGGCCAACTTGAGGGCCAAATTCAGGAGCAGGACACTCTCATGGGTGAGAGAGATGCCACGATAGCACACTTGGAGGAGCAGCTCCATGATCTGAGCCTTGAGTTGGAGGATGCTAATGAGCACATTCAGTGGCACCATGATCAGAATGACCATCCCCATGAGGAGGACATGGAGGAGGATGAGGAGGAGCCACAGGAGATTGATGGTATCTCCGGTATGGATTTCGAGGGTGAGGTACCACAGGCACCTCAGATGGGAGCTCACTCTCCTGCTCACAGCGAGTCGTCCGTCAACGACTTGGATGATTTCTAGATGACGACCTAGGAGGACTTTTGCACATACTCCTCGATAGGGTAGCCTAACTTTTGGCAAGTGTTGTAATAGGCTAACTTGGAGTTGCGTAACTCTTTTGTGTTGGGTACACCTGAACCATGTGGATACCCTCAGCATGTAAGGAACGGCGATAAACTTGGGTGATTCGTTGTAAGTTGGTAAACGATGAAATCCACAATCGCTGAGACTTGTCGGAATTTTTACCCATGTCTCCTTGCATTTCTTGGCTGAGTGTTGAATACCAAACATGTGCTAAATTTTGTGATAGTGGTTCTCACAAAAATTCAGCATCATTGGACCTCGCTAGTTTAAGTTATAGGCGAAACAGTACCGGTCAATCTGCTGAAAAACAGCTAAGACAGTAAGGCAAAGGACGAGCCTTTCGACCACCTTAGCTATAGTTCTAGCGCCGAAGTTAAATACCAAATTGGTGCATTCCTAAATTCTCTGACTACTGCCAAAGTTTGAGATGTTTTGGACAGACCCACAACAAGCTATGATTTTTTCTCGTAGCAAACAGAGATTCTGTCCATACTTCTAGCTGTGATTTCGGAAGTCTTTGACTACACCAATCATTTATGAATCAAGGAAGTAATATGGATCGCGTTGCTAATGGTAACCTTTCACGTTTCAGATGGTTGGATCAACACGTGGCAACCCCGAGGGTTTTGGTGCCGGTAGCAGCCGCTCGCGACAATCGCCACCACCCCCGCCCAGTTTGGTGGAAGTGATGGCCGCTCAAACGGAACTGCTGCGGCAGATCGTGCAAGGACAGCACCAACAGAGGGGTGGGCACAATGCTCACCAACCCCAAGCTGCAGGATACACGGATTTCCTAGGGACCCAGCCGCCCTTGTTCCATAAGACCGAGGAACCCCTGGACGCAGATGCATGGATTCGCACCATCGAATCCAAGTTCACACTACTTGTGGCCCCATGCTCAGAGGCCAACAAGGCTTGTTTTGCCGCGCAACAGCTTCGCGGTACCGCTCGACTGTGGTGGGACCACTATTCTGCGATGCTCCCGGCTGACCATGTGGTCGACTAGGATGAATTCAAGACCGCATTCCGGGCACATCATATCCCCAAGGGTCTCATGGAGAGGAAGTTGAATGAGTTCCTGGCACTTACCCAGGGCGCCCGCACCGTGCTGCAGTACGCCCAGGCATTCAACAACCTATGCCAGTATGCGGGCTATCACGCTGATACGGATGCCAAGAAGCGTGATCGTTTCCGCCGAGGTCTGAATACCAAGCTCAAGGAATGTCTGAACCTAGCCAGGGCTGACACCTACAACGAGTTGGTCAATATGGCCATAACCCAGGAAGACTGTATCATGGCAAACCGGGCCGAGAAGAAGAGAAAGGCACCCGCTGGACCATCAAGTGTCCAACCACCAAGGTATCGCATCGTGCAAAATGCCGCACCCACAGCTCCACCTAGGGCCCCTCAGCTAGGGAGATGGATTGCCAGACCCCCACAGCAGCCAGGCATGGTACGACCCCCGATGCCTCCACAGAATGGTCCGAGGCCCATTCTTCAACAATCTCTTCGACCTAGCCCCATGAATCGTTGTTTCAAATGCGGGAGTTCCAACCACTTCGCACGAGAATGCCCTCAGTCTGGACAGCCCAACCAAGGTCAAGGATCCAACCCGAACACCAAGAACAGGGGCAAGAGACAGACCCTGCAAGTCAAGCAAGGACGGATTAACTTCACCACGCTTGCAGAGCTTCCTGAAGGAGCCCCAGTGATGTCGGGTACATTCTCTATCCATAACAAGCCTGCAGTTATATTATTTGATTCTGGTGCATCGCATAGTTTCATAAGTGCAAAATTCGGTGCAAAATTAGGCTTGGATGTTTGTCACACCAAAGGGTCATATATGATATCAACACCGGGTGGTAAAATTGCTTCAAACCAAATGGTCAGACAAGTACCAGTCAAAGTGGGTAGTAAAACCATCGACACAGACCTTGTCCTTTTACCTCTTGACGGCATGGACATTATTTTGGGAATGAACTGGATGACTATGCATGGAGTCACACTGGACCTTTCTTCCCGAGCCGTTGAGATAAATTCACCTAGTCACGGAGCCACTACCCTTTACCTACCATTCCTAGATTGCACGAATTCCTGTGCTTACAAGGTGGAAGGACTTAAGCTAGAAGATATTCCTGTCGTCAACGAGTATGCCGATGTTTTTCCAGATGACTTACCAGGAATGCCACCGGATAGGGACATTGAGTTCATCATTGAACTTCAACCAGGCACTGCACCTATATCCAAAAGACCATATAGGATGCCCCCTAAAGAATTGGCCGAGCTGAAAATTCAACTCCAAGAACTACTGGACAAAGGTTTCATTCGCCCTAGCGTGTCACCTTGGGGATGTCCAGCCCTATTCGTAAAGAAGAAGGATGACAGTTTAAGATTATGTGTGGACTACCGACCTCTCAATGCGGTAACGGTTAAAAATAAATACCCACTTCCCCGTATCGATGTACTCTTCGATCAATTAGCTGGAACCAGAGTCTTCTCCAAGATTGATCTTCGTTCGGGATACCATCAGATCAAGATTCGCCCATGCGATATTCCTAAGACTGCCTTCTCCACACGATATGGACTATATGAATTCTTAGTCATGTCCTTTGGACTCACCAACGCCCCTGCCTATTTCATGTATCTCATGAATTCGGTATTCATGCCCGAACTGGACAAATTCGTCGTAGTGTTCATCGACGACATCCTTATCTATTCCAAGGATGAGGAAGAGCATGCCAAGCACCTACATATTGTTCTTCAGCGACTCAGAGACCATCAGCTCTATGCTAAGTTTTCTAAGTGTGAGTTTTGGTTGGATATTGTAAAGTTCTTGGGTCACACGATCTCCAGTGAAGGCATAGCTGTTGACCCCAGCAAGGTACAAGAGGTGATGGATTGGAAGCCCCCTTCCTCCGTTCATCAGATTCGCAGTTTTCTCGGCTTAGCCGGTTACTACCGTCGCTTCATCCCGGATTTCTCTCGAATTGCTAAGCCCATGACTGAACTGTTAAAGAAGGAACTCAAGTTTGTATGGAATGAGAAATGTGAAGAAGCTTTCCACACTCTCAGAGAGCATCTGACTACTGCACCTGTGTTAGCTCAACCCGATAATACCAAGTCATTCGATGTGTATTGTGATGCATCAGGTACTGGTCTAGGATGTGTGCTTATGCAAGAGAATCGAGTGATTGCATATGCCTCACGAGCCCTTCGGCCCCACGAACAGAATTATCCCACTCATGATCTTGAGCTTGCAGCTGTCATTCACGCTCTGAAAATATGGAGGCACTATCTCATGGGTACACAGTGCAATATCTACACGGATCATAAGAGTCTCAAGTATATCTTCACACAAGCCGATCTAAATATGAGACAACGGAGATGGCTAGAATTAATCAAGGATTATGACCTTGAAGTGCACTATCACCCCGGCAAGGCTAATGTAGTCGCGGATGCACTAAGCCGCAAGTCCCATTGCCATTGCTTATCCATGGAGTCCTACCATGAGACATTGTGTGCAGAGATGAGGAAGCTCAACATGGAAATGGTTTCCCAAGGCACACTAGATCACATCTCAGTTGAGCCCACTCTTCACGACCAAATCGTCATGGCACAACTACATGACGAAGGAATTAAGATCATCAAACAAAAACTCTCTCTAGGGGAGGAGAAGTATAAATGTTTCCGCCAGGACCATAAGGGAGTTCTATGGTTCGAAAGTCGTATAGTCGTTCCGAAGGATCGTGAACTCCGCAAGCAAATTCTTGATGAGGCACACCTCTCCAAATTCTCTATCCACCCCGGCAGTAGCAAAATGTATCAAGACCTAAGGCAAAACTTCTGGTGGACTAGAATGAAAAGAGAAATTGCTACGTATGTCTCGGAATGTGACACGTGCAAAAGAGTAAAAGCTAGCCACTTGAAGGTAGCCGGTACACTTCAACCGTTACCTATACCATCCTGGAAATGGGAAGACATAAGTATGGACTTCATCGTTGGACTACCAAACACTTCCCGGAAACATGATTCCATATGGGTTATCGTGGATAGACTCACAAAGACGGCACATTTTCTTCCGGTACACACCACCAATTCTACCAAGAAATATGCCGAGATTTACCTCGATCGTATTGTTTGCCTGCATGGAATACCTAAGACAATTATTTCCGATCGTGGTCCTCAGTTTGTAGCACGCTTTTGGGAACAACTGCAAACGTCTCTTGGCACTAAACTGATTCGCAGCTCAGCATACCATCCTCAGACTGATGGACAAACGGAAAGAGTAAACCAAATTCTTGAAGACATGCTGAGAGCTTGCGTCATTCACTATGACAAGAATTGGGACAAATGCCTACCCCTAGCAGAGTTATCGTACAACAACAGCTATCAAACGAGTTTGAAAATGGCACCATTTGAGGCCCTGTACGGACGAAGGTGTCGAACTCCTTTGAGCTGGTCACAAGCCGGAGAACGTCAAATACTTGGACCCGACCTGGTAATCGAGGCAGAGGAGAAAGTAAAAGTAATACAAGCAAACCTTAGAGCCGCACAAGCCCGACAAAAGAGCTATTCTGACAAAAGGAGGAAGCCCTTAAAATTCGAAGTTGGCGATCATGTCTATCTTCGAGTTTCACCAACCAAGGGAGTGCGAAGGTTTGGAATCAAAGGCAAACTAGCTCCCCGTTATGTTGGTCCTTACGAAATCATGGAGAACTGCAGACCCGTAGCCTATAGATTACGACTGCCCCCTCAGCTCACAGCCACCCATGATGTCTTCCACGTATCTCAACTCAAGAAGTGTATTCGAGTCCCTACCGAGATTGTGGAACAACAAGAAATATCGTTGGAACCCGACCTCTCATATGTCGAACACCCAGTTAAGATTTTGGATCAAAAAGAAAGAGAGACCAGGAGGAAAGTGATTAGAATGTATAAAGTACAATGGAATCACCACACAGAAGAAGAAGCCACCTGGGAAACCGAGAGCTACCTAAACCAACATTTCCCTGGGTTTCTTATCTCAACCACTGGTATGTGCACCCACGCCCACACTAAGAATTACCGAATCTCGGGGCGAGATTCTTGTTAAGGGGGGAAGGCTGTGACAACCCTGGTAAAAATTTCATTTCTAAAATCAGTATCATTAGCCTAACCCTATGCTTAAACCAACTGAAAAAAAGGGTGGAAAGAATTAGAACGAGTTCAGTTGGAATTCAAATTTAATTTGAGCACATTTGGTTACTTTTGAACTTTTAAATTTAACTTTCAAACCATAAGCCAAATGAGATTTTGCTTGAAACCAAACTTGTAGAACATTTTATTCTGAACAACTTTCGTGTTCAAAAGTTTTTGAAATTCAAATTAGAAAGAGGAGAAAACGCCCGGTTTTCACCCAGCCCCCTGAAGTTTTTCAAATTCTCGCAATCAGGCCCCTCGCCCCCCCCCTCTCTCTCCTCCCCGCCCGACCGCCGCGCGCCAGGTGACCGGCGACGCCTGACCGGCGTGAGGCGCCAGGCCAGTGGCCGCCGCGCCACTCCGCCACGGCCGGCTTTGCCCCCTCCCCACGCCGCGCTGCCCAGTAGCCGCCCGCGCGTGCGCAAGCCGCTGCCGCGTTCCGCCTCGCCGCCCGCCGCGCCCAACCACCGCACACCGCCGTGCCGCCCCGGCTCCCGCGCCCCGCCCGTCGCTGCGCCTGCCCTCCGCCCGAGCCGCTGCTCCACCACTCCGCGCGCCACACTATCTCCCGCGCCCACGCCAAATCCCGGCCGCCCAGTCGCCCGCGTCCGCCCGCCGCACGCCGCGTCGGCGTTCTGCTGCCGCCCGCCGTGCCCAGTGCCGCGCCGTGCCGTGCCTCCGCCCCGCGCATCGCCCAGGCCCTCCACACCCCTTCCTGCCCCTATAAAAGCCCCGCCCGGCCGCCCGCGCGCGAGCCACCGCAAACAGAACGCCTCGCCGTCGCCATTGCCGCCGCCGAGCGCCGCCCTTCCGTGGACACCTCTCCACCGCCGCCCACCGCCCAAATTGAGCCTCCAGCCACCACTACATCATCCCCCTGAAGCTCGCCGACCCGCCCAACGCCGCCCAGAACCACCGGAGCGCCGCCGCCCGCGCTGCCGCCGCCGCCGCCCCTGCTCGCCGTGGACAGCTCGACCCCGACCTCCTCCATCCAAGCCAAGCCCCTGAGCAGCTTCCCCACGCGCCACTGAAGCTAGCTGACCGGACCAGGCCACCCCAAGCCCGCCGGAGCACCGCCGTCGACGCGTGTCGCGCCGCCGCCGCCTCTGCTCCAACGCCGGTGAGCCCTTCCCGGCCGTCCCCCACCTGAACAACACCCCCACGAGGTAGCCCTCGCACCCCTAAACCTTCCCCGACCCTCACCCCTCACCGCCGGCGAGCCCCTCGCCGGAATTTCGGCCGGCCGCCGTACCCGAGCCGCCCGAGGACCCAATTGCAAGAATTTAAATCTTTCGAAGGGTCTGCGCGTAAGATTCAAGGACCTAGTTGTAAAAGAAAGTTTCAAATCTAGATTCACATTCAGTGAACTTGTAAAATTCATATAAAATCGTAGAAAATTCAGAAAAATACAAACTCAACTGTTCTGGAATCCTTAGAACAAACTCTACCCCTTTTGTTACAAAAAGTTTCTCAGAATATCAACATATTTTGCTCTACATTAAATGGAAGCTTTAATGGACTTATTTTGTACCCACCGTTGTAGAACAATGCTGACCCTAAATTTTGGGCAGTAATTTAGTTGCTTGATGTTTAGGACTGTGTAAAAAGATCAGGCCCAAATTCCACCTCTAACTACACCGTTTGTTAAACTTAGTTTCATACCTTAAGTGGCTAGATATATTCTATCCCTGCAGTTAAGTGATGAATCACCCAATGAAACTTTTTTCTATGCTAGTGTATTGGCACCTAGAAGCCAGAGAAAAATTGGGAGACTTTTTATCTCAGAGTAACCTACTTATTTGATTTATGTGCTAATAACATACATTAAATCAAGAAAATAGTATCTTAGCTTGGAAAATTCTCAAATTTTTACTAGGAGATACAATGTGGTTGAGGTTGCTGTGTAAAATGTTGCCTAGACAAAAACCCTCTGTAGCGTCCTGTAAAAAATGAATCCTTGAATAACCTAGGTGTGTAATGTCATATTTTCTATGCTCTGGATACTGCATAATAAATCATACAAAAATTACAGTAGCTTTTGAATGTTTAAATGAAAGCTCTGTAACAATCTTAGACTCATTTGTTGCACCATTTGTCCTGTACAAAAAGAACAAAAGTCTAACAGCAACTATGTAATATACTTTTCATAATTAATCTGTTACATAAAATTGGCTGAAAAATTTACAGTAAGGACATCATTCCCTGATGTGCCTAAATCCAAAATTTCATGACCAGAAACTATCCATTGTAGTAATTACACTTAAATCGTATCGATTACCATTACCACGACTTAAACTTGTGCATTCATGTAGAATCGACGACTCTCGCCGACGGAACTTACGAGCTGGTGCCCGCGTCCGAGAGTGAGCAGCGTGAAGCTCAAGTGAATTTAACTGAAGCTCTTGAAGACCCGAGCCCAAGTTCAGAAGAGCCCCAAGCTAACTGCGAAGGCAAGCCCCGGAGCATAACCTATTTCTTGCCTAATTATGCAACTCATTACTCTTTGCTTGTGCATTAAGTTTATAGGAGTTGAATGAAAACTTAGTTGCATGATGTTAGGAACCCATGCTTGAAAACTAGATGTAAGGTTCGATAGAATGCTGTGCTAATAGGACTCCGGTAAAAGCCGAGTGATTTCCTGTCACTCGCGAGAAAATAGGAGTTGAATGTCTACTACACGCTGCAATCATAAGGACACGGACGGGCTATGGAACGATGGTTACGATTGAGGCCCGTCTGTCTAGTGAAAAATACTAAGGCCGCAGGGTGTGGTAGTGATGGTTAAGTCTTTGAACATACTAAACACATGCCGAGATTATGAGAATCGGTAAGCTTAAGTACCTGATTGGCCCGGCAAGGGGACAACATCCTACCCTTTGAACTTCGGTCCCATGTGCATATGGCGAGTGCAGAGAGTGGTCACGACCCGACGCCGAACCGTGGCGTGGGGCTCTTGTACTCTCGGAGGGTAGCCCCGATCCACGACCCGGAAAGAAAGGGGAAAAGTTGCACGTGTGACTCTAGGGAGTAACCACGTGACGTGTGTTTGGGTTTCCCTTGCAAGGTTAAGAAATTCGATTCGAATCGTCCGTTTCTCACGGCTATTGAGACTGCTTAACCATTTTTACCCACAGAGTAAGAAGAGTAACAATGATGATGAATGAACTGGTTGGATGAAAATTTAATGCTTCACCATGTATGCTTTTGGATAGCTGCTTATCTAATAATGGTTAACAAAACTAGAATCTTGAGCTAAAAGTTGAAAGTAAGGACCCACTTGTAGATGCTTTTCGGCAAAACAAACCCCTGAGCCAAAAAGCCTTGCATGTCCAGAGTCGGTGGAGTAGATTCCACTACACGGGTAAGTCTTGCTGAGTATTAGTATACTCAGCCTTGCTTGTGGCTCGTTTTCAGGTGAGACTTTCGAGGATATGATTGCTAGCTTGACTTGGCCCTGCACTCTTCCCCCTGGTTGGTCGGTGGAATGGGATACGCCCCCGTCCAACGGAGATAATGTCGAGTGATGTCTCGTATGGGCTTCATCGAGATATTCCGTATCGTCGAGTAGCTTCCGTTGTTTATTTCCGCTGCAACTTAAACTCTGAAGAACTTATTTATGATCATTGAAGTACTTGGTTTCTAAACTCAAAACTTGGTCTGTAATATTCACTTATGATAATGTTGTAATATTTGCTGGAATGTGGTATTCTCTGGGCTCATTGTCGCGTGAGCAATTGTATGTATGGCGCTCGATCCGATTACCGTGGTTGTATCGGGAGGTTATACCCGACAGACCAGTGGATTACTCCGTTTGAAGTGTAAGGTTAACCGAAATTGCCCTAATGGTGATGGTTAATACACTTGAGCCGGATTAATTCAGGTGGTTCTGCCACAAGTACTGACCCTAAAATTTGGACAGCGAGTTAGTTGCTTGATGATTAGGGCTGTGTAAAAAGATCAGGCCCAAATTCCATCTCTAGCTACACTGTTTATTAAACTTAGTTTCATACCATAAGTGGCTAAATATTTTTATCCCTGCAGTTAGGTTATGAATCACCTAATGAAACTTTTTCTATGAAGGTGTAATAGCACCTAGATGCCAGGGAAAAATTGGGAGACTTTTTATCTCATGGGAACCTAATTATTTGATTTATGTGCTAATAACATACATTAAATCAAGAAAATAGTATCTTAGCTTGGAAAATTCTCAAATGTTTACTAAGAGATACACTGTGGTAGAGATTACTGTGTAAAAAGTTTCATGGACAAAAACCCTGTGGATGATCCTGTAAAAATAAATCCTTGAATAACCTAGGAAAGTAATGTCATATTTTTTATGCTCTGAAAACTGCATAATAAATCCTATAAACATTACAGTAGCTCCTGCACGATTATATAAGAGCCCTGTAAAAATCTTAGGCTCAGTTTTTGCACCAATTGCTCTGTACAAAAAGAACAAAGATCTAACAGCAACTATGTAATATATTTTTCATAATTAATCTGCTACATGAAATTGTCTAAAAATTTTACAGTAACCACATCTTTCCCTGATGTGACTAAATCCAAAGTTTCATGACTAGAAACTATCCACTGTAGTAATTACACTTAAATCGTGTCGATTACCATCACCACGACTTAAACTTGTGCATTCATGTAGAATCGACGACTCTCGCCGACGGAACTTACGAGCTGGTGCCCGCGTCCGAGAGTGAGCAGTGTGAAGCTCAAGTAAATCTAACTGAAGCTCTTGAAGACGTGAGCCCAAGTTCGGAAGAGCCCCAAGCTAACTTTTCGCAAGAAGGCAAGCCCCGGAGCATAACCCAATTCTTTTCCTAAATTATGCAACTCACTACTCTTTTGCTTGTGCATTAAGTTTCTAGGAGTTGAATGAAAACTTAGTTGCATGATGTTAGGAACCCATGCTTGAAAACTAGATGTAAGGATCGATAGAATGCTGTGCTAATAGGACTCCGGTAAAAGCCGAGTGATTTCCTGTCACTCGCGAGAAAATAGGAGTTGAATGTTTACTACACGCTGCAATCATAAGGACACGGACGGGCTATGGAACGATGGTTACGATTGAGGCCCGTTTGTCTAGTGAAAAATGCTAAGGCCGCAGTGTGTGGTAGTGATGGTTAAGTCTTTGAACGTACTAAACACATGCCGAGATTATGGGAATCGGTAAGCTTAAGTACCTGATTGGCCCGGCAAGTGGACAGCAACCTACCCTTTGAACTTCAGTCCCATGTGCATATGGCGAGTGCAGAGAGTGGTCACGACCCGGCGCCGAACCGTGGCGTGGGGCTCTTGTACTCTCGGAGGGTAGCCTCGATCCACAACCCGGAAAGAAAGGCAGTTGCACGTGTGACTCTGGGAGTAACCACGTGACGTGTGTTTGGGTTTCCCTTGCAAGGTTAAGAAATTCGATTCGAATCGTCCATTTCTCACGGCTATTGAGACTGCTTAACCCTCTTTACCCACAGAGTAATAAGAGGAAGAATGATGAGGAATAAACTTGTTGGATGAAATTTAATGCTTCACCATGAATGCTATTGGATAGCTGCTTATCTAGAATGGTTAATGAAACTAGAATCTTGAGCTAAAAGTTGAAAGTAAGGACCCACTTGTAGATTCTTTTCGGCAAAACAAACCCCTGAGCCAAAAAGCTTTGCATATCTAGAGTCGGTGGAGTAGATTCCACTACTCGGGTAAGTCTTGTTGAGTATTAGTATACTCAGCCTTGCTTGTGGCTCGTTTTCAGGTGAGACCTTCGAAGATATGATTGCTAGCTTGACTTGGCCCTGCACTCTTCCCCCTGGTTGGTCGGTGGAATGGGATACGCCCCCGTCCAACGGGGATAATGCCGAGTGATGTCTCGTACGGGCTTCATCGAGACATCCGTATCGTCGAAGTAGCTTTCGTTGTTTATTTTCCGCTGCAACTTAAACTCTGAAGAACTTATTAGTTATGATCACTGAAGTACTTGGTTTCTAAACTCAAAACTTGGTCTGTAATATTTACTTATGATAATGTTGTAATATTTGCTGGAATGTGGTATTCTCTGGGCTCATCGTCGCATGAGCGTTTGTATGTATGGCATTCGATCCGCTCTACCGTGGTTGTATCGGGAGGTTTTACCCGACAGACCAGTGGATTACTCCGTTTGAAGTGTAGGGTTAACCGAGATTGCCTTAATGGTGATGGTTAATACACTTGAGCCGGATTAATTTAGGTGGTTCTGCCACAGCACCGCTCTTGAATTTTGATGTCCATGACATGATTCCTGCAAAAGATTAGCATATACCTGAAGGACTAACACAAGAACTAAGTTGATTACCTTGATAAACCTTTGTCCAAGCAGCTGAAATTTTATTTGGTTGTCACAAAGAAAGGGAAAATATATTTGGGTTTTTCTAACTAAGAACTACTAATGAAAAGCTTTAAATGCTTAAGGAAACAAGAGGAGAAGTGCTTAGGACCTAGGATTTTGGATGCTTGAGCTTCGGAGTGCGTGTGTGAGACAGTGAACTTCTCGGTTTGTGGCAAGAGGCAGAGGTGCTAGTTCGGCCACATTAAATTGGTGTGGCCGCACCTCCCCTCGTGCTCCACGAGCTCATCCTTGGTCTATGCGTAGGATGGCAGGTAGTAGTGCTCATTTCAGTGGTGAAACGGTGTGAACGGTGCAGCGGTGTGGTGCGGCTGAACGTGGTGGGGTGCGGCCAAACATGCCCCTCCATAATCTTGCTCAGTGCTTTGATTATTGATGTTCCTGCATGTCCTGATGTCTATCCTGCACAAGGTCCATCGAAAATATATGGTGGTGGAGCCGGCCGAACCAACTTAACCCGGCCACACCATGATCTCTTTGATTTTTGCTTAGACCTTTGGGGGTTAGTGATCCTTTCATGCTCTCATGTCATTCCTGCAGAGCAACACTCAAACCAAAGTGTGTAGGGCCGGCCGAACATGTGTTGCAGAAATTAACTTTGGAAAGGGAAATATGAGTGATACATACCGGTTTACCTCGCAGCGAGTGCTCGAATTTTTAAGTCCCTGAGCATGGACTTTCTCCTTCATTTTGTTCAGCTCGATTTAGCGTCGTCCGGTCTTGGAGATGGTGACACAGACGAGGACATTTCCTTCTTGCACCAGACTTTAATCATTTCCTCCGGTGTGGCGTCTTTCTTGGGTTCAGAGGGCTGCTGAGGCGCCTCTATTTTCTTGGTCGTCTTGGGTGCACCCTTTGATTTCTTTCTCGCAGTTCGGGATGCTTGATGATGTTGTTCGCTCTCCTGATTTTTCTTCATTGTGATGACCACGACGTCGATCTTGGGCTTTGGAGGAGTTACTTCAATTTTCTACATATTACCCCTGCCATAGAGTATTCTTACCATCGAACATTTTTCTACCCTTGGCTTGAAGGAGAATTTTTCCTCCTTCCCATTTATGCTCAAGTTAATTTCTCCTGCTCCCACGTCTATGTTCGCATTTGCGGTGCTCAAAAATGGCCTCCCAAGAATGAGAGGTGTTGTCTTGTCGACTTCCGTGTCCAGTACAACAAAAGTTGACGGGGACAAGGAAATTCCGGATTCTGACCGGAATGTCTTGCGCCATACCCGCCGGATAGCGAACCGATTGGTCCGCTAGCTGCAAACACATAGTCGTAGGGGATAAAAGAGTATGATTTAGTTTATCAAACACTACCTTAGGCATCACGCTAACGCTGGCTCCGAGGTCTCAGAGGGCATGATTGAATGTTGTGTCCCAATTGAGCACGAAATGGTTGGACATCTGGGGTCTTTCTTCTTTTCTAGGAGAGTGTTTAGGATCGCGGCGCTACATTCCTCCGTTAACTTGATTACCTCAGTTGTTGGCATCGGACGTTTATTGTTGAGGATGTCTTTTAGGTACTTTGCATAGGTCGGAACCTGCATAGCTTCCAATAATGGGATATTCACGTAGAGCTTTTTAATTACCTCAATGAACCTCACAAATTGTTCATCGATGGTGGGTTTCCTGTTTCTTCTGGGAATGGTAGTAGCGTCCTGTCGTAGAACTCATGTGGGGTGGTCTTGCCTCTAGCTTTTACTTCTGAGTTCTTCTGGGCAGAGTTTTCCTGAGGAATTTCTTTCGTCTCCTCCCCATCTTCACTTACTTCTGCCTGTACTTCCTTGTTCTTTCCTGCTGCATTAGTTGGATATGGCGGGTCTCGAGTGGTCTTACCTCCTCTCGTGGTTACCGCCTTAATCTTTTCACAAGGAGAAGTCTCGGGTTGCCATGGGATTCTCCCCGTTTCAGTTTAAGGTAAAGCAGCAACAAGTTGATCTAATTGGGGTTCTATTATTCTATTGAAGCTCAATTGATTTTTCATTGCAGAAGAGAAGGATTCCATTTTTGAATCAATGCTTTCCAAAATTTTATCACTTGTTAAGAACTTTTTACTAATATTCTCATTAATTTTAACTTGGCCTAGCACAAGATCTTTAATGGAAGGTTGATTTCTGAAATTATTGCCATTATTGAAATTGTTACCTCCTTGTGGACGATCAAAGGTGAGGTTTGGCCTTGAATTCCACCCTTGATTGTTGTAGTTGTTCGGGTGGAAACCGTTGTTGTTGTTGTTGTTGTTGTTGTTGTTGTTGTTGTTGTTGCTGTTGATGATGATGATGATGTAGCATGCATCTTCACGGGTTTTGGACAATTATTTCCTAAATGTCCTGAATTTCCACAAACTTCGCAAGTCATACGAGCGTCCATGGCTTGAGCTGTCTCGTGTGTTGGAGCTTCTAATTTCTTCATGAGAAGGTCAAATTTGGCTGCCAACATGTCCATGCTATCAATTTGATGGACTCCACGAGGTCGTGTTGGAGCACGTTCATCGCTCCATCCTCGATTTGCGGCCATTTTCTCCACCATTTGCTTGGCTTGGCTAACTTCTAGTGAAAAGAATGCACCTCCAGCTTCAGCATTAACATGCTCACGTGTGGAGCGCTTGTGTCCATGGTAGAAGGTCTGAATTAAGAACCAATTTTGCATGCCATGGTGTGGGCACGCAGTGATGTACTCTTGAAAACGCTCCCACGCTTCAGCTATGGATTCATCATTGTTCTTCTGAAAGCTGGAAATCTTGTTTTGGAGGGCATTTGTTTTGCCCACCAGGAAGAATTTTGCAAGAAATGCATTGGAGCATTTCTCCCAAGTGTCGACGGCAGATCGGTCGGCGTAGAACCATTGTTTCGCCTTCCCTAACAGTGAAAAAGGGAATAATCGAAGGCGAATAGCATCAGCGGACACACCTCTGAATGTGCTGCATATCTCCAGGAAATGCTAGAGATGAGCATTGGCATCCTTATTCATCTTGCCGCAGAACGAACTAGCTTCCACCATGTTGATGAGTGCTGGCTTGAGTTCGAAGCTTCCATCTCCAACTGCCATTTTCGGTCCAACGTGAACATTGGTGGTGGACGGAGCGGAGTAGTCATGGATCAACTTACCGGCCATGCTAGTTGATGTTGATGGTGTGCTGTCGGTACGGGTGATTGGGCTCATGATCGAGGGTCTCTTCTGAGGAGGGACAACACGAGGTCGTACTCTCCTTTCCAGTGACTCCGGATTGTCTTGGAAATTTGATGGTAATTCGAAACCAGTCATGCACTGCTCTGTTTCATCCAAAACGAAGAAAACAGAACAAGGTAAGCCTGCTTGAGGAGTATTTCACTAAGCTATGATAAATCCTGAAGAAATATTTAACAATGTCTTATGGCAATTGCTTCCCTGGCAACGGCGCCAGAAATGCTTGTTGACACTTCTTAACGCAATCACTAGGAATGGTTAAATTCCCAGCAACGGCGTCAGAAATGCTTATTGGTAGTTCTTATGGTCCACAGATATAATTCAAGATTAATTCTGCAAGCGCACAGAATCACCGCTGTAGCACTTCACTTGGGAGTCTTCCAGAGTATCGTAATTTATATTTTCCACGGGGAAGCACTTATGGCTAAGGCAATCGGTAAATAAATCTCAAGAATGAATCAAGACTTTAGTGAATGACAACTCAGCAGGGGTAAGGTAAGGATAAATATATGATTGATATGTAATAGTAGTGACACACGAGGATATCAAGATAAATAAATAAGTGTTGACGCCAGATTTTGACACGTGTTGAATCGGCGTCAGGAGGAGAAGATTGGCTGATGCGGCAGATCTGAAGGCTACAGTAAGGAATCGACCGATTGAGGTAACAGTTGGAAATCGGCCGATTGGTGATACAGCCTGCGCCAACAGGATGGGACTATTTCGGAGGGTCCTGGTCAAAAGTTGGTCAACAGGGCACGCTAAGTCGGTCAAGGAGCAATTGAAGGGAATCCTGATTGGATTGGGGAACGGTGGCGGAAGATTCTGCGGGAGTCCGTTTCCTTTTAAAGTTCTTATAGATATAGTAGTTTTCCTATTGTTTAAATAAGGTTGTAACAAGTCGTGATTGACCAGGAGTCCTAGTTTTAGGGTATAAATAGGAGTCGTCAGGGTCTTGCAAAAAAACATCAACACATCAATCAACAACAATACTTCTACTTTTCCAGCAATTTACTTTCAAGTCGGCGACTTCGCCAATATTCTTCTTCTTTCACGAGTTCGTACGGATTGGCAGGGCTGCATCAACTTGATCTCCGGCCAATTGGTAGGTTCCGCTTACCGAGTAACATCCGAGCTTTAACTACGGGCGCATCGCTGTGGTTTCGTATGGATTTATTCACCAGTTATCGATATTTACTAGAATTGCAAGTTTTACCTAATGTTCTAGTATTATCACCAGTTATCCAGCTTGAGATCAGAGCAATTGGCTTCGCCATTATTCTTCTTCGAATCATCATCTTACAGCCGATTAGATCTATTTCAAGTGTTGCCTCTGTAGTAATCGTTTAGATCGCTCCAACAGTTTTCTTTACAATTACTACACGATTATCGGCTGATCCATAGCCGATCATCTTTTCAGCTAATCGGCCGATTCGCCGCCGACGCGCTCCTCAGGACAGATCGGAACTCCAGCCGATCGACGCGCCTGGAATTTAATACTTTATTTCCTTGTCAATCAACAGGTCAGATTGACTGGCACGCCGCACGAACCGCACCAGGGCGATAACCCGAACAGGAGCTAAGCAGATTCTCCCGGGTCGTGTGTCCGACGCTGAAGACCATCGGCCGATTCTTGTTTGGCCGATTTTAGCGCCAACACACTTTTGGCACGCCCGGTGGGACAAATCCAAGATCTGATATGTCGAAGAACGCAGAAATCTCCGACAGCAACATCATTGAGGTCATAGAGGCGGATCTCAAGGACGACCAGAGGGAAGAATTGGCCAAGCATCTAGAGGATTACAAGAAGATGTAACTCCAGTCGTTCAGTCGTACCAGAAGCGGGGAGGCGGTCAAGAAGGCTCCTATTCTAGCTCCCCGCCACATCACCATTGCTGAGGACTCGGGCAAGATGTCAGAGATGATCCAACAATCCGTTTATCAGGCATTCATCGACCAATCCTCAGTGATGACCAACACGGTGTATAACGTCGTCGTCAGCTCTCTGGCCAGCGGAGCAGTCCAAGGCTATCAGGGACCAGCATATGCCCCGCCAACCACTCTGCCAGCCAGAAGCTTACCATACACGTCCCAGTTGGCTCCTCAGCCGATATTGACGCAACGCGAAGGGTACAACTCTCCATTGCCCCCAGCGTCTCCAAGATACAGCGGTGCACCATGTCTCCCATCACAGACACCGCTTCAACCCGTTCAGATTGCTTCTGTGCAATCGCTACCCACAAGCTCAGCACCTTGGGGAACATCGGCGACGATATATTTTCCCGAGGCAATGAACGGATACGGGAGTTATTCAATCCAGGTGCCGCACCAATCGGCCACCCGGCCGACGGTTCCCCAGTATCAGCCGATCTCATCAGAAATCGGCAGGGGGGCAAGCACTGTAGAAGCATTTAGAGGCACGGCGCCAACGATAACATACGATGGGGGGGGGGCGGACTCACTTCGCCATCAACTATCGGCCGCTCAGCAAAGTTCGCCGATTCATCACCCAGCCGTGCCAGTTCTTCAGCACATGCCTGCACCGCGAACAGCTGTTCATCAGTAGCAGGTGGACTGGACAACAAGAACAGCAGAAGTAATCTAGGATCAGTTTGGATTGAAGCCAAAAGTTCAAACTTACACCTACAAGACGCCATATCCATCGGCCTATGACTTGCTGCCGTTCCCACACCGCTACAAAGTTCCTGATTTCACCAAGTTCTCACGGACGGACGATACATCCACTGTGGAGCATTTCAACCGATTCATCATCTAGTGCGGGGAGGCTGCCACGCAAGATGCTCTGAGGGTGCGTTTGTTTTCATCATCTCTGTCCGGATCGGCCTTTCAGTGGTTCACCACCTTGCCGCCAAATTCTATTGTTACATGGGCCGATCTGGAGAAACAGTTCCACAAGTACTTCTACGCAGGAGTACACAAGATGAGGCTCTCAGATTTGACCAGCCTCAGGCAAAGGAGCGATGAACCAGTGATGGGATATATACAGAGGTTCAGAGAAGTCAGGAACAAATGCTACAGTCTGGCTCTGACCGATGCACAGTTGGCCGATATCGCTTTTCAAGGCCTCTTGCCACAAATCAAAGAAAGATATGCTGCCCAAGAGTTTGAAAGCCTGAGCCAAATCGTCCACCGATTGTCAGGACAAGAGGTCCGACCGTTTGAACAGCGGAGGGCTTTCCAAAAGAAGGTGGCATACTTGGAAGGATCTGAATCCGATGGGGAGGAGGAAATCGGCCTGGCAGAATGGGTCAAAGGGAAAAAACCGATATCATGCCCTTTTGGGAAGAAGGAGCCAGAGACATTCGGCTTTGACATGTCAAAGGCTGATAAAATTTTCGATTTATTGCTTCAGGAAGGACAGATTAAGCTATCTCAGCATCACACCATCCCTTTGGCCGATCAACTTAAGAAGATGAAATACTGCAAGTGGCACAACGCCACTTCTCATGATACAAATCGGGCATCGAGCAGGGGCGGCTTAAATTTGAGACTCCAGCTAAATCGGAAAAACCGATGAAGATAGATCAACATCCCTTCCCGGCCAACATGGTTAATGCTGAAGGAAATTCAAGTCAAACCATGGTGCTGACGTCAGAATCGGCGAGAAGAGGCGGTGTCGTCGATCCCAGGAGGCAGATCACGACGGAAGAAATCAAAAGGAACAGGCGGGGGCCAGAACAACCACGCAAGCCCATCACCTCCCAATTCTTACTCAGTAAGTATCGGCAGCAGCAAGAACAAGCAAGATACCAGGAAGAGATGATACGCCGGCATGAAGATCACTGGCAATATCCGTTCTTCATCCACTGCTGGGAGAACGACATCAGATTGCCGTCTGCCGATAACTGTCCGGAGTGTAACGGATTGAGCTGCAATGATCGCTCGAAGCCACACTCTAGGGACAGAGGATCAGAGCCGATTAGCAGAAATTGGCGCTGACGAGAGGAACAGCGCGTTTCGGTGCATGATCGGCTGGGGGGCAGAGTTGACCAGTACCACCGGTCAAAAAGCAAGATCGGCCAGCGGGATGGACTGGGGGGCAGGATCAGCGCGCACGATCGGCTGGAAGAGATGGCCGATGACAAGGTATCAGACGAAGATCCCCTAGGGAGGGAACCAAATTGGGAACACGCCAGATCATCGGCCAAACCAGCAAATCCCAGGTGGTGTCCCGATGGCCTATCCAGATCCCAGAAGCGAAGGATCCAACGCCTACGCCAGTGGGAGCATCAAGAAGAAGAACAGAGGCAGGTGCCAGAGAAAAGAAATGTTAAGTCTCGAGTGTGGCGCCCAAAGAAAAATGATCAAGAAACAAGTAATCAAGAATCGGCAGCCGAAATCGATATGGTGTTCATACTGCCGATGGAGTTCATGGCGCCCAACGATCGAGATAAAGCGACAAGAACGGAGGAGGAACAAATGGCACAACTAGTGTTGGAGCCGATGACGGCTACGTTTGAGAAACCAGAAGAGGAAAAACGACAGCATCTTAAAGTGCTGTTTCTCAAAGGCTATGTCAACGGAAGACCCGTCACCAGATTACTAGTAGATGGAGGCGCTGCAGTTAACATCATGCCGTATGCCATGTTCCGCAAGCTAGGCAAGGGCGATGAAGACCTCACCAAGACGGACATGATCCTGAAGGATTTCGAAGGCAATGTGTCACCCGCCTGTGGAGCGCTCTGCGTCGACCTCACCATCGGCAGTAAGACCCTCCCTACCACTTTTTTCATTATTAATGGCAAGGGGTCCTACAATATGCTGCTTGGTCGCGACTGGATACACGCAAACTGTTGTGTCCCATCTACAATGCATCAATGCCTTGTGCAATGGGTCGGCGATAGCACAGAGATAGTCGCTGCCGATTCCGTTTACAGCGTTGCAGCGGCCGACACGCAACAGTGGAGCTGCGAGCACGTCAAGTGTATATCTGGCAGGACTTGGGACACTGACTTCCTGAGAGTGTCCGATTTCGGTTTACAGCCGATCCAAGAAGTCGGCTCTGAAGATTTAGAATAAATGGATCAGCTCGTCAGAGAAGATGGGAAGCTTGGGCATGGGTTTACGTCGGCCGATTTATTGGAGATGGTAGATTTGGGAGATAGCAGCAAATCAAGGCCGACGTACATTAGTGCTAATTTGGATCCTAAGTACAGATGTAAATTGATAAGTTTAATAAAAGAGTTCAAGGATTGCTTTGCTTGGGAATATCATGAGATGCCAAGACTAGACCGGTCTATTGTTGAACACCGGTTACCCATAAAATCAGGATATCGGCCATATCAGCAACCTGCACGACGGTGTAACCCCAACATTCTACCTGATATAAAGGCCGAAATTACAAAGTTGATTGAAGCAGAATTTATTCGGCAGTGCCGCTACGCCGAATGGATTTCTAATATTGTGCCCGTATACAAAAAGAATGGAAACTTACGTGTGTGCATCGATTTCAGGAACTTAAATCAGGCTACACCAATGGTTGGATATCCGATGCCGACGGCCGATATCTTGGTAGATGCTGCCGCAGGACCTAAAGTCATAAGTTTCATGGATGGGAATGCAGGGTACAATCAGATATTAATGGCCGAAGAAGATATCTCGAAAACGGCTTTTAGGTGCCCGGGTCATCTTGGTTTATTTGAATGGGTTGTTATGACTTTCGGGTTGAAGAACGCCGGTGCTACATATCAACGGGCCATGAATTACATCTTCCACAAGCTCATTGGTTCATCGGTGGAAATTTATATAGATGACGTCGTGGTCAAGTCAAAAGGTCACCAAGATCACCTGGCCGATTTACAAGAAGTACTGGAATGCACAAGGAAACATGGGTTGAAAATGAACCCAAACAAGTGTGCGTTTGGTGTATCGGCTGGCCAATTCTTAGGATTCATGGTCCATGAGCGCGGGATAGAAGTCAACCGCAAGACCATAGACGCCATCAACAAAGTGGTGGCCCCACAAAATAAAACTGAACTACAGTCCCTCATCGGCAAGGTCAATTTTATCAGAAGATTCATATCCAACCTGTCAGGACGTATTCAGGCTTTTACCCCTCTGTTGAAGTTAAAGCCCGACCAGGAATTCATATGGGGAGAAGGACAGCGCAAGGCACTAGAGAATATCAAGCAGTATCTGGTTTCACCTCCGGTATTGGTTCCACCACAGCCTGGTAAGCCGTTCAAGTTATACTTATCGGCTGATGAACAAGCTATTGGATCGGCGTTGGTACAGGAGTTTGAGGGGAAAGAACGAGTGGTATACTACGTCAGCAGAAGACTCTTAGACGCCGAAACAAGATATTCCCCGGTGGAGCGGCTATGCTTGTGTTTATACTTCTCATGTACCAAGCTCAGGCACTATTTGTTATCGGCAGAATGCATAGTCGTATGCAAGGATGATGTGGTGAAGTATATGCTATCGTTGCCGATTTTGAAAGGACGGATTGGAAAATGGATCCTGACTTTGTCAGAATTCGACTTAAGGTACGAATTGGCCAAAGCTGTCAAAGGTCAAGTGATGGCCGATTTCGTAGTTCAGCATTGTGGACCAGAAATCGCCACTGTTGAACCAGTTCCATGGACTCTATATTTTGATGGTTCTTCGTGTGGGGTCGGATCAGGAATCGACATTGTTTTTGTGTCGCCTCGGGGGGCAAGTTATAATTTCTCTCTACCGATAGAAGCCTCCGCAACTAATAATCAGGCGGAATATCGAGCTGTTCTGAAAGGCATCCAATTATTAAGAGAAGTCAGAGCTGATGCAGTCGAAATTTTTGGAGATTCCATGCTCATTGTGGATCAGTTGACGGGGTGATCTGAGTGCAAGGATGATATCTTGAGGATTTATTATGAGGATTGCCTTCAACTTTTAAAAGAGTTCAAGTCTGCAATAATTGAGCATATCCCCAGGGATTATAATGAAGAGGCCAACAGACTTGCCCAACATGCTTCCGGGTATCGGCCGATTCAGGGAGCGATGACGCTAGAGCTCGCGGCCGATGACTGGCGAAAGGAAATCGCCGATTACTTGAGAAATCCATCCCAAAAAGTGGATCGGCGAACACGTTTTCAGGCTACAAAATATGTGTTGCTTGAGGATGATTTTTTTTATCGGACGATTGATGGAGTTCTTCTCAAATGCCTGGGAACAGAAGAGGCAAAGGTTCTGATGGGAGAAATCCATGAGGGCGTGTGCGGAGCCCATCAATCGGCTCACAAAATGAAATGGATGATCCGGAACAATGGATATTATTGGCCGACCATCCTTGAGGATTGTTTCAAGTACTACAAAGGATGCCAAGACTGTCAGAAGTTTGGCAATGTACAACGCGCGCCAGCATCGGCTATGAATCCAGTAATTAAGCCGTGGCCGTTCAGGGGTTGGGGAATAGACCTCATCGGACAGATTCATCCTCCATCAAGCAAGGGGCATAAGTTCATATTGGTAGCCACAGATTATTTTACTAAGTGGGTGGAGGCAGTTCCTTTAAGGAACGTGACATCGGCCGATATGATTGAATTTGTTAAAAACCATATTATTTATCGATTTGGTATTCCTCAAACCATCACAACTGATCAAGGGACAATGTTTACTTCTGGAGAATTCGGAGAGTTCGCCGCCGATATGGGGATTAAATAATTAAACTCTTCTCCGTACTATGCTCAAGCCAATGGCCAAGCAGAATCGTCTAATAAAGGGATAATCAAGCTAATCAAGAGAAAGATAGAAGAGCAACCCAAGAAGTGGCATATGTCTTTGGCTGAATCTTTATGGGCATATAGGATGGCTTGTCATGGAGCCACTAAAATATCCCCTTCTCAGTTGGTTTATGATCATGAGGCGGTCTTGCCATGGGAGATAAGGACAGGGTCAAGACGTATATCGTTACAAGATCAGTTAACGGCCGATGACTATTCCTTTCTCATGAAAGACGGACTTGACGATTCGGCGGGTTTACGGTTGAGAGCCCTGATTAATATAGAAGAAAACAAGAAAAGGGTGGCCAAATTGTATGACAAAAAGGTCAAAGTTAAACAGTTCTCTCAGGGAGATTTGGTATGGAAGTTGGTGCTGCCGATAGGATCCAAAGATCCCAAATTCGGTAAATGGTCACCCACTTGGGAAGGACTGTATAGAATCGGCCGATGTGCCCCTGGGAATGCATATATTCTGGAGACAGTCGAAGGGGAGGAATTCCCAAGAGCTTTAAACGGGCGATATCTGAAGAGGTACTATCCAAGCATTTGGGTGGATGCATAACTTGCAACAAAATATATCAAGATAACATGGCCGATTTCTCATCAGTTTTTGTCTACACATCTGGTGAAGGAAACATTGGGATTCATTATTGGATGAAAATGACAGATTACATGGCCGACATGGTACAAGTCGCCCTTAGAATAAAAATACCGATGTGTCTACTGACTACGCCTACGCTGGATTTCTCTCTCGATGCGACCCAGTTTTATCATAAGGGCGAGCCTTTTCTCTTCCGGGTCCTCTGCAGTGGCTCCAGTTTCTGCTTGGTTGCAAAGTTCTTTCAGCAGGCGGGTCTTCTTCTCCTCCAGATCTTCCATGGCGACTTCAGTTTTGGCTTTACAAGGAAGTGGAGAACTTTTTTCGGAAGATGGTCGCTTGCGGACCAAAAAATGAGCATCTATAAGGTCCGAGTATTCCTGGACAGCAATGGGGACATGATCTCTGAGTTCCTCAGCATGAGCTCTTATCAGATTTCTGTCTGCCTGTGATAGTGGCTCTTCTGGATGCATGATTTCTATCGCTCGTTCTAGACCGGGGTGGAGACGTTTCGGCTAAAACAGAAATAAAAGGGGTTACCCGGCATCAGAGCGATTGAGATGCTTCAGAGAAAGGCAGAAGAGGAGTGCATACCTGGTTGACAGAGGAAGAAGATGAAGAGGACGAAGAAGACATCTTGCCGTTCAGTTTGGGACAGTAAAAGAGGGAGAGAAGATAAGTGATGTGTATGACTCTGGAGACGGTGAATGGTTTACTTATAAATGAAGGGGAGATAGATGGATGGTGAGACACGTCCTATCGGAGTAAATACATACATAAATGCAAAGCAGACTGAAGGAGCAGTTCAGAACCAAATCGGTGCAGTGACATTGAAGGAGCAATAAATGTTTAACATATTCTTTACAGCCCAAGGAAAGCGTCTATGGCTACAATAGCTTGTCGTCTAATCCGATCGGCTGAGTCTAGTACTCTCTGATCATCGTCGGCTGATCCTGGTACTTCTGACATACGGCGACGAAGCTTTATCGTTTCGCGGGCCAGATGCTGCCTTTCTTGCTTCAGTTCGCTGATGATGGATGGGAGTTCTTGGAGCTTCTTTTCTTCAGCAGCTATCTCTTTGGTTATCTGTTCCATCTCCTTGGCCAGTTCGGCTCTCCTCCGTTTCAGCCGATCTATTGCGCCGACGATGTCCGGACGGCAGTTTTCAAGGAAGTTGATCCTGTGGTGTACTTTCTGAGTCCGGTGCTTGTATGAATCGACCTCCTCCTGAGTTTTTGCCATCTGAGCACGATTGGCCATATGGCGCAGCGCCCTGGAAACCGGAATCTGCATGCCCTCTATATAGGCAGCATACGCTAAATTTTCTGATACTTCTTCCGGGATTCGACCTTTGATCTCGTTGAAAAGTCGTCGAATCGGCGATGCATCTTCTATCAATCGGCCGATGTCGTCTTGAAGGAGAGTGCACATGCTTTCGAGCTTGGCGCGGACATCGTCGGAGGTGGAGCTCGATAGAATTGGGTGTGAAGCAATTTCTTCGTCATCGGCCAAGGAGACGGCAAAAGAGAAGATGCTGTTGTTGGGGGTATCTTGCTCCTGTAAGGAAATAAAGTAAAGGGTAGGCAAGCAGTGAAAGGAAATCGGCCGATTCTGATGGTAAGTTTGTTACCTCCTTAAAGCGAATTTCTCTTGCCTGCGCCGGTGGAAGTGTCTCCCTTGTCTCAGGGACTGGTACATTTGGCTCGTCGGAAGAGGAAGATTCAACGATTATTGGCGCTACACTTGGACCAGCTTCCTGAGAAAGACATAAAAGAAGATCCTGTGAATATGCTATGGGAAATTGAAGTAAGATGGTGACAGAAATTTGCCATGCCTCTGTGGATCTCCCGGCCGATGCCTGTTGTGGGGTTGTAGTTGGCATACCCAAATCGGCCTGCATCAAGATCGGTTAAGTTTTCTGAGAATTAAGAATTTAAGGTAAGAGATCGTTTACCTCGATGATAGGAGCTGTTGGAGTCTCGGTTCCCACTTGGGACGTGGCCGATTGTTGCGGAGACTGCGGTGGGATAACTTGTGCAGCCTGGCAGAAGAATAGAATTGATGTCAGTGGAAGATTTGGAGAAATATATGAGATAAATAAGATTACATGAACAGGTTCTACTAATAGTGATGCTGCAGCTGCCCCGACTTCAGCAGTGACTTGGGGATCGGCCATCTCGACAACCGGCAAAGATAAAGGAATTGGAGTCTCGGCTGGTGTCACCACTACTTGGTCGGCCGATCCGATGCGGGAAGTCTCGGCCGATACCACTGCCATCTGGCTGGCCGATCCAATACGGGGAACTTCAGCCTATGCTATTGCCGTTTGATCGGCCGATCCAATGCGAACTCGCACCCGACAGCTGGTTATCTTTGATGTTGGCCTTTTCGGAGCTCGCTTCGATCGGCCAGTGGAGATATCTTTGACAGTTGGAGCATGGAAGCCGATAAGTGGATACGGCGTATATTGGTGATGACTATCAATCGGCCGGCCGCTTCGGCTCCGCATCGGAGGGACATGGCTTTCAGACTGAAGAGATGAACATGAGTTAATAACAAGATGACAATGTAGAAGGAAATAGCATTGGAATCGGCTGAGAAAAAGGACATACCGCTGCATTTGGATCAATGTTCTCTGGGTCCAGAATGTTGCAGTAAGACGATGGAGATTTACAGATGGAGATTTACAGAAAAGGTGTTGCTTCCATTCTGCCCACCATAATTTGAATTGCTGGGTGGCAAAAGAGGCAACTGACCAATTATTTAGGTCAATAGTACTGGAATCGGGTACTAGATCGCACAGCCGACTGTAATCAAGACTTGAGGTCCGACCATCTCTGAATTTCGCCTGACCGGCGAAGTAGACCCGAATCGGCAGTTGGCCGAAACCCAGTTGCCTTGCCGCAGCCGATGGATTGTAGAATTCGTAGGTGGGAGAGTCTTTTCCTGAGAAGAAGTTGGCTGGCAGAATCCCCAGTTTGATCAAGACATCCAAAAGCTCTCTGTCAAAAGTATGAGTGGAGAAGTCGTAGCATATGGGTAATTTGAAAATCGGCTCTACTGCCTGATATGGGTGCCAGCTGATCGTTTCTTCACTAAGGCCATTGTAAAAACATCTGAAGTACTCAGCTGTGCGGGTAGCAGTAAATTGGCAGCCGGGGAACGCCGATACCGCTTCTCCAAAAGATCTGCAGCGGTGACGGACTGATGGATTCTCCTCTGACTCGATATTGGGGAAGGTTTTTGTCTCTATCCGCTGCTGAGAGACCTTGCTCATGTGTAAATTGAGCCAGAGGGTGATGAACCACCAAGGACCACCAGGGTTCCCTATCGGCTCCCCCTTCGACAGCTTGGTGCCGATTTTGTGCATCAGGTAATACACCGATCCCAGCAAATGTTTTCCAAGGGGGATGGCCGATCCTTGTGATAAAGCCTCTGCCAAAGCTTGAGTGTTTGAAGAGGGGCCAACTGCTCTGCCACAAAAGAAATGCTTTTCCAGCCACATCATCAAAAAGGCGGTATGCTCCCTCTGTGAGACTGTCCCGGTCTTCATGTTTTTGCTAATATATCCTTTCCACCCGCCGATTCCCTTGGTCTCCAGCCGATGTGATGGCTTGAACAGATAATTGAAAGGGGTATCGACGGAGGAGACATCGAGGCCGGTCAACAGCAGAACATCAGCCAAGGTCGGGGTCATAGGTCCGTGTCCGAAAAGGAACGCATTAAGTGCATCGGACCAAAAATAAGAGGCTGCCATGACCAGAGGTTCGTTTCTTTCCATCTGAGACAAAGATAAGTCTATGCACTGGCCGATTTTTACTTCTTCCCACTCAACCTTCCAAGATCCGGCTACCCTCTGGTACCATTCTCTCCACCCGGGTGTTTCATTTGGCCAGGATCTGAAAGTGCCTACCCAGTGATCTAAATCCATAGATGATTGCTTAAAAGGGAGTCTATGGGTTTCTAAGCTGATCAGGTCCGTTGGATCGGGGTTCCCCATAGGGCCCAAACAGATGAGGTCAGGGGATTCTGAGAGAGGAATAGTAATTCGGTGCCTAAGTGCCTAAAAAAGAGAAAAGGGGAGGAAACTGAGAGAGGGTCCGGAAAATACTGAAGCAGTAGAAAGGCGAAAAGGAGAAAATTTTGAGCATTTACCTCTAGGATGGAGGCCGATGAGACCGCTGGGGAAGCCGCCGATTGGGCCGCCGCCGCCGAAGGAGTTGCCGATGGAGCCTCCGTGGATGGGGCGGTCGCCGATGGTGACGCCATTGGAAGGTTGGAGCAGGCCACGGATGAAATCACCGGAAAGGGGGAAGCGCTTGGAGATCGAGAGAGCTTGGAGGAAGACGAACAGTGGTTCGTTGGAAGAGAATGCTAGATTCATGGGGAAGGATAGGCGGAGAAGGCCAGTACTTAAGAAAAAATCAGGGAAGCGAGGGCAAAGATGGTACTTTTACCGCGTCATCTACACGAGTTCCAGAGGAGCGGTCGTTTCGCACGCTCGGTTCGAGGAAATTGCAATCATTGTGCCGCGGAACGGAAGGAGATTTTACTGCGCCCGTTTCGGAGGAAAGGATTAACGAAAGAATTTCGAAGAAAAAGTTATATTTTACTCCGAAACTGGGGGGCATGTGTTGACGCCAGATTTTGACACGTGTTGAATCGGCGTCAGGAGGAGAAGATTGGCCGATGCGGCAGATCTGAAGGCTACAGTAAGGAATCGGCCGATTGAGGTAACAGTTGGAAATCGGCCGATTGGTGATACAGCCTGCGCCAACAGGATGGGACTATTTCGGAGGGTCCTGGTCAAAAGTTGGTCAACAGGGCACGCTAAGTCGGTCAAGGAGCAATTGAAGGGAATCCTGATTGGATTGGGGAACGGTGGCAGAAGATTCTGCGGGAGTCCGTTTCCTTTTAAAGTTCTTATAGATATAGTAGTTTTCCTGTTGTTTAAATAAGGTTGTAACAAGTCGTGATCGACCAAGAGTCCTAGTTTTAGGTTATAAATTGGAGTCGTCAGGGTCTTGCAAAAAAACATCAACAAATCAATCAACAACAATACTTCTACTTTTCCAGCAATTTACTTTCAAGTCGGCAACTTCGCCAATATTCTTTTTCTTTCACGAGTTCGTATGGATTGGCAGGGCTGCATCAACCTGATCTCCGGCCAATTGGTAGGTTCTGCTTACCGAGTAACATCCGAGCTTTAACTACGGGCGCATCGCTGTGGTTTCGTGTGGATTTATTCACCAGTTATCGATATTTACTAGAATTGCAAGTTTTACCTGTTGTTCTAGTATTATCACCAATTATCCAGCTTGAGATCAGAGCAATCGGCTTCGTCATTATTCTTCTTCGATTCATCATCTTACAGCCGATTAGATCTATTTCAAGTGTTGCCTCTGTAGTAATCGTTTAGATCGCTCCAACAGTTTTCTTTACAATTACTACACGATTATCGGCTGATCCATAGCCGATCATCTTTTCAGCAAGTCGGCCGATTCGCCGCCGACGCACTCCTCAGGACAGATCGGAACTCCAGCCGATCGACGCGCCTGGAATTTAATACTTTATTTCCTTGTCAATCAACAGGTCAGATTGACTGGCACGCCGCGCGAACCGCACCAGGGCGATAACCTGAACAGGAGCTAAGCAGATTCTCCCGGGTCGTGTGTCCGACGCTGAAGACCATCGGCTGATTCCTGTTTGGCCGTTTTTAGCGCCAACAATAAGTAAGTGAGCGACCTGATTAGTGGGAGGACAACAGGACGAGATAGATTCCTAGATACTACTTATGTTCTTGAGCCAACTCTAGCAGAGATTCAAAGGTGGAAGCAAAGAAAGGGAAGAGAAACTATTGCAGCTGATCCAAGTATGCTTCGGGCGCCTATTGGCGTTTCTTATGCCCAACAGAATAGAGATTCCGCAAGCGCACAGAATACACCGCTGTAGCACTTCACCTTGGAGTATTCACGGGTATCGTATTTCCACGGGGAAGCACTATGGTAATAAGAGTATCGATTGAATGGATGTTAAACTTTACTGAGGATAAATTACCAGCTAGATAGCAAGGGTAACCCAAATAAATGATAAGATAAGTGGCCAGGCAATGACCGAGCGACACACAGGAGACTCTAGCTTAGAGCGGTAAGTAGCTGGGAGGACAACGAGCGAGAAAGATTCCTAAAACACTTCTAAACTAATGAGCTAGCCTCTCTAACCTAAACCTGAACTAACCTAGCTGTCGAGAGAACAACGCTTACTTCGGCGGCTGGGGCGGAAGGACCACAGACTGAGGGAGAAATGGGGGGTCCAACTCGGCGAACGATCTACTGCTATGAAAACACCCGAACGTGGTGCACTACAAGGGACAGACATGGCTGTCACCACCTGCCACCTAGCACATCAGTTCCATGGGGTGGAACACACTTTCTAGCTAACACTAAGCCAGACACCATGTCTGCACTCGGTGTTAGGATTTCCCTTGAGGCCTTCAAGACAAATTCCCCTCAACCTAGGGAAATAACTTGAGCCCCCTAGTTTGGGCGAGAAAACCTGTAAGATAAGGTCCCGACAGACTAAGACTAGAACAAAGCCTAAGCTAAAGGATAGAACTTCCGCACACAAGCAAGATCTTGGAAATAAATAAATAAACGCGAAAAGTAAAGCTGACTCAAAAAGATAAAGAAGATAACTTATATTGATAATGTCAAAGGAAGGATACAAGAGCTTATACCAGACTTCCGAGGACAACCCTGGAATCCCGAGACAAGCTCGACTCGACTCTAACTCCCAGACTACTAAACCTACTCTAGAACTGAAGTGAAGAGAGAACTCTTTCTGAGTGTGTTTGTTGACTCCTGGATCGATGACGTGGCCAGAAGAGGGGGACCAGGCCGGCCGGCCTAGGGGAGGTCGGCTGGCTTGGGATTTCTCCCAAATGGCACATCATTGGTACACTTGCTCCTGCATAGACACTTCATCCAAAACTTGTGGAATTTTTTTAGGATCAGGAGTTCCATCAATGTCCACCCCATGCAGGTACCTTGTGCATAGCAAATTACTCATACTCATATGTACCTAAGGATGCTGATCGTACCTTGGTTTGGAGTGTGGGGCTTACACAATTCTTCCCTCACCTTGAGCGGTTGAGAAACTGAACAGTTCCATCGGAGTTTTTTCTGCTACCTATTCAGGTTTCTTCTCAGAATTTTGATAATTTTTTAAAAGAACGGTTTTGAGGTTCCCCAGTGGCACTCTCAAGATCGATCAAGGTGTATAATCCTGACCATGGTCAGAACTTGACCATTTGCTTCCTACTTCTAAGGCTGATATGTAGAACTTATGGGTAGGAGGAGTGTCGACCTAGGTCCTGACCCCGGGGGACCCACCCATCATCCAGCCGAGTGCCTGTACGCCGAGCCATTTATGTGGAGTCGTTCATGCGGGTAACCGTCTCCACTTGGCATTGAGGTACCTGGGTCTACCTCCGTCAAGTCCCCAAGCGCCGAGTCGCCGAATCGAGCCTTAACCGAGCAATGAGCCCTGTCGGTTATCAAATAATGACGCTCATATCCTCGGACTTTTTCTGTGACTTGACTTCAGTAGACTCCTGCCCTTTTGTTTCTTCTTCAGTGTGATGCGCCCCTGGGTGCACCCGTTGGGTGTAGCCCGAGAGCCTCGGAAGGTTTCGCAGAAGCGTTTCGAGGGTCAAAAAAGGAAACAACCTCTTAAGCCCTTCAATCGTAATCGTCTTTCGGCGCCCAGCTCTAAGTCAGAGCAACCAGTGGAGTCACAGAGACACGCCGAATCAAATAGCGGCGCCCAGTCCCTAAGCAAGGTCACTGGCGGAGTCACAGAGACACGCCGAGTGAATTAACGGCACCCAGCCTCCGGGTAGGGTCGCTGGCGGATTCGCGGAGACACGCTGAGTCAAGTAGCGGCGCCCAGCTCTCGAGCAGGGTCGCTGGCGGAGTCGCGGAGACACACTGAGTCAAGTAGAGGCGCCCAGCCACCGAGCAGGATCGCTGGCGGAGTCACGGAGACACGCCGAGTCTCCCCTAGGACGGTCGCTGGCGGAGTCACGAAGACACACCGAGTCAGGTAGCGGCGCCTAGCCCCTGAGCAAGGTCGCTGGCAGAGTCACAGAAACAAGTCGAGTCAAGTAGCGGTGCCCAGCCCCCGGGCAGGGTCGCTGGCGCAGTCACAGAGACACGCCGAGTCAAGTAGCGGCGCCCAGCCCCCGGGCCGGGTCACCAGCGGAGTCACGGAGACACACCGATTCAATTAGCAGCGCCCAGCCCCCAAGCAAGGTTGCTGGCAGAGTCACGGAGACATGCCGAGTCATATCCAATCCAACGGTTAGATCCAATCCGATCCAAAAATCCTAGGATCTGCACCGATCTTTAATCAATTGTACAACCTATCCTCTGAGGCTATTTTTCCTTTTACGGCTGCCATCAAATCCTTTGTTACCGTTTCCCCATCTACCTCGGGGAGAGGAGGGGACGCTCCTGGAGTCGTTTCAAAATTCGAAAAGAGGGGAGAAGCTGGACGGCCTGTTAAGGTTGCAAAGGATATAAAGGCGATTGGCTCGGCGTGACCTTATCCATTTGCACCCTTTCGTCTCTGCCACCACTGAGTCTTCCAGATCTCTCCGGCCTCCTCCCAAGCACTCGCCTCCTGAGCGATCCACTGCCCTTTCTTTCGCCGCCACTCGCCTTGCCCAGGAATGGCCGGCGAGGTTCCAGAAGCAGCCGCCACCGCCGCACCGCCAGCCCTGGAGCTGGCCCTGTCCCCACGCACCATGACAGTCGCCGACATAGAGGCGCTCGTGGCGCAGGGCCTACTGCCAGAGAAGGCAATCTCCAGCTGGCGGAGCTGCTTTGGGGAGGCGTCCCCCTCGGAGGATCGGACGGAGACGGTCATCTTTCGGTCCTTCTATGAATAGGGGTTCGGTCTACCATCAGGGGCATTCTTCCAGGGACTGCTCAACTACTACAGGCTGGAGGCGACACACATCAAGCCCAACTCCATCATGCAGATTGAGACCTTCGTCCATCTGTGCGAGGGGGTCTTGGGGATCGCGCCCCACTTCAATTTGTGGAGGGCCCTCTATCATCTGCGGGTGCATCCAAGCAAGGGTATGCCAGATGTGGTCAGCGGCTCCGCCTTCTCGCTCCGCCAGTGGGAAAAGTACCCCGAGGCTGTCTTTCGCCCCCTCCTAGCCTTCCGCCCTGCACTGGCCTCCCGCCAGTCCTCAACGCCAGGTGGGAGGAGAAGCCCACCGAGGAGGAGATGGTGGAGGTGGAGGTGCTGCTGGCCGAGCTGTAGAAGCTCAAGGCCGAGAAGCTGACCGGCGCCGCGGTGGCGCTGTCGTTCATGAAGCGGCTGACCTGGCCGATCCAGGAGCAGGTCCACCCCGGGTACGAGGACCCGACTCGTGGGCCAAACCGCAAAGTCTCACGCAGCGAGGCTCACAGGTGGGTCACGCTCATCGTGAGCGGGGAGGTGCGCGACAAGGGCTGCCCGAAGGCGTACTGCCTGAAGCGGCCCACCATTGAGGTATGTAGTCTGCTTGTATGGTTTTTTCGCTTTTCACCGAGTGGTTTTGGTCTGAGTAGTTTTCCACTGAGTCGTTCTTCCATCGATGTCACCCGTTGGGTTGTAACACCACTCGGCCTCTTTGCAGGGAAAAATTATGTCGTTCTGGTGCCTTGCACCTCTGTCGGAGGGGCAGCAGGGCAAGGTGTTGATCCGCCTACCGGGCTTGCACTGCCGGCGGCGGACATTGGGAGTTTCTCGTCCGACTCCTCCATCGGGAGTGAATTGGACGACGTTGTTGAAGTATCGGGGCCGGCGACTAGCGCCGGCTCCACCACGAAGAGGCGGCGCGCCACCCGCAAGGTCGCCGTGTTGAAGGCCCATCGGGGCGGGGTGGCGCCGCGGGGTCGGAGCTCGACCCCTCCAGGCATGAGCAGGGGGGAGGTGGAGGCCACGGCAGAGAAGGCCGGTCTCACCACCCCCAAGCCAGAGGAGGAGGACCAGGAGGAGGAGTGGGGGCGACCGGCGAGGTCGCCCACGCGGGTGGCATAGTCGTTGCCCCCTGCTGTGCCGCTGAAGCCGAGCTTCGGCGTGCAACGAACTGGGAGGTAAGTTTCCAGCCTCTTGCACTTCTCAGTTTGGCTCCTTTTCATGCTTGGTTCCAATTCTGAGTCAATGAGTCGGCTTGTTGGAGGGCGTTGCTTAGCGGCGCAAAGCGCAAGGCAGAGGAGTCCACCCATGAGGCCAGTTCGGCTGAGGTGGCCAAGGGGGAGGTGTCCAGGATGGAGCGGCCGCTGGCTCGCCCTCGACTGGTCAAGGGGGTAGCCGCCAAAGCTGAGGAGGAGGCGGAAGCATCAGAGCCTCCGCAAGGTAGCGACATCGTGCAACTGGAGGTTGCACCGGGGGACAGGGCCTGAGCAGGGGTCGTTTAGGACCCTGCCGACCCGAATGCGGCACCTCGAGTCATTGCATCCTCGCTTCCTTCTGTCCAGGAGCCACCTAAGGAGAAGGCACCCGGGGAGGAGGCGGTGGTGACCAAGGAGGTGCTGCTCAAGGCTACCCAGTGCACGGCCGAGGTGACCCAGGTGAGTCTGTGGAGTTTTTCTTAGGTGCCGGAGGATGTGGCTTGATGCGCCTTGGTTGTCCAGGACTTGGCCGACCTGGGTCGGTGAGATGCGAGCCAGCTCGAGGCGGGAGATGGGTCAGTGAGCCGAGTCCTTCAGCTGGAGGAGGAGCTACGGGCACTGAAGCATCACCACTCCGAGGCCTCGAAGAAGCAATCGGCGAAGCTGAAAGGTTTGATTTTTGACTCTTCTCTACTTTAGGCTGCCTGACTTGCCGCGAGGGGCTAACGCCGAGGGCTTTGCAGAGCTGAAGGAGGCCAACGAGACGATGGCCTAGGAGCTCAAGGTTGTCGTTGCGGCAAACGAGGAGCTGCACCGACTGAGGGAGGGCGCTGAAGGCCGGGAGTCTCTCACGATGCAGAAGATCCGGCTTGAGAAGCAGCGCTGCCAAGGTAGCTGATCTTGATCCTTGAAGATTACCTATTTTATCGAGTCGCTCGTACTAATACGAGTATCTTTTGCAGAAGTGGAGTCCCATTTGGCCAACGCCCAGGCGGACCTCGACCAGCTAATGGCCAAGATCGACGCCGTGCTGGTTGCATTTGAGCCAAAGGGGGTCACCTTGGCGGAGGAAGCGGCGTAGCGCTTGGACAGTGCGTGGGAGCGCTTCAAGGCCTTCGTTAGGAAGATAGCCAAGGACTCGGTGCAGTTCGCAATGGCCCTTGTGAAGTCCCACAACCCTGAGGCAGACCTGGATCCCGTGGGTGAGGGCATTGCGGAGGACTGCACCGATGCCAAGTGGGACGCGCACCTCACCGCCGTTGGACCCGTCGCCGAGCGCATCATGGGCCAAGTGAACATGTAAGAAGTCGTTAGTAGGGCAAAAACATTATGGGGCCAAGTGTTGGCCAACAACAATGTTTATTTTGCATGTAATTAAGTGTTAAGTTCCATAGCCGAGTAGTTTTCTGATTTGGCCGGGTGGTTAGGATGCCAACCCTGCGATGTGCCTTTGCCCATTGTGCAGAGATTTGGTCATCAGACACGTGATAGGCGTAGGTGATGTATAGTGGTTCCAGAATGCACCGGGTTGTGATCAGTTCACCACCCAACTAGGTTAGTTTTTGACGCGGACGATACTGGTGCGAGTTGGCATGGTCGAGTCGCAGTCCCCGAGCGTGCTGGACGGGTCGGAAGGGGCTATACCAGGTCGTTTTCAGGCGCAAAAAGGAAAGAGAGTATAAAAAGACGAAAAGCGATGGAATGCTCTTATTATTATTTAGAAAGGTTGGGGCACATAGCTACAAGCTTCTCTCATGGGTAGAAGCGCCGAAGGTGTTTGATGTTCCATGGATTGCCTATGTCCGTGCTATCTTCCCTCTGCACGCGATAGGTGCCAGGGGCAACGACTGCGCTGACAATGAAGGGTCCTTCCCATGGGGAAGACAACTTGTGAGCACCGGTAGTAGACTGGATCTTACGTAGGACCATGTCGCCTATGTTGAAGTCTCGCTCCTGCACGTTCCAGTCGTGGTAGCGCCTGAGCTGCTGTTCGTAGCGTGCGTGCTGCAGGGCAGCTGTGAAGCGATGTTCCTCAACTAGGTCGATGTCGTGGCCCCGAGTCATTTCTGCTTCGCCTTCTTCATAGTTTTGGCTGCGCGGGTCACCAAAAGTTATGTTACTCGGGAGGACGGCCTCCGAGCCATACACTAGGAAGAAGGGAGAGTAGCCGGTGGCCCGGCTCTTTTGGGTGCGTAGGCCCCAAACGACCTGTGGTAGTTCCTAGATCCACTTGGGACTGAACTTCTCAAGTGGGTCGAAGATACGCGCCTTGAGCCCCCGGAGGATCATACCATTGGCGTGTTCCACTTGGCCGTTGCACCGGAGGTGTAGTAGACGTCGATGCAATTTTCCAGGCAGTAGTCCCAAATCGCGCTCCCGGTGAACAATGTGCCCAAGTCGGCGATCATCCTGCTGGGCACGCCGAACCTGTGGGAGATTTCCTGGATGAACTCAACCACCTTGAGTGCTGTTGTTGCCGCGACTGGTTTGACTTCGATCCACTTGGTGAACTTATCAATGGCCACAAATATGTAGTTGTAGCCACCTACAGCCATCTTGAGAGGTCCGACCGAGTCGAGCCCCCTAAGGGCAAATGTGGCAGAACCACCTGAATTAATCCGGTTCAAGCGCGCTAATCATCACCACAAGGGCAATCAGGGCCAACTCACACTTCAAACGGAATAATCCACTGGTCTGTCGGGTAACCTCCCGATACAACCACGGTTCTTGCGGATCGAAGCCACACATACATGTACTCACACGAAGGTGAGCCCAGAGTATACAACATTCCATAATTCACGACTCCGGTTCATCACGAATTATTATTACAATGGAGTTCAAATTCGTAAAACAAGGTACTTCGGATTTTGAAATAAATGAGTTCTTCAGAGTTCAAGCAGCGGAAAAGATAACGACAACTACTCGACGATAAAGGGTGTCTCGATGAAGCCCGTACGAGGCATCACTCGGCATCACCACCGTTGGCCGGGGGCGTATCCCATTCCACCGACCAATCAGGAGGGAAGGGTACAAGGCCAGGTCAAACTAGCAATCATGTCCTCGAAAGTTTCACCTGAAAACAAGCCACAAACAAGGCTGAGTATACTAATACTCAGCAAGGCTTACCCGACTAATGGGGTATACTTAGCTGACTCCTAGACATGCGAGGCTTTTGGCTCGAGGGGTTTGTTTTGCCGAAAAACATATATATAGTAGGTCCTTACTTTCAGATTTTAGCTCCAAGTTCTAGCTTTCTTTAACCATTCTAGGTAAGCAACTATCCAATATCATACATGGTGGAGAATTATTTTTGCATCCAACAAGATTAATCATTATCATTGTTCCTCTTCTTACTCTATGTGGTAAAAGGGTCCAGCAGTCTCAATAACCGCGAGAAACGGACGATTCGAATCAAATTTCTTAACCTTGCAAGGGAAACCTAAACACACGTCACGTGGTTACTCCCAGAGTCACACGTGCAACTTTTCCCTTCAATTCCCGCTTCACGGAACAGGCCCACCGCCCTCGACTACACCTCCCCACAGACCACGGTACGTCGGGCTGTGGCGGCCGATGCACCCGCCATTAGCTAGATGTGACTGAATTCAAGACAGTGGGGAGTATATTCCGGCCTCGGTTCAATCCAGTACTTAAGCTTACCGATTACCATATTCTCGGCATGTGGTTAGTACGTTCAAAGACTTAACCATCACTACCACACACTGCGGCCTTAGCATTTTTCACTAAACAGACGGGGCCTCAATCATTAACATAAACATCGTACCATAGCCCCGTCCGTTGACCTTATGATTGCAGCATGTAGTAAACAATCAACTCCTAATTTCTCGCGAGTGACAGGAAATCACTCAACTTTTACCGAGTCCTATTAACATAGAGTTCTATCGAACCTTGCATCTAGTGTTCAGACCATGGGTACCTAGGATCATGCAACTAAGTTTTCATTCAACTCCTATAAACTTAATGCACAAGTAAAGTAGAGTAATAAGTTGCATAAGTTTTTTAAAAAAATAGGGTTCATGCTCCGGGGCTTGCCTTCTTGTGAAAAGTTAGCTTGGGGCTCGTCCGAACTTGGGCTCGGGTCTTCGAGAGCTTCAGTTAGATTTACTTGAGCTTCACGCTGCTCACTCTCGGACGCGGGCACCAGCGCGTACGTTCCGTCGGCGAGAGTCGTCGATTCTATATGAATGCACCAACATAAGTTATAGTGAGGGTATATGACGATTATTTTCATTCACGTCAAAGTTGTAGTTCACAAAACAGCGATTTGGTTGTGATGTTACTTAGTTGAGATTTCTGTGGGCAATTATTAAAGAGTAACTTAAACTTTTAACTTCATTAAACAAGAAGGGGTTGTGTTATAATAGAAACTGAATTTTCCAAGCACACATGGATTAATCACCACTTCTGGATTAGGTAACTTCTGGTGATGAAATTTTTATTTAGAGCACAATAAGCAGAGGCAAAAGCACTGTAAAAATTTCAGACATTTTTACGCAGCAGATTAATTATGAAAATGTAAAACACAACCACTGCTAGCACCTAGATATTTTTATACAGAACAAACCATTCAAGTATTGAAGCTAAAACATTTACAGGGTGTTAGTCTATCCATAAGTGTGTCACTGTAAAAATTTCAGATTTAGACTTTGCTTACAACAGGGGGTACATTTAAAGTCTATTAAACCTTCCATTTAACTTATAGTAAGATTTAGTAAACAACTGAAGAAATGCATGCAACAAAAGTTGTAGATTTTCATCTAACGATTCCAGAACAGTGGAGTTTGTATTTTTCCGATTTTTCTACGATTTTAAATGAATTTTACAAGTTCGCTATATTTGATTTTAAAGTTTGAACACAGGTTTACAGATATGCCCCTGGAAACTTGCGAGCAGACTCTTTCAAAGATTTCAATCAAAGCAATTGGGTCCCTGGGCGGCGCTGGCATGGCGGCCGTCCAGATTCCGGCAAGGGGGCTCGACGGCGGCGAGGGAAAAATGGTCGGGGAGATCCAGGGAGGTGAGAGCTACCTTGGGTGGCCTTGGTCGGGGTTGGGAGTGGCCGGAGGTGGCTTGTCGGCGCGGAGCAGAGGGGCGGCGACGGGGCGGAACGTCGGCGGCTGTGCTCCGGCGAGAAGGGAACAACGTGGGCTGGTCGAGTAGCTTCGCGGCGCCGAGGGGAACCCGTTTTGAAACTTGTCTGGGACGGAGGAGCTTCGGTGTGGGCTGTCCACGGAGCAACAAGGAGCGGCGGCGGCGCGGGCGGCGCTGGCGGTCCTCCGGTGGCTCTGGGCGACGATGGGTGGTGCAGTGAGCTGCGGTGGGGTGCTGTGGTGGTGGAAGACTCAGCTTTGGCAAAGGGTGGCCGGAGAGGTGAGCTCCACGGTGAGCTGAGCACGACGGCGTTAATGGTGGTGGTGGCGGCATTCTGGTGTTTAGGCACGCGAGAGAGGGGACTCAGTTTGGCCTTTTATAGGCAGCAGCGAGGCGGGAGGAGGGGCGGGACTTGACTGTGAGACGCGGGGGCGGGCGGCATGACGGGGGCGCGCGACTGGCCACGGCGGGAAGTGAACAGAAGCCAGTGCGGCGTGCGGCAGGCGCGGGCACGGGACTGGGCGCTGAGGATTTGGCGTGTGAAGCTGGAGATCACGCGGCGCGCGGGTTGGGCGAAGAGGTGCAGCAGCTGCCTTGCCGGGCGGCGAGCGCGGCGACTGGCGGAATGCTGCGGAGACACGGGCACGGCGCGGTTCGTCCATTGGGCACGGGGGCGGCGAGCAGGGCGCGGGTCGCCGGCGCGTGCGTGGCGTGCGCGGACTGGGGAGGAACGCGGCGTGCGGGCGCGCGTGCGGGCGCGCGTGCGGGCGCGGCTAGGCATTGGCTTGGCACCCAGCGCAGTCAGGCATCGCCGGCCAAGTGGCCTGCGGCGACTGCGCGGCGGCGAGGGTCGGGCGAACCGAGGGCCGCAACGAAGCCGAGGGTCAGGCGAAGCGAAGGGTCGGGCGAATGAAAGGGGTCGGGCGAATGGCTGCGCGTCAGAGGGTCGGGCGAGACGGAAGGGTCTGCAGCGAAGTAGAAGAAAAGGTAGGGGCTGGTTCGCAAATCCAAGTGTTTCTCAAATTTTTTTGTGTTGCAACTCAACAATCCTTCAACGCGAAAGTTGTTCAAAATGGAAAGTTCTACAAGTTTCATTTCAGGCCAAAGCTTGTTTGAGGTCTAGCTTAGAAGTTATTTTAGAAACTTATTTAGTTGAATTTTCTCTTAATTATTTATGCACCGCTTTAAGGTAAAGAGGCTTATTTCGTAATTTACACACCTGAGGTGTTATAGCCTTCCCCCCTAAAAAGAATCTCGCCCCGAGATTCGGACAATAGGCTTAAGGTGGAGGGGTGTGTACCTTCGGTGGAGTTGAGAAAACCCGGGAAGTTCTGTTTTAGAAAACTTTCAGTTTCCCACGTGGCTTCTTCCTCAGTGCGATGATTCCATTGAATTTTGTACATTTTAATAACTTTCCTCCTAGTGCTTCTTTCTTTTTGATCCATGATTTTGATAGGGTACTCAACGTATGAGAGGTCGGGCTCTACCAAGATTTCCTGTTGTTTAATAACCTCGGTAGGGACTCGAACACACTTCTTGAGTTGAGATACGTGAAAGACATCATGGGTGGCTGCAAGCTGAGGGGGCAGTCGAATTCTATAGGCTACGGGTCCACAGCTTTCGATGATTTCGTAGGGACCAACATAACGGGGAGATAGTTTTCCTTTGACTCTGAATCGTTGGACACCCTTGGTTGGTGAAACTCGAAGGTAGACGTGGTCACCAACTTCGAATTTCAGTGGCTTTCTCCTTCTGTCGAAATAGCTCTTTTGTCTGGATTGTGCGGCTCTGAGGTTTTCTAGTATTACTTTCACTTTTTCTTCTGCCTCGATTACCAAGTCTGGTCCAAATATTTTGGGTTCTCCAGTCTGTGACCAACTCAAAGGGGTTCGACACCTTCGTCCGTATAAGGCCTCAAATGGTGCCATTTTCAAACTCACTTGATAGTTATTGTTATATGAGAACTCTTCTAGGGATAGGCATTTGTCCCAACTCTTGTCATAGTGAATGACGCAAGCTCTAAGCATGTCTTCGAGAATTTGGTTTACTCTTTCCGTTTGTCTGTCAGTTTGAGGATGATAAGCTGAGCTTGGAATCAATTTAGTACCAAGAGAAGCTTGCAATTGTTCCCAAAAACATGCTATAAACTGAGTACCACGATCGGAAATAATAGTCCTCGACACTCCATGTAGGCAAACAATGCAATCGAGATAAATCTCAGCATATTTCTTGGCGGTATAGGTGGTGTGTACCGGAAGAAAATGTGCCGTCTTTGTGAGCCTATCAACGATAACCCATATGGAATCGTGTTTCTACGCGGTACTTGGCAATCCAACAATGAAATCCATACTTATGTCCTCCCATTTCCATGAGGGTATAGGCAACGGTTGAAGTGTACCGGCTACTTTCAAGTGACTGGCTTTTACTCTCTGACATGTGTCGCATTCTGAGACGTATTTAGCGATTTCTCTTTTCATCCTAGTCCACCAGAAATTTTGTCTAAGGTCTTGATACATTTTGTTACTGCCGGGGTGAATGGAAAATTTGGAAAGGTGTGCCTCATCCAGAATTTTCTTACGGAGTTCATGATTCTTCGGAACGACTATGCGACTTTCGAACCATTGAACTCCCTTATGGTCCTGGCGAAAACATTTGTATTTCTCTTCTCCTAGAGAGAGTTTTTGTTTGATGATCTTAACTCCTTCATCATGCAGTTGTGCCATGATGATCTGGTCGTGAAGAGTGGGCTCGACTGAGATGTGATTCAGAGTGCCTTGGAAAATCATCTCCAAACTAAGCTTCCTTATTTCTGAACATAATGTCTCATTATAGTTTTCCAATGATAGGCAATGGCAATGGGCCTTGCGGCTGAGCACAT
Organism: Panicum miliaceum; assembly: GCA_032594955.1. Lineage (NCBI taxonomy): Eukaryota > Viridiplantae > Streptophyta > Magnoliopsida > Poales > Poaceae > Panicum > Panicum miliaceum. The sequence goes on from CM064060.1 coordinate 28,230,328, forward strand.
TCGCGACTACATTAGCCTTGTCGGGGTGGTAGTGCACCTCGAGATCATAATCCTTGATTACTTCTAGCCATCTCCTTTGCCTCATATTCAGATCGGCTTGGGTGAAGATATATTTGAGACTCTTGTGATCGGTGTAGACGTTACAACGAATGCCCATGAGATAATGTCTCCATATTTTTAGAGCATGAATGACTGCTGCTAACTCGAGATCATGGGTCGGATAATTCTGCTCATGGGGCTGAAGGGCTCGTGAAGCATAGGCGATAACTTGATTCTTTTGCATAAGCACACAACCAAGACCAGTGCCAGATGCGTCGCAGTAAACATCGAATGGCTTGGTGTTATCGGGTTGAGCTAACACAGGGGTTGTAGTCAAGCGTTCTCTGAGAGTGTGGAAAGCTTCTGCACATTTCTCATCCCACACAAACTTTACTCCCTTTTTCAATAGTTCAGTCATAGGCTTAGCAATCCTGGAGAAATCCGGAATGAAACGGCGATAGTAGCCGGCTAAACCAAGAAAACTGCGAATCTGATGAACCGAGGTGGGAGGTTTCCAATCCATCACTTCTTGTACCTTGCTTGGGTCAACGGCTATGCCTTTGCTGGAAATAGTGTGACCCAAGAATTTCACACTATCCAACCAGAATTCGCACTTAGAAAATTTAGCATAGAGCTGATGGTCTCTTAGACGCTGAAGAACAACGTGCAGGTGCTTAGCGTGCTCTTCCTCATTCTTGGAATAGATCAGGATGTCGTCAATGAAAACTAAGACGAATTTGTCGAGTTCGGGCATGAAGACCGAATTCATGAGATACATGAAGTAGGCAGGGGCATTGGTGAGTCCGAAGGACATGACCAAGAATTCATATAGTCCATATCGTGTGGAAAAGGCAGTCTTCAGAATATCGCATGGACGAATCTTTATCTGATGATATCCCGATCGAAGATCAATCTTGGAGAAAACTCTAGCTCCAGATAATTGATCAAAGAGAACGTCGATGCGGGGAAGTGGGTATTTATTTTTAACAGTTACCGCATTGAGAGGTCGGTAGTCCACACATAATCTTAAACTGTCATCCTTTTTCTTTACAAAAAGGGCCGGACATCCCCAAGGTGATGCGCTAGGACGAATGAAACCTTTGTCCAGTAGTTCTTGGAGTTGTGTTTTCAGTTCGGCCAATTCCTTAGGTGGCATCCTATATGGTCTTTTGGAGATAGGTGCAGTGCCTGGCTGCAGTTCAATAACGAACTCAATGTCCCTATCTGGTGGCATTCCGGGTAAGTCATCCGGGAAGACATCGGCATACTCGCATACCACTGGAATATTCTCTAGGTTGATCCCTTCCATCATGAAAGCACAAGAATTTGTGCACTCTCGTAACGGTAGGTAAAGGGTAGTGGCTCCGAGACTAGGTTAATTTATCTCAACAGCTCGAGAAGAAAGGTCCAGTGTGACTCCGTGCATAGTCATCCAGTTCATTCCAAAAATAATATCCATGCCGTCAAGGGGTAAAAGAACAAGGTCTGTGTTGATGACTTTACTCCCAATTTTATCGGTACCAGCCATATTATTTGGTTGGAAGCAATTTTTCCACCCGGTGTTGATATCATATACGACCCTTTTGTGTGACAAACATTCAAGCCTACTTTTGCACCAAACCTTGCACTAATGAGACTATGTGATGCACCAGAATCAAACAATATGACTGCAGGCTTGTTATGGATAGAGAATGTACCCGTCATCACTGGTGCTCCTTCAGGAAGTTCTGCAAGGGTGGTGAAGTTGATCCGTCCTTGTTTGACCTAAAGGGTCTGCCTCTTGCCTTTGTTCTTATTGTTTTGGTTAGAGTCCTGGCCCTGATTTGGCTGTCTGGGTTGAGGGCATTCGCGAGCGAAATGACTGGAACTCCCGCACTTGAAACAACGATTGGTGATGCTCGGTCGAAGAAACTGCTGAGTAGCGGGCCGGGGTCCAGTTTGTTGAGGCATAGGGGGTCGTACAACACCTTGTTGCTGCGGGGGCCTGATAATCCAACGCCCTGGCTGAGAGGCTTTGGGTGGAGCTGTAGGCGCAGCATTTCGCACCAAGCGATACCTCGGTGGCTGAGCACCCGAGGGTCCAGCTGGCGCCTTCCTCTTCTTTTCAGCCCGATGAGCCTCAATACTCTTGAGTGATGGCCATGTTGACTAGCTCATTATATGTATCGGCTTTGACAAGATTCAGCCGTTCCTTGAGTTTAGTACTCAGACCTCTGCGGAAACGATCACGCTTCTTGGCATCTGTGTCTGCGTGATAGCCCGCGTATTGGCACAGGTTGTTGAAGGCCTGAGCATACTGAAGTACAGTGCGGTTACCCTGAGTGAGAGCTAAAAACTCATTTAGCTTTCTTTCCCTGAGACCTTCGGGGATATGGTGTGCCCGGAACGCAGTTTTGAATTCATCCCAGGTGACAACGTGATCAGCGGGGAGCATAGCAAAATAGTGGTCCCAGCAAAGACGAGCCGTACCGTGAAGCTACTGCGCGGCAAAGCGGGCCTTGTTTGCATCCGAACATGGGGCCACAAGTAGAGAAAACTTGGACTTGATTGTGCGAATCCAAGCGTCCGCATCCAAGGGTTCCTCCATCTTGTGAAACAAGGGAGGCTGGGTCCCAAGGAAATCCGTGTAACCAGCGGCTTGGGGTTGGTGAACATGGTGCCCACCCCGCTGCTGGTGCTGTCCTTGCACGAGCTGGCGAAGCAACTCGGTTTGAGCGGCCATTACTTCAACCAAGCTAGTGGTGGTGGCGGCTGTGGTTGTGATCCACTTGCGCTAGCACCAAAACCATCCGGGTTACCATGGGTTGCTCCAACCATATGAAAAGGTGAATGCTTATCATTAGCAACGTGATCCCTATTTCTTCCATGATTCAAAAGATTTAACGCGGAAAAGTAGACTTCTGAAGGATCATGGATAGAATCGTGGGCATAAAACTGTCTGCCATCAGAAATTTATAACTCCTGGTAAGTTCATCCAAAATTTCTCATATTTTGGCAGTGGATAGGGAATTTAGAGATGTACAACTTTGGTACTCAGCCAAGATGCTAAATCGATGGCTAAGATGGTCAAACGATTTACTCCTTGCTTCGCTGGTTTGGCTGTTTTTCAGCAGAACGAGTTATAGTATCTTCCCTATAACTCAAACTAGCAAGATCCAATAGTGTTGAAATTTTGTGAGAATCTAGATCACAAAATTTAGGACAAGTTTGGTATTCAACACTCAGCCCAGAAATGTAGAGAGACATGGGTAAAAATTCCGACAAGTTTCTGCAATCGCAGATTCGACTGCTTTCCAATATCGCAATCAAACTACCAAGTTTACATAGCCATGGCCTACATCATTAGAGTATCCAATGGTCAAGTTGGAATCGTCACAAAAGAGGTGTTGAACTCTTAGTTAGCCTATTACAACACTTGCCAAAAGTTAGGCTACACTATCGAGGAGTATATGCAAAAGTCCTCCTAGGTCATCGGCTAGAAGTCATCGAGGTTGTTGACGGACGACTCGCTGTGAGTAGGAGAGTGAGCTCCCATCGGAGGTGGCTGCAGTGCCTCACCCTCAAAGTCCATTCCTGAAACACCATCAATCTCCTGTGGCTCCTCCTCATCTTCCTCCATAGCCACCACGCCGGGAGGGGCATTCTGATCATGGTGCCACTGAATGTGCTCATTAGCATCCTCCAACTCAAGGTTCAGATCATGGAGCTGCTCCTCCAAGTGTGTTATCATGTCATCTCTCTCACCCATGAGAGTGTTGTGCTCCTGCACTTGGCCCTCAAGTTGGCCAGCTGTGCGAGATCAGTGAGCTGCACAAGCGCCTGACTCTGGAGAGTCTAAAGTCGGTAGTGTGACGTCCCGCCTCCCCGAGGCCGGGCCCGCTTACAGACCATTACAGACCAACACAAGTCTTTTCTGCACACTTTGTCCTCACTCGTGCGCACCCAGGAAGAATTTCCCGGTCGGTCACCCATCCCCAAATTGCTCCAAGCCAAGCACGCTTAACTTTGAAGTTCTTTGAAATTGGGCTTCCGGAAAAGAAGTTGCAACTTGTTTGTATGAGTATCCTATTAATCCTATTAAGTCCTGAGCCGGGGTGTCACATCCTCACCCCTTAAGAGACCGACGTCCTCGTCGGTCAACCCCAAGTCAGGAACATTCCCTCTTGGCCACGTCCGTACGTCCACAGTGCCAACGGCCCATGTACCACGTCCGTGCGTCCAGTGCCAACAGCCCATGTGCCACGTCCGTGCGTCCAGTGCCAACGGCGCATCCCTGATGCCCGTGCACTGACCCGCCACGCGCCCGCCCACATGCCTGCGCACCTGACCCGCACGCGCTCGTGCTCATGCCCGCGCTCTATGCTCGTACGCGCCCATGAAACCGCGAGAGTCGGCTCTGATATCATTCTGTGGCAGAACCACCTGAATTAATCCGGCTCAAGTGTATTAACCATCACCATCAAGGCAATCTTGGTTAACCTTACACTTCAAACGGAGTAATCCACTGGTCTGTCGGGAATAACCTCCCGATACAACCACGGTAGAGCGGATCGAATGCCATACATACAAACGCTCATGCGACAATGAGCCCAGAGAATACCACATTCCAGCAAATATTACAACATTAGCATAAGTAAATATTACAGACCAAGTTTTGAGTTTAGAAACCAAGTACTTCAATGATCATACTAAGAAGTTCTTCAGAGTTTAAGTTGCAGCGGAAAATAAAACAACGAAAGCTACTTCGACGATAAGGATGTCTCGATGAAGCCCGTACGAGACATCACTCGGCATTATCTCCGTTGGACGGGGGCGTATCCCATTCCACCGACCAACCAGGGGGAAGAGTGCAGGGCCAAGTCAAGCTAGCAATCATATCTTCGAAGGTCTCACCTGAAAACAAGCCACAAGCAAGGCTGAGTATACTAATACTCAGCAAGGCTTACCCGACTAGTGGGGTATACTTAGCCGACTCCTAGACATGCGAGGCTTTTGGCTTGAGGGGTTTGTTTTGCTGAAAAGCATCTACGAGTGGGTCCTTCCTTTCAACTTTTAGCTCAAGATTCTAGTTTCATTAACCATTCTAGATAAGCAGCTATCCAATAGCATTCATGGTGAAGCATTAATTTTCATCGAACCAGTTCATTCATCATCATTGTTCCTCTTCTTACTCTGTGGGTAAAAGTGGTTAAGCAGTCTCAATAGCCGTGAGAAACGGACGATTCGAATCGAATTTCTTAACCTTGCAAGGGAAACCTAAACACACGTCACGTGGTTACTCCCAGAGTCACACGTGCAACTTTTCCCTTCAATTCCCGCTTCACGGAACAGGCCCACCGCCCTCGACTACACCTCCCCACAGACCACGGTACGTCGGGTTGTGGCGGCCGATGCACCCGCCATTAGCTAGATGTGAACGAATTCAAGACAGTGGGGAGTATATTCCGGCCTCGGTTCAATCCAGTACTTAAGCTTACCGATTACCATATTCTCGGCATGTGGTTAGTACGTTCAAAGACTTAACCACCACTACCACACACTGCGGCCTTAGCATTTTTCACTAAACAGACGGGCCTCAATCATCAACATAAACATCATACCATAGTCCGTCCGTCATCCTTATGATTGCAGCGTGTAGTAAACAATCAACTCCTAAATTTCTCGCGAGTGACAGGAAATCACTCGACTTTTACCGAGTCCTATTAGCATAGCATTCTATCGAACCTGGCATCTAGTGTTCAGAGCATGGGTATCTAGTATCATGCAACTAAGTTTTCATCCAACTCCTATAAACTTAATGCACAAGTAAAGTAGAGTAATAAGTTGCATAAGTTTAGAAAATAGGCTTCATGCTCCGGGGCTTGCCTTCTTGTGAACAGTTAGCTTGGGGCTCTTCCGAACTTGGGTTCGGGTCTTCGGCAACTTCAGTTAGATTCACTTGAGCTTCACGCTGCTCACTCTCGGACGCGGGCACCAACTCGTACGTCCCGTCGGAGAGAGTCGTCGTTTCTACATGAATGCACAAGTTTAAGTAGTGGTGATGGTAAACGACATGATTTCCTTCACGATAAAGTTGCAGTTTGTAAAACACGAGTTTTGTTGTGAAGTGAGTTACTTTATCATTTCCTGGGCAATCGTTAATAGATTTTATCTTAATCTATTTAACTTTATTAAAGAAGAAGGGGTTGTGTTATATTGAAAACTTAGTTTCTTTTTAAACACAAACATGAGTTGAACACAATTACTAATCTAGTTAGCTTCTGGTAATAAAATTTTTATTCAAGGTATCTTATGCAGAGATAAGATCACTGTAAAAAAATTTCAGACATTTTTGTGTAGCATGTTAAATATGAAAAATGTAATACACAGCCACTGCTAGAATCTAGTTATTTTTATACAGAACAAACCATGCAAGTATTGATGCTAAAAATTATACAGAGTGTTGCTATAGCCATATTTGTGTTACTGTAAATTTTTCAGATTTTATTGTACATGATATAGAGCATAATAAATGGGACAAGCTACACTCATGTTATTAAAGATTAGTTTCTCCAGGATGTTATACAGGGTTTCTATGTATGAAACTTTTTTTACAGCTTGAGCTACTTTAATGTGTTTCATAGTAAAAAGATGAACATTTTCTAAGCTCTTTACTAATTATTTTGAATTAGTGAAGTTTTCCTACAACAAATTCATATGAACAGGTTACATATAGTAAAAATGTTTCTAAATTTTCCTATGGCCTCTAGGTATTACTACAACAATACAGAAAAAGTTTCATGTCATTAAACGTCACAGAACAGCAGGAAAAATTAGTTCTAACACTTTATGGCATAAAACAAGGTTGGACAAAAGGTGTATCTAGAGATGGCTTTTGGTCCTGATCTTTTTACACAGTCCTAAACATCAAGCAAATAACTCACTGCCCAAAATTTAGGGTCAGCAATGATATACAACAGTGGGTACAAAAGAAGTCCATTAAAACTTCCATTTAATGTAGAGCAAAATATATTGAGCATCTGAGAAACTTTATGTAACAAAAGTTGTAGAGTTTCTTCTAAGGATTCCAGAACAGTTCACTGAATTTTCTATGATTTTATATGAATTTTACAAGTTCACTGATTTGGTTAAAACTTTCTTTACAGAGGGGTCCCTGAAAACTAGCAGAAAACCCCCTAGGAAGATTTGGGCGTTTGCAATGTGGTCCTGGCGCCATGGCTGGCCCTTGGGAGCTCGATTTGGCTCAAAATTCGGCGAGGGGAAGGGCCGGTCGGCGAGGGGGAAGTGGGGAGCATGGAGAGGGAACCAGGGCGCACCTATTGGTGGTCTTGGAGTGGCTCGGGGTGGCTGGTGGCGGGCTGGCCGCGGAGAGCAGGGGCGGCGGCGGTGGGGCGGCGCGGACGGCGGCGCTCCGGCGATGAGGGCGGCGGGGCTCGGGCTGGGAAGCTTCAGCGCACTGAGGAGGACCCGTTTCAGCGCTTGTCTCGGGCGGAGGTGGGCCGGAGCAAAGGGCCCCGCGGCGAGGTGGGGGCGCCGGCGGCAATGGAGCTCTGCTCTGCTCTGTTCTCGCGGGGAAGAAGAAAGGAGAGGAGGGAGGGGCGCTGTGCCGGGCTTTATAGCCGGTGGAGCTCATGGGGGCGGGCTTGGCACGGCCGGGGCGCTGGGTGGAGGGGGCGGCGAGGCTGGGCGCCATTGGGTGCGGCCGGCGGTGACCAGCGGCCAGAGGCGCGCCATGCGCGTGGCGTGCGTGCGCTGGGCGCGCACTGGGGCGCGACGTCGCGTGCGGACGATGCGGCGTGCTACTGGCGAGCTGGGGCGACACGACGTGGGCACGCCGTTGGGTGGCGGGGCGGCGGCCAGCGACTGGGCGGCTGTAGCGGCCGGGGCGCTCGGATTGGGCAGGGGCAAGGCGTGCGGGAGGGAGAAGGAGGCGCGGCCGCGGTTGGGCGAGCGGGGGCGGTGCAGCAGGGCGTCGGGGGTTGGCTCGGCGCCTGGTGCCGCGCAGGCGTCGAGGGCCAGGTGGCCGGCGGCGGTCGGGCGAGGGGGACGGTGCAGCAGAGGAGGGGAGAGAGGGAGAGAGGGACCTCCGTGCGAGAATTGGAAAACTTCCAGGGGGCTGGTTGCAAACAGGACGTTTTCTCCACTTTCTAATTTGAATTTCAAAATCTTTTGAACATGAAAGTTGTTCAGAATAAAAAGTTCTACAAGTTTCGTTTCAGGCCAAAGTTCATTTGAGCTTTAGTTCCAAAGTTATTTTAAAAACTTAAAGAAAACTCTATTCGGAGGGCGCGTCATTTTATTTCAAAATTTCATTTTCTTCCCTAGGCTTCAACTAAACTTTTATTGGTCATGCTAATACTGGTGTGCTCATTTAATTTCATAGCCATAGTTGCTTTGATGTGAAAGTTATCCAATTTGTTTCATTAAAGTACATGCATTTATGCACATACAAACTTTTAATAGGTAAAAGCAAAACCAAACTTAATCCATTCCTTTTATTTTCTTAGTTAGTGATGCATTTTATTATGCTAAGAAGACTTGTTTAACAATTAAAACACCTGAGGTGTTACAGGTAGAGTGCATTCATGCACCGCACGGAGGTATCGATGGTCTCCTGGGCATGAAAGTCCACCAAGTACTGTGAGTGCTGCACCCTGTTGAGCCAAAAGGGGTTGTTGTCCTGGGCAGCAGGAAACAAACCAATAGGAGTGAGCGTGACAGCCTCGGGGCACTGCGCACAGAAAGTGGTGAGCGCCCTCATGGCAGCAAGCTCCCAAGTATCGGCCAAACGGTGACCAACAGCCTCAATCTCCAAGGCGGGCCACTCCGGGTGTAGCGGGTGCGGAAAAATGGTCACGTTGACACGGCACTGGGTAACTCCATTCTCTGCAAATTCCAGTCCGGCGTAACGTGGGGGAATTGGATAGCCCGCGGTGCGCAGAACATCGCACAAAATAGAGGGAAAGCCCTCCCAGTGGAGACACTGCGAGTGAACGCGTCCATCCTCATCCACCATCATGGCAATAGGCTCGGCCATCTGAACAAAAGATCAAATGGAGTGAGATAGCGAAAAACTGTGAATAGTATAGCGAACAGGTTCCGGACCGTGCAATAAAATAGCCATAACTTCAACAGTTCTGGTCCAAAAATTCTCAACTTTTACCAGAGCATTCCTATGGTATTTGTGAACAATTTTGCTAGTCAACTCCAGAGCTAGATAAGTCTCTAAGATGGTCGTTCTTTTCAGGTTTTACCTTACTGTCTACCCAGAAATTTCAGTGAACAGTGGGCTAACATTTCGTGCACCAGGGAAAATCTACCCAGCCAAAATTTACCAAATTTTAACAGTAGCCGCCTGAGTATATTTATAACCAGTTTCGTGTTGAACACTTTCGCAGAAAACTGTAGTTAGGGGGCATAAAAATTTATGTGGCTGAACTGCTCATTTTGGACAGAAACTGACACACCAAGGTCTTTGTTGTTTCTCATTACCCACATGTCCAGAATTTTTTTTTCATATTTAGACAGGAGGTAGAATACGAATTTTGGAACAAAGCTTTCAACCTGAGTTTCTTCAGAAAGGGTCATTTTCTCAGCTTAATAAATTCATCTTTTCAGATAAGGCGGAAAGTGACCGGTTTGCTAGATAATCCTTATGCAAGTCAATCGTGTGGGCACATGAACCTTACCACTCTCACGCATCACATTTTCAATCTTAGATTTATATAGCCATGATGCATGCACGTCCTATTCGTCCTCACCAAATAAACAATTGCCAAATAGCTTTGGTCTTACGAAGTTAGTTTCGGTGGCATACACAATACGGCTCTCACTATAATAGCTAGTCGAGAAAACTCTAACCGTTCTTAACTTATCGCAATCGCGGTTAGTGTACCTGCAGAAGGTTGATATAGCATATATATATCCACTGAACCTTTCATGCCAGCACTCATGAAAGCGTCCGTATTCATTACCGTTCACTATAGAAACGGCATCCGTACAATTCCGCCGTACAGACGACGTTAACATACGCTATCGAAATAGCGTATTCACGGGGGTACCGTCTTGAGACGGGGGTATGAACAGCGATCGCCATACCCTGCGCCAAACCTTCTACTCCCAATGTAATCAACTAAACGTTGGTATATTGGCAGCACCTCAAGTAAGCCACTGCTTGAGGGCAGCATTCGGCTCGCATCACCGACAGGAAGGCCAAGCTCTCTCAGTTGGCTGAGGATTCTTACCTTCTTACATTAGCGATGAGTGCGTCGTTACGGAATTTAAGGGTCGATTGTGCATAAAAGTAAGTTTTGGACAGAAAGTAATGTGCTGGAAGTCAGTTGATATAATTCATAAGTTAGACAGCCACCTAGTAACTTTCCCAATAATCCCTTAGGGCTTTACGAACTAGGCACCATCCTTAACAAACCAACGCATTTTCCAACACAATTTTTGTGGTCAAGTTTTAGGAAAACAAGTTTTTAAGGCTTGTTGCATTCTCTGGCGTATGCATTTCGGCTCTGGTGCCAGCTGTAGCACCAGCTATGGCTCTGATACCAGCTGTGGCAGAACCACCTAAATTAATTCGGTTCAAGCGCGCTAATCATCACCACAAGGGCAATCAGGGCCAACTCGCACTTCAAACGGAATAATCCACTGGTCTGTCGGGTAACCTCCCGATACAACCACGGTTCTTGCGGATCGAAGCCACACATACATGTACTGAAACGAAGGTGAGCCCAGAGTATACAACATTCCATAATTCACGACTCCGGTTCATCACGAATTATTATTACAATGGAGTTCAAATTCTTAAAATAAGGTACTTCGGATTTTGAAATAAATGAGTTCTTCAGAGTTCAAGCAGCGGAAAAGATAACCACAACTACTCGACGATAAGGGGTGTCTCGATGAAGCCCGTACGAGGCATCACTCGGCATCACCACCGTTGGCCGGGGGCGTATCCCATTCCACCGACCAACCAGGAGGAAGGGTACAAGGCCAGGTCAAACTAGCAATCATGTCCTCGAAAGTTTCACCTGAAAACAAGCCACAAGCAAGGCTGAGTATACTAATACTCAGCAAGGCTTACCCGACTAATGGGGTATACTTAGCCGACTCCTAGACATGCGAGGCTTTTGGCTCGAGGGGTTTGTTTTGCCGAAAAGCATATATATAGTAGGTCCTTACTTTCAAATTTTAGCTCCAAGTTCTAGCTTTCTTTAACCATTCTAGGTAAGCAACTATCCAATATCATACATGGTGGAGAATTATTTTTGCATCCAACAAGATTAATCATTATCATTGTTCCTCTTCTTACTCTATGTGGTAAAAGGGTCAAGCAGTCTCAATAACCGCAAGAAACGGACGATTCGAATCGAATTTCTCAACCTTGCAAGGGAAACCTAAACACACGTCACGTGGTTACTCCCAGAGTCACACGTGCAACTTTTCCCTTCAATTCCCGCTTCATGGAACAGGCCCACCGCCCTCGACTACACCTCCCCACAGACCACGGTACGTCGGGCTATGGCGGCCGATGCACCCGCCATTAGCTAGATGTGAACGAATTCAAGACAGTGGGGAGTATATTCCGGCCTCGGTTCAATCCAGTACTTAAGCTTACCGATTACCATATTCTCGGCATGTGGTTAGTACGTTCAAAGACTTAACCACCACTACCACACACTGCGGCCTTAGCATTTTTCACCAAACAGACGGGGCCTCAGTCATCAACATAAACATCATACCATAGCCCCGTCCATCGACCTTATGATTGCAGCATGTAGTAAACAATCAACTCCTGATTTCTCGCGAGTGATAGGAAATCACTCGACTTTTACCGAGTCCTATTAGCATAGCGTTCTATCGAACCTTGCATCTAGTGTTCAGAGCATGGGTACCTAGGATCATGCAACTAAGTTTTCATTCAACTCCTATAAACTTAATGCACAAGTAAAGTAGAGTAATAAGTTGCATAAGTTTTTTTAAAAAATAGGGTTCATGCTCCGGGGCTTGCCTTCTTGTGAAAAGTTAGCTTGGGGCTCGTCCGAACTTGGGCTCGGGTCTTCGAGAGCTTCAGTTAGATTTACTTGAGCTTCACGCTGCTCACTCTCGGACGCGGGCACCAGCTCGTACGTTCCGTCGGCGAGAGTCGTCGATTCTATATGAATGCACCAATATAAGTTATAGTGAGGGTATATGACGATTATTTTCATTCACGTCAAAGTTGTAGTTCACAAAACAGCGATTTGGTTGTGATGTTACTTAGTTGAGATTTCTGTGGGCAATTATTAAAGAGTAACTTAAACTTTTAACTTCATTAAACAAGAAGGGGTTGTGTTATAATAGAAACTGAATTTTCCAAGCACACATGGATTAATCACTACTTCTGGATTAGGTAACTTCTGGTGATGAAATTTTTATTTAGAGCACAATAAGCAGAGACAAAAGCACTGTAAAAATTTCAGACATTTTTACACAGCAGATTAATTATGAAAAATGTAAAACACAACCACTGCTAGCACCTAGATATTTTTATACAGAACAAACCATTCAAGTATTGAAGCTAAAACTTTTACAGGGTGTTAATCTATCCATAAGAGTGTCACTGTAAAAATTTCAGAATTAGACTTTGCCTACAACAGGGGGTACATTTAAAGTCTATTAAACCTTCCATTTAACTTATAGTAAGATTTAGTAAGAAACTGAAGAAATGCATGCAAAGTTGTAGATTTTCATCTAACGATTCCAGAACAGTAGAGTTTGTATTTTTTTGATTTCTCTACAATTTTAAATGAATTTTACAAGTTCGTTGTGTTTGATTTTAAAGTTTGAACACAGGTTTACAGATATGCCCCTGGAAACTTGCGAGCAGACTCTTTCAAAGATTTCAACCAAAGCAATTGGGTCCCTGGGCGGTGCTGGCATGGTGACCGTCCAGATTCCGGCAAGGGGGCTCGTCGGCGGCGAGGGAAAAATGGTCGGGGAGATCCAGGGAGGTGAGAGCTACCTTGGGTGGCCTTGGTCGGGGTTGGGAGTGGCCGAAGGTGGCTCGTCGGCGCGGAGCAGAGGGGTGGCGACGGGGCGGAATGTCGGCGGCGGTGGTCCGGCGAGAAGGGAACAACGTGGGCTGGTCGAGTAGCTTCGAGGCGCCGAGGGGAACCCGTTTTGAAACTTGTCTGGGACGGAGGAGCTTCGGTGTTGGCTGTCCACGAAGCAACAAGGAGCGGCGGCGGCGCGGGCGGTGCTCTGGTGGCTCTGGGTGACGATGGGTGGTACAGTGAGCTGCGGTGGAGTGCTGTGGTAGTGGAAGACTCAGCTTTGGCAAAGGGTGGCCGGAGAGGTGAGCTCCACGGTGAGCTGAGCACGACGGCGTTAATGGTGGCGGCGGCGGCATTCTGGTGTTTGGGCGCGCGAGAGAGGGGACTCAGCTTGGCCTTTTATAGGCAGCAGCGAGGCAAGAGGAGGTGCGGGACTTGACTGTGAGACGCGGGGGCGGGCGGCACGACGGGGGCGCGCGACTGGCCACGGCGGGCGGTGAACAGAAGCCAGCGCGGCGTGCGGCAGGCGCGGGCAGGGGACTGGGCGCTGAGGATTTGGCGTGTGAAGCTAGAGATCACGCGGCGCGCGGGTTGGGCGAAGAGGTGCAGCAGCTGCCTTGCCGGGCGGTGAGCGCGGCGACTGGCGGAATGCTGTGGAGACACGGGCACGGCGCGGTTCGTCCATTGGGCACGGGGGCGGCGAGCAGGGCGCGGGTCGCCGGCACATGCTTGGCGAGCGCGGACTGGGGAGGAACGCGGCGTGCGGGCGAGCGTGCTGGCGCGGCCAGGCATTGGCTTGGCACCCAGCGCGGTCAGGCATCGCCGGCCAAGTGGCCTGCGGTGACTGCGCGGCGGCGAGGGTCGGGCGAAGCGAAGGGTCGGGCGAATGAAAGGGGTCGGGCGAACGGCTGCGCGTCGGAGGGTCGGGCGAGACGGAAGGGTCTGCATCGAAGTAGAAGAAAAGGTAGGGGCTGGTTCGCAAATCCAAGTGTTTCTCAAATTTTTTTGTGTTGCAACTCGACGATCCTTCAACGCGAAAGTTGTTCAAAATGGAAGGTTCTACAAGTTTCATTTCAGGCCAAAGCTTGTTTGAGGTCTAGCTTAGAAGTTATTTTAGAAACTTATTTAGTTGAAATTTCTCTTAATTATTTATGCACCGCTTTAAGGTAAAGAGGCTTATTTCGTAATTTACACACCTGAGGTGTTACAGCAAAGGGCCAAGAAGGAGGAATCGTTCACAGGGCCTGAGCCGGAACGTGCTGCTGCTTGGCGAAGAATTGGCACCCTTGGCACCTTTTGACGATATCATGGGCATCGGTGAGTGTCGTGGGCCAGTAAAAACCGGACCTGAATGCTTTACCCACCATGGTAGAGGCGCCTGCATGGTTGCCGCAGATGCCCGTGTGGATGTCGTGGAGTAAAGTGACTCCTTCGCTCTGAGCGATGCACTTGGACAGCGTCCCTGAGGAGGCCGAGTGTTTCGACAAGGCGGTGCCGATGACCACATAGCTGGCGGCTCGCCGCGAGAGCTTCTCATGTTCTTTTCCGTCGGGGGAGGACTTGTTGTTGACGAGGAAGTCGATGATGGGAGAGCGCCAGTCGGAGTCGATTACCAGCACCTCTTGGCCCTGAGCAGGCACGAAGTCTGGCTTGGTGGGGGGTGGTTCCTCGACCTCAACCGTGGGTCATCTCAGGGCTTGGACGAAGACTCCAACCGGGACAAGGGCACGACTGGAGCCGAGCTTGGAGAGGACGTCGGCCGCGACGTTGTAGTCTCTAATGACATGGTGGAACTCCAACTTTTGTATCTCCTTGCAGTAGGCATCCATCTTCTCGGTTGTGCATTCCCAGTCTCTGTTTACTTGTTGGATAACAACTTTGGAGTCTCCGAAGCGAGGACGCGTTTAATGCCGAGCGAAGCAGCGATCCGGAGACCGTGAATGAGATCTTCATACTCAGCCACATTATTAGTCGCCTTGAAGAGTAATTGGAGGACATACTTTAGTTGTTCGCCTTTTGGGGAAATGAGTAGAACTCCAACGCCGGCTCTGTCGAGGTTCAGGGCGCCGTCGAAGTACATCTTCCAGTGCTCGGGTCGTTCGTCGGGTGGTGGGTCTTGTATCTCTGTCCACTCGGCCACGAAGTCAGCCAGAGCCTGAGACTTGATCGTGGACCGGGGGGAGAACTACAGGTTGAGCGCGCCCAGCTCGACGGACCACTTGATGACTCGACCGTTGGCGTCGCGGTTGTGGAGGATATCGCCAAGTGGGAAGGAGGAAATGACCCTGACGTTGTGTGCTTGGAAATAATGTCGTAGCTTCCTGGACGTGATGAGGACCACGTACAAAAGCTTCTGGACTTGAGGGTAGCGTACCTTGGACTCGCCGAGTACCTCGTTGATGAAGTAAACGGGTCGTTGTACCTTGTAAATGTGACCTGGCTCGTCTCGCTCGACAACCAGAACGGTACTGACCACATGGGTGGTTGCCGCTGTGTAGAGAAAGAGTTCCTCATTGGGATTTGGAGCCGTGAGGACTGGTGGGTTGGTGAGGAATTCTTTGAGCTCCTGGAAGGCTCTAGAAGCGTCGTCATTCCATATGAACTTGTCTGCTTTGCGAAGCAGCTTGAAGAAGGGGAGTCCCTTATCGCCGAGTCGACTGATGAATCGACTCAGGGCCGCCATGCACCCGGTCAACTTCATCATGTCCTTCTTGAAAGCTTCATTCTCCTGATGACGTTAACCTTGGTGGGGTTACTGACTATGAAGCCGAGTAACTTTCTTGAGGGGACACCAAAGACACACTTGCGTGGGTTTAGCTTCCATTTGAATTTCTTAAGACTTTCAAATGTTTCAACTAGATCTGCTATGAACTAATCATAGGACCTGGTTTTGACCACTACGTCATCGATGTAGGCTTCAATGTTGTGGCCGATCTGCCCCTGGAGGCATCTCTGGATGGCTTTCTGATACGTAGCACTGGTGTTTTTGAGGCCAAACGTCATGGTGTTGTAGCAGTATGCCCCGAAGGGTGTGATGAACGAAGTCTTCTCTTGATCCAACTCTTTGAGGGCGATCTGATGATACCCGGAGTAGCAATCAAGGAACGAGAGGAGGACACACCTAGCCGTAGAGTCAACGACCTAGTCGATGCGAGGAAGAGGGAAGGGGTCCTTAGGCAATGCTTGTTGAGGTTTGTATAGTCAACACACATTCTCGATTCACCATTTTGCTTTTTTACAGGGAGTGGGTTTGCCAGCCATTCGGGGTGTGTGACTTCACGAATGAATCCTGCAGCTAGGAGCCAAGTATCTTCTACCCTAATAGCCTCCTTCCGATCTTGAGCGAAGCGCTGGAGTCGCTGCTTGACGGGTCGCGCCTTTTCATCGAGATCCAAGGAGTGCTCAGCCTCCTCCCTCGGAATGCCTTGCATGTCAGAGGGCTTCCGTGCAAAAATATCCCAATTAGCATGGAGGAAAGAGGTGAGCGCGTCTTCCTGTGCTTTGTCGAGGTCCGCCCCGATGAGGGCGGTCTTTTCTGGGTCGTTCTCCCTAAGGAGGATGGTCTTCGTCGCGCAGCTGGGATGCAGTTGTGACTCGGTGGCTGAGTCGTTTTCCGGGATGGGATGTCCTGTGGAGGCATTGCCTTTGCCGACTCGGCAGTCATGATGGCATTCTTGGTCCTCTCTAGTGCCTCCGAGATGTTTATGTTCTCGGTCTCCCAGGAGTGGGAAATTTGCAGGTCACTGTATATGGAGAGCACGCTATTGGGAGCGAGCATCTTGAGGACAAGATACGTGTGGTGCGGAATGGCCAGGAACCTGGCAAGGGCGGGCCTCCCTAGGATGGCATGGTATGATGTCTCGAAGGAATCCACCTCGAAGTGGATATGCTCCGTTCTGTAGTTCTCCTGGCCGCCGAAGGTGACTGGGAGAGTAACTTGGCCGACCAGGGTCGAGCCTGAGCTAGGGATGATGCCGTACAAGGTCTCCTGGGTCGGAACCAAGGAGGTCATGTTGTGCCCCATGCTCTCCAGTGTTGTGGAGAAGATGATGGTCTGGCCGCTGCCTCCGTCGATGAGCACCTTGGAGAGGCGCACCTGGCTGACCACCGGGCTGACCTCGAGTGGATAGGAGCCAGGCCTGGTTAGGTGTATCCAGTGGTCACGCCGATCAAAAGTCATCGCGACCTTGGACCAGCTCGAGGGTTCAACCGGGTGTTGGAACACGGAGTTGACCTCGCGCTAATCAAGCTTGAGGCGACGTCGGCAGTTTGGAGCCCTAGAGCCACCATAGATGAAGTTGACTGCCTGGTTTGCCTCTTGGAAGTCTGCTGGGGACTTGTCGCCTTGGTTGTCCCAGTCTCGCCTGAGTGAGTCGTTCCGATGTCCTCGACCCCTGGAGGTTTTGGAGCTGTCGGGCTTGTCACGGTCGTCGTAGCGGGGACGCTTGGGGTGGTCTTGGGCCACACTATTGCGGAGTGCATGACACTCCCGCGCCGTGTGGTTAGAGTTCTTGTGCTAGGGGCACTTGCCGTCAAGGAGTCGATCTAGCTCCTCCTGGTTGAGGGATGTGCGTTGTCGGGGTCGATCTGCAACTGCATCGGTGTTGTTAGGGCCACGCTCGCGTTCCTGCCGCTTGGACGACTCGGGTCGGTCGTTGTGCTTGCCGGGGTTGTGGCGAAGCGGTCGACCATCGAGTCATTGGCGATCGTCGTGCCGCTGCTTCAGCCGGTTGTTAGAGTGCCGCCGGTCTTTGTGATGACGGTGTGCCTTCTCAGCGTCCTCCATGTCTGCGTGCTTGTTGACGACGACCATCATCTCGGAGACGGTTTTAGGGTTGGTCTCGAACATCTTGCGCCATAGCTCGATGTTGTGCAGCCCTTGGTGGAAGTAGTGGATGATGTCCCTGTTAGAGTGCCGCCGGTCTTTGTGATGACGGTGTGCCTTCTCAGCGTCCTCCATGTCGGCGTGCTTGTTGACGACGACCGTCATCTCGGAGAGGGTTTTAGGGTTGGTCTCGAACATCTTGCGCCAAAGCTCGATGTTGTGCAGCCCTTGGTGGAAGTAGTGGATGACGTCCCTATCATCAACATCCGTAATCATGTTACAATTGGTGAAGTACCTCTTGTTGTAGTCGCGTAGGGATTCGTTGGGTTGTTGAGTGACGTTGCCCAGATCCCATCTGGTTTTGGGACCCGAGCATGAAGCCTGGAAGTGGTTGACGAAGGTAGTGCAGAGGTCCTGCCAGCTGTTGATGGAGCCACGGCAAAGTCCCTCGAGCTAGTTGAGAGCTTGGCGACTCATCATGACTGGAACTAGGCCGCCATGATGTCGTTGTTGCCGCTTGCAGCCCGGACAGCAATGGAGTAGGTGCGCAACCACGTTTTTGGGTCGAAGTCACCGTCGAACTTGTCGATGCCCACTGGCTTGAACGTGGATGGCCACATGACCCTGCGGAGTCGGTTGGAGAAGGCGGAGAAGCCGTCCAGATCCCCCGTGATGTCATTGTTGAGGTTGATCGGGGCCTACGGGGGTCGATGTAGGTGCTGATTGGTGTTGCCATGGTGAGCCCAGCCTCCCCTGCTGGCGCCAAGTGGACCGTACTTCTCATCGTACTGTCGGCGGCGCTCCCACTCGGCCTCGTCGCGCTCGCGGTGTCGTTCGTTGATGACGGGTCGAATGTCATGGTTGCGGAGGTTGGAGCAGAGATCTGGCTGGTTGACCTCGTTGCTGTCGTGGTGACGGGCTGTAGAGTGGCGAAAACTACAAGATTGGGCTCGTAGAGCCGAGTAGTCCTTCCTCAAGTGTTGGACCTGAGCAGCATTAACATGCAAACGAGTCCGAGCCTGTACGAGCTCGGGTGAGTGAGGTAAAGTCTCCAGTACCTCGAATGCGGCAACCAGGTTGGCGGATGGGGGGGCGAAGACATTCTGGCCGTCGCACTCAAGGACGAAGTCATCGTCGAGGTTGCACGGGGTCGCCGGTGTCCGTTGAGGTGGAACCCGCGGGTTGCGACCGTCGGCCTTGCGAAGATCTTCTTCAACTTGGTCGATGACAACCTCGTTGTTGTGTCGTTCTATGCGGTTCCAGTTGCGTTGGAGTTGTTGACGCTTGGCCTCCTCGTCTTCTCCTTCGACAGATGCTTCATTGGAGGAAACGACAGAGATTTCCCGCCGATTCATGGAGCTCACAGGGTTGGGTGGGAGGGTGAAGAGAACCTCCTGGTAGCCAGCTTGTGGTCCTGGGACCATGTCAGATCTGATCTAGTCAACGTTGGGTTGATTCTGGTCGGAAAGGCGCAACTTCTCCATCGAAGATCGGATCTGGTCCGAATAGACAGAGGAGCTGGAGCGGAGTCCAAACGGGGCCTGAGGGGCTGAGTTGCGAGGACGGCGGAGTGCTGCCTCCGCGAGCCCGATGCACTCGGCGAGGGAGGTTTCGACTCGGTCCAGGCCCGCAAGGATATCGTCGATGTTGATGCACGGGCGATAGATCATCTGCGAGGGGTTTTGGGCCTCGTCCTAGATGGACAGGTCCTCCACCTGGTGTAGTACTGAGCTACAGAGGGCCAGGACGGATCTGGAACCCTGGAGGCTTCCTGTCTCGGAGACGGATGAACTTTGTGACAGGCTCCTGGGAGCAGACATCTCGGGAAAGCTTCTAAAGATGATGGAGTGGCCACTGCCGGCCTAGATTTGGAGCGTCACTTGCACGGAGAAGAAGATGCCGGAGTTGGATGCCATCAACTTCGCCAAGAGGACCCTGGAGATCCCCCTACCTGGCGCGCCAATTATCGGATTTGCACTCCGGCAAGTCTGCCAAGGGTATCCCCAAGCAGTAGATTTGTAGGCAGGGTGGATCGGAGAGAGCCCGTGAACTTGATGGTAACACGAAGATGCAGGGACTTAGACAGGTTCGGGCCGCACGGAGCGTAACACCCTACGTCCTGTGTTCGGGGGTTTGTATTAGGGTTTGTGGTATGAGCTGAATGAGTCGAATTGCCTATGGGTCCCCCACAGCCCCCTTATATATTGGAGTAGCCGTGGGTTACTGTGACAACCATGGTAAAAATTTCATTTCTAAAATCAGTATCATTAGCCTAACCCTATGCTTAAACCAACTAATAAAAGGGTGGAAAGAATTAGAACGAGTTCAGTTGGAATTCAAAGTTAATTTGAGCACATTTGGTCACTTTTGAACTTTTAAATTTCACTATCAAACCATAAGCCAAATGAGATTTTGCCTGAAACCAAAGTTGTAGAACTTTTTATTTTGAACAACTTTCGTGTTCAAAAGTTTTTGAAATTCAAATCAGAAAGAGGAGAAAACGCCCTATTTGCACCCAGCCCCCTGAAGTTTTTCAAATTTTTGCACTTAGGTCCCTCCCTCACCCCTCCCTCCTCTGCTGCACCGCACGCTCGCCCGACCGCCGCCGGCCACCTGGCCCTCGACGCCTGCGCGGCCCCAGGCGCCGAGCCAACCCCGGCGCCCTGCCTGCTGCCCGCCCCCGCTCGGCCAACCGCGGCCGCGCTTTCTTCTCCCTCCCGCACGACATGCCCCTGCCCAACCACTGCCCCCTGCACCACCGCACTGCCTCCCAGTCGCTGGCCGCCGCCGCCTGCCCAATAGCGCACCTCTACCCACCGCCGGCAGCGCCCAATGCCTCTGCTCGCCGCCCAGCTCGCCCAACCCGTGGCCGTGCCCTCCTTCTTCCTTACGCGGCAGCCCGCACGGCCAGTACAACGCCACCGCCCCGACGCCCAATGGCGTGCCGCACGCCGCACGCCTCTGGCCGCCGCCCCCCTCCACCCTGTGCCCCCGTCGTGCCGCCCGAGCTCCCCAACCGCCCGCCCGCGTCGCCTACACGCGACGTCGCGCCCCAGGCGCGCCCAGCGCACGCACGCCACGCGCACGACGCGCCTCTGGCCGCTGGTCACCGCCGGCCGCACCAATGGCGCCCAGCCTCGCCGCCCCCTCCACCCCACGCCCCGGCCGTGCCGAGCCCGCCCCCACGAGCTCCACCAGCTATAAAGCCGGCACAGCGCCCCTCCCTCTCCTCCTTTCTTCTTCCCCGCAGAACAGAGCACAGCAGAGCCGAGCGCCGCCCCCACCTCGCCGTGGAACCCCTTGCTCCGGCCCACCTCCACCCGAGACAAGCACTGAAACGGATTCCCCTCAGTGCGCTGAAGCTCCCCAGCCCGAGCCCCGCCGCCCAGCTCGCCGGAGTTCGCCAGAATTCCGGCCGCACCTCGACGGAGCCGCTGCTCCACGTCGCGGCACCCCTTCCCGGCCGCCCCAACTCGCACAAAACCCACCCAAAGGTAGCCCCCAACCTCCTCTTGCTCCTCCCTCACCTTGCCCTCGCCGCCGGCGACCGAGCCCGCCGGATTTCGGCCGGATTTGCTGTTCCCCGCCGTGAATCGCGACCAGGGACCACATTGCAAACGCCCAAATCTTTCTAGGGGGTTTTCTGCTAGTTTTCAGGGACCCCTCTGTAAAGAAAGTTTTAACCAAATCAGTGAACTTGTAAAATTCGTATAAAATCGTAAAAAATTCAGAAAAATACAAACTCAACTGTTCTGGAATCCTTAGAAGAAACTCTACAAGTTTTGTTACATAAAGTTTCTCAGATTCTCAATATATTTTGCTCTAGATTAAATGGAAGGTTTAATGGACTTCTTTTGTACCCACTGTTGTAGATCATTTCTGACCCTAATTTTTGGGCAGTGAGTTACTTGCTTAATGTTTAGGGCTGTGTAAAAAGATCAGGACCAAAAGCCATCTCTAGATACACATTTTTTCCAACCTTGTTTTATGCCATAAAGTGATAGAACTAATTTTTCCTGCTGTTCTGTGATGTTTAATGTCATGAAACTTTTTCTGTGTTGTTGTAGTAATACCTAGAGGCCATAGAAAAATTTAGGAACATTTTTACTATATGTAACCTGTTCATATGAATTTGTGGTAGGAAAACTTCACTAATTCCAAATAATTAGTAAAGTGCTTAGAAAATGTTCATCTTTTTAGTATGACACACAATAGAGTAGCTCAAGCTGTACAAAAAGTTTCATACATAGAAAGCCTGTATAACATCCTGTAGAAAATAATCTTTAATAACATGAGTGTAGCTTGTCCCATTTATTATGCTCTAAATCATGTACAATAAAATCTGAAAAATTTACAGTAGCACAAATATGGTTATAGCAACACCCTGTAAAAGTTTTAGCATCAATACTTGCATGGTTTGTTCTGTATAAAAATAACTAGATTCTAGCAGTGGCTGTGTATTACATTTTTCATATTTAACATGCTACACAAATATGTCTGAAATTTTTACAGTGATCTTATCTCTGCATAATGTACCTTGAATAAAAATTTTATTGCCAGAAGCTAACTAGATTAGTATTTGTGTTCAACTCATGTTGGTGTTTAAATATAACACAACCCCTTCTTCTTTAATAAAGTTAAATAGATTAAGATAAACTCTATTAACGATTACCCACGATTGATGAAGTAACTCACTCCACAACAAACTCATGTTTTACAAACTGCAACTTTATCGTGAAGGAAATCATGTCGTTTAACATCACCACTACTTAAACTTGTGCATTCATGTAGAAACGACGACTCTCGCCGACGGAACGTACGAGTTGGTGCCCGCGTCCGAGAGTGAGCAGCGTGAAGCTCAAGTGAATCTAACTGAAGTTGCCGAAGACCCGAGCCCAAGTTCGGAAGAGCCCCGGACTAACTTTTCGCAAGAAGGCAAGCCCCGGAGCATGAACCCTATTTTCTCAACTTATGCAACTTATTACTCTACTTTACTTGTGCATTAAGTTTATAGGAGTTGGATGAAAACTTAGTTGCATGATCCTAGGTACGCATGCTCTGAAAACTAGATGCAAGGTTCGATAGAATGCTATGCTAATAGGACTCGGTAAAAGTCGAGTGATTTCCTATCACTCGCGAGAAATTAGGAGTTGATTGTTTACTACACGCTGCAATCATAAGGACGACGGACGGGCTGTGGTACGATGTTTATGTTGATGATTGAGGCCCGTCTGTCTAGTGAAAAATGCTAAGGCCGCAGTGTGTGGTAAGTGATGGTTAAGTCTTTGAACGTACTAACCACATGCCGAGAATATGGTAATCGGTAAGCTTAGTACTGGATTGAACCGAGGCCGGAATATACTCCCCACTGTCTTGAATTCGTTCACATCTAGCTAATGGCGGGTGCATCGGCCGCCATGGCCCGGTTGCGTCCGTGGTCCATGGGGAGGTGTAGTCGAGGGCGGTGGGCCTGTTCCGTGAAGCGGGAATTGAAGGGAAAAGTTGCACGTGTGACTCTAGGGAGTAACCACGTGACGTGTGTTTAGGTTTCCCTTGCAAGGTTAAGAAATTCGATTCGAATCGTCCGTTTCTCGCGGCTATTGAGACTGCTTAACCACTTTTACCCACAGAGTAAGAAGAGGAACAATGATGATGAATAAACTTGTTGGATGAAAATTTAATGCTTCACCATGTATGATATTGGATAGTTGCTTACCTAGAATGGTTAAAGAAAGCTAGAACTTGGAGTTAAAATCTGAAAGTAAGGACCTACTATATATGCTTTTTGGCAAAACAAACCCCTCAAGCCAAAAGCCTCGCATGTCTAGGAGTCGGCTAAGTATACCCCATTAGTCGGGTAAGCCTTGCTGAGTATTAGTATACTCAGCCTTGCTTGTGGCTTGTTTTCAGGTGAGTCCTTCGAAGACATGATTGCTAGCTTGACTTGGCCCTGCATTCTTCCCCCTGGTTGGTCGGTGGAATGGGATACGCCCCCGTCCAACGGTGATGATGCCGAGTGATGTCTCGTACGGGCTTCACCGAGACATCCTGTATCGTCGAGTAGCTTTCGTTGTTTTATTTTCCGCTGCAACTTAAACTCTGAAGAACTTATTAGTTATGATCACTAAAGTATTTGGTTTCTAAACTCAAACTTGGTCTGTATTATTCACCTATGATAATTTTGTAATATTTGCTGGAATGTGGTATTCTCTAGTCTCATCGTCGCGTGAGCATTTGTATGTACGGCGCTCGATCCGATTACCGTGGTTGTATCGGGAGGTTATACCCGACAGACCAATGGATTATTCCGTTTGAAGTGTAAGGTTAACCGAGATTGCCTTAATGGTGATGGTTAATACACTTGAGCCGGATTAATTCAGGTGGTTCTGCCACAGCTGGTATCAGAGCCGTAGCTGGTGCCATAGCTGGCAACAGTTGGCGCCGGAGCCAAAATACATACGCCAGAGAATGCGACAAGCCGTAAAAACCTATTTTCATAAAACTTGACTAGAAGGATGTGTTGCGAAATACGTTGGTACGTTAAGGATGGTGCCTAGTTCGTAAAGCCCTAAGGGATTATGGGAAAGCTTACTAGGTGGCTATCTGACTTATGAAATATTATCAACTGACTTCCAGCACATTACTTTCTGTCAAAACTTACTTTCATGTACAACCGACCTTAAATTCTGTAATGACGCACTCATCGCTAAGGTAAGAAGGTAAGGATCCTCAGCCAACTGAGAGAGCTTGGCCTTCCTGTCGGTGATGCGAACCGAACGCTGCCCTCAAGCAGTGGCTTACTTGAGGTACTGCCAATATGCCAACTGTTAGTTGAACATATTGGGAGTAGAAGGTTTGGCGCAGGGTATGGCGATCGCTGTTCATACCCCCGTCTCATGACGGTACCCCCGTGAATACGCTATCTCGATAGCGTATGTTAACGTCGTCTGTACGGCGGAAATTGTACAGATATCGTTTCTATAAGTAAACGGTAATGAATACGGACGCTTTCATGAGTGCTGGCATGAAAGGTTCATGAAATATATATGCTTGTCAATCTTCTGCAGGTACACTAACCGCGATTACGATAAGTTAAGGAACGATTAGAAAGACTCGACTAGCTATTATAGTGAGAGTCGTATTGTGTATGCCACCGAAACTATCTTCGTAAAGACCAAAAGTATTTGGCAATTATTTTTCTTTGTGAGGACGAATAGGACGTGCATGCATCATAACCATATATATCTGAAATTGAAAATGCGTTGTATGAGAGTGGTAAGGTTCTTGCGTATCTAAGCGTGGTTTGCATAAGGACTATCTAGCGAATCTGTCACAAATCTGCCATGACCGAAAAGAAAGATTTA
Organism: Panicum miliaceum; assembly: GCA_032594955.1. NCBI lineage: Eukaryota > Viridiplantae > Streptophyta > Magnoliopsida > Poales > Poaceae > Panicum > Panicum miliaceum. Next base: position 28,255,599 of record CM064060.1, read on the forward strand.
TTGACCCAAGAAAATGACCTTTTCTGGTAAAGTTCATGTTGAAAGAATTGTTCAAAATTTCGTGTTCTATCCCCTGTTCAAAAATCAAATATTCTGAACTCATGGATAGTAAGAAATAACAGAAACCACGGAATGTCAAAATTCTGTCTAGAATAAGCACTTCTGCCTCTTAAATTTTTAGGCCCCCTTCCTACAGTTTTCTGCAAAAGAGTACAACACAAACCTTGTTCCAAATTTACCCAAGTAGCTGCTGTTAAAATGTGGTAAATTTTGGCTGGGTAGATTTTCCCTGGTGCCCGAAACATTAGCCCTCTGTTCACTGAAAATTCTGGGTAGACCGAGAAGTAAGACCTTAAGGGAACAGCCATCTTAGAGCCTAATCCAGCCAAAGTGTTGAATAGAAAAGTGGTGCACAAATACCTTAGAAATGCTCTGGTAAAAGTTGAGAATTTTTGGACCAGAACTTTTGAAGTTATAGGCCAGATACTATAACTCGTTCTGCTGAAAAACAGCCAACCAGCGAAGCGAAGAGCGAATCGTTTGACCATCTTAGCCATCAATTTAGCATCTTAACTGAATATCAAAGTTGTACATCCCTAAATTCCCTATCCACTGCCAAAATATGAGGAACTTTGGATGAACCTACCAGGAGTTATAAGGTTCTTATGGCAGACAGTTTTTATGCCCGTGATTCCATCCAGGACCTTTTGGAAGTCTACTATTCCGCGTTAGATCTTTTTGGAGTCATGGAAGCAATATGGATCACGTTGCTAATGAAGAACATTCGCATTTTCAGATGGTTGGAGCAACCCGTGGTAACCCGGATGGTTTTGGTGCTAGCGCAAGTGGATCACAACCACAGCCGCCGCCACCACCCAGCTTGGTTGAAGTAATGGCCGCTCAAACCGAGTTGCTTCGCCAGCTCGTGCAAGGACAGCAACACCACCAGCGGGGTGGGCAAAATGTCCCCCACCCCCAAGTTGCAGGATACATGGATTTCCTAGGGAACCAGCCTCCCTTGTTTCACGAGACGGAGGAACCCTTGGATGCGGACGCTTGGATTCGCACAATCGAGTCCAAGTTTTCTCTACTTGTGGCCCCATGTTCGGATGAAAACAAGGCCCGCTTTGCCGCGCAGCAGCTTCGCGGTACGGCTCGTCTATGGTGGGACCACTATTTTGCTATGCTCCCCGCTAATCACATTGTCACCTGGGATGAATTCAAGACTGCGTTCCGGGCACACCATATTCCCGAAGGTCTCATAGAAAGAAAGCTAAATGAGTTTTTAGCTCTCACTCAGGATAACCACACTGTACTTCAGTATGCTCAGGCCTTCAACAATTTGTGCCAATACGCGGGCTATCACGCAGACACAGATGCCAAGAAGCGTGATCGTTTCCGTAGAGGTCTGAGTACTAAACTCAAGGAACGACTGAATCTTGTCAAAGCCGATACATATAATGAGCTAGTCAACATGGCCATCACTCAAGAGGACTGTATTGAGGCTCATCGTGCTGAAAAGAAGAGAAAGGCGCTAGCTGGACCCTCGGGCGCTCAGCCACTGAGGTATCGCTTGGTGCGAAATGCTGCGCCTACAGCTCCACCGAAGGCCCCTCAGCCAGGGCGTTGGATTATCAGGCCCCCGCAGCAGCCAGGCATGGTACGACCCCCGATGCCTCCACAGAATGGTCCGAGGCCCACTCTGCAACAGCCTCTTCGACCCAGCCCCGCGAATCGTTGTTTCAAATGCGGGAGTTCCGGTCATTTCGCTCGCGAATGCCCTCAACCCAGGCTGCCAAATCAGGGCCAGGACTCTAACCAGAACAATAAGAACAAAGGCAAGAAGCAGACCCTCCAGGTCAAACAAGGACGGATCAACTTCACCACCCTTGCAGAACTTCCTGAAGGAGCACCTGTAATGACGGGTACATTCTCCATCCATAACAAGCCTGCAGTCATATTGTTTGATTCTGGTGCATCACATAGTTTCATTAGTGCAAAGTTTGGTGCAAAAGTAGGCTTGAATGTTTGGCACACCAAAGGGTCGTATATGATATCAACACCGGGTGGAAAAATTGCTTCCAACCAAATAATAAGGCTGGTACCGATAAAATTGGGAAGTAAAGTCATCAACACAGATCTCGTACTTTTACCCCTTGATGGCATGGATATTATTTTGGGAATGAACTGGATGACTAGGCATGGAGTCACACTGGACCTTTCTTCCCGAGCCGTTGAGATAAATTCACCTGGTCACGGAGCCACTACCCTTTACCTACCGTTACGGGAGTGCACAAATTCTTGCGCTTTCGTGATGGAAGGGACCAACCTAGAGAATATTCCAGTGGTATGCGAGTATGCCGATGTCTTTCCGGATGACTTACCCGGAATGCCACCAGATAGGGACATTGAGTTCGTTATTGAATTACAGCCAGACACTGCACCTATATCCAAGAGACCATATAGGATGCCCCCTAAAGAATTGGCAGAGCTGAAAATTCAACTCCAAGAACTACTGGACAAAGGTTTCATTCGCCCTAGCGCGTCACCTTGGTGATGTCCAGCCCTATTTGTAAAGAAGAAGGATGACAGTTTGAGGTTATGTGTTGACTACCGACCTCTCAATGCGGTAACTGTTAAAAATAAATACCCACTTCCTCGTATCGATGTACTCTTCGATCAATTAGCTGGAGCCAGAGTCTTCTCCAAGATTGATCTTCGTTCGGGATATCATCAAATCAAGATTCGCCCCTGCGATATTCCTAAGACTGCCTTCTCCATACGCTATGGACTATATGAATTCTTGGTTATGTCCTTTGGACTCACCAATGCCCCTGCCTACTTCATGTATCTCATGAATTCGGTATTCATGCCCGAACTTGACAAATTCGTCGTAGTGTTCATCGACGACATCCTTATCTATTCCAAGGATGAGGAAGACCATGCCAAGCACCTTCATATTGTTCTTCAGCGACTCAGAGACCATCAGCTCTATGCTAAGTTTTCTAAGTGTGAGTTTTGGTTGGATACTGTAAAGTTCTTAGGTCACACGATCTCCAGCGAAGGCATAGCTGTTGACCCCAGCAAGGTACAAGAGGTGATGGATTGGAAACCCCCTACCTCTGTTCATCAGATTCGCAGTTTTCTCGGCTTAGCCGGTTACTACCGCCGCTTCATCCCGGATTTCTCTCGAATTGCTAAGCCCATGACTGAACTGTTAAAGAAGGAAGTAAAGTTTGTATGGAATGAGAAATGTGAAGAAGCTTTCCACACTCTCAGAGAGCATCTCACTACTGCACCTGTGTTAGCTCAACCCGATAATACCAAGTCATTCGATGTGTATTGTGACGCATCAGGTACTGGTCTAGGATGTGTGCTTATGCAAGAGAATCGAGTGATTGCATATGCCTCACGAGCCCTTCGGCCCCACGAACAGAATTATCCCACTCATGATCTTGAGCTTGCAGCCGTCATTCACGCGCTGAAGATATGGAGGCACTATCTCATGGGTACACAGTGCAATATCTACACGGATCATAAGAGTCTCAAGTACATCTTCACTCAAGCCGATCTGAATATGAGACAACGGAGATGGCTAGAATTAATCAAGGATTATGACCTTGAAGTGCACTATCACCCCGGCAAGGCTAATGTAGTCGCGGATGCACTAAGCCGCAAGTCCCATTGCCATTGCTTATCCATGGAGTCCTACCATGAGACATTGTGTGCAGAAATGAGGAAGCTTAACATGGAAATGGTTTCCCAAGGCACTCTGAATCACATCTCAGTTGAGCCCACTCTTCACGACCAAATCGTCATGGCACAACTACATGATGAAGGAATTAAGATCATCAAACAAAAACTCTCTCTAGGTGAGGAGAAGTATAAATGTTTCCGCCAGGACCATAAGGGAGTTCTATGGTTCGAAAGTCGTATAGTCGTTCCGAAGAATCGTGAACTCCGCAAGCAAATTCTCGATGAGGCACACCTTTCCAAATTCTCTATCCACCCCGGCAGTAGCAAAATGTATCAAGACCTAAGGCAAAACTTCTGGTGGACTAGAATGAAAAGAGAAATTGCTACGTATGTCTCAGAATGTGACACGTGCCAGAGAGTAAAAGCTAGCCACTTGAAGGTAGCCGGTACACTTCAACCGTTACCTATACCATCCTGGAAATGGGAGGACATAAGTATGGACTTCATCGTTGGACTACTAAACACCTCCCAGAAACATGATTCCATATGGGTTATCGTAGATAGACTCACAAAGACGGCACATTTCCTTCCGGTACACACCACCTATACCGCCAAGAAATATGCCGAGATTTACCTCGATCGTATTGTTTGCCTACATGGAATACCTAAGACAATTATTTCTGATCGTGGTACTCAGTTTGTAGCCCGCTTTTGGGAACAACTGCAAACATCTCTTGGTACCAAACTAATTCGCAGCTCAGCATACCATCCTCAGACTGACGGACAAACGGAAAGAGTAAACCAAATTCTTGAAGACATGCTGAGAGCTTGCGTCATTCACTATGACAAGAATTGGGACAAATGTCTACCCCTAGCAGAGTTCTCGTACAACAACAGCTATCAAACGAGTTTGAAAATGGCACCATTTGAGGCCCTGTACGGACGAAGGTGTCGAACTCCTTTGAGCTGGTCACAAACCGGAGAACGTAAAATAATTGGACCCGACCTAGTAATCGAGGCAGAGGAGAAAGTAAAGGTAATACAAGCAAACCTTAAAGCCGCACAAGCCCGACAAAAGAGCTATTCTGACAAAAGGAGAGAGCCCCTAAAATTCGAAGTTGGCGATCATGTCTATCTTCGAGTTTCACCCACCAAGGGAGTGCAAAGATTCGGAATCAAAGGCAAACTAGCTCCCCGTTATGTTGGTCCTTACAAAATCATTGAGAGCTGCGGACCCGTAGCCTACAGATTACGACTGCCCCCTCAGCTCACGGCCACCCATGATGTCTTCCACGTATCTCAACTCAAGAAGTGTATTCGAGTCCCTACTGAGATTGTGGAACAACAAGAAATATCGTTAGAGCCCGACCTCTCGTATGTCGAACACCCAGTTAAGATTTTGGATCAAAAAGAAAGAGAGACCAGGAGGAGAGTGATTAGAATGTATAAAGTACAATGGAATCACCACACGGAAGAAGAAGCCACCTGGGAAACCGAGAGCTACCTAAACCAACATTTCCCTGGGTTTCTTATCTCAACCACTGGTATGTGCACCCACGCCCACACTAAGAATTACCGAATCTCGGGGCGAGATTCTCGTTAAGGGGGGAAGGCTGTGACAACCCTGGTAAAAATTTCATTTCTAAAATCAGTATCATTAACCTAACCCTATGCTTAAACCAACTAATAAAAGGGTGGAAAGAATTAGAACGAGTTGAGTTGGAATTCAAAGTTAATTTGAGCACATTTGGTCACTTTTGAACTTTTAAATTTAACTTTCAAACCATAAGCCAAATGAGATTTTGCCTGAAACCAAAGTTGTAGAACTTTTTATTTTGAACAACTTTCGTGTTCAAAAGTTTTTGAAATTCAAATCAGAAAGAGGAGAAAACGCCCTGTTTGCACCCAGCCCCCTGAAGTTTTTCAAATTTTTGCACTTAGGTCCCTCCCTCACCCCTCCCTCCTCTGCTGCACCGCACGCTCGCCCGACCGCCGCCGGCCACCTGGCCCTCGACGCCTGCACGGCCCCAGGCGCCGAGCCAACCCCGGCGCCCTGCCTGCTGCCCGCCCCCGCTCGGCCAACCGCAGCCGCGCTTTCTTCTCCCTCCCGCACGGCATGCCCCTGCCCAACCGCTGCCCCCTGCACCACCGCACTGCCTCCCAGTCGCTGGCCGCCGTCGCCTGCCCAATAGCGCACCTCTACCCACCGCCGGCAGCGCCCAATGCCTCTGCTCGCCGCCCAGCTCGCCCAACCCGTGGCCGTGCCCTCCTTCTTCCTCACGCGGCAGCCCGCACGGCCAGTACAACGCCATCGCCCCGACGCCCAATGGCGTGCCGCACGCCGCACGCCTCTGGCCGCCGCCCCCTCCACCCTGTGCCCCCGTCGTGCCGCCCGAGCTCCCCAACTGCCCGCCCGCGTCGCCTACACGCGACGTCGCGCCCCAGGCGCGCCCAGCACACGCAAGCCACGCGCACGACGCGCCTCTGGCCGCTGGTCACCGCCGGCCGCACCAATGGCGCCCAGCCTCGCCACCCCCCTCCACCCCACGCCCCGGCCGTGCCGAGCCCGCCCCCACGAGCTCCACCAGCTATAAAGCCGGCACAGCGCCCCTCCCTCCCCTCCTTTCTTCTTCCCCGCAGAACAGAGCACAGCAGAGCCGAGCGCCGCCCCCACCTCGCCGTGGAACCCCTTGCTCCGGCCCACCTCCACCCGAGACAAGCACTGAAACGGATTCCCCTCAGTGCGCTGAAGCTCCCCAGCCCGAGCCCCGCCGCCCAGCTCGCCGGAGTTCGCCAGAATTCCGGCCGCACCTCGACGGAGCCGCTGCTCCACGTTGCAAACGCCCAAATCTTTCTAGGGGGTTTTCTGCTAGTTTTCAGGGACCCCTCTGTAAAGAAAGTTTTAACCAAATCAGTGAACTTGTAAAATTCGTATAAAATCGTACAAAATTCAGAAAAATACAAACTCAACTGTTCTGGAATCCTTAGAAGAAACTCTACAAGTTTTGTTACATAAAGTTTCTCAGATTCTCAATATATTTTGCTCTAGATTAAATGGAAGGTTTAATGGACTTCTTTTGTACCCACTGTTGTAGATCATTGCTGACCCTAATTTTTGGGCAGTGAGTTACTTGCTTAATGTTTAGGGTTGTGTAAGAAGATCAGGACCAAAAGCCATCTCTAGATACACATTTTGTCCAACCTTGTTTTATGCCATAAAGTGATAGAACTAATTTTTCCTGCTGTTCTGTGAAGTTTAATGTCATGAAACTTTTTCTGTGTTGTTGTAGTAATACCTAGAGGCCAAAGAAAAATTTAGGAACATTTTTACTATATGTAACCTGTTCATATGAATTTGTGGTAGGAAAACTTCACTAATTCAAAATAATTAGTAAATTGCTTAGAAAATGTTCATCTTTTTACTATGAAACACAATAGAGTAGCTCAAGCTGTACAAAAAGTTTCATACATAGAAACCCTGTATAACATCCTGTAGAAAATAATCTTTAATAACATGAGTGTAGCTTGTCCCATTTATTATGCTCTAAATCATGTACAATAAAATCTGAAAAATTTACAGTAGCACAAATATGGTTATAGCAACACCCTGTAAAAGTTTTAGCATCAATACCTGCATGGTTTGTTCTGTATAAAAATAACTAGATTCTAGCAGTGGCTGTGTATTACATTTTTCATATTTAACATGCTACACAAATATGTCTGAAATTTTTACAGTGATCTTATCTCTGCATAATGTACCTTGAATAAAAATTTTATTGCCAGAAGCTAACTAGATTAGTATTTGTGTTCAACTCATGTTGGTATTTAAATATAACACAACCCCTTCTTCTTTAATAAAGTTAAATAGATTAAGATAAACTCTATTAACGATTACCCACGATTGATGAAGTAACTCACTCCACAACAAACTCATGTTTTACAAACTGCAACTTTATCGTGAAGGAAATCATGTCGTTTAACATCACCACTACTTAAACTTGTGCATTCATGTAGAAACGACGACTCTCGCCGACGGAACGTACGAGTTGGTGCCCGCGTCCGAGAGTGAGCAGCGTGAAGCTCAAGTGAATCTAACTGAAGTTGCCGAAGACCCGAGCCCAAGTTCGGAAGAGCCCCGGACTAACTTTTCACAAGAAGGCAAGCCCCGGAGCATGAACCCTATTTTCTCAACTTATGCAACTTATTACTCTACTTTACTTGTGCATTAAGTTTATAGGAGTTGGATGAAAACTTAGTTGCATGATCCTAGGTACCCATGCTCTGAACACTAGATGCAAGGTTCGATAGAATGCTATGCTAATAGGACTCGGTAAAAGTCGAGTGATTTCCTGTCACTCGCGAGAAATTAGGAGTTGATTGTTTACTACACGCTGCAATCATAAGGACGACGGACGGGCTGTGGTACAATGTTTATGTTGATGATTGAGGCCCGTCTGTCTAGTGAAAAATGCTAAGGCCGCAGTGTGTGGTAAGTGATGGTTAAGTCTTTGAACGTACTAACCACATGCCGAGAATATGGTAATCGGTAAGCTTAGTACTGGATTGAACCGAGGCCGGAATATACTCCCCACTGTCTTGAATTCGTTCACATCTAGCTAATGGCGGGTGCATCGGCCGCCATGGCCCGGCTGCGTCCGTGGTCCATGGGGAGGTGTAGTCGAGGGCGGTGGGCCTGTTCCGTGAAGCGGGAATTGAAGGGAAAAGTTGCACGTGTGACTCTAGGGAGTAACCACGTGACGTGTGTTTAGGTTTCCCTTGCAAGGTTAAGAAATTCGATTCGAATCGTCCGTTTCTTGCGGCTATTGAGACTGCTTAACCACTTTTACCCACAGAGTAAGAAGAGGAACAATGATGATGAATAAACTTGTTGGATGAAAATTTAATGCTTCACCATGTATGATATTGGATAGTTGCTTACCTAGAATGGTTAAAGAAAGCTAGAACTTGGAGCTAAAATCTGAAAGTAAGGACCTACTATATATGCTTTTTGGCAAAACAAACCCCTCAAGCCAAAAGCCTCGCATGTCTAGGAGTCGGCTAAGTATACCCCATTAGTCGGGTAAGCCTTGCTGAGTATTAGTATACTCAGCCTTCTTGTGGCTTGTTTTCAGGTGAGTCCTTCGAAGACATGATTGCTAGCTTGACTTGGCCCTGCATTCTTCCCCCTGGTTGGTCGGTGGAATGGGATACGCCCCCGTCCAACGGTGATGATGCCGAGTGATGTCTCGTACGGGCTTCACCGAGACATCCTGTATCGTCGAGTAGCTTTCGTTGTTTTATTTTCCGCTGCAACTTAAACTCTGAAGAACTTATTAGTTATGATCACTAAAGTATTTGGTTTCTAAACTCAAACTTGGTCTGTATTATTCACCTATGATAATTTTGTAATATTTGCTGGAATGTGGTATTCTCTGGGCTCATCGTCGCGTGAGCATTTGTATGTACGGCGCTCGATCCGATTACCGTGGTTGTATCGGGAGGTTATACCCGACAGACCAGTGGATTATTCCGTTTGAAGTGTAAGGTTAACCGAGATTGCCTTAATGGTGATGGTTAATACACTTGAGCCGGATTAATTCAGGTGGTTCTGCCACAGTTACAAGTTAGGGTAAATCTACTCGGGTTTGTTACAAGGAATCTGATCGGTTGAGATACACAAGATCATGCCTATCCAGTCTGACCTAGATCCTGACCCCGGGGGATCCACCCATCATCCAGCCGAGTGCCTGTATGCCAGGTCATTTATGCGGAGTCGTTCATGCGGGTAACCGTCTCCACTCGGCAGGGAGGTACCTGGGTCTACCTCCGTCACCGATTAAATTCCGATCTTGTGGAATATGTAATTTTCAATGGAGAGGGAGAAAATGGACTCACACTTGGAATATTTTTGGTCTTTTATTTGCACTCCTAAGCTCTTTTGGTTTTTTCTGGAGAGTATGGGTTCTATCTCTTTTCCTTTCTTTCTTTCTCATACTCATTTTTTTTTTTGAATAGTCCATACTCTCATGATGCAGATGGATACACGAGCAGAGTGACGGATTGCATAGACCTTTCATGAATGGGTTCACGGTGGAGATTTTGGGCTAAGCTATGGATGTGATATCTGGCGATAGTGGATATCAATACCTGGTGTAGGTGATCAACAGGCAAGATGACTTTTGAGGCTAGCAGAATAATGGGTACACAAAGGAGAAAGATCAGTAGATGACAGGTACCTTTCCTGAGATGGACTCACTGTTCGACAAGGCTCAAAGCAACTCAAGATAGCAAATGTGGCTTAAAATGGCAGTAAACATTTTAATGGCTCTGGGTAGGACATTTAAAGCAAAGGGGAACTCTTTACCATGTTTTCATTTTCAAAGAAATTCCGAGAGGGTTCCTACTAGAGCATGCGGTTTCATTCCAGTTTCACTATCTCAATTTTCTCGACAACTTAGGCATGGAAATCATGTTCATGCTCCCACAAATCCAAAATAGGGTTTACCAGCAAGATGAAGTACTAAGCGAGTAACAAGCTATAAACGAGGCACTTGCAGAACATGAATAGACCAACTATTCATCATTTCAGAAGGTAGAGTTTGCACGGATTTCCACACATATAAGTTGGGAGTTCAGTTTATTCATTTTTTTAGCATGGAGACTTTAGAATGAAAAGGATAGGTTGGATGACTTACCTGGATACACCCCCAAGCTTCGATGAAGCACAGTCCTGGGTGCTCCCCCAAGCTTCAATGAAGCTCAGTTTTGCTGGCTAGGGTCCTGTGGTGGCTACTGGTACGGGTATGGCGGTGGCGGATATGGATAGTACTGCGGCGGTTATGGATAGTACTACTGCGGACGTGGCTGCTGCTGAGGGTCGTGTTGCTGCTGCGGTGGATATGGATAAGGAGGATATGGGTAGTGCTGCTGTGGTGGATGCAGATGTTGGCCAAGGCCTAAGTCGGTGAAGATGCTGGTGTCATGGAGTAGAGAGGTGTTCATACTCCAGTTCTGCTGGGTGAACTCGGTGTTGTGTGCGAGGTCGATGCGGAGATGGTCCTGCTGGTGCCCCATGGTGTTGACCCGAGTCGTTAGATCGGTGATCCGACGCATGATCGGGTTCTCGTACCCATAGCGTGCTGAGCTCGACGGACCAACCTGTGGACCATAAGAATCCTGCATACCTGGGGGGTAGTTCGGCTGCACCTTGTTCTGATGTTCCTCCAGCAGTGCTCGTTCCTCCCTGAGTAAAATACTCATATGTTTCTTCGAAGCTCATGTGGGAGGTTCCACAATGGTGAGAGGGCCCTTCTTGTTCTTGCTGCTGAGTGCTCAATCGTGTTTGTCGCCGAGTTATTGTACCGGCGACGCTGTGACGAGCTGGCTCCTTTTTCTGCATCTGCAAGAGATAACTTTTCACCGAGTAGAGAGAGAGTCTCAGGCATGGGAGCTCGACCTCTCTATCGTACCCGATGTAAGTCATAAACAGCGAGTTACCTGGCCCCTCGCGCATCATATGCCCCTGCACAAAATCATCCACACCTACGTTAAGCTGGTACTCATCCTCCCATGGCAAGTACGTGACCTGGGCATTGTCCAGTGCCTTAACATGCGTAGCAATACGCGTGACCAATGTGGTTATATCAATGGGACTTGTGCCGGAGATCATCTTCTGCCAGTGAGCAAGCATGCTCATGACTATGGAGAGCTTTATCTTCTTTGGCAATGCAAAGAGATATTGCAGCTCGGGGAGACCATCGTGCAAACCCACTTTGCTAACATCTTGAGAGTAGGGTGATGGATAGAGACCATGCTATTCTTGCTACTCATAGGTTCGTCGGAAATTTTGTTCCACCAAGTGGTCCGATCATATTTCTAAGTTTTTGCCAAAACACTTGGATCTAGCAAGCACTTTTTATCAAAGCGTAGAGCAACACTAAGTTCTTTCGCCGTCGGTTTCTTCAAAACTGAAAGACATGAGGAATTCCATGGTGAGAAATTTTGAACCTGGTTCCGTCATGTCGGCGAAGTTGTACGACCCCACGTGGCTGAATGCTCGGGTCATGTCCGCCTTCAAACCTGTCTTTATGAAAAAGAAAGGTTCGAAGATCCTAACGTGGTGGTACGTCTGATTCTTCTGCAGGTACAGTGCCTCCCATTCGTAGTCATTCCGCGGCACGAGCTGCTCGACCGAGGTGAGGACGCGGAAACAAGTCTTAATGTGGCTCCTTGGCACTGCGGAGGTGGCGTCCTCCTGGGAATCAGTATCCCGGTGACTTGAGTCAACCGACATATTATCCATGGAGGATGCCGTCCCGCGCACGCGCCGAAAGCTGGAGGGGCTGAGCTTTTTGAGCTTCTTCTTCGTGGCCGTCCACATATTGCCTGCAAAAAGGTAGCACACACACAAGAAATATACCCGAAGGATTAACACAAGAGTTAGTTGTTAGTCGTCCTTGTGGGGATTAACTCCACAAACGTTCTCGTTCAAGCGCCAAGAGTTTTATTCAAACAAAAAGGGAAATATTTTTGGTACTTTTTTTCTGGGCTAAAGCGAAGATTTAGCACTGATTTTATTTTGTTTTTGGTGGGTGCTAGAACTTAAGCTCTTTACTTAACTAGCCCAAGCGCTAAATCAAAATAGAATGCTTAGAGAGGGAGAAGGGATTTCAAGCTCGGGAAAGGTGCTTGCCATCAGTGCTAATGGGACACGAACGGTGAGGGGAGGCCGGCCGGCCTGTATGGGGCCGAACAGCCTGGCACTGTGCCACCTCGTGCTTCACCTGCAAGTTGCCTTCTGACCGTGCTCCATGATTTCTGTTGCCTTTCGTTGAATTCCTGCATGATGAGATGTGAACGGTGCAAGGAGGAACCAACCATCAAGGATGGGGTTAATTGGTCCTCACATGCACGAGAAATGGGTGCAATGCACCATGTTTCCTGTCCCTGCATGTTAGTGGAACTTCCACGAGCTGCACCCCGGCCAGGGGATGACATGTGGGGCCGGCCGGCCTAGGTGGGGCCGGCCGGCCTGCAGTCTAGCCGAAACAATTTCATTTTTTATGCAGTGCAGAATGAAGGCAAAGTTCGAAAAATAAAGATGCACTTTGCAGAAATTTAAACATGCCATGCTTGAAATGAAAGTTGGAATAAATAAACTATCCTATATGCAAATGCAAGAGATAACTACCATGTACCTCATGGCGAGGGCTCGGGTTTTGAGTCCGGAGCAGGACTCTCCATACCTTGACTTTGGTTATCATCACCTGTTGGAGTTGCTATCGGTGGTGACACTTTCTCACGCCACACTTTCTTCATGGGCGTAGTTGATTCGACGTCTTTCTTCTCTGATTCTAGAAATTTCTTATGTTGGATTCATCGCTTCGCATTCCTTCAGATGTGCACCTTGATCTCCTTCTCCTGAATTCGTATGCTTCCTACGAGTTTGATGAGGCTTTCAATGGCAGGAATGGCTAGATCCTCCGGTTTCTTCTTGGATCTTTTCTCGGGCTCTTTGGCAAGCTTTTTCTCGAGTTGTTGCTTCCTGTTGACTGTCCTGACTTGGGAACATTGTTCTACCTTCGGTTTGAAGGAGAACTTCTCTTTCTGCCCATTGATGTTGAGATGGATTTCTCCAGCTCCCACATCAATATGTGCATTTGCTGTGCTCAAGAATGGCCTCCCTAGGATGAGAGGGGTCTTGGTGTCGACTTTCATATCTAGGACGACGAATCTACAGGGATAAAAAAGTTCCGGATTTTCACGGGAATATTTTCGGTGACCCCCGCGGGGTAGCGAACTAATTGGTCCGCTAGCTGCAAACACATGGCAGTAGGAACAAGCGCATGATGATTAAGTTTGTCATAGACTACCTTAAGCATGACGTTGACGCTTGCCCCCAAGTCGCAGAGTGTGTGCTTGAAGTATTGAGTCCCGATTGAGCATGTGATGGTGGGACATCCTGGGTCTTTCTTTTTCTCCAGTAGAGGATCGAGTATAGCTGCGCTACACTCTTCTTTGAGCTGTACTCTTCTTTGCGCTACATTCTTCTTGTTTCCAAGAATATCCTTTATATACTTGGCATAGGTAGGTACTTGCATTGCATCAAGCAGTGGTATATTGACATACAACTTCTTGATTACCTCGACGAACTTGCCGAATTGTTCGTCGGCTACCGACCTCCTTTTCTGTTCCGGAAAGGGTAAGATGGTTGTGTCGTAGTACTCTGGAGGAACCCTTGGGGCTTCCTCAGCTTCTCCGTGGGTAGCAGAGGTGCTTCCGTGAGCCTCCTCCTGCACCTCGTCTTCAGCAATGGTGTCCATGGCGGTTACGGTCTCCCGCCCTAAACCTGCATCCTGTGGAAGGGGTGGATCCTGCGTGGACTTTCCAGCCCGCGTAGTGACCGCATTCACTTTCTCTTTTGGGTTAACTTCTGGTTGCCCGGGCAGCTTCCCCGTATTAGGGTTAGGACAAGATGAGGTCAGCTGAGGTACTTGAGTTTCTATCATTTTATTAAAGCTCAACTGGTTTTTAATAACAGAGTTAAAACCCTCTAGTTGTGCGGCCAGAGACTCCAAAATTTTATCATTAGCTTTAAATTTCTTGCTAATGTTATCATTAATTTGTTTCTGGCCGTAAACTAGGTCTTTTAGAGAAGGATGAAAATTGTTATTAAAATTGTTACCTTGCTATTTACCGAAGGGGAGGTTGGACTTGGAGTTCCACCCTTGTTGTTGAGGATGATATCCTGAATTGTTAGGGAAGTTGTTCCCAACAAAATTCACATCCTCCTGTGTTTGTGGGCAGCTGTTGTCCGAATGCCCAGTGTCGCCACATATCTCACATGTGATCCTCGAGTCCATGATCTGATTTTCCTCTTGTTCAGAGATTCTAGCTTCTTCATGAGGAGATCCATCTTGGCCGCTAGTATATCTACACCATCGATCTGGTGTACTCCTTTCGAGCGGACTGGTTGCCTATCTCTCTTTCAACTTTGGTTGGAGGCGATCTTACCTATGAGCGTTTTGGCCCGTGCAACATCCAAAGAAAGGAATGCTCCTTCTGCTGCTGCAATGATGTGGTCTTGCGCTCTCTGACTCTAGCCATGGAAGAAGTTCTGAATAATCAGCCACTCTTCCATGCCATGTTGTGGACATGCTGCTATGTAATCCTGGAGTCTTTCCCAGGCTTCCGGGATGGTTTCATCCTAGAGTTGTTGGAAACTTGAGATCCTATTCCTAAAGGCATTGGTTTTGCCCACTGGGAAATACTTGGCCAGGAATGCGTTAGAGAAGTCATTCCAGGTGGTGAAGTCTGCCTTGTTGGTGTAGAACCACGTCTTTGCTTTGCTCAGCAAAGAGAAATGGAACAAACGAAGGCGAACGTTATATAGTGTAGTGCCATTGGGGTTGATTATGCTACTCACTTCCATGAAGTTCTGGAGATGAGCGTTCGCATCTTCGGTTGTCTTCCCACAAAAAGGGCTAGCTTGGACCATGTTGACAAGTCCAGTCTTCAACTTGAAGCCATCAGTGCCTTTGGTGTTGTCCAAACTAGTAGGGATATGACTGCTGGATGGGGCCGAGTACTGGCGGAGTGTCTTCTGAGCCATTGTTGAGATAGACGTTGACGAACTCCCTCCTAAGGTAAGCCTTTTCTAAAGTGGGACAATTCTTTGCTGGACAATACGCCCAATTCTTTTTGGATTCGGATTGAAGTTGCTTGGTAGGTCGTAACCGGTCATGCACTGCTCTGCATATATCAAAAAAGACAAAGAGAGCAATGGTAAGCCCGCTAAAGCTAGCGGTGAATAAAACAACAAAATTTACCAAATGATTCATTGATATCTTAGCACCAAATTGCTTCCTCGGCAACGGCGCCAGAAGTGCTTGTTGGCGTTTCTTATGCCCAATACAATAGAGATTCCGCAAGCGCACAGAATACACCGTTGTAGCACTTCACCTTGAACTATTCTAGGGTATCGAATTTCCACGGGGAAGTACTATGGTAATAAGAGTATCAATTAAATGGATGGTAAACTTTACTGAGGATAAATCACCAGCTAGATAGCAGGGGTGTTGGCGCTAAAATCGGCCGGATAGGAATCGGCCGATGGTCTTCAGCGTCGGACACACGACCCAGGAGAATCTGCTTAGCTCCTGTTCGGGTTATCGCCCTGGTGCGGTTCGCGCGGCGTGCCAGTCAATCTGACCTGTTGATTGACAAGGAAATAGAGTATTAAATTCCAGGCGCGTCGATCGGCTGAAGTTCCGATCTATCCTGAGGAGCGCGTCGGCGGCGAATCGGCCGATTTGCTGTAGAGATGGTCGGCTATGGATCAGCCGATAATCGTGTAGTAATTGTAAAGAAAACTGCTGGAGCGATCCAAACGATTACTACAGAGGCAACACTTGAAATAGATCTAATCGGCTGTGTGATGACAAATCGAAGAAGAATAATGACGAAGCCGATTACCCTAATCTCAAGCTGGATAACTGGTGATAATACTAGAATAATAGGTAAAACTTGCAATTCTAGTAAATATCGATAACTGGTGAATAAATCTAAACGAAACCACAGCGATGCGCCCGTAGTTAAAGCTCGGATATTACTCGATAAGCGGAACCTACCAATTGGCCGGAGATCAGGTTGATGCAGCCCTGCCAATCCGCACGAACTCGTGAAAGAAGAAAAATATTGGCGAAGTCGCCGACTTGAAAGTAAATTGCTAGAAAAGTAGAAATATTGTTGTTGATTGATGTGTTGATGTTTTTTTCAAGACCCTGACGACTCCTATTTATACTCTAGAGCTAGGACTCCTGGTCGATCACGACTTGTTACAACCTTATTTAAACTACTATATCTATAAGAACTTTAAAAGGAAACGGACTCCCGCAGAATCTTCCGCCGCCGTTCCCTATCCAATCAGGATTTCCTTCAATTGCTCCTTGACCGACTTAGCGTGCCCCCTTTGACCAACTTTTGACCAGGACCCTCCGAAATAGTTTCATCCTGTTGGCGCAGGCTATATCACCAATCGGCCGACTTCCAACTATTACCTCAATCGGCCGATCCCTTACTGTAGCCCTCAGATCTGCCGCATCGGCCAATCTTCTCCTCCTGACGCCGATTCAACACGTGTCAAAATTTGGCGTCAACACATGCCCCCCAGTTTCTGAGTAAAATATAACTTTTTCTTCGAAACTCTTTCTTTAATTCTTTCCTCCGAAACGGGCGCAGTAAAATCTTCTTCCGTTCTGCGGCACAATGATTGCAATTTCCTCGAACCGAGCGCGCGAAACGACCGCTCCTCTGGAACTCGTGTAGACGGCGCAGTAAAAATACCATCTTTACCCTCGCTTCCCTGATTTTTCTTAAGTACTGGCCTTCTCCGCCTATCCTTCCCCACGAATCTTGCATTCTCTTCCGACGAACCGCTGTTCATCTTCCTCCAAGCTCTCTCGATCTCCAAGCACTTCCCCCTTCCCGGCGAGCTCATCCGCGGTCTGCTCCAACTCTCCAATGGCGTCACCATCGGCGACCGCCCCATCTACGGAGGCTCCATCGGCAACTCCTTCGGCGGCGGCGGCCCAATCGGCGGCTTCCCCAGCGGTGTCATCGGCGACGATGGTCTCCATCCCAGAGGTAAATGTTCGAAATTTTCTCCTTTTCGCCTTTCTATTGCTTCGGTATTTTCCGGACCCTCTCTCAGTTTCTTCCCCTTTTCCCTTTTTTAGGCACTTAGGCACCGAATTACCATTCCACTCTCAGAATCCCCTGACCTCATCTGTTTGGGCCCTATGGGGAACCCTGATCCAACGGACCTGATCAGCTTAGAAACCCATAGAATCCCTTTTAAGCAATCATCTATGGATTTAGATCACTGGGTAGGCGCTTTCAGATCCTGGCCAAATGAAACACCCGGGTGGAGAGAATGGTACCAGAGAGTTGCCGGATCTTGGAGGGTTCAGTGGGAAGAACTAAAAATAGGCCAGTGCATAGATTTGTCTTTGTCTCAGATGGAAAGAAACGAACCTCTGGTCATGGCAACCTCTTATTTTTGGTCCGATGCACTTAATCCGTTCCTTTTCGGGCACGGACCTATGACCCCGACCTTGGCCGATGTTCTGCTGTTGACTGGCCTCGATGTCTCCTCCGCCGATACCCCCTTCAATTACCTGTTCAAGCCATCACATCGGCTGGAGACCAAAGGAATCGGCGGGTGGAAAGGATATATCAGCAAAAACATGAAGACCGGGACAGTCTCACAGAGGGAGCATACTGCCTTTTTGATGATGTGGCTGGAAAAGCATTTCTTCTGTGGCAGAGCAGTTGGCCCCTCTTCAAATACTCAAGCTTTGGCAGAGGCTTTATCACAAGGATCAGCCATCCCTCTTGGAAAACACTTGCTGGGATCGGCGTATTACCTGATGCACCAAATCGGCACCAAGCTGTCGAAGGGGGAGCCGATCGGGAACCCTGGTGGTCCTTGGTGGTTCATCACCCTCTGGCTCAATTTACACATGAGCAAGGTCTCTCAGCAACGGATAGAGACAAAAACCTTCCCCAATATCGAGTCAGAGGAGAATCCATCAGTTCGTCGCCGCTGCAGATCTTTTGGAGAAGCGGTATCGGCCTTCCCCGGCTGCCAGTTCACTGCCACCCGCACAGCTGAGTACTTCAGATGTTTTTACAATGGCCTTAGTGAAGAGATGATCAGCTGGCACCCATATCAGGCAGTAGAGCCGATTTTTGAATTACCCATATGCTACGACTTCTCCACTCATACTTTTCACAGAGAGCTCATGGATGTCTTGATCAAACCGGGGATTCTGCCAGCCAACTTTTTCTCAGGAAAGGACTCTCCCACCTACGAATTCTACAATCCATCGGCTGCGGCAAGGCAACTGGGTTTCGGCCAACTGCCGATTCGGGTCTACTTCGCCGGTCAGGCGAAATTCAGAGATGGTCTGACCTCAAGTCTTGATTACAGTCGGCTGTGCGATCTAGTACCCGATTCCAGCACTATTGACCTGAATAATTGGTCAGTTTCCTCTTTTGCCACCCTGCAATTCAAATTATGGTGGGCAGAATGGAAGCAACACCTTTTCTGTAAATCTCCATCGTCTTACTGCAACATCTTGGACCCAGAGAACATTGATCCAAATGCAGCGGTATGTCCTTTTTCTCAGCCAATTCCAATGCTATTTCCTTCTACATTGTCATCTTGTTACTAACTCATGTTCATCTCTTCAGTCTGAAAGCCATACCCCTCCGATGCGGAGCCGAAGCGGCCGGCCGATTGACAGTCATCACCAATACACGCCGTATCCACTTATCGGCTTCCATGCTCCAACTATCAAAGATATCTCCACTGGCCGATCGAAGCGAGCACCGAAAAGGCCAACATCAAAGATAACCAGCTGTCGGGTGCGAGTTCGCATTGAATCGGCCGATCAAGCGGCAATAGCATCGGCTGAAATTCCCCGTATTGGATCGGCCAGCCAGATGGCAGTGGTATCGGCCGAGACTTCCTGCATCGGATCAGCCGACCAAGTAGTGGTGACACCAGCCGAGACTCCCATTCCTTTATCTTTGCCGGTTGTCGAGATGGCCGATCCCCAAGTCACTGCTGAAGTCGGGGCAGCTGCAGCATCACTATTAGTAGAAGCTGTTCAGGTAATTTTACTTATCTCATATATTCTTCATATATTCTGCCAGGCTGCACAAGCTATCCCACCACAATCTCCGCAGCAATGGGCCACGTCCCAAGTGGGAACCGAGACTCCAACAGCTCCTATCATCGAGGTAAATGATCTCTTACCTTAAATTCTTAATTCTCAGAAAACTTAACCGATCTTGATGCAGGCCGATTTGGGTATGCCAACTGCAACCCCACAACAGGCATCGGCCGGGAGATCCACAGAGGTATGGCAAATTTCTGTCACCATCTTACTTCAATTTCCCATAGCATATTCCCAGGATCTTCTTTTATGTCTTTTTCAGTAAGCTGGTCCAAGTGTAGTGCCAATAATCGTTGAATCTTCCTCTTCAGATGAGCCAAATGTACCAGTCCCTTAGACAAGGGAGACACTTCCAACGGCGCAGGCAAGGGAAATTCGCTTTAAGGAGGTAACAAACTTACCATCAGAATCGGCCAATTTCCTTTCACTGCTTGCCTACGCTTTACTTTATTTCCTCACAGGAGCAAGATACCCCCAACAACAGCATCTTCTCTTTTGCCGTCTCCTTGGCCGATGACGAAGAAATTGCCTCACACCCAATTCCATCGAGCTCCACCTCCGACGATGTCCGCGCCAAGCTCGAAAGCATGCGCACTCTCCTTCAAGACGACATCGGCCAATTGGTAGAAGATGCATCGCCGATTCGATGACTTTTCAACGAGATCAAAGGTCAAATCTCGGAAGAAGTATCAGAAAATTTAGGGTATGCTGCCTATATAGAGGGCATGCAGATTCCGGTTTCCAGGGCGCTGCGCCGTATGGCCAATCGTGCTCAGATGGCAAAAACTCAGGAGGAGGTCGATTCATACAAGCACCGGACTCAGGAAGTACATCACAGGATCAACTTCCTTGAAAACTGCCGTCCGGACATCGTCGGCGCAATAGATCGGCTAAAACGGAGGAGAGCAGAACTGGCCAAGGAGATGGAACAGATAACCAAAGAGATAGCTGCCGAAGAAAAGAAGCTCCAAGAACTCCCATCCATCATCAGCGAACTGAAGCAAGAAAGGCAGCATCTGGACTGCGAAACGATAAAGCTTCGTCGCCGTATGTCAGAAGTACCAGGATCGGCCGACGATGATCAGAGAGTACTAGACTCGGCCGATTGGACTAGACGACAAGCTATTGTAGCCATAGATGCTTTCCTTGGGCTGTAAAGAATATGTTAAACATTTATTGCTCCTTCAATGTCACTGCGCCGATTTGGTTCTGAACTGCTCCTTCAGTCTGCTTTGCATTTATGTATGTATTTACTCCGATAGGACGTGTCTCACCATCCATCTATCTCCCCTTCATTTATAAGTAAACCATCCACCGTCTCCAGAGTCATACACATCACTTATCTTTTCTCCCTCTTTTACTGTCCCAAACTGAACGGCAAGATGTCTTCTTCGTCCTCTTCATCTTCTTCCTCTGTCAACCAGGTATGAACTCCTTTTCTGCCTTTCTCTCAAGCATCTCAATCGCTCCGATGCCGGGTAACCCCTTTTATTTCTGTTTTAGCCGAAACATCTCAGCCCCGGTCTAGAACGAGCGATAGAAATGATGCATTCAGAAGAGCCACTATCACAGGCAGACATAAATCTGATAAGAGCTCATGCTGAGGAACTCAGAGATCATGTCCCTGCCGTTGTCCAGGAATACTCGGACCTTTTAGATGCTCACTTTTTAGTCCGCAAGCGACCATCCTCAGAAAAAAGTCCTCCTCTTCCTTGTAAAGCTAAAACCGAAGTTGCCATGGAAGATCTGGAGGAGAATAAGACCCGCCTGCTGAAAGAGCTTTGCAACCAAGCTGAAACTGGAGCCACTGCAGAGGACTTGAAGGAGAAAAGGCTCACCCTTATGATAAAACTGGGTCGCATCGAGAGAGAAATCCAGCGTAGGCGTAATCAGTAGACACATCAGTATTTTTATTCTAAGGGCGACTTGTACTATGTCGGCCATGTAATCTGTCATTTTCATCAATAATGAATCCTAATATTTCCTTCACCAGGTGTGTAGACAAAAACCGATGAGAAATCGGCCATGTTATCTTGATATGTTTTGCTGCAAGTCATGCATCTACCCAAATGCTTGGATAGTACCTCTTCAGATATCGTCCATTTAAAGCTCTTGGGAATTCCTCCCCATCGACTGTCTCCAGAATATATGCATTCCCAGGGGCACATCGGCCGATTCTATACGGCCCTTCCCAAGTGGGTGACCATTTACCGAATTTGGGATCTTTGGATCCTATCGGCAGCACCAACTTCCATACCAAATCTCACTGAGAGAACTGTTTGACTTTGACCTTTTTGTCATACCATCTGGCCACCCTTTTCTTGTTTTCTTCTATACTAATCAGGGCTCTTAACCGTAAACCCGCCGAATCGTCAAGTTCATCTTTCATAGGAAAGGAATAGTCATCGGCCGTTAACTGATCTTGTAACGATATACGTCTCGACCCTGTCCTTATCTCCCATGGCAAGACCGCCTCATGACCATAAACCAACTGATAAGGGGATATTTTAGTGGCTCCATGACAAGCCATCCTGTATGCCCATAAAGATTCAGCCAAAGACATATGCCACTTCTTGGGTTGCTCTTCTATCTTTCTCTTGATTAATTTGATTATCCCTTTATTAGACGATTCTGTTTGGCCATTGGCTTGAGCATAGTATGGAGAAGAGTTTAATAATTTAATCCCCATATCGGTGGCGAACTCTCCGAATTCTCCAGAAGTAAACATTGTCCCTTGATCAGTTGTGATGGTTTGAGGAATACCAAATCGATAAATAATATGGTTTTTAACAAACTCAATCATATCGGCCGATGTCATGTTCCTTAAAGGAACTGCCTCCACCCACTTAGTAAAATAATCTGTGGCCACCAATATGAACTTGTGCCCTTTCCTTGATGGAGGATGAATCTGTCCGATGAGATCTATTCCCCAACCTCTGAACGGCCACGGCTTAATTATTGGATTCATAGCAGATGCTGGCGCGCGCTGCACATTGCCAAACCTCTGACAGTCTTGGCATCCTTTGTAGTACTCGAAACAATCCTCAAGGATGGTCGGCCAGTAATATCCATTGTTCCGGATCATCCATTTCATTTTGTGAACCGATTGATGAGCTCCACACACGCCTTCATGGATTTCTCCCATCAGAACCTTTGCCTCTTCTGTTCCTAGGCATTTGAGAAGAACTCCATCAATCGTCCGATAAAATAAATCATCCTCAAGCAACACATATTTTGTAGCCTGAAAACGTGTTCGCCGATCCACCTTTTGGGATGGATTTCTCAAGTAATCGGCGATTTCCTTTCGCCAGTCATCGGCCGCGAGCTCTAGCGTCATCGCTCCCTGAATCGGCCGATACCCAGAAGCATGTTGGGCCAGTCTGTTGGCCTCTTCATTATAATTCCTGGGGATATGCTCGATTATTGCAGACTTGAACTCTTTTAAAAACTGAAGGCAATCCTCATAATAAATCCTCAAGATATCATCCTTGCACTCAGATCGCCCCGTCAACTGATCCACAATGAGCATGGAATCTCCAAAAATTTCGACTGCATCAGCTCTGACTTCCCTTAATAATTGGATGCCTTTCAGAACAGCTTGGTATTCCGCCTGATTATTAGTTGCGGAGGCTTCTATCGGCAGAGAGAAATTATAACTTGCCCCCCGAGGCGACACAAGAACAATGCCGATTCCTGATCCGACCCCACACGAAGAACCATCAAAATACAGAGTCCATGGGACTGGTTCAACAGTGGCGATTTCTGGTCCACAATGCTGAACTACGAAATCGGCCATTACTTGACCTTTGACAGCTTTGGCCGATTCGTACCTTAAGTCGAATTCTGACAAAGCCAGGATCCATTTTCCAATCTTTCCTTTCAAAATCGGCAACGATAGCATATACTTCACCACATCATCCTTGCATACGACTATGCATTCTGCCGATAACAAATAGTGCCTGAGCTTGGTACATGAGAAGTATAAACACAAGCATAGCCGCTCCACCGGGGAATATCTTGTTTCGGCGTCTAAAAGTCTTCTGCTGACGTAGTATACCACTCGTTCTTTCCCCTCAAACTCCTGTACCAACGCCGATCCAATAGCTTGTTCATCAGCCGATAAATATAACTTGAACGGCTTACCAGGCTGTGGTGGAACCAATACTGGAGGTGAAACCAGGTACTGCTTGATATTCTCCAGTGCCTTGCGCTGCCCTTCTCCCCATATGAATTCCTGGTCGGGCTTTAACTTCAACAGAGGGGTAAAAGCCTGAATACGTCCTGACAGGTTGGATATGAATCTTCTGATAAAATTGACCTTGCCGATAAGGGACTGTAGTTCAGTTTTATTTTGTGGGGCCACCACTTTGTTGATGGCGTCTATGGTCTTGCGGTTGACTTCTATCCCGCGCTCATGGACCATGAATCCTAAGAATTGGCCAGCCGATACACCAAATGCACACTTGTTTGGGTTCATTTTCAACCCATGTTTCCTTGTGCATTCCAGTACTTCTTGTAAATCGGCCAGGTGATCTTGGTGACCTTTTGACTTGACCACGACGTCATCTATATAAATTTCCACCGATGAACCAATGAGCTTGTGGAAGATGTAATTCATGGCCCGTTGATATGTAGCACCGGCGTTCTTCAACCCGAAAGTCATAACAACCCATTCAAATAAACCAAGATGACCCAGGCACCTAAAAGCCGTTTTCGAGATATCTTCTTCGGCCATTAATATCTGATTGTACCCTGCATTCCCATCCATGAAACTTATGACTTTAGGTCCTGCGGCAGCATCTACCAAGATATCGGCCGTCGGCATCGGATATCCAACCATTGGTGTAGCCTGATTTAAGTTCCTGAAATCGATGCACACACGTAACTTTCCATTCTTTTTGTATACGGGCACAATATTAGAAATCCATTCGGCGTAGCGGCATTGCCGAATAAATCCTGCTTCAATCAACTTTGTAATTTCGGCCTTTATATCAGGTAGAATGTTGGGGTTACACCGTCGTGCAGGTTGCTGATATGGCCGATATCCTGATTTTATGGGTAACCGGTGTTCAACAATAGACCGGTCTAGTCCTGGCATCTCATGATATTCCCAAGCAAAGCAATCCTTGAACTCTTTTATTAAACTTATCAATTTACATCTGTACTTAGGATCCAAATTAGCACTAATGTACGTCGGCCTTGATTTGCTGCTATCTCCCAAATATCCATCTCCAATAAATCGGCCGACGTAAACCCATGCCCAAGCTTCCCATCTTCTCTGACGAGCTGATCCATTTATTCTGAATCTTCAGAGCCGACTGCTTGGATCGGCTGTAAACCGAAATCGGACACTTTCAGGATGTCAGTGTCGCAAGTCCTGCCAGATATACACTTGACGTGCTCGCAGCTCGACTGTTGCGTGTCGGCCACTGCAACGCTGTAAGCGGAATCAGCAGCGACTATCTCTGTGTTGTCGCCGACCCATTGCACGAGGCATTGATGCATTGTAGATGGGACACAGCAGTTTGCGTGTATCCAGTCGCGACCAAGCAGCATGTTGTAGGACCTCTTGCCATTAATAACGAAAAAAGTGGTAGGGAGGGTCTTACTGCCGATGGTGAGGTCGACGCAGAGCGCTCCACGGGCGGGTGACACGTTGCCTTCGAAATCCTTCAGCATCATGTCCGTCTTGGTGAGGTCTTCATCGCCCTTGCCTAGCTTGCGGAACATGGCATACGGCATGATGTTAACTGCAGCGCCTCCATCTACTAGTAATCTAGTGACGGGTCTTCCGTTGACATAGCCTTTGAGAAACAGCGCTTTAAGATGCTGTCGTTTCTCCTCTTCTGGTTTCTCAAACGTAGCCGTCATCGGCTCCAACACTAGTTGTGCCATTTGTTCCTCCTCCGTTCTTATCGCTTTATCTCGATCGTTGGGCGCCATGAACTCCATCGGCAGTATGAAGACCATATCGATTTCGGCTGCCGATTCTTGGTTATTTGTTTCTTGATCATTTTTCTTTGGGCGCCACACACGAGACTTAACATTTCTTTTCTCTGGCACCTGCCTCTGTTCTTCTTCTTGATGCTCCCACTGGCGTAGGCGTTGGATCCTTCGCTTCTGGGATCTGGATAGGCCATTGGGACACCACCTGGGATTTGCTGGTTTGGCCGATGATCTGGCGTGTTCCCAATCTGGTTCCCTTCTTAGGGGATCCTCGTTTGATACCCTGTCATCGGCCATCTCTTCCAGCCGGTCGTGCGCGCTGATCCTGCCCCCCAGTCCATCCCGCTGGCCGATCTTGCCTTTTGACTGGTGGTACTGGTCAACTCTGCCCCCCAGCCGATCATGCACCGAAACGCGTTGTTCCTCTTGTCCGCGCCGATTTCTGCTGATCGGCTCTGATCCTCTGTCCCTAGAGTGTGGCTTCGGGCGATCGTTGCAGCTCAATCCGTTACACTCCGGACAGTTATCGGCAGACGGCAATCTGATGTCGTTCTCCCAGCAGTGGATGAACAACGGACATTGCCAGTGATCTTCATGCCGGCGTATCATCTCTTCCTGGTATCTTACTTGATCTTGCTGCTGCTGATACTTACTGAGTAAGATTTGGCAGGTGACAGGCTTGTGTGCTCGTTCTGGCCCCCGCCTGTCCCTTTTGATTTCTTCCGTCGTGATCTCCCTCCTGGGATCGACGGCGCCGCCTTTTCTCGCTGATTCTGACGTCAGCACCTTGGTTTGACTTGAGTCTCCTCCAGCGTTAACCATGTTGGTCGGGAAGGGATGCTGATCTATCTTCATCGGTTTTCCCGATTTAGCTGGAGTCTCAAATTTAAGCCGCCCCTGCTCAATGGCCGATTGTATCTGCTGGCGGAAGACTTTGCATTCATTTGTGTCATGAGAAGTGGCGTTGTGCCACTTGCAGTATTTCATCTTCTTAAGTTGATCGGCCGAAGGGATGGTGTGATGCTGAGATAGCTTAATCTGTCCTTCCTGAAGCAATAAATCAAAAATTTTATCGGCCTTTGACGTGTCAAAGCCGAATGTCTCTGGCTCCTTCTTCCCAAAAGGGCATGATATCGGTTTTTTCCCTTTGACCCATTCTGCCAGGCCGATTTCTTCGTCCCCATCGGATTCAGATCCTTCCAAGTATGCCACCTTCTTTTGGAAAGTCCTCCGCTGTTCAAACGGTCGGACCTCTTGTCCTGACAATCGGTGGACGATTTGGCTTAGGCTTTCAAACTGTTGGGCAGCATATCTTTCTTTGATTTGTAGCAAGAGGCCTTGAAAAGCGATATCGGCCAACTGTGCATCGGTCAGGGCCAGACTGTAGCATTTGTTCCTGACTTCTCTGAACCTCTGTATATATCCCATCACCGGTTCATCGCTCCTTTGCCTGAGGCGGCCGATTGGTGTGGCACCTGGATTGAATAACTTCCATACCCGTTCGCTGGCTCGGGAAAATACATCATCGCTGATGTTCCCCAAGGTACTGAGCTTGTGGGCAGCGATTGCACAGAAGCAATCTGAACGGGTTGAAGCGGTGTCTATGATGGGAGACATGGTGCACCGCTGTATCTTGGAGACGCTGGGGGCAATGGAGAGTTGTACCCCTCGCGTTGTGTCAATATCGGCTGAGGAGCCAATTGGGACGTGTATGGTAAACTTCTGGCTGGCAGAGTGGTTGGCGGGGCATATGCTGGTCCCTGATAGCCTTGGACTGCTCCGTTGGCCAGAGAACTGACGACGGCGTTATACACCGTGTTGGTCATTACTGAGGATTGGTCGATGAATGCTTGATAAACGGACTGTTGGATCATCTCTGACATCTTGCCCGAGTCCTCAGCAATAGTGATGTGGCGGGGAGCTAGAATAGGAGCCTTCTTGACAGCCTCCCCGCTTCTAGTACGACTGAACAACTGGAGGTACATCTTCTTGTAATCTTCTAGATGTTTGGCCAATTCTTCCCTCTGGTCGTCCTTGAGATCCGCTTCTGTGACCTCAATGATGTTACTGTCGGAGATTTCTGCGTTCTTCGACATATCAGATCTTGGATGGTCCCACCGGGCGTGCCAAAAGTGTGTTGGCGCTAAAATCGGCCGGATAGGAATCGACCGATGGTCTTCAGCGTCGGACACACGACCCGGGAGAATCTGCTTAGCTCCTGTTCGGGTTATCGCCCTGGTGCGGTTCGCGCGGCGTGCCAGTCAATCTGACCTGTTGATTGACAAGGAAATAGAGTATTAAATTCCAGGCGCGTCGATCGGCTGGAGTTCCGATCTGTCCTGAGGAGCGCGTCGGCGGCGAATCGGCCAATTCGCTGTAGAGATGATCGGCTATGGATCAGCCGATAATCGTGTAGTAATTGTAAAGAAAACTGCTGGAGCGATCCAAATAATTACTATAGAGGCAACACTTGAAATAGATCTAATCGGCTGTGTGATGACAAATTGAAGAAGAATAATGACGAAACTGATTACCCTAATCTCAAGCTGGATAACTGGTGATAATACTAGAATAACAGGTAAAACTTGCAATTCTAGTAAATATCGATAACTGGTGAATAAATCCAAACGAAACCACAGCGATGCGCCCGTAGTTAAAGCTCGGATATTATTCGATAAATAGAACCTACCAATTGGCTGGAGATCAGGTTGATGCAGCCCTGCCAATCCGCACGAACTCGTGAAAGAAGAAAAATATTGGCGAAGTCGCCGACTTGAAAGTAAATTGCTAGAAAAGTAGAAATATTGTTGTTGATTGATGTGTTGATGTTTTTTTCAAGACCCTGACGACTCCTATTTATACCCTAGAGCTAGGACTCCTGGTCGATCACGACTTGTTACAACCTTATTTAAACTACTATATCTATAAGAACTTTAAAAGGAAACGGACTCCCGCAGAATCTTCCGCCGCCGTTCCCTATCCAATCAGGATTTCCTTCAATTGCTCCTTGACCGACTTAGCGTGCCCCCTTTGACCAACTTTTGACCAGGACCCTCCGAAATAGTTCCATCCTGTTGGCGGAGGCTGTATCACCAATCAGCCGATTTCCAACTGTTACCTCAATCGGCCGATCCCTTACTGTAGCCCTCAGATCTGCCGCATCGGCCAATCTTCTCCTCCTGACGCCGATTCAACACGTGTCAAAATCTGGCGTCAACAAGGGGTAAGCCAGATAAATGATAGGATAAGTGGCTAGGCAACGACTGAGCGACGCACAAGAGACTCTACCTTAGAGCGGTAAGTAGCTGGGAGGACAACGAGCGAGAAAGACTTCTAAAACACTTCTAAACTAATGAGCTAGCTTCTCTAACCTAAACCTGAACTAACCTAGCTGTCGGGAGAACATAGCTTACTTTGGCGGCTGGGGCAGATGGACCACAGACTTAGGGAGAAATGGGGGGTCCAACTCGGCCAACGATCTACTGCTATGAAAACACCCGAACGTGGTGGACTACATGGGACGGACAGGGCTGTCACCACCTGCTGCCTACCACATCAGTTCCATGGGGTGGAACACACTTTCTAGCTAACACTAAGCCAGACACCACGTCTGCACTCGGTGTTAGGATTTCCCTTGAGGCCTTCAAGAGAAAGCCCCCTCAATCTAGGGAACTAACTTGAGCCCCCTAGTCCGGGTGAGAAAACCCGTAAGATAAGGTCCCGACAGACTAAGACTAGAACAAAGCCTAAGCTAAAGGATAGAACTTCTGCACACAAGCAAGAGCTTGGAAATAAATAAATAAACGCGGAAAGTAAAGCTGACTCGAAAAGATAAAGAAGATAACTTATATTGATAATGTCAAAGGAAGGATTCAAGAGCTTATACCAGACTTCCGAGGACAACTCTGGAATCCCGAGACAAGCTCGACTCAACACTAACTCCCAGAATACTAAACCTGCTCTAAAACTGAAGTGAAGAGAGAACTCCTTCTAAGTGTGTTTGTTGACTCCTGGTGTCAGACTCGGGGCAGCGGGACAGCACACTTGGCATACATATTCTTGTAGTAGGGGAGGCGCATGGGCCATAACTTATCCTCATTGTAACTAGTTGTATAGGGCTGGGACTAGTCGGACGTAAGGAAACTACACGACAACGTACTCAGGAAGGACTCCTCAGATTGTCGCTGACTAGGACTTCCATGTAACCCTGTCCCCCCAGACTATATAAGGGCGGGCAGGGACCCCTCCATAACACAACATGCATACGCATAACCTCTAAGGCAATACATACCACACAGGACGTAGGGTATTACGCTCTCGGCGGCCCGAACCTATCTAAACTTTGTGTTCCTTGCACCTTCGAGTTCCTGATCTCGGCGACACCCTACCTACAACCTACCTCCTCGGGGATATCCCTCGGTGGGCTTGGCGGTAAAACACCGATAGTTGGCACGCCACGCCAGGTAGGGGTGTTCTTTGAGCATCCACCGGAGAACTTGATGGCATCATTCAATTTCACCAGCGCCATGCTCGAGAAGGGCACAACTTTCATCTTTGGCTCCTAGATCTGTGTCGCCAACAGTTTAGGCGGCTTTGATAGCCACCTGGCTAGCACCTTGGAGCCCGAAGCATCAAGCTATTCGAGCGGACTCGACGAGTTCATCGACAGCCTCGATGAGATGCAATCGTATCTCACCACGAAGATCGAGGAGAATTATGTCCTTGACGCATTTTCAACTCTTGTCCCGACACGACTCTCCGGATCTGGGGAAGAGCGTACCCGATTCTGCTTCGGACTATGCAACGCGGCTTCCACCTATGGGGAGGCCCTACGATCTAAGTCCCTCTCATACTTGGAAGCAAATTTAGATCCCTAACTCACGCTCGGAGACATCTCGGAGACAACAATGCCACCGCTAGCCGGGAGGCTCCCGTTTTCAACGCCTACATGGATTCAGATGACGAGCCCGACTCATCTGCGGTGAGGCTCCCGTTTTCAACGCCTACATGGATTCAGATGACGAGCCCGACTCATCTGCGGTCAGTCATCTGGGTTTGAGCATTACGACTACTGCGCAGGGCAGATTCGGGTACTGGAAGGGCTTGGAGCCCTCCGAACAACTCGATGATGACGCCCGCCTGGTAGCCACCATCCAGGAATTGCCCTTTCAGCAAGGCAGACCACTTTCCACCATCCACGAGGAAAGATCCTGTTCCACGGCTTCAACCGTACTCGTCACTACCGTTTATTTAGGCGTCCGATCGGTCACCCATCCCCAAATTGCTCCAAGCCAAGCACGCTTAACTTTGGAGTTCTTTGAAATTGGGCTTCCGGAAAAAAAGTTGCAACTTGTTGGTATGAGTATCCTATTAATCCTATTAAGCCCCGGGCCGGGGTGTCACATCCTCACCCCCTTAAGAGACCGACGTCCTCGTCGGTCAACCCCAAGACAGGAACGTTCCCTCTTGGCCACGTCCGTACGTCCACAGTGCCAACGGCCCATATGCCACGTCCGTGCGTCCCATCCCCAAATTGCTCCAAGCCAAGCACGCTTAACTTTGGAGTTCCTTGAAATTGGGCTTCCGGAAAAGGAGTTGCAACTTGTTGGTATGAGTATCCTATTAATCCTATTAAGCCCCGGGACGGGGTGTCACATCAGTCAGAGCTATAACACCTCAGGTGTTTAAATTACGAAATAAGCCTCATTAGCGTAACAATATGCTTAACTAAATAAGAAAAGTTTAAATGAAACGAATTATACTTGGTTTTGCATGTGATTTTGAAATTCTGTGTATATGTGCATAAGTACATGTACGTTAATCAAACAAATTAAATAACTTTCACATCGATGCAAACATGGCTACAAAATTAAATAGGCACATCGTTATTGATAGGATAAACAAAAGTCTAGATGAAGCCTAGGGGAGAATACAAATTTTTTGCCCAGGAAATGACATGCCCTCCGAGTCATACTTTTTGAGTTTTAAAAATAACTTCTAAACTAGAACTCAAATGAACATTGGCCTAAAGCAAAACTTGTGCAACTTTTTATTTTGAAAAACTTTCATGTTCAGAGATTTTTGAGTTACAACACAAAAATTTGAGTGACACTTGAATTTGCAAACCAGCCCCTGCCTTTTCTCCTATTTTTACTGCAGACCCTTCCTTCTACGCTCGCCAGACCCTTCGCTTCGCCCGACCCTTCGCTTCGCCCTACCCTCCAACGCGCAGTCGCTCGCTCGACCCTTCACTTCGCCTGACCCTCGGCTTCGCCCAACCCTCGGCTTCGCCGACCCTCGCTTCGCCCGACCCTCCGCTGCCGCGTAGTCGCCGCAGGCCACCTGGCCGGCGATGCCTGATCGGCGCTAGGCGCCAAGCCAATGCCTGGCCGCGCTCGCACGCGCGCTCCTCCCCAGTCCGCGCACGCCACGTGCGCGCCGGCGACACGCGCCTCTTCTCGCCGCCCGCCGCGCCCAATGGACAAGCCACGTCGCGCCCGTGTCCCCGGCAAGCCAGCTACTGCAGCTCCTCGCCCAACCCGCGCGCCGCGTGATCCCCCGCTCCCCACGCCAAATCCTCAGCGCCCAATCCCCTGCTCGCGCCCGCCGCACGCCGCGCCGGCTCTGTTCGCCGCCCACCGCGACCAGTGACGCGCCCCCATCGTGCCGCCCGCGCCCGCACCTCGCAGTCCAGTCCCACACCTCCTCCTGCCTCTGTGCTGCCTACAAAAGGCCGCACTGAGCCCCCTCGCGCGCCCAGACACCAGAATGCCGCCGCCGCCACCATTACTGCTGTCGTGCCCCGCCCACCGTGGAGTTCACCTCTCCGGCCACCCATTGCGAGAGCTGAGTCTCCAACCACCACCACAGCACCCCACCGCAGCTCACTGCCCCGCCCATCACCGCCCAAACTCGCCGGAGCACCATGCTGCTCCGCGGACAGCCCACTCCGAAGCTCCTACATCCAAGCCAAGCCTCAAAACGGGTTTACCTCAACGCCGCGAAGCTCATCGACCAGCCCACGACCTCCCCTCCTCGATGGAGCACCGTCTCCGATGCTCCGCCCCGCCTCCGCCCCTCTGCTCCGCGCCGACGAGCCACCTCCGGGCACCCCCAACCCCGACCAAGGCCATCCCAAGGTAGCTCTCACCTCCCTTAATCTCCCCAAACCTTTTTCCCTCGCCGCCGACGAGCCCCCTCACCAGAATTTGGCCGGCCACCATACCAGCACCGCCAGGGACCCAATTGAAATGATTGAAATCTTTAAAAGAGCCTGCACGCAAGTTTCCAGGGCCATATCTGTAAACCGGTGTTTAAACTTTGAATTCAAAAGCAGCAAACTTATAAAATTCATATAAAAGCGTAGAAAAATCGGGAAAATACAAACTCAACTGTTTTGGGATCTTTAGAAGAAAATCTACAACTTGTGCTACATGCATTTCTTCAGATGCTTGCTAAATCTTGCTCCAAGTTAAATGGAAGGTTTAATAGACTTTAATTGTACCCACTGTTGTAGACCAGTTCTGAACCTAAAAATTTAACAGTAGTTTTGTTGCTTGATGTGTAGGCTAGTGTAAAAATATTAGGACCAGAACCCATCTCTAGCTAAACTTTTAATAAAACTTGTTTATGACATGAATTGATAAAACTAATTTGTAACTGCTGTTATATTGTGTTTCATGTGGTGGAACTTTTCCAGAGGTGTCGTATTGATTCCTAAATACCACAGAAAAAGTTTAGAACCTTTTTCCTACCTGTAACTTATTTATATAATTTTGTGGTGGGAAAAAAGCACTAAATAAAGATAATTAGATTCTGTCCTTGGAAAATGTTCAACTTTTTACTGTGGGACACTTTATAGTATCTCTTGCTGTATAAAAAGTTTCATACACAGAAACCCCGTAAAACATCCTGTAGAAATTAATCTTTATTAACATAAGTGTATCTTGTCCTATTTATTATGCTTTGTATCTTGCACCATAAAATCTGAAAACTTTACAGTAACACCTATATGGATAGTTTAACACCCTGTAAAACTTTGGGTGTTAATACTCGCATGGTTTGTTCTGTATGAAAATAACTAGGTTCTAGTAGTGGTTGTGTATTACTTTTTTTCATAATTATTTCTGCTACGTGAAAATGTCTGAAATTTTTACAGTGCTTTTGTCTTTGCATAATGTGCTCTGAATAAAAATTTCATCACTAGAAGTTACCTAGTCCAGAAGTTGTGTTTAATCCATGTTGTGCTTAGAAAAATTAATTTCCAATACAACACAATCCCCTCTGTTAACGATTGGCCAAGAAATCGTAACAAAGTAACTTTACAACAAAATCTATATTTTTGTGGACTGCAACTTTATCATGAAGGAAAAAAATAATCGTCATATACCATCACTACAACTTACACTTGTGCATTCATATTGCATCGACTACTCTCGCCGACGGAACGTACGAGCTGCTGCCCGCGTCCGAGAGTGAGCAGCGTGAAGCTCAAGTGAATTTAACTGAAGCTTTCGAAGACCCGAACCCTAGTTCGGACGAGCCCCAAGCTAACTTTACCCAAGAAGGCAAGCCCCGGAGCATGGAACCTACTTTCTAAACTTATGCAACTTATTACTCTATTTTACCTGTGCATTAAGTTTATAGGCGTTGGATGAAAACTTAGTTGCATGATCCTAGGTACCCATGCTCTGAACACTAGATGTAAGGTTCGATAGAATGCTATGCTAATAGGACTCCGGTAAAAGTCGAGTGATTTCCTGTCACTCGCGAGAATTTAGGAGTTGAATGTTTACTACATGCTGCAATCATAAGGTCGACGGACGGGGCTATGGTACGATGTTCATGTTGATGATTGAGGCCCCGTCTGTGTAGTGAAAAATACTAAGGCCGCAGTGTGTGGTAGTGGTGGTTAAGCGTTTGAACGTACTAACCACATGCCGAGAATATGGTAATCGGTAAGCTTAAGTACCTAATTGGACCGGCAAGTGGACAGCATCCCACCATCTCAACTTCGGTTCCATGCGCGCACATGGTTAGTACAGAGCCGGGCTCTGTAGTCTCGGACGGTGGCCCTGATCCACAACCTAGGAAGATAGGAGAAAAGTTGCACGTGTGACTCTGGGAGTAACCACGTGACGTGTGTTTAGGTTTCCCTTGCAAGGTTAAGAAATTCGATTCAAATCGTCCGTTTCTCGTGGTTATTGAGACTGCTTGACCCTTTTACCACATAGAGTAAGAAGAGGAACAATGATGATGATTAATCTTGTTGGATGCAAATTAATTCTTCCACCATGTATGATATTGGATAGTTGCTTACCTAGAATGGTTAAAGGAAACTAGAACTTGGAGCTAAAATTTGAAAGTAAGGACTTGCTTATATATGCTTTTCGGCAAAACAAACCCCTCAAGCCAAAAGCCTTGCATGTCTAGGAGTCGGCTAAGTATATTCCACTAGTCGGGTAAGCCTTGCTGAGTATTAGTATACTCAGCTTTGCTTGTGGCTTGTTTTCAGGTGAATCTTTCGAGGATATGACTGCTAGTTTGACTTGGCCTTGTACTCTTCCTCCTATTTGATCGGTGGAATGGGATACGCCCCCGGCCAACGGTGATAATGCCGAGTGATGTCTCGTACGGGCTTCATCGAGACATCTTGTATCGTCGAGTAGTTATCGTTATTTTTATTCCGCTGCATTTGAACTCTAAAGAACTCAATTATTTTGAACTCTGAATTACCTTGTTTTACGAATTTGAACTTTGTTGTAATAATAAATTTTGATGAACCCTGTGGTTTAAAATTTGTTGAATGTTGTATCCTCTGGGCTCACCTTCGTGTGAGTACATGTATGTGTGGTTTCGATCGGCAAAAACCGTGGTTGTATCGGGAGGTTACCCGACAGACTAGTGGATTACTCCGTTTGAAGTGCGAGTTAGCCCTGATTGTCCTTGTGGTGATGGTTAGCGCTTCAGCCGGATTAATTCAGGTGGTTCTGTCACAGGCGCCCGCAACCCGCACTGGTGAAGAAACCTGCGAGTGGATTTTGAGGCAGCAGCTCACGAAGTGTTTGTCACCCCCATGGGTAACATCTACGAAGCGTCTCTACTTCTGCAGCAAATCCCACAAACGAACGCAACCCAGTGGATCATGCGACTTGTCAAACAAGCTGCAGTCTAGCTGGATAAGTTGGACCCGCTGAAATCTACAAGCACACACGTTCCAGATCGGAACATCATGGCAGCTCTGTACCCTATGGTAGTTGTGCTGCTGGAGGTCATCTCAATCCTCGCGACAACCGACAAGCCAAGCAGGAAGTACAACAGCAAGGCCCAAGGCCCAGAGGAGGAGGACAACCCCCGGGAGGCCAAGGCCACCAGGGTAACCAGCTACGTCCACCTCCCGGCGACTTGAGGCAGCACATCAACAGCAACCGTGATGCGTGTACCATCATCACGAATTGACAATGTTAACGACTCAAGAACGCCGCTCGCGAAGACAGTGATCACTTCCCAGCCTTCACTGAAAACATCACCAGCCGCGAGATTCCGAGGGATTTCAAGCCTACAAATATCCTGAAGTATGACAAGAAATAGGATCCGCGGCAGTGGCTATTGGTATTTCTTAACGTTCACAGATAAGATCCGCAAGCGCACGGAGATACTGCTGTAGCACTTCACCCGTGAGTATTCAAGGGTATCGTATTTCCACAAGGAATGGAGGTACTAACCTTCTAACTGGTTCGTCCAAGGACAAACAAGAGATAAGTTGGTGAGGATAGAGAGGATGCCTATGGTTTTAGAGTTTCTAGCGAAGATAAGCTTAACCTCTACTTGCTTACTTCGGGCACCAGTCTGACCTTGGTCTGCCAAGGACCTCCGGCTATTTGGTCTACTCCGAACCCAGCCGGGGGGGGGGGGGGGGGACTACACTAACCATGAAGTAGCTTCGTAGCGGACGGAAACGGCTGTCATCACCTGCCGTCTACCCCACAATGCCATCTGAGCTCACAACAAACAAAGGTAAACTAGAGCCTAGACACCACGTCAACGCTTGTCGTCTACTACTTCAGCGTTGCGCAAGGTTACCCATCTTTATCAGGGGCCCTCTACCAGAGCAACCGTTATGAGAACGAACGATGAACCCGTATGCAAATGAAGAATAAAACTTACTTAACTAAAGACTCACTACCAAAGGAGATCACAAACACTTACTTAGAAAGGAAGCATCCGTCGAGGTACAAGTTGGAGAAGAGCGCCGATAGGCCAGCGCCCCTTCGAACTACCCCTCACTCTCTCCCTATTTTCTAAGCACTATGGAGGTAGGGCTTCGCCTTGGAGTGGAGCTTTTCTCTTCTTGTTGTGTGTTGAATTAAGGGCTCTCCTCCTCCTTATATAGCCCTCCAAGGATGGATCTTTGTGTGTTCTTCTGAGGTTGTACCATCCGGGGCTGGCATAGGCAGCGCGGTGGGAGTCTGCAGGCGAAAGATGGGCCTGTTTGGGCCCAGTAGGGGGTCAGACGACCTAGGGGGTCGGCTGACCCCTTTCTGTGGCCGTTTGGCTCCCTCTTCGGCCAGTGGACTCCTTGTGGGCAGTTGGGTGCTTCCCTGAAGTTAAGTGTGTTTAGCATGTCATTTGGCCCTTGGATCCTTGTTCCTATCTCTGATTTTGTCGAGAGTGTGTTTTCTCTTGGACTCGGGCTGATTTGCTTTGGAATGTGGGCCCTCCAATTCTCGTGCTCGTGTCACATGCTCTGAAATGTATGTTTACCTTTGTTTGAGCACTGTTTTCCTCCGTATGCAGACATGATCTCCTGAAAATAGTAATTCACCAAAACTTGTGGAAATGATTAGTATTAAACTCCTATCTGTAGTTTGGTGTTTGTTTGTCACTGTTCTTTGCAAGAGTGGACGGTAAGATATGGCACTTAAGGACCGTCAACAACACCCCCACACTTAGTCTTTGGTCGTCCTCGAGTAAAGGTTTGAGGACTAAGGTGGTCCATCTCCTCAATTAGTTTGATACCTGCATATAAGTTATTCCAAGCCTCACCCTTACTTATGAACTTTGAAGTGTCTACCATGCCATCTTGGGTAATTGAGGAATGAAACGGATTAGAGTCAAGTCATCCTTACTTCACCTGCTCAGATAACTTGGGGTTTTTGAAGATATTTTCAAACAATCTTAGACTTGCTCCTCGATTGATTTTCTCAGATCGCTCAATGTGTTTAGTTCCTCACCAAGGCATTGATTTGCCTCTTTTCATCCTACTTCTAAAAAGGCTTTTGTGGAGCTCAGGGAAGGTAATGAAAAGGAGGCGTACTTGCATTGCATATGTTGCGACGTCAAAAACCGAACCAAGGGAGAAAACAAGTCACACAATCCGATCAAGATGTGTAAGAGTGTGGAAAATATGTGGATGGAATATGTATGAAAACAACATTTTACATGACCTCTCTCCCTTTTGAAAAGTTTTTGAGAACATGGTTATCTTGATTTTTCACATATTTGGACCTTCATGTGTCCAATTCTTTATATATATATATATATATATATTTCAAGTTTGGACCTTCATGTGTCCAATTTCTTTTTTTTGTTCTTCTTCTCTCTTTTTTTAGCTCCTGTCTCCTTTGTAACAAGGGAGAGAGAGATCAACACACGTCGTGGAGCTTTTATTTTGTGGGATGAAATGGGTGGATGAGTGAAAATATTTTTGCGCAACTTCCAGTGTAGAAGTCGGCATATATGGGTGGAGTGTACATGGTATTGATCATGAGAGTATGAAGAGTTTCTCACAAAGGTCACAAACAACTTGACAAAGCTCAATGCAAAAACAAGTAGCATATGTATAAGGTTTTCAATGAGATCATCATATGGCTTTGGTAGGAATTTAGCATCATCGAGGAGTCAAGCTATTGATTTTAAATTTTTGAAAGATAAAGTTCCCAAGTACTTTGCAGAGAGAACCAAGGTTCCTTTCATCATACCATATCTCATTCATCAATCACTTAGATGACATGCTTTCCCTATGATAAATTGTTCACAAGTAGAAGGCATATTGGCGAGGAATAAAGAATATGCAAGCCAACCAAGGAAAGACATGTTTATCATGAGGAGATTGGCAAGGTTCAACGAGTTTAAATTTTAGTGATAAAAATGAACTCAAGAATCAGGGAGTTTGGTGGTAGTGTAGCGCAAACCATCGTTGAAGACGAAGAAGAGGAAATTGAGGGGAGTCAGAGGTGGTTTGGTCAAACCAACGGTTCAGCCATCCCTCTCTAGATCCCCTTTGTCTTGTTCTTCAGTATGTTGGACCATCTGATGTTGCGCAACATGTTGGGGGAGATCTCGAATGAGTGGTCATTGAGCTTGAGAACTCTCCCCCACACTTATTCTTGTACCTGTTTTTATTTTGAAGAAACAACGGGTCGAAACAAAACTTCAAATCTTTATTGGCTCAATTTTTTTTGCATAGAAAATATTAAAACGCCTAACATTATTTTTATTCCTTTTTTTATTTATTTCTATATTATTTTTTATTACGGCAAGATGGCACGATGGGTACCTTACCAGGGTGGAATCAGGGATCTGGGATGCACGAGGTCTTTGTGATTCTTACTTGACGGGTCTCCCCAAGATAGAACCAAATGCCAAGTTACGATGAACGAAACAAAGTCTTGCATTTGCTCTTCTTGGTTCCTCAGGCATCTTTATTTTTGTTGAACCAAGGAGTGTTTGTAGTGGTGTTTGGAGTTATTGCACACTGCTCCTTGGTAGTTTATTCCCTGCAAGAAGTTAGTGGACAACAATTGCTCGAGAGAATTTTGAAAAGATTTTACTTTTGCCTCGAGATTGTTGCTCACATCCATACTTAAAACAAATCGAACTCAAAGATTCAACTAGCATGGATCCCAATTTGTTTACGATCCTTTTTATTTTAACATTTTTTTCAAGAGATTCTTTTAGTTCAAAAAGGGTTTTTTTATGGAGACTTCTTTTAATTCAAAGGTTTTGTTTATTTACCAATTTTATCTTTTCAGGAAAACTCAAACAAGGCTGAGATAGAAACTGTACGAACATAACAAAGGAGCATTTCACAATGTAGTCATTGTGAACCTTGATAGGTGATATGTGCCTCCCTTGCATGCCGTGCAATCTTTGTTGAAGTGTGTCCCGGGCCTTGGTTTATCTCACAAATGAACTGAACTTGAGGACTTACCCGTAAATCTTGAAAATTCTCCTGCAGGGGTTAGTCCACAAAAGATATGCATCCAAAGTCTAAGAAAGTATTACCTCGACGGTTCATTAATCAAACTTGACACCATGTCTAGTTTTATTAAAGAAGGCTATTTAACCTAAGAACCATGATTAATTTAAAAAGCCTATGGATGTATCTCGAGAATACATCCAAGCCAGAGCATACGAATGTAAACAAAGGAAGCAAGATTTTGCATGGTCAAGCTCTATTCGTATGGAGATAAACATGAGTAGTGGATTGGTGAAACTTACCTTCGCATACCTGAGTATACTTACCGGCAGGATATGAGGATGGATGATCCAAAATTGCTGCACCGGTGGCGTGGTCATATATGGTTGTCAATGGTTCCTCTGGTTTGATGTAGAATGCATCGGAGGAAGGTATTTTGACCACGCCTACTTAGGCAAGTAGTGCTCATGCCTCGTGTGTGGAAACCATGTTTTTTTTTGAGGCATGATCTGTTGGCACAAAGCTTTATGGTTGGAAGCGGAAGGTACGTCTCCTTTCATATATGCGAGCAGGTGCCAATCGGAGTGGAGCAGCAAAGGCCAGGAAAGGAAGGAGGAGCATTCCTCTTGCTTGTATGTGCGCATGAGCTGCTAGGGCGAATCTTACACAAAGCCGAAAGCGGATGAGGATTATGCCAAGGCTTTGCAAGCGCAAGCGAGAGCAAGGCTAGGTGGAGCCAAGTGGCGAAGTGACATTTGTCAAGATGCCATGGCTTGGAGGCACGCTCATAATGCGGTCTTTGATCTATGTGGATCATGCTGTCTTACTCTTATTCTCTCCATCTTTCTTCCCCTCTTTTTTTTATTTCTCCCTCTCTCTCTTTTTCTTTTCCCTCCATTTTTTTGGTGTTCCCCCTTTTTTATCATCCCTTTTCTCTCCCATTTTTTTCTCACTCTTTTTTTGTCTCCTTTTTTTTCATTTTCCCCTTTTCTTTCTTTTTGTTCTCCTTTTCTTCTCTCTTTTTTTATCACTCTTTTATTTTTTTCTTCTTTGCTTTTTTTTCTTCTCTCTTACCTCTCTTTTTTTATTTTCTTTCTTCCCCATGTTTTTTTTGTAAACAAGCCAGAGCTTACACCTTTAAACTGGGATGCCCCTTGGTACGAATGGAACGTGCGGTGAAGCGCCCACTGATTTTCCCTCACACTTGGATTGTTGTGTGTCAGGACACCAAGAGTCAAGTGTGTGGTGCCGATGTCTCCTTCAGAGTGTGTTCCATCACCAAGGAGGATCAAGTGTATACTTGAGTAGCTCCCACGTTCTTGGGTCTTGTATGCCCCTCGTTCTTTTTAATCTCAACCTGAAATGGTTAGCAACCAAAAATACCCAAAGGTGCATACTATCCCAAAAATATGTTCTTGCTTTTATTTTATCAAAAGAAAACTTTATTGGAAAGGGAAATGAAACTCCAGGCCATCTCCCGGCAGTGCTTTGTTTATGGTCTCAAGCTCGACCATGGGGGAATCATCTTGCAGCTATCAATGGTGATGTAGTTCCCAACTTCATCACCATTTATTGATTTCTCATCATCGCTCAAGCTGCAAGGTTAGTGCAACAACACGCCCACGAAACCTGCAATGATTATGATAAACATATGCGTCTACAACCATTCGTCTAAACATTTTGCAATGGAGGACATTAGGGTGGTGTAGTCCTCGTGCGTGCTTACGGCACAAAGCATGGCTGACTCTAGAAAGGTGTTATGCGAGCATGATTCTTGAGGGGTTTCAAGAATGAAGCTCCCATGCTCGTCTAGGGGAACCATTTCTCCAGATTCTAGAGTCAGTTCCTCAAAAAGTTCCGTGGCCAAAGAGTTCTCCATCTCAAGAGAGTCACCGTGAAAGACTAAAGATGGGCTAGCGGAAAGAGGTTCAAACCCAATCAAGGGTGACGAAGGTCGTTTGTTTTCAGAAAGGTCTTCCGAGTTGTCCACTTTCGGGGTAGAAGGTTCTAGACCCTCAAATGAAGCTAGCTCGGTTGATGTGATTGGAGATACACACATCACCGTCTCAAGCGGATTTTGCTTAGGCTCAGGCTTCACCTTGGGATTTTTCAAAGAACAGGTGGCGGAAGCAGTTTCCCTAAGCTTTTCATCTAGGCTCCCTTGGGATGTACCGCGGAAGTCTACTAACAGGAAGCCTAGCAGAAGATCAAAATCGATGATAGGATAGATATGGATATCTAAGCGCACCTCGGTTTCGTCTATGAAGATTGGCACGACTATTGCGATCCCACAACATTCAAAGATAAGTCGTGAGGGACTTGTGAAGAGTCTATCGGTCAAGGCTAGAGGCACGTCACCCAAGAGAGTTTCTGCTAGAAATTCAAACATGATGCTAGCCATGACAGTGGGGTCGTGAAGGGCATCTACAACATTTCCCTTAGTAGAACAAGGTATGGTCATGAAAGGAGAACGGATCCGAATTGCTTCGGAAGAGCGTTTTACTTCCATTAACCA
Organism: Panicum miliaceum; assembly: GCA_032594955.1. NCBI lineage: Eukaryota > Viridiplantae > Streptophyta > Magnoliopsida > Poales > Poaceae > Panicum > Panicum miliaceum. Next base: position 28,297,699 of record CM064060.1, read on the forward strand.
TTCTATTGGTGGTTCCTTTCTAGGGACAACCTTCCGAGGAAGATTAGAAGGATGAGATAGATAAGGTGTTGTAGCCTTCTTGTGCCAAGAGTAGTTCGAGGTGTTCCCAGAATCATCGAATTCGATGGAGAAATCCGTAGGGTAGAGTAGTACTCCTTCCTCCAGTGCTCGTGGTTCGGGTGAGGGCCTAACAGACAAATCAATGGATGAAGAAGATACGGGGTTGGATTCGTCTGATGAGGCTTCCACAAAGCATGACATTGCTTTTTCCTGGAGGGGTTTGGGAACTACAATGGAGGAAGTGTGTTTTTCTAGGATGCGATCAAGGATTTCCTTTCCATCCGTCATGGTTTTGCGTGCAAGCGAACCTCTGGCAGCAATATGAAGACATAGGGCAGAGGTCATGTCTAAACCCACATAAAAGATGTGCAAAGCTTCATCATCGGGTATAGACAAACTTGGGCTGGATGCCAAAAGGCGTGAAAACCTAGCCCATGCTGCAGCTATGGATTCCTTCTCTAACTGCTCAAATGCAAGGATGTCACTCCATGGAGAGGTTATGTGGGATAAGGGATAGAATGAGAGACAAAAGTTATTTCGGAGCATTCCCCAATCACCATTCGCACTCCCCATGTTGCGGGTGTACCATTGCTCCGCCCTCTCTGTGAGAGAGAAAAGAGATACTGCTTTAGCACTTCACCCGTGAGTATTCAAGGGTATCGTATGTCCACGAGGAACGGAGAAACTAGCCTTCTAACTAGTTCGTCCAAGGACAAACAAGAGATAAGTTGGCGAGGATAGAGAGGATTCCTATGGTTTTAGAGTTTCTAGCGAAGATAAGCTTAACCTCTACTTGCTTACTTCAGGCACAAGTCTGACCTTGGTCTGCCAAGGACCTCCGGCTATTAGCTCTACTCCAAACCCAGGCGGGGGGGGGGGGGGGGGGGGGACACTACAGTAACGACGAAGCAGCTTCGTAGCGGACGGATAGGGCTGTCACCACCTGCCGTCTACCCCACAGTGCCAGCTAAGCTCGCAGCAAACAAAGTTAAACTAGAGCCTAGACATCATGTCTACGCTTGTCGTCTACTACTCCAGCGTCGCGCAGGGTTACCCGTCTTTATCAGGGGCCCTCTACTAGAGCAACCGTTACGGGAACGGACGATGAACTCGTAAGCAAATAAAGAATAAAACTTACTTAACTAAAGACTCACCACCGAAGGAGATCACGAACACTTACTTAGAAAGGAAGCATCCGTCGAGGTACAAGTTGGAGAAGAGCGCCGACAGGCCGGCGCCCCTCCGACCTCACTCTCTCCCTATTTTCCAAGCTCTATGGAGCTAGGGTTTCGCCTTGGAGTGGAGATTTGCTCTTCTTGTTGTGTGTTGAATTAGGGGCTCTCCTCCTCCTTATATAGCCCTCCAAGGGTGGATCTTTGTGTGAGCTTTCAAGGTGGTACCATCCATGGCTGGCGTAGGCAGCGCGGTGGGAGTCTGTAGGCAAAAGTTAGGCCTGTTTGGGCCTAGTAGTGGGTCGGCCGACCCCTTTCTATTGCTGTTTGGCTCCCTCTTCTGCCAGTGGACTCCTTGTGGGCCTCTTTTGTGGGCTGTTGGGTGCTTCCCAGAAGTTAAGTGGGTTTAGCATATCATTTGGCCCTTGGATCCTTGTTCCCGTCTCTGATTTTGTCGAGAGTGTGTTTTCTCTTGGACTCGGGCTGATTTGCTTTGGAATGTGGGCCCTCCAATTCTTGTGCTCATGTAACATGCTCTAAAATGTATGTTTACCTTTGTTTGAGCACGGTTTTCCTCCGTATGCAGACATGGTCTTCTGAAAATAGTGATTCACCAAAACTTGTGGAAATGATTAGTATTAAACTCCTATCTCTAGTTTGGTGTTTGTTTATCACTGTTCATTGCAAGAGTTGATGGTAAGATATGGCACTTAAGGACTATCAACAGTGGCTGCGATGCTACTCCGTTGCCATTGAAGTCTGTGGGGGCTCTAACTCAACTAAAGCCCTCTACTTCCCAATGGCCCTGGAAACCTCTCCACCCACGTGGCTGGAAACTCTCCGGTCAAACTCCATCGACTCCTGGGATGCTCTGAAGCAGGTCTTCGTCGAAAACTTATAGGGCTCCATGATCCCGGCAGGTACTCGCCATCACTTGTCGCAGGTCAAGCAAGAGGAGAACGAGACGCTGAGGTCGTACACACGCTGCTTCTTAGACACCTGCGCAACCATCACCGATGAGGAGGTCATCCGCTGCTTCCGCAACGGACTGTCCATGAAGCAAACGTACAGGGAGTTCAGGAGAAACCTCCCGACTACCGTACTCGAGCTTTGTGACATGATGCAGCGATGGGCGGATCAAGAAGATGAGGAGAATGAACGCTTCCCCAAGCGCAAGAGCAACAAGGGCAACAACAACAACCGCCCCGACAAGGGCCAGTGCTCGGGAGCCACCCGCAAGCGGAAGCCCGAAGAACAAATGGCCAACTGTGGCAGAACCACCTGAATTAATCCGGCTCAAGTGTATTAACCATCACCATTAGGGCAATCTCGGTTAACCTTACACTTCAAATGGAGTAATTCATTGGTCTGTCGGGTAACCTCCCGATACAACCACGGTAAAGCGGATCGAAGCCATACATACAAATACTCATGCGAAGATGAGCCCAGAGAATACCACATTCCAGCAGATTTTACAAAGATTACCATAAGTGAATATTACAAACCATGTTTGAGTTTAGTAACCAAGTGCTTCAGTGATCATAACCAATAAGTTCTTCAGAGTTTAAGTTGCAGCAGAAATAAGATAACGAAAGCTACTCGACGATAAAGGATGTCTCGATGAAGCCCGTACGAGACATCACTCGGCATTATCTCCATTGGCCGGGGGCGTATCCCATTCCACCGACCAACCAGGAGGAAGGGTACAAGGCCAAGTCAAACTAGCAATCATGTCCTCGAAAGTTTCACCTGAAAACAAGCCACAAGCAAGGCTGAGTATGCTAATACTCAGCAAGTCTTACCCGTGTAGTGGAATCTACTCCACCGACTCTAGACATGCAAGGCTTTTTGGCTCAGGGGTTTATTTTGCCGAAAAGCAAATACGAGTGGGTCCTTACTTTCAACTTTTAGCTCAAGATTCTAGTTTCATTAACCATTCTAGATAAGCAGCTATCCAATATCATTCATGGTGAAGCATTAAATTTCATCCAACAAGTTCATTCATCATCATTGTTCCTCTTCTTACTCTGTGTGGTAAAAGAGATTAAGCAGTCTCAATAGCCGTGAGAAACGGATGATTCGAATCGAAATTCTTAACCTTGCAAGGGAAACCTAAACACACGTCACGTGGTTACTCCTAGAGTCACACGTGCAACTTTTCCCCTTTCTTTCCTGGTCGTGGATCGGAGCTACCCCCCGAGAGTACAAGAGCCCCACGCCACGGTTCGGCGCCGGGTCGTGACCACTCTCTGCACTCGCCATATGCACATGGGACTCGGAGCTACCCTCCGAGAGTACAAGAGCCCCACGCCACGGTTCGGCGCCGGGTCGTGGCCACTCTCTGCACCTGCCATATGCACATGGGACCGAAGTTCAAAGGGTAGGTTGTCGTCCACTTGCCGGGCCAATCAGGTACTTAAGCTTACCGATTACCATATTCTCGGCATGTGGTTAGTACGTTCAAAGACTTAACCACCACTACCACACACTGCGGCCTTAGCATTTTTCACTAAACAGACGGGCCTCAATCGTAAACATCGTACCATAGCCCGTCCGTTGTCCTTATGATTGCAGCGTGTAGTAGACATTCAACTCCTATTGTGACAACCCTGGTATTTGCAATTCCAAAAAAATCAATGACATTAGCCTAACTCTATGTTTTAAACCAACTAATGAGAGGGTGGAAAGAATTAAAACGGGTTCAGTTGGAATTCAAATTTAAATTGGGCACATTTGGACACATTTGAAACTTTTAAATTAACTTTAAAACCATAAGCCAAATGAGATTTTGCCTGAAACCAAAGTTGTAGAACTTTTTATTTTGAGCAACTTTCGTGTTCAAAAGTTTTTGAAATTCAAATCAGAAAGAGGAGAAAACGCCCTGTTTGCACCCAACCCCCTGAACTTTTTCGAATTTTTGCACTTCGGTCCCTCGTTTCTCCCCCTCCTCTGCCGCGCCGCGCGCGCTCGCCCGCCCGCCGCGCGCCAGGTGGCCGGCGTCGCCTGACCGGCGCGAAGCGCCAAGCCAGTGGCCGCCGCACCACCCCGCCACGGCCGGCTTTGCCCCGCCCCGACGCCGCGCGGCCAGTCCCCGCCCGCGCGTACTGCCGCGCCCAGGCCGCCGCCCGCCCGCCCAGTGGCCGCGCTCCGCCGTGCCGCCCCGGCCCCCGCGCCCCGCCAGCTGCCGCTCCTGCCCTCCGCCCGAGCCGCTGCAGCAGCTGCTCCCCAATCCGCACGCCGCGCTATCTCCTCGCGCCCACGCCAAAATCGCGGCCGCCCAGTCCCACCGGAGCGCCGCCGCCCGCGCTGCCGTCGCCGCCGCCGCCCCTGCTCGCCGTGGACAGCACGACTCCGACCCCCTCCGTCCAAGCCGAGCCCCTGAGTAGCTTCCCCACGCGCCACTGAAGCTCACCGACCGGACCACGCCGCCCCAAGCCCGCCGGAGCACCGCCGTCGACGCGAGCCGCGCCGCCGCCGCCTCTGCTCCAACGCCGGCGAGCCCTTCCCGGCCGTCCCCCACCTGAACAACACCCCCACAAGGTAGCCCTCGCACCCCTGAACCTTCCCCGACCCCCGCCCCTCGCCGCCGGCGAGCCCCCTCGCCGGAATTTCGGCCGGCCGCCGTACCCGAGCCGCCGAGGACCCAATTGCAAGGATTTAAATCTTTAGAAGGGTCTGAGCGTAAGATTCAAGGACCTAGTTGTAAAAGAAAGTTTCAAACCTAGATTCAAATTCAGTGAACTTGTAAAATTCGTATAAAATCGTAGAAAATTCAGAAAAATGCAAACTCAACTGTTCTGGAATCCTCAGAACAAACTCTACCACTTTTGTTACAAACGTTTTCTCAGTATCTCAAAATATTTTGCTCTACATTAAATAGAAGCTTTAATGGACTTATTTTGTACCCACTGTTCTAGAACAATGCTGACCCTAGATTTTGGGCAGTGAATTAGTTGCTTGATGTTAAGGACTGTATAAAAAGATCAGGCCCAAATTCCATCTCTAGCTCTACTGTTTGTTAAACTTAGTTTTAATTCATGTGTAAGTAGAATGTTTTATCCCTGCAGTTAGGTGGTGAGTCACCCATTGAATTTTTTTCCTATGCTAATGTATTGGTACCTAGAAGCCAGAGAAAAATTAGGAGACTTTTTATCTCACAGTAACCTACTTATTTGATTTATGTGCTAATAACATACATTAAATCAAGAAAATAGTATCTTAGCTTGGAAAATTCCCAAATTATTACTGGGAGTTACACTGTGGTAGTGGTTGCTGTGTAAAAAGTTTCATGGACAAAAACCCTATGTAGGGTCCTGTAAAAATGAATCTTTGAAAAGCCTAGGTGTAGAATGTCATATTTTCTATGCTCTGGATACTGCATAATAAATCCTACAAAACTTACAGTAGCTTCTGCATGCTTAAGTGAGAGCTCTGTAAAAATCTTAGACTCATTTGTTGCACCAATTGTTCTGTACAAAAAGAACAAGTATCTAACAGCAACAATGAAATATATTTTTCAGAATTAATATGTTACATAAAATTGGCTGAAAATTTTACAGTAAGCACATCTTTCCTTGATGTGCCTAAATTCCAAAATTCATGACCAGAAACTATCCCTTGTAGTAATTACTCTCAAATCGTAATCAAGTGCTATTTCCACGACTTAAACTTGTGCACTCATGTAGAATCGACGACTCTCGCCGATGGAACCTACGAGCTGGTGCCTGCGTCCGAGAGTGAGCAGCGTGAAGCTCAAGCAAATCTAACTGAAGCTTTTGAAGACCCGAGCCCAAGTTCGGAAGATCCCCAAGCGAACTGCGAAGGCAAGCCCCGGAGCATAACCCATTCTTTCCGAAATTATGCAACTCATTACTCTTTGCTGGTGCATTAAGTTTATAGGAGTTGGATGAAAACTTAGTTGCATGATGTCAGGAACCCTTGCGTGAAAACTAGATGTAAGGTTCGATAGACTGCTGTGCTAATAGGACTCCGGTAAAAGTCGAGTGATTTCCTGTCACTCGCGAGAAAATAGGAGTTGAATGACTACTACACGCTGCAATCATAAGGACACGGACGGGTTATGTAACGATGGTTACGATTGAGGCCCGTCTGTCTAGTGAAAAATGCTAAGGCCGCAGGGTGTGGTAGTGATGGTTAAGTCTTTGAACGTACTAAACACATGCCGAGATTATGGGAATCGGTAAGCTTAAGTACCTGATCGGCCCGGCAAGGGGACGGCATCCTACCCTTTGAACTTCGGTCCCATGTGCATATGGCGAGTGCAGAGAGTGGTCACGACCCGGCGCCGAACCGTGGCGTGGAGCTCTTGTACTCTCGGAGGGTAGCCCCGATCCATGACCCGGAAAGAAAGGGGAAAAGTTGCACGTGTGACTCTAGGGAGTAACCACGTGACGTGTGTTTGGGTTTCCCTTGCAAGGTTAAGAAATTCGATTCGAATCGTCCGTTTCTCACGGCTATTGAGACTGCTTAACCATTTTTACCCACAGAGTAAGAAGAGGAACAATGATGATGAATGAACTGGTTGGATGGAAAATTTAATGCTTCACCATGTATGCATTAGATAGCTGCTTACCTAGACTGGCTAACGAAACTAGAATCTTGAGCTAAAAGTTGAAAGTAAGGACCCACTTGTAGATGCTTTTCGGCAAAACAAACCCCTGAGCCAAAAAGCCTTGCATGTCTAGAGTCGATGGAGTAGTCCCCACTACACGGGTAAGTCTTGCTGAGTATTAGTATACTCAGTCTTGCTTGTGACTCGTTTTCAGGTGAGCCCTTTGAAGACATGATTGCTAGCTTGACTTGGCCCTGCACTCTTCCCCCTGGTTGGTCGGTGGAATGGGATGCGCCCCCGTCCAACGGAGATAAGGCCGAGTGATGTCTCGTACGGGCTTCATCGAGACAATCCTGTATCGTCGAGTAGTTTCCGTTGTTTATTTCCGCTGCAACTTAACTCTGAAGAACTTATTTATGTTAATTGAAGTACTTGTTTTCTAAACTCAAAAGCTTGGCCTGTAATATTTACTTATGCTAATGATGTAATATTTGCTGGAATGTGGTATTCTCTGGGCTCATCGTCGCATGAGCATTTGTATGTACGGCGCTCGATCCGTTCACCGTGGTTGTATCGGGAGGTTATACCCGACAGACCAGTGGATTACTCCGTTTGAAGTGTAAGGTTAACCGAGGATGCCTTAATGGTGATGGTTAATACACTTGAGCCGGATTAATTCAGGTGGTTCTGCCACACCTATAATCTCGCGAGTGACAGGAAATCACTCGGCTTTTACCGGAGTCCTATTAGCATAGCATTCTATCGAACCTGATATCTAGTGTTCAGGGCATGGGTACCTAACATCATGCAACTAAGTTTTCATTCAACTCCTATAAACTTAGTGCACAAGCAAGAGAGTAATGAGTTGCATAATTTTAGGAAAGGAATAGGGTTATGCTCTGGGGCTTGCCTTCTTGTGAACAGTTAGCTTGGGGCTCTTCCGAACTTGGGCTCGGGTCTTCGAGAGCTTCAGTTAGATTTACTTGAGCTTCTCGCTGCTCACTCTCGGACTCGGGCACCAGCTCGTAAGTTCCGTCGGCTAGAGTAGTTGTTTCTACATGAATGCACAAGTGTAAGGAGTGGTGATGGTAAACGACATGATTTCCTTCACGATAAAGTTGCAGTCTGTAAAACATGAGTTTTGTTGTGAAGTGAGTTACTTTATCATTCGTGGGCAATCGTTAATAGAGTGGAATAGTACAATAAGTAACTTCGTTAAGCAAGGTGGGGTGGGTGTTCATGGGGAACTTATGTTCCTCATGGAAACATGATTTAACTGTAACTACTACAGTGATTAGTTTCTGGTCATGAAACCTTGGATCTAGACACATTAGGGAAAGATAAGCTTACTGTAAAATTTTTAGATATTTTCATGCAGCAGAATAATTATGAAAAATATAATACATGGTTGCTGCTAGATTCTTGTTCCTTTTGTACAGAACAAAAGGTGCAAAAACTGAGACTAAGATTTTTACAGAGCTTTCATTTAATCATTCAGGAGCTACTTTAATTTTTATAGGATTTATTATGCAGTTTTTAGAGCATAGAAAATATGACATTACAAACCTAGGTTATTCGAGGATTTATTTTTACAGGATCCTACACAGGGTTTTTGTCCATGAAACGTTTTACACAGCATCCTCTACCACTGAATAACGTCTAGTAAAAATATGAGGATTTTCCAAGCTAAGATACTATTTTCTTGATTTAATGTATGTTATTAGCACATAAATCAAATAAATATGTTCCTGTGAGATAAAAAGTCTCTAAATTTTTCTATGGCATCTAGGTACCATTACACCATAATAAAAAAAGTTTCATTAGGTGAATCACAATTTAGCAACAGGGATAAAAATATTTAGCCAATCATGGCATGAAACTAAACTTAGCAAGAAGTATATCTAGAAGTAGATTCTGAGCTTGATCTTTTTAGGGTGGCCTATTTATCAGGTAATTTCCTCACTGTAATGGCGACGCGCGGGGGGTGGAGGCACGGTAATGGCGCGGGATTGGCCGCGGTGGGCGGCTCAGTGCACCGGCGCGGCGTGCGGAGGGCGGAGGCGCGCGACTGGCGGCCAGAAATCTTGCGTGACGGATGGAAGATAGCGCGGCACGGGGATTGGGGGACAGCTGCAGCAGCGGCTCGGGCGGGTCGCGGCGAGCGGTGTGGCACGGCGCGGCGCGGCCGGTGGGCGCGGCGGGCGGCGAGCAGAGGCGCGGCTGGCGTGGCGCGCGTGGCGAGCTGGGGCTGGGCAGCGCGGCGGGGGGGGGGGGGGGGGGGGCAAAGCCGTGCTCGGGGGCGAAGACCGGCGGCCACTGGCCTGGCGGCTTGCGCCGGTCAGGCATCGCCGGCCACCTGGCCGGTGTGTCGGGCGGGGAGGGGAGAGAGAGGAGGGGAAAGAGGGTCTATTCGTGAAATTTGAAAAGTTCCAAGGGGCTGGTTGCAAACAGGCTGTTTTCTCCACTTTCTAATTTGAATTTCAAAAACTTTTGAACACGAAAGTTGTTCAGAATAAAAAGTTCTACAAGTTTGGTTTCAGGCAACACCTCATTTGGCTTGTGGTTTGAAAGTTAATTTAAAAATTCAAAGGTATTCATATGTGCCCAATTTCAATTTGAATTTCAACTTAACTTGTTCTAATTCTTTTCACCCTTTTATTAGTTGGTTAAGCATACGGTTGGGCTAATGACATTGCTTTAGAAGTGTAATTTATCAGGGTTGTTACAGCCTTCCCCCCTTAACAAGAATCTCGCCATGAGATTCGGTTTTTGGGTGGACAGGGGTGCATATACCAGTGGTTGAGATAAGAAAACCAGGGAAATTTTGGTTTAGGTAGCTCTCGGTTTCCCAGGTGGCTTCTTCTTCAGTGTGATGATTTCATTGAACCTTATACATTTTAATTACTTTCCTCCTGGTCCCTCTTTCTTTTCGATCCAAAATTTTAACCGGGTGTTCGACATACGAGAGGTCGGGTTCTACCAATATTTCTTGTTGTTCCACAATCTCGGTAGGGACTCGAATACACTTCTTGAGTTGAGATACGTGGAAGACATCATGGGTGGCCGTGAGCTGAGGGGGCAGTCGTAATTTGTAGGCTACGGGTCCGCAACTTTCAATGATTTCGTAAGGACCAACATAACGGGGAGCTAGTTTGCCTTTGATTCCGAATCTTTGCACTCCCTTGATTGGTGAAACTCGAAGATAGACATGATCGCCAACTTCGAATTTTAGGGGCTTTCTCCTTTTGTCGGAATAGCTCTTCTGCCGGGCTTGTGCGGCTTTAAGATTTGCTTGTATTACTTTTACTTTCTCCTCTGCCTCGATTACCAGGTCGGGTCCAATTATTTTACGTTCTCCGGTTTGTGACCAGCTCAAAGGAGTTCGACACCTTCGTCCGTACAGGGCCTCAAATGGTGCCATTTTCAAACTCGTTTGATAGCTATTGTTGTACGAGAACTCTGCTAGGGGTAGACATTTGTCCCAATTCTTGTCATAGTGAATGACGCAAGCTCTTAGCATGTCTTCAAGAATTTGGTTTACTCTTTCCGTTTGTCCGTCAGTCTAAGGATGGTATGCTGAGCTGCGAATCAGTTTAGTACCAAGAGACGTTTGCAGTTGTTCCCAAAAGCGTGCTACAAACTGAGTACCACGATCAGAAATAATTGTCTTAGGTATTCCATGTAGGCAAACAATACGATTGAGGTAAATCTCGGCATATTTCTTGGCAGAATAGGTGGTGTGTACCGGAAGGAAATGTGCCGTCTTTGTGAGTCTATCAATGATAACCCATATGGAATCATGTTTCTGGGAAGTGTTTGGTAGTCCAACGATGAAGTCCATACTTATGTCTTCCCACTTCCAGGATGGTATAGGTAACGGTTGAAGTTTACCGGCTACTTTCAAGTGGCTAGCTTTTACTCTCTGGCACGTGTCACATTCTGAGACATACGTAGCAATTTCTCTTTTCATTCTAGTCCACCAGAAGTTTTGCCTTAGGTCTTGATACATTTTGCTACTGCCGGGGTGGATAGAGAATTTGGAAAGATCTGCCTCATCAAGAATTTGCTTGCGGAGTTCATGGTTCTTTGGGACGACTATACGACTTTCGAACCATAGAACTCCCTTATGGTCCTGGCGGAAACATTTATACTTCTCCTCACCTAGAGAGAGTTTTTGTTTGATGATCTTAATTCCTTCATCATGTAGTTGTGCCATGACGATTTGGTCATGAAGAGTGGGCTCAACTGAGATGTGATTTAGAGTGCCTTGGGAAACCATTTCCATGTTAAGCTTCCTCATTTCTGCACACAATGTCTCATTGTAGGATTCCATGGATAAGCAATGGCAATGGGACTTGCGGCTTAGTGCATCTGCGACTACATTAGCCTTGCCGGGGTGATAGTGCACTTCAAGGTCATAATCCTTGATTAATTCTAGCCATCTTCGTTGTCTCATATTCAGATCGGCTTGTGTGAAGATATACTTGAGACTCTTATGATCAGTGTAGATATTGCACTGTGTACCCATGAGATAGTGCCTCCATATTTTCAGAGCGTGAATTATAGCTGCAAGCTCAAGATTATGAGTGGGATAATTCTGCTCGTGGGGCCGGAGGGCTCGTGAGGCATATGCAATCACTCGATTCTCTTGCATAAGCACACATCCTAGAGCAGTACCCGATGCGTCACAATACACATCGAACGACTTGGTATTATCGGGTTGAGCTAACACTGGTGCAGTAGTCAGATGCTCTCTGAGAGTGTGGAAAGCTTCTTCACATTTCTCATTCCATACAAACTTTACTTCCTTCTTTAACAGTTCAGTCATGGGCTTAGCAATTCGAGAGAAATCCGGGATGAAGCGACGGTAGTAACCGGCTAAGCCGAGAAAACTGCGAATCTGATGAACAGAGGTAGGGGGTTTCCAATCCATCACCTCTTGTACCTTGCTGGGGTCAACAGCTATGCCTTCGCTGGAGATCGTGTGACCCAAGAACTTTACAGTATCCAACCAGAATTCACACTTAGAAAACTTAGCATAGAGCTGATGGTCTCTGAGTCGCTGAAGAACAATGCGAAGGTGCTTGGCATGCTCTTCCTCATCCTTGGAATAGATAAGGATGTCGTCGATGAACACTACGACGAATTTGTCAAGTTCGGGCATGAATACCGAATTCATGAGATACATGAAGTAGGCAGGGGCATTTGTGAGTCCAAAGGACATGACCAAGAATTCATATAGTCCATATCGTGTGGAGAAGGCGGTCTTAGGAATATCACACGGGCGAATCTTGATCTGATGATATCCCGAACGAAGATCAATTTTTGAGAAGACTCTGGCTCCGGTTAATTGATCGAAAAATACATCGATACGAGGAAGTGGGTATTTATTCTTAATGGTTACTGTGTTGAGAGGCCGGTAGTCAACGCATAACCTCAAACTGTCATCCTTCTTCTTTACGAATAGGGCTGGACATCCCCACGGTGACGCGCTAGGGCGAATGAAACCTTTGTCCAGTAGTTCTTGGAGTTGAATTTTTCAGCTCTGCCAATTCTTTAGGGGGCATCCTATATGGTCTTTTGGAGATAGGTGCAGTGCCCGGTTGCAGTTCGATGATGAACTCAATATCCCTATCCGGTGGCATTCCTGGTAAGTCATCCGGAAAAACGTCGGCATACTCGTTTACCATAGGAATATCCTCTAGCTTAAGTCCTTCCATCATGTAAGCACAGGAATTCGTGCAATCCAGGAATGGTAGGTAAAGGGTGGTGGCTCCGTGACTAGGTGAATTTATTTCCACAGCTCGGGACGAGGGGTCCAGTGTGACTTTGTGCAAAATCATCCAATTCATACCCAAAATAAGATCTATGCCGTCAAGGGGTAAAAGAACCAAGTTTGTGTTGCTGGTTTTACTACCCAACTTGACTGGTACTTGTCTGATCATTTGATTCGAAGCAATTTTACCACCCGGTGTTGATATCATATATGACCCTTTTGTGTGACAAACATCCAAGCCTACTTTTGCACCGAATTTTGCACTTATGAAACTATGCGATGCACCAGAATCAAACAATATAACTGCAGGCTTGTTATGGATAGAGAATGTACCCGACATCACTGGGGCTCCTTCAGGAAGCTCTGCAAGCGTGGTGAAGTTAATCCGTCCTTGCTTGACCTGCAGGGTCTGTCTCTTGCCCCTGTTCTTGTTGTTCGGGTTGGATCCCTGACCTTGGTTGGGCGGCCCATACTGAGGGCATTCTCGTGCAAAGTGGTTGGAACTCCCGCATTTGAAACAACGATTCGCGGGGCTGGGTCGAAGAGACTGTTGAAGAGTGGGCCTCGGACCATTCTGTGGAGGCATCGGGGGTCGTACCATGCCTGGCTGCTGTGGGGGTCTGGCAATCCATCTCCCTGGCTGAGGGGCCCTTGGTGGAGGTGTGGGTGCGGCATTTTGCACGATGCGATACCTTGGTGGCTGAGCACTTGAAGGTCCAGCGGGTGCCTTTGTCTTCTTCTCTGCCCGGTGTGCCACTGAATGTGCTCATTAGCATCCTCCAACTCAAGGCTCAGATCATGGAGCTGCTCCTCCAAGTGTGCTATCATATCATTTCTCTCACCCATGAGGGTGTCCTGCTCCTGAATTTGGCCCTCAAGTTGGCCAATCTGAGCATCTCTGTCCTCAAGATCCTTACTGAGTTCCTTAATCTGCTCATCCCTGGTATCTGCCATCATGTGGTAGGCCTGTGCAAGATCAGTGAGCTGTACAAGCGCCTGACTCTAGAGAGTCTGAAGTCGGTAGAGTGCATTCATGCACCGCACGGAGGTCTCAATGGTCTCCTGGGCATGAAATTCCACCAAGTACTGTGAGTGCTGCACCCTGTTGAGCCAAAAAGGGTCGTTGTCCTGGGCAGCAGGAAACAAACCAATAGGAGCGAGTGTGACAACCTCGGGACGCTGCGCACAAAAAGTGGTGAGCGCCCTCATGGCCGCAAGCTCCCAAGTATCAGCCAAACGGCGACCAACAGCCTCAATCTCCAAGGCGGGCCACTCCGGGTGTAGCGGGTGTGGAAATAGAGTCACGCTCACACGGCACTGGGTAACTCCATTCTCCGCAAACTCCAGTCCGGCGTAACGTGGGGGAATTAGATAGCCCACGGTGCTCAACACGTCCCACAAAATAGAGGGAAAGCCCTCCCAGTGGAGACACTGTGAGTGAACGCATCCATCCTCATCCACCATCATGGCAGCTGTCTCGGCCATCTGAACAAAAGATCAAATGGGTGAGGCCAAGAAAAAGTGTGAAAAGCACAGGGACAGATTCTGTATAGAGTGCAAAAATAACTATAACTTCCACAGTTCATATCCAAAAATTCTCAAATTTCACCAAAACACTCCTAAGGTATTTGTGCACCACTTTTCTATTCAACACTTTGGCTGGATTAGGCTCTAAGATGGCTGTTCCCTTAAGGTCTCACTTCTCTGTCTACCCAGAATTTTCAGTGAACAGAGGGCTAGAGTCTCGTGCATCAGAGAAATCTACCCGGCCAAAAGGTACCAAATTTTAACAGCAGCTACCTGGGTAAATTTGGAACAAGTTTTGTGTTGTACTCTTTTGCAGAAAACTGTAGGAAGGGGGCCTAAAGATTTAAGGGGCAGAAGTGCTTATTCTGGACAGAAATCTGACATTCCATGGTTTCTGTTATTTCTTACTATCCCTAAGTTCAGAATTTTTCGTATTTAGACAGGAGGTAGAACACAAAATTTGGAACAATTCTTTCAACATGAACTTTACCAGAAAAGGTCATTTTCTTTGTTCAATAAATCTCTCTTTTCGGTCATGGCAGATTTGTGACAGATTCGCTAAATAGTCCTTATGCAAAATCACGCTTAGATACGCAAGAACCTTTCCACTCTCATCCAACGCATTTTCAATTTCAGATATATATGGTCATGATGCATGCATGTCCTATTCGTCCTCACAAAATAAAATAATTGCCAAATAGCTTTGGTCTTACGAGGTTAGTTCCGGTGGCATACACAATACGCCTCTCACTATAATAGCTAGTCGAGATTTTCTAACCGTTCTTTAACTTATCGTAATTGCGGTTAGTGTACCTGCAGAAGATGGATAGAGCACATATATTTCATGAACCTTTCATGCCAGCACTCATAAAAGCGTCCGTATTCATTACCGTTTACTTATAGAAACGATATCTGTACAATTTCCGCCGTACAGACGACGTTAACATACGCTATCAAGATAGCGTATTCACGGGGGTACCGTCATGAGATGGGGGTATGAACAGCGATCGCCATACCCTGCGCCAAACCTTCTACTCCCAATATATTCAACTAACAGTTGGCATATTGGCAGCACCTCAAGTAAGCCACAGCTTGAGGGCAGCGACAGGAAGGCCAAACTCTCTCAGTTGGCTGAGGATTCTTACCTTCTTACCTTAGCGATGAGTGCGTCGTTACAGAATTTAAGGTCGGTTGTGCACGAAAGTAAGTTTTGACAGAAAGCAATGTGCTGGAAGTCAGTTGATAATAAATAGAAGTTAGATAGCCACCTACTAACTTTTCCATAATCCCTTAGGGCTTTACGAACTAGGCACCATCCTTAACGCACCAACGTATTTCGCAACACATCCTTCTAGTCAAGTTTTATGAATAAATTTTTAAGGCTTGTTGCATTCTCTGGCGTATGCATTTCGGCTCTGGTGCCGGCTGTAGCACCAGCTACGGCTCTGATACCAGCTGTGGCAGAACCACCTGAATTAATCCGGCTCAAGTGTATTAACCATCACCATTAGGGCAATCTCGGTTAACCTTACACTTCAAACGGAGTAATTCATTGGTCTGTCGGGTAACCTACCGATACAACCACGGTAAAGCGGATCGAAGCCATACATACAAATACTCATGCGAAGATGAGCCCAGAGAATACCACATTCCAGCAGATTTTACAAAGATTACCATAAGTGAATATTACAAACCATGTTTGAGTTTAGTAACCAAGTGCTTCAGTGATCATAACCAATAAGTTCTTCAGAGTTTAAGTTGCAGCGGAAATAAGATAACGAAAGCTACTCGACGATAAAGGATGTCTCGATGAAGCCCGTACGAGACATCACTCGGCATTATCTCCATTGGCTGGGGGCGTATCCCATTCCATCGACCAACCAGGAGGAAGGGTACAAGGCCAAGTCAAACTAGCAATCATGTCCTCGAAAGTTTCACCTGAAAACAAGCCACAAGCAAGGCTGAGTATGCTAATACTCAGCAAGTCTTACCCGTGTAGTGGAATCTACTCCACCGACTCTAGACATGCAAGGCTTTTTGGCTCAGGGGTTTGTTTTGCCGAAAAGCATATACGAGTGGGTCCTTACTTTCAACTTTTAGCTCAAGATTCTAGTTTCATTAACCATTCTAGATAAGCAGCTATCCAATATCATTCATGGTGAAGCATTAAATTTCATCCAACTAGTTCATTCATCATCATTGTTCCTCTTCTTACTCTATGTGGTAAAAGGGATTAAGCAGTCTCAATAGCCGTGAGAAACGGACAATTCGAATCGAATTTCTTAACCTTGCAAGGGAAACCTAAACACACGTCACGTGGTTACTCCCAGAGTCACACGTGCAACTTTTCCCCTTTCTTTCCGGGTCGTGGATGGGAGCTACCCCCCGAGAGTACAAGAGCCCCACGCCACGGTTCGGCACCGGGTCGTGACCAGTCTCTGCACTCACCATATGCACATGGGACTCGGAGCTACCCTCCGAGAGTACAAGAGCCCCACGCCACGGTTCGGCGCCGGGTCGTGGCCACTCTCTGCACCTGCCATATGCACATGGGACCGAAGTTCAAAGGGTAGGTTGTCGTCCACTTGCCGGGCCAATCAGGTACTTAAGCTTATCGATTACCATATTCTCGGCATGTGGTTAGTACGTTCAAAGACTTAACCATCACTACCACACACTGCGGCCTTAGCATTTTTCACTAAACAGACGGGCCTCAATCGTAAACATCGTACCATAGCCCGTCCGTCGTCCTTATGATTGCAGCGTGTAGTAGAAATTCAACTCCTATAATCTCGCGAGTGACAGGAAATCACTCGGCTTTTACCGGAGTCCTATTAGCATAGCATTCTATCGAACCTGATATCTAGTGTTCAGAGCATGGGTACCTAACATCATGCAACTAAGTTTTCATTCAACTCCTATAAACTTAATGCACAAGCAAGAGAGTAATGAGTTGCATAATTTTAGGAAAGGAATAGGGTTATGCTCCGGGGCTTGCCTTCTTGTGAACAGTTAGCTTGGGGCTCTTCCGAACTTGGGCTCGGGTCTTCGAGAGCTTCAGTTAGATTTACTTGAGCTTCTCGCTGCTCACTCTCGGACTCGGGCACCAGCTCGTAAGTTCCGTCGGCTAGAGTAGTTGTTTCTACATCAATGCACAAGTGTAAGGAGTGGTGATGGTAAACGACATGATTTCCTTCACGATAAAGTTGCAGTCTGTAAAATATGAGTTTTGTTGTGAAGTGAGTTACTTTATCATTCGTGGGCAATCGTTAATAGAGTGGAATAGTACAATAAGTAACTTCGTTAAGCAAGGTGGGGTGGGTGTTCATGGGGAACTTATGTTCCTCATGGAAACATGATTTAACTGTAACTACTACAGTGATTAGTTTCTGGTCATGAAACCTTGGATCTAGGCACATTAGGGAAAGATAAGCTTACTGTAAAATTTTCAGATATTTTCATGCAGCAGAATAATTATGAAAAATATAATACATGGTTGCTGCTAGATTCTTGTTCCTTTTGTACAGAACAAAAGGTGCAAAAACTGAGACTAAGATTTTTACAGGGCTTTCATTTAATCATGCAGGAGCTACTGTAATTTTTATAGGATTTATTATGCAGTTTTCAGAGCATAGAAAATATGACATTACACACCTAGGTTATTCGAGGATTTACTTTTACAGGATCCTACACAGAGTTTTTGTCCATGAAACGTTTTACACAGCATCCACTACCACTGAGTAACTTCTAGTAAAAATATGAGGATTTTCCAAGCTAAGATACTATTTTCTTGATTTAATGTATGTTATTAACACATAAATAAAATAAATAGGTTCCTGTGAGATAAAAAGTCTGTAAATTTTTCTATGGCATCTAGGTACCATTACACCAGTACAGAAAAAGTTTCATTAGGTGAATCACAATTTAGCAACAGGGATAAAAATATTTAGCCAATCATGGCATGAACCTAAACTTAGCAAGAAGTATATCTAGAAGTAGATTCTGAGCTTGATCTTTTTAGGGTGGCCTATTTATCAGGTAATTTCCTCACTGTAAATTTTTCAGGGCCAGCACTTGTCTCAAGACAAGTCTATGAATAAAAGCCATTAATCTTTCTATTTTATTTAAAACTAAATCAGGAACCTAAATCAGGCTACACCAATGGACGGATATCCAATGCCGACGGCCGATATCTTGATAGATGCTGCCACAGGACACAAAGTTATCAGTTTCATGGATGGCAATGCTGGGTACAATCAAATATTAATGGCCGAAGAAGATATCTCGAAAACGGCTTTCAGGTGTCCGGGTCACCTTGGTCTATTCGAGTGGGTTGTAATGACCTTTGGGTTAAAGAATGCTGGTGCTACATATCAGCGGGCCATGAACTATATCTTTCACAAGCTCATTGGCGCATCGGTGGAAATTTACATCGACGATGTTGTGGTCAAGTCAAAAGGTCATCAGGAACATCTGGCTGATTTACAAGAAGTACTAGAGTGCACAAGGATGCATGGGTTGAAAATGAACCCGAACAAGTGTGCATTCGGTGTATCGGTCGGGCAATTCTTAGGATTCATAGTCCATGAGCGCGGGATAGAGGTTAACCGGAAGACCATAGACGCCATCAACAAAGTAGTAGCCCCACAGAATAAAACTGAGCTGCAATCCCTCATCGGCAAGGTCAATTTTATCAGAAGATTCATATCCAACCTGTCCGGGCGTATTCGAGCTTTCACTCCTTTGTTGAAATTGAAGCCCGACCAGGAATTCATGTGGGGAGAGGAACAACACAGAGCGATAGAAGATATCAAGCAATATCTGGTTTCATCTCCGGTTTTAGTCCCGCCACAGCCCGGTAAGCCGTTCAAATTATACTTATCAGCTGATGAACAAGCTATTGGATCGGCGTTGGTACAGGAGTTTGAAGGGAAAGAACGGGTGGTATATTATGTCAGCAGAAGACTCTTGGACGCCGAAACAAGATATTCCCCGGTGGAGCGGCTGTGCTTATTTTTATACTTCTCGTGTACCAAGCTCAGGCACTATTTGTTATCGGCAGAGTGCATAGTTGTATGCAAATACGATGTGGTGAAGTATATGCTATCACTGCCGATTTTGAAAGGACGTCGAGTCCTTTTGCTGTGAATTCAGGGCCCCTGTTCTTGTTCTTCACCACTGTGGCGATTAGTCCTTTTGTGATTCGAACTCGAACCCCATCTCGTGATTTTCTTCATACACATCTGCAATTTCAGATTGCGTACTTACCCTCTCTTGCTTGTGTTCTTCGATTCACTTGCAGGATAGCCTTCTCGGCGAGGTCAATCAAGTTGTGCTTGGTTGATAACCAAGGAGCAGCGGTGTAACAGTTGCAAGACTTCGAATCGTGTCTGATTAGAAGCCCGGATCGCCAACATCGAGTCTCCACCAATCGAATCTACCAATACCTATCGGAAGATCGGGCAAGTGCTACATCAAGTGGTATCAGGATTCAGGTTTACCGTGAGGTATAACTTAATGTTCCCTTTTAGATTCATCTCGTGTCTTTACCTACAGTCCACAAAAAAGCCAAAAAAAATTACACTTTCCGCTGTCCTATCACCCCTTTAGCCTTGCAATTTTGTTTCAGTTTTGCTTTGTTCAGTTTGTGTCCGTGGTCGAGTCTTGTTGCTGGTTTAGGTCGTGTTCGTCGTCGTAGTGTCAACCGCCTATCACTCTTTGTTTGTTTCCGCCGCTATCCCATCCACTTTATCCATACAACAAGTCAAGCCACCACATTACTTGACTTGCCCCGCGAGCCGCCTTGTGTGAACTCTCGCCGCGCCAACCCTAGATAGGTTGCGAGCCGCTTCGATCGCCTTTGCAGAGCATACCTGATCCTTGTTTCATCTATTGCTTGCTACATACCAGGGAAGATTGTGCCCTTGGTTTTGTTGTTGAGAGGCCTTGCCAGTTGTGTTTTGGTAGGGAAGGTTTGCCCTAACTTAGTACTGAGTTGTGCCTTCTGAAAACCATAACTTGAGATACCTTCAGTAAAACAGGAATAACTTTTGGCTCCGTGCTCCATTTTGGCTCAATTTTTTACAGCAGATTTCTGACTCCATTTGGGCCACTCAGTACTAAGTACAGTTTTGATTCTCAACAAATTCAAAAAAAATGGGAAGATAAAAAAAATCATTCAAGTTGAATTTAGGTTTTCAAAGAACGTGTTTGTTTTTCTGTAGACCACGTCTGACCTCTGTTTAAGGTCCCAATTTTTGTGGTTCCATCTCTTGTAATCCTTGTTTAGAGAAAAATATAAAAAAAATAGTGCAGAAAAAATCTTGATTCCTACTAGTGCCTTTTCGGAAATTCAGATGAAAATCAGGGAAAAGATAAATCCCTTTGGCAGAGTTGTTGTGTGCTTGTTCTTTGAGCTGTTTCCATCGTTCTTTGTTCCAACTTGTTGTGCTATGTCTAGGACACGTCTTAGCCAGCAACTGTGACTAGTACTTTGGATACTTATTGAACTTTGCTAATCTGTTGCGATTATTGCTAATCCGTTGCTACCATATTGTGCCTGTCCAAGCTCCACATATACTTCTGATCAGCATAGGTTCATCTTGCAACTGTTACACTCAAGCTTACAACAGATTGTACCCCTGCTAGGCTTTGGTAAGAACACTTGCAAGACAGTGGTAAGCCGTTTGAGATTTCACACTCCACTTTCACCACAATTAAATAGTTGTTAGTGATAGGGATAATACCTTTGTGTTATCTTTTTCTTTCTTGTAACCATGTTAGGATCAGGGAAAGAAGCAGAGTCCCCTTCGGACTTCAATGAGTGTGTGTCCAAGGATGAGCTTACAAGATATCTTGATGACCAGCGCACCTACATCACCGAGAAGTTTGATGACATGATGAAGACTATTAACACTTTGGTCACCCGGATTGAACATGTTGAACAACGACTGCCTCTAATTGAGGAAGATAAGGACGATGATGTTGATGCTCATGCTGATCGTCTTCAGCGCAATCGTTGAGGTATGGGAGGTAATCATAATCGTGGTAATAATAATGATCCTTTTGCTAAAGCTAAGTTTACCATGATTGCTTTTGCTGGTACTGCTGATCTAGAGGCTTATTTAGATTGGGAACTTGCTGTTGAACAAAAGTTTAATTCTCATTTAGTTCCTGCTGAGCATAGAGTTAGACTTGCTACTAGTGAGTTTACTAGTTTTGCTCTGTTTTGGTGGAATGATCTTTGCACTAACAATGCCAATGCTCTACCTCAAACTTGGAATGCTTTAAAACAACGTATGAAATCTCGTTTTGTTCCTCCTTATTATCAACGTGATTTGCGTTTAAAGTTGGAAACTTTAAAATAGGGAGATAAGGGGGTAGAGGAATATTATCAGGAGCTACTCATTAGTTTAGCATGTTGTAACATACATGAGGATGATGACAATCTTTATGCTAGATTTTTTGGTGGTTTGCATCGTGACATACAGGATATACTTGATTATAAAGATTGGATCAGGTTCAGCCAATTGTATCATCTTGCTCTCAAGGCTGAACGAGAAGTACAGGGCCGACAACATCAACAGGCTTTCAGATCCACCACTGGAAGATCCTTTCCACCACGCTTGAACATCGACAAGCCCAAGGCACCTATTGCTACTCCACCTACTTCCGAGATGAGTAATGTGTCTTCTGTGCAGCCCCACCAACAGAAGAAGGTTGTTCCCACTAGTTCTTCATCGAGCCGCTCCACCAACATCGTGTGCTACCGCTGCAAGGGCATGGGACACGTCATGAAGGATTGCCCAAGTTGTCGTGCATTCATTGCTACTAATGATGGAGGGTATGTAAGTGCTAGTGATGTTGAGGATGATTTGGCTCTTGTTGCTGACCATAGTGCAGATTTGGAGAGCGAAGAAGAAGAGGCCATTGATCCTATGACTGCTGCTTCGGGCTACAAGTCTATTCTTGTGCAGCGTGTGTTGAGTACACAAATTGAGCAGAGCTGGAGAAGCTACAACGCCACAACTTATTCAATATGTTTCTCATTGTCAAGGATTGTCGTGTTCGTACAATAATTGATAGTGGGAGTTGCAACAACTTGGTAAGTTCAGATTTGGTCAAGAAGCATGGTTTGCCTACGCGTGCTCATACGCAACCTTATCATCTTGAATGGCTCAACAATAGTGGTAAGGCAAAGGTAACTCGATCAACAAGAATACACTTTTTCAATGGGTCATATCATGATTATGCTGATTTTGATGTTGTACCTATGCAAGCATGCTCGCTTTTATTAGGTCGTCCATGGGAATATGATACTGATGCTTTACACCATTGTAGAACTAATACATATACTTTGATGCATAAGGAAAAGAAAATTATTTTGCTTCCTTTAACACCTGCTGAAATTATTAAACATGACAAAGAGCTTGCTGAAATTTGTAAGAATGATGATACTTTAGACACTCCTAGCGATCCATCCAAAGAAATTAAGTTGAAGGGAGGTACTTTACTTCCTCAGACATCTCTGAATGCTGCAGATTATGTTGATGGTTCACCATGTCGTACTATGCTTTGCAAACATACTTTGATCTCACAAGATGATAATACTATGTCTAACAATTTGCGTCCTGCTGTTCCTAACCTTTTGCAAGAGTTTGATGATGGGATGGAGTCGAGGACGACTCCAATTCAAGAAGGGGAGGATGATGAGGACATCACCATGCTGGACATGCATGAGCCGGCCTCATCAACTAGCTACAAGTCCTGCACCGAAACAACGATAACTCCCTCATACGGCGTCCAAATGAGGTGATCTTGGATGCGTTGGAAAGCTGACGACGAGATGCTTCTTTTGGATGTGTCACATGTTTTTGGCATTTTCAGGCTTTGTATCATGTCGGGCCTTAAGCCCTTGTTGTGGGCGCCCCTCCCTGGTCGCCCCCAACCCTAGGACGCCCCCTTTGCTGTCATAAACTCAGTAGCCGCCGCAGATTAGGTTTTCGGGTTTTGTTTTGTCTTATTTTCCATTTAGAAACAGATCTTGTTCATTGTAACTGTGACGTCGAGTCCTTTTGCTATGAATTCAGGGCCCCTGTTCTTGTTCTTCACCATTGTGGCGATTAGTCCTTTTGTGATTCGAACTCGAACCCCATCTTGTGATTTGCTTCATACACATCTGGAATTTCTGATTGCGTGTTTACCCTCCCTTGCTTGTGTTCTTCGATTCGCTTGCAGGATAGCCTTCTCTTCGAGGTAAATCAAGTAGTGCTTGGTTGATAACTAAGGAGCAGCGGTGTAACGGTTGCAGGACTTCGAATCGTGTCTGATTAAAAGCCCGGATCACCAACGTCGAGTCTCCATCAATCGAATCTACCAATACCTATCGAAAGATGGGGCCAGTGCTACATCAAGGGTGGAACTCCAAGCCCAACCTCCCCTTCGGCCAACAGCAAGGTAACGGTTTTAATAACAATTTCTAGAAACAAATTAATGATAACATTAGCAAGAAATTTCAAGCTAATGATAAAATTTTTGAGTCTCTAGCCGCACAACTAGAAAACTTTAATTCTGTTATTAAAAACCAGTTGAGCTTCAATAAAATGATAGAAACTCAAGTAGCTCAACTAGCCTCATCTTGTCCTAACCCTAACACGGGAAAACTGCCCGGGCAACCGGAAGTTAACCCAAAAGAGAAGATAAATGCGGTGACTACGCGGGCTGGAAAGTCCACGCAGGATCCACCCCTTCCGCCAGGGATACCATTGCTTAGGACGAGATGCTGGAGGAGGCACACGGAAGCACTTCTGCTACCCATTGAGAAGCTGAGGAGACCCCAAGGGCTCCTCGAGAGTACTATGACACAACCGCCTTACCATTTCTGTAACGGAGAAGGAGGCCGGTGGCCGACGAACAATTCGGCAAGTTTGTTGAGGTAATCAAGAAGTTGTATGTCAATATACCACTACTTGATGCTATGCAGGTACCTACGTATGCCAAGTACATTAAGGACATTCTTGGAAACAAGAAGAACCTGCTGACCACTGAGGTAGTACCGCTCACAGAAGAGTGTAGCACGGCTATACTCGATCCTCTCCGGAGAAGAAGAAAGACCCAGGATGTCCCACCATCACATGCTCAATCGGGACTCAACATTTCAAGCACGCTCTCTACGACTTGGGAGCAAGCGTCACCGTCATGCCAAAGGTTGTTTATGACAAACTTAACCATCATGTGCTTGCTCCTACTGCCATGTGTTTGCAGTTGGCGGACCAATCAGTTCGCTACCCCACGGGGATTGCTGAAAATATTCCTGTGAGAATCCGGAACTTTTTTGTCCCCGTGGATTTCGTCGTCCTAGACATGGAAGTCGACACCAAGACCCCTCTAATCTTGTGAAGGCTGTTCTTGAGCATGGCAAACGCACATATCGTTGTGGGAGCTGGAGAAATCCAGCTCGACATCAATGGGTAGAAAGAGAAATTCGCCTTCAGTCCGAACGTGTAACAATGTTCCCAAGTCAAGACAGTCAACTGGAGGAATTAGTCCGAGAAAAAGCTTGATCAAGAGCCCGAGAAAAGATCCATGAAGAAACCGGAGAAACTAGTCATCACTTCCATCGAGACCCTCGATGAATTTGTAGACTGTCTACGGATTCGAGAGCAGCAGATTAAGGTGCACAACCAAAGGAACGCGAAGTGAAAGATCCAGCGTAAGAAATTTCTGGAAACGGAGAAGAAAGAGTTCAAAACAGCTACGCCCACGAAGAAAGTATGGCGTAAGAAAGTGTCACCACCAATAGCAACTCCAGCAGGTGATGACAAACTAACTCAAGGTATGGAGAGTCCTGCTTCGGACTCAAAACCCGAGCTCAAGCCATGAGGTAACATGGTAGTTATCCATCTCTTGCATTTGCATATAGGATAGTTTATTTTCCTTCAGTTTTCAATTTTAAGCACGGCATGTTTAAATTTCTGCAAAAAACATCTTTGTTTGTCGAGCTTTAGTTTCATTCCGCACTGCATTTAAAAATCAGAAAATTTTGGCCGAGATGCAAGCCGGCCGGCCCCACTTGTTATCCATTGGCCAGGGTGCAGCACGTGGCCATTCCACTAACGTGCAGGGATAGAGATCATGGTGAACTGCACCATTAATCGTGCATGTGGAAGGCCATTTAACCCCATCATGGATGGTTGGCCTCTCTCGCACCGCACACGCCCCGTTGTGCAGAAATTCAACCAAGAGCACATGCAGCAGTGGAGAGTGAAGAGGAGGAGACGTGCTGGTTAAGGACGAACACGAGGCAGCACAGACACAGGCCGCTCGGCCCCATGCAGGCCGGCCGGCCTCCCATCGCCGTTCATGTCCCATCAGCACCGACGGTATGCACTACCACCTAACACTCTACGAGTAGCGTGGTGCCTTGGAGCTTGCTGCACCACCCAGGAGCCGACCGGCCTAGCCCAGGCTGGCCAACCTGACCCTGCTGCGCGCCTATAAAAACTGGCACTCCTGACATTCCTCGGTGTACCAGAAGCTCAGGTACTCCTGCCCTTTCCCGAGATTGAGTTCACTTCTCCCTCCGCTAAGCACCTTTACTTAATTATGCTCTCTTGAGTTAATAAAGTGAAACTCTTAGTGCTTGCACCCACCAAAAACAAAATAAAGTCAGTGCTAAACCTTCGTGTTAGCCACAGAAAAATGCCAAAAATATTTCCCTTTTCATTTGAATAAAACTCTTGGCGCTTCAAGCGAACAAGAACGTTTGTGGAGGTTAATCCCCCACAAGGACGACTATCGACTAACCCCTTTGTTTAGTTCTTCGGGTATTTTTGTGTGTGCGCTAACCTTTGGCAGGCAACATGTGGTTGGCAACGAAGAACAAGCTCAAGAAGCTCAGCCCCTCCAGCTCTCGGCGCTCGCGCGGGACGGCATCCTCCCGGGATAATATGTTGGTTCACTCAAGTCACCAGGATACTAACTCCCAGGAGGACGCGACCCCCGCAGTACCAAGGAATTTAATACTCTATTTCCTTGTCAATCAACAGGTCAGATTGACTGACACGCCGCGCGAACCGCACCAGGGCGATAACCCGAACAGGAGCTAAGCAGATTCTCCCGGGTCGTGTGTCCGACGCTGAAGACCCATCGGCCGATTCCTATCCGGCCGATTT
This sequence comes from Panicum miliaceum, assembly GCA_032594955.1. NCBI lineage: Eukaryota > Viridiplantae > Streptophyta > Magnoliopsida > Poales > Poaceae > Panicum > Panicum miliaceum. The sequence goes on from CM064060.1 coordinate 28,323,979, forward strand.
TAGCGCCAACACACTTTTGGCACGCCCAGTGGGACCATCCAAGATCTGATATGTCGAACAACGCAGAAATCTCTGATAGCAACATCATTGGGGTCACAGAAGCTGATCTCAAAGACAACCAGAGGGAGGAATTGGCCAAACATCTGGAAGATTACAAGAAGATGTACCTCCAGTCGTTCAGTCATACCAGAAGCGGGGAAGCAGTCAAGAAGGCTCCTATCCCAGCGCCTCACCACATCACCATTGCTGAAGACTCAGGCAAGATGTCAGAGATGATTCAACAATCCGTGTATCAAGCATTCATTGACCAATCCTCGGTGATGAGCAACACGGTGTACAACGCCGTCGTCAACTCTCTGGCCAGCGGAGCCGTCCAAGGTTATCAGGGACCGGCATATGTCCCTCCAACTACTCTACCGGCCAAAAGCTTACCGTACACATCCCAATCGGCTTCTCAGCCGATAATGACGCAGCGCGAGGGATACAGCTCTCCACCACTTCCGGCGTCTCCAAGATACAGCGGTGCACCATGTCTTCCATCGCGAGCGCCGCTTCAACCCGTTCAAATGGCTTTTGTGCAAGCACTACCTACGAGCTCAGTGCCTTGGGGGGCATCAGCCATGGCGTATTTCCCCGAGCCAGTGAACGGGCATGGCACTTATCCATTTCAGGTGCCGTACCAATCGGCCGCCCGGCCGACGGTCTCCCAGTATCAGCCGATCTCATCAGAAATCGGCAGGGGGGCAAACACTGTAGAAGCATTCAGAGGCGCGGCGCCAACGACGACATACGATGGGGGTGCGGACTCGCTTCGCCATCAACTATCGGCTGCCCGGCAAAATTCGCCGATTCATCACCCAGCCGCGCCAGCTCTTCAGCACATGCCCGCACCGCGAACAGCTGTTCATCAGCAGCAGGTGGACTGGACAGCAAGAATAGCGGAAGTAATCCAAGATCAGTTTGGGTTGAAGCCGAAAGTGCAGACCTACACTTACAAGATGCCATACCCATCGGCCTATAACTTGCTGCCGTTCCCACACCGCTACAAGGTACCCGATTTCACCAAGTTTTCGGGGCTGGACGACACATCCACCGTTGAGCACGTCAACAGATTCATCATCCAGTGCGGAGAAGCCGCCACGCAAGATGCTCTGAGGGTGCGGCTATTTTCATCGTCTCTCTCCGGATCGGCCTTCCAGTGGTTAACCACTTTGCCACCAAATTCTATTATTACTTGGGCTGATCTGGAGAAACAGTTCCATAAGTACTTCTACGCAGGAGTACATGAGATGAAGCTCTCAGATTTGACCAGCCTCAGGCAGAGGAGCGATGAACCAATAACTGGATATATACAGAGGTTCAGAGAAGTCAGGAACAAATGCTATAGTCTGGCTCTGACCGATGCCCAGTTGGCCAATATTGCTTTCCAAGGCCTCTTGCCACAACTCAAGGAAAGATATGCCTCGCAAGAATTTGAGATCTTAAGTCAGATCGTTCACCGGTTGGCCGGTCAGGAGGTACGCCTGTTTGATCAGCAGAGGAATTTGGAAGGGTCTGAATCTGAAGAAGGAGAAGAAATCGGCCTAGTAGAATGGGTCAAAGGGAAGAAAGAACCGGAAGCATTCGGTTATGACACATCAAAAGCCGATAAAATTTTCGACTTGCTACTCCAGGAAGGGCAGATCAAGCTATCATCATACCATACCATTCCTTCGGCCGATCAGCCCAAAAAGATGAAGTACTACAAATGGCACAACGCTACGTCTCATGACACAAATGAGTGCAAGATCTTCCGTCAGCAAATACAGTCGGCTAGCGAGCAGGGAAGACTCAAGCTCAAAGTCCAGGCGAAGCCGGTAGAGCCGATGAGGATTGATCAGCATCCTTTCCCTGCTAACATGGTTGAAACAGGAAAGAACTCACTTCAAACTAAGGTGCTGACATCGGAATCGGCTAGAAGAAGCGGCGCCGTGGATCCCAGAAAGCAGGTCACGGTGGATGGCGTTAAAGGGAAAAGACGGACGGAAGGCGAAGGAGAAGGATCAGAGCGATCGCGTAGACCCGTTACTTCCCAATTCTTACTCAGCAAATATCGGCGACAGCAGGAAAGGATGAGACACCATGATGAGATGATACGCCGACACAAAGATCATTGGCGATGTCCGTTTTTTATCCATTGCTGGGAAAATGACCTCAGATTGCCATCAGCCGATAATTGCCCTGAGTGCAGCGGGTTAAGTTGCGGCGTTCGCCCGCTCAAAAGATCGCGCTCCAGAGATAAAGAATCAGAGCCGATCAGCAGAAACTGGAGCGAACAAGAGGGTCGGCGCCTTTCAGTACATGTTCGGTTGGAGGGTAAAGCTGACCGGTATGATCGGTCGAAAGGCAGGATCGACCAACATAATCGACTGGGGGGCAGAATCAGCGTACACGATCGGCTGGAAGAGATGGCTGATGGCAGGATGTCAGATGAAAACCCCCTAGGAAGGGAATCAGATTGGGAGCACGCCAAATCATCGGCCAAACCAATAAACCCCAGGTGGTGCCCTGATGGACTATCCAAATCGCAGAAACGGAGGATCCAACGCCTGCGCCAATGGGAGCAACAAGAAGAAGAGCAGAGGCAGGCGCTGGAAAAGAGAAATGTCAAGTGTCGGGTCTGGCGCCCCAAGCAAAATAACAGCAAGGAGATAGAAAATCAAGAATCGACAGCTAATGTCAAGAAAAAGGGTGGCCAGGTGGTATGATAAGAAAGTCAAGATTAAACAATTCTCCCAACGAGATTTGGTATGGAAGTTGGTACTGCCGATAGGGTCTAAGGATCCCAAATTCGGTAAATGGCCGCCCACCTGGGAAAGGCCGCATAAAATCGGCCGATGTGCTCCGGGAAATGCATATATCGAAGGGGAAGAGTTCACAAGAGCTTTGAACGAAAGGAGATTTTTACTGCGCTCGTTTCGAGGGAAGGATTAAAGAAAAGAGTTTCGAAGTAAAAGTTGTGTTTTACTCCGAAACTGGGGGGCATGTGTTGACGCCAGATTTTGACACGTGTTGAATCGGCGTCAGGAGGAGAAGATTGGCCGATGCGGCAGATCTGAAGGCTACGGTAAGGAATCGGCCAATTGAGGTAAGAGTTGGAAATCGGCCGATTGGTGATGCAGCTTGCGCCAACAGGATGGGACTACTTCGGAGGGTCTCGGTCAAAAGTTGGTCAACAGAGCGACGCTAAGTCGGTCGGGAAGCAATTGAAAAAGTCCTGATTGGATTAGGAGACGGCGGCGGAAGATTCTGCGGGAGTCCGTTTCCCTTTTTAAAAAGATATTATAGATATAGTAGTTTTCCTGTTTTTAAATAAGGATGTAACGAGTCGTGATCGACCAGGAGTCCTAGTTTAAGGGTATAAATAGGAGTTGTCAAGGTCTTGCGGAGGGAATATATCAACAAATCAATCAACAAAACACTTCTACTTTTTACCAGTACTTTACTTTCAAGTCGGCGACTTCGCCAATATTTTCTTCTTCCACGAGTTCGTACGGATTGGCAGGGCTACATCAACCTGATCTCCGGCCAATTGGTAGGTTCCGCTTACCGAGTAATATCCGAGCTTTAACTACGGGCGCATCGCTGTGGTTTCGTTTGGATTTATTCACAAGTTATCGATATTTACTAGAATCACATGTTTTACCTGTTATTCTAGTATTATCACCAGTTATCCAGCTTGAAATCAGAGTAATCGGCTTCGTCATTGTTCTCCTTCGATTCATCGCCATACAGCCGATTAGATCTGTTTCAAGTGTTGCTTCTACAGTAATTGTTTAGATCGCTCTAGCAGTCTTCTTTGCAATTACTATACGATCATCGGCTGACCCATAGCCGATCATCTCTACAGCAAATCGGCCGATTTGCCGCCGACGCGCTCCTCAGGACAGATCGGAAATCCAGCCGATCGACGCGCCTGGAATTTAATACTCTATTTCCTTGTCAATCAACAGGTCAGACTAACTGGCACGCCGCGCGAACCGCACCAGGGCGATAACCCGAACAGGAGCTAAGCAGATTCTCCCGGGTCGTGAGTCCGACGCTGAAGACCCATCGGCCGATTCCTATCCGGCCGATTTTAGCGCCAACACGCGTTCAAACTCGTATCTGTGTCCTCACTTTTGTTGAATAGTTCATGCCACATAACGACTACGAACGGGAGGCACTGGACTTGCTGAAGAACCAGATGTACCACCACATCAGAATCTTCGAACCCCTCTTTTTCATAAAGATGGGTTTGAAGGCAGACATGACCCGAGCATTCAGGTACGTGGGGTGGTACAACTTCGCTGACATGACGGAACCAGGTTCAAAATTTCTCACTATGGAATTCCTCATGTCTCTTAGTTTCGAAGAAACCGGTAACACAACTGAAATCTATTTCCGTTTCTTCGATGAACAATACAAGTTAACAGTGAAAGAACTTAGTGTTGCTCTAGCTTTGATAAAAAGTGCTTGTTAGATCCAAGTGTTTTAATTAAAAATTATAAATATGACCAAACCACGTGGTGGGATGAAATCTCTGAGGAACCTGTGAGTAGCAAGAATAGCAAAGTTTCTATCCATAACCCTACTCTCAGGATGTTAGCAAAGTGGATTTGCATGGTGGTACACCCGCGCTCCGACCTGTGCCTTTGCAGTCTCCCTGAGCAACAGTGTCTCTTTGCAATGGCAAAGAACATAAAGCTCTCCCCTGTCACGAGCATGCTTGCTCACTGGCAGAAGATCATTGCTAGCAGAAGTCCCATTGACATAACCACCTTGGTCATGCGTATTGCTACGTATGTCAAGGCACTGGACAATGCCCAGGTGACTTCCTTGCCATGGGTGGAAGAGTACCAGCTCAAGTTAGGCGTCGAGCATTTTGTTCAGGGGCACATGTTGTGCGACGGGCCAGGTAACTCGCTATTTATGACTTACCCCTGGTACGATAGAGAGGTCGAGCTCCCATGCCCGAGGCTCTCTCTCTACTTGGTGAAAATTTATCTCTTGCAGATGCAGAAAAAGGAGCCAGCTCGTCACAACATTGCCGGCACAACAACTCGACAACAAACACGGTCGAGCACTCAGCAACAAGAACAAGCAGGGCCCTCTCACCAAGCTGGAACCTCCCACATGAGCTTCGAAGAAACATACAAGTATTTCACTCAGGGAGGTACGAGCACTACTGGAGGAACATCAGAATACGGTGCTGCCCAAGAGCCCTACTACCCCCCCCCCAGGTATGCAGGATCCTCATGGTCCACAGGTTGGTCCGTCAAGCTCAGCACGCTACGGGTATGAAAACCCGATCATGCGTGGGATCTCCGATCTCAAGCCTCGGGTCAACACCATGGGGCAGCAGCAGGACCAGCTCAGCATCGACCTGGCACATAACACTGAGCTTATCCAGTAGAACTGGAGTATGAACACCTCTCTACTCCATGACACCACCAGCATCTTTACCCATCTAGGCCTCGGCCAACACTTGCATCCACCGCAGCAGCCTCAGCAACAGCAACAACCACCACCACAGCAACACTACCCATTTCCTCCTTAACCTTATCCACCGCCACAGCAGCAAGACCCTCAGCAGCTGCCACACCCGCAACAGTACTATCCGTACCCACCGCAGTACTATCCATATCCGCTGCCACCATACCCATACCAGTAGCCACCACAGGACCCAAGCCAGCAGAACTGAGCTTCATTGAAGCTTGGGGGAGCACCCAGGACTGTGCTTCATCGAAGCTTGGGGGAGTATCCAGGTAAGTCTTCCAACTTATCCTTTTTGTTCTGAAGTCGCCTTGCTAAAAAAAATCGAATAAAATGAACTCCCAAATTATACGTATGGAAATCCGTGCAAGCTCTACCTTCGGAAATGATGAATAGTTGCTCTGTTCATGTTCTGCAAGTGCCTCATTTATAGCTTGTTACTCGCTTAGTGCTTGATCTTGCTGGTAAACCTTGTCTTAGATTTTTGGGAGCATGAACATGAGTTCCATGCCTAAGTTGTTGAGAAACTTGAGATAGTGAAACTGGAATAAAACTGCATGCTCTAGTAGGGAACCTCTCGGAAGTTCTTTGAAAAAAAATGAAAACATGGTAAAGAGATCCCCTTTGGTTTGAATGTCCTATCCAGAGCCATAAATGTTTACTATAATTTGAGCCACATATGCTATCCTGAGTTGCTTTGAGCTTTGTCGAACAGTGAGTCCGTCTGAGGAAAGGTACCTATCATTTACCGATCTTTCTCCTTTGCGTACCCATTGTTTTGCTAGCCTCAAAAGTCATCTGGCCTGTCGATCACCTACTCCAGGTATTGGCATCCACTATCGCCAGATGTCACATCCATACCACAACCCAAAAATCTCCACCGTGAACCCATCCATAAAAGGTCTATGCAATCCGCCACTCTGCTCGTGTATCCGTCTATATCATGAGTGTAACACCTCAGGTGTTTAAATTATGAAACAAGCCTCATTAGCGTAACAATATGCTTAACTAACTAAGAAAAGTTTAAAAGAAACGAATTATACTTTGGTTTTGCATTTGATTTTGAATTTCTATGTATATATGCATCAATATATGTGCTTTAATCAAACAAATTGAATAACTTTCACATCAATGCAGATATGGCTACGAAATTTAATAGGCACATCATTGATGATAGGATAAACAAAAGTCTAGTTGAAGCCGAGGAGAGAATACGAAATTTTGCCCATAAAATAACGGGTCCCCCGTATTAAGCTTTTTGGGTTTTCAAATTAACTTTCAAAATATAACTCAAATGAACTTTGGCCTGAAACAAAACTTGTGTAACTTTTCATATTGAACAACTTTCATGTTTCGAGATTTTTGAGTTGCAACACAAAAATCTGAGTAACACTTGACTTTGCAAACCAGCCCCTGCCTTTTCTTCTATTTTCACTTCCGACCCTTCCTCCTCCACTTCGCCCGACCCTCCGCCTTCCATTGCAGACCCTCCCTTCTCCACTTCGCCCGACCCTCCGCCCGCCGCGTAGTCACCGCTGGCCACTTAGCCGGCGATGCCTGACCGGCGCTAGGCGCCAAGCCAATGCCTGGTCACGCCCTGCTCGCACGCGCTCCTCCCCCACGCCGCGACCCTGCCCAGTCCGCGGCCGACAAGCCGCTACTGCAGCTGCTTGCCCAACCGCGCCCGCGTGATCTCGCCCTTCCCCACGCCAAATCCCCGGCGCCCAATCCCCTGCTTGCGCCCGCCGCACGCCGCGCCGGCACTGCTCGCCGCCCGCCGCACCCAGGAACGCACCCTCGTCATGCCGCCCCTCCCCAGCATCGCCCGGCCCTCTCCCTCCCTCCTGCAGCCTATAAAAGGCGACACAAAGCCACTCACACGCACCTCGACCCACCAGAATGCCGCTGCCGCTGCCATTGCCGCCGTCGTGCCTAGCTCACCGTGGAGCTCACCCCTTCGGTCATCCACCGCCCAAGTTGAGCCCCCAACCACCACCGCAACATCCCACTAACGCTCACTGCCTCACCCATCGTCGCCTAGAACCGCCGGAGCACCGTTGCCAGCGCTGCCTCCACCGCCGCCGCCCCTGACCGCCATGGACACCCCACCTCCGGCCCTCCTCCGCCCGAACCAAGGCTCGGAACGGGACTACATCACCCCACCGGAGCTTCCCGACCCGCCAGCGCTGCCCCAACCCCGTCGGAGCACCGTCGCCGACGCGCCGCACCGTCGCCGCCCCCTACTCCACGCCGACGAGCCCTTTCCGGCCACCCCCAACGCCGACCAAGGCACCACAAGGTAGCTCTTGCCTCCCTGGATCTCCCCGACCCTTTTCCCCTTGCCACCGACGAGCCCCCTCGCCGGAATTTGGCCTGCCGCCGTGCCAGCGCCTCCCAGGGACTATATTGCAATGATTGAAATCTTTAAAAGGGTCTGCACGCAAGTTTCCAGGGGCATATCTGCAAACCTGTGTTTAAACTTTAAATTCAAAAATAGCAAACTTGTAAAATTCATATAAAATCATAGAAAAATCAGAAAAATACAAACTCAAATGTTCTGTAATCTTTAGAAGAAAATATACAATTTTTGTTATATACTTTTCTTCAGTTGCTTGCTAAATCTTGCTCTAAATTAAATGGAAGGTTTAATAGACTTTAATTGTACCCACTGTTGTAGACAAAGGATGAAACTGAATTTTGGACAGTAGTTTAGTTACATGATGTGTAGTCCAGTGGAAAAAGTTTAGGACCAGAACCCACTTGTAGCTAAACTTTTTGTTAAACTTTGTTTATGCCATGAAATAATAAAACTAATTTTACCTGCTGTTATATTGTGATTCGTGTTATGAAACTTTTCTAGAGCTGTTATATTGATGCCTAAATACCACAGAAAAAGTTTAGAACCTTTTTCCTTTCTGTAACCTATTTATATAATTTTGTGGTAGGAAAAATGCATTAAATCAAAAGTATATAGTTTTTGTGCTTGAAAAATGATCATCTTTTTACTATAGGATACTTTGGGTTTGAACAAGCTTTATAAAAAGGTGTATCTTGTCCTATTTATTACGCTCTGTAATATGAAAAATTTACAGTAACACATATATGGATAGATTAACATCCTGTAAAATTTTTAGCATCAATACTTGCATGGTTTGTCCTGTACGAAAATAACTAGGTTCTAGCAGTGGCTGTGTATTATATTTGTCAAAATTAATTTGCTACACAGAAATTTCTGAAATTTTTACAGTGTTGTTGGCTCTGCATAATGTACTCTAAATAAAAATTTCATCACCATAAGTTACCTAGTTCAGTAATTGTGTTTAATCCATGTTGTGCTTAGAAAATTAAGTTTCCGATATAACACAACCCCTTCTTGTTTAATGAACTCAAGTAGTTTAAGATGTACTCTCTTAACGATTGCCCAAAGAAATCTTAACTAAGTAACTTTACTACCAAATCTATGTTTTGTGGACTACAACTTTATTGTGAAGAAATTAAATGTCATATACCATCACTACAACTCATACTTGTGCATTCATATAGAATCGACTACTCTCGCTGACGGAACGTACGAGCTGGTGCCCGAGTCTGAGAGTGAGCAGCGTGAAGCTTAAGTGAATCTAACTGAAGCTTTCGAAGACCCGAACCCGAGTTCGGAAGAGCCCAAGGAGCATGAACCCTATTTTTCTAAATTATGCAACTTATTACTCTATTTTATTTGTGCATTAAGTTTATAGGAGTTGAATGAAAACTTAGTTGCATGATCTTAGGTTAATATGATCTGAACACTAGATATAAGGTTTGATAGAATGCTATGCTAATAGGACTCCGGTAAAAGTCGAGTGATTTCCTGTCACTCGCGAGAATATAGGAGTTGAAAGTTTACTACATGCTGCAATCATAAGGTCGACGGACGGGGCTATGGTACGATGCTCGTGTTGATGATTGAGGCCCCATCTATTTAGTGAAAAATGCAAAGGCCGCAGTGTGTGGTAGTGGTGGCTAAGTCTTTGAACGTACTAACCACATGCCGAGAATATGGTAATCGGTAAGCTTAAGTACTGAATGGAACCGAGGCCGGAATATACTCCCCACCGTCTTGAATTCGTTCACATCTAGCTAATGGCGGGTGCATGTGCCGCCATGGCCCGGCCGGGTCCGTGGTCCATGGGGACGTGTAGTCGAGGGCGGTGGGCCTGTTCCGTGAAGCGGGAATTGAAGGGAAAAGTTGCACGTGTGACTTCGGGAGTAACCACGTGACGTGTGTTTAGGTATGCCTTGCAAGGTTATGAAATTCGATTCAAATCGTCCATTTCTCGCGGTTATTGAGACTGCTTGACCCTTTTACCACATAGAGTAAGAAATGGAACAATGATGATGATTAATCTTGTTGGATGCAAATTAGATCTTTCACCATGTATGATATTGGATAGTTGCTTACCTAGAATGGTTAAAGAAAACTAGAACATGGAGCTAAAATTTGAAAGTAAGGACCTACTTGTATATGCTTTTCGGCAAAACAAACCCTTCAAGCCAAAAGCCTTGCATGTCTAGGAGTCGGCTAAGTATATCCCACTAGTCGGGTAAGCCTTGCTGAGTATTAGTATACTCAGCCTTGCTCGTGGCTTGTTTTTAGGTGAGACTTTCGAGGATATGATCGCTAGTTTGACTTGGCCGTGTACCCTTCCTCCTGGTTGGTCGGTGGAATGCGATGCGCCCCCGGCCAACGGTGATAATGCTGATAATGTAGTTATCATTGTTTTGTTTTTTTTCCGCTGCAATGAACTCTGAAGAACTCATTATTTTCGAACTCTGAAGTACGCCGTTTCTTTTTACGAATTTGAACATGGTCTGTAATAACAAATTTTTGTTGAACTCGATGATGTAAAATTTGTGGAATGTTGTATCCTCTGGGCTCACCTTCGTGTGAGTACTTGTATGTCTGGTTTCGATCGGCAAAAACCGTGGTTGTATCGGAAGGTTATCCGACAGACCAATGGATTATTCCGTTTGAAGTGCGAGTAAGACCTGATTGCCCTCGTGGTGATGGTTAGCGCGCTTGAGCCGGATTAATTCAGGTGGTTCTGCACGAAACATTGGCTCACTGTTCACTCAATCTTCTGGGTAGATAGTAAAGTAAAAGCTTAAGAGAAAAACCATCTTAGAAAAAGCCCTAAGGGATTATTGGGAAAGTTACTAGGTGGCTATCTAACTTATGAAATATTATCAACTGACTTCCAGCACATTACTTTCTGTCAAAACTTACTTTCATGCACAACCGACCTTAATTTCTGTAACGACGCACTCATCGCTAAGGTAAGAAGGTAAGGATCCTCAGCCAACTGAGAGAGCTTGGCCTTCCTGTCGGTGATGCGAACCGAACACTGCCCTCAAGCGGTGGCTTACTTGAGGTGCTGCCAATATGCCAACTGTTAGTTGAACATATTGGGAGTAGAAGGTTTGGCGCAGGGTATGGCGATCGTTGTTCATACCCCCGTCTCATGACGGTACCCCCGTGAATACGCTATCTCGATAGCGTATGTTAACGTCGTCTGTACGGCGGAAATTGTACAGATATCGTTTCTATAAGTAAACGGTAATGAATACGGACGCTTTCATGAGTGCTGGCATGAAAGGTTCATAAAATATATATGCCTTGTCAATCTTCTGCAGGTACACTAACCGCGATTACGATAAGTTAAGGAACGATTAGAAAGACTCGACTAGCTATTATAGCGAAAGCCGTATTGTGTATGCCACCGAGACTATCTTCGTAAGACCAAAAGTATTGGCGATTATTTTATTTTGTGAGGACGAATAGGACGTGCATGCATCATGAACATATAAATCTGAAACTGAAAATGCATTGTATGAGAGCGGTAAGGTTCTTGCGTATCTAAGCGAGATTTTTCGTAAGGACTATCTAGCGAATCTGTCGCAAATCTGCCATGACCGAAAAGAGAGATTTATTGATCAAAGAAAATGACCTTTTCTGGTAAAGTTCATGTTGAAAGGATTGTTCCAAATTTTGTGTTCTATTCCCTGTTCAAAAATCAAAAATTCTGAACTTATGGATAGTAAGAAATAACAGAAACCTTGGAATGTCAGAAATCTGTCCCGAATAAGCACTTCTGCCCCTTAAATTTTTAGGCCCCCTTCCTACCGTTTTCTGCAAAAGAGTACAACACAAAACTTGTTTCAAATTTACCCAGGTAGCTGCTGTTAAAATTTGGTAAATTTTGGCTGGGTAGATTTTCCCTGGTGCACGAAACTCTAGCCCTCTGTTCACTGAAAATTCTGGGTAGACAGTAAGGTAAAACCTGAAACGAAAGACCATCTTAGAGACCTATCTAGCTCTGGAGTTGACTAGCAAAGTATTGCACAAATACCTTAGAAATGTTCTGGAAAAATTTGAGAATTTTTGGACAAGAACTGTTAAAGCTATGGCTATTTTAGCGCACTATCCAGAACCTGTCCACTATGTTGTTCACAGTTTTTCACTATCTCACCCATTCTATCTTTTGTTCAGATGGCCGAGCCTGTTGCCATGATGGTGGATGAGGATGGACGCGTTCACTCACAGTGTCTCCACTGGGAGGGCTTTCCCTCAATCTCGTGGGATGTTCTGAGCACCGCGAGCTATCCAATTCCCCCACGTTACGCGGGACTGGAGTTTGCAGAGAATGGAGTTACCCAGTGTCGTGTTAACGTGACCATCTTTCGGCACCCACTACACCCGGAGTGGCCCGCCTTGGAGATTGAGGCTGTTGGTCACCGTTTGGCTGATACTTGGGAACTTGCTACCATGAGGGCGCTCACTACTTTCTGTGCGCAGTGCCCCGAGGCCGTCATGCTCACTCCTATTGGTTTGTTTCCTGCTGCCCAGGACAACGACCCCTTCTCGCTCAACAGGGTGCAGCACTCACAGTATTTAGTGGACTTTCACGCCCAGGAGACCATCGAGACCTCCATGCTGTGCATGAATGCACTGTACTGACTGCAGACTCTCCTGCTTGCACAGCTCGCCGACTTTGCACAGGCCTACCACATGATGGCACATACCAGAGATGCACAGATTCAGGAGCTCAGTGAGGAACTTGAGGATAGAGACACCGGATTGGCCAACTTGAGGGCCAAATTCAGGAGCACGACACTCTCATGGGTGAGAGGGATGACATGATAGCGCACTTGGAGGAGCAGCTCCATGATCTGAACCTTGAGCTAGAGGATGCCAATGAGCACATTCAGTGGCACCATGATCAAAATGCCCCTCCCGACGTGGCGGATATGGAGGAAGATGTTGAGGAGCCACAGGAGAGATTGAGGGTGTTTCAGGCATGGATTTTGAGGGTGAAGCACGACAGCCACCTCCATGGGAGCTCACTCTCCTACTAGCAAAGAGTCATTCGTCAACGACCTCGACGACTTCTAGATGAGGACCTAGGAGGACTTTTGCATATACTCCTCGATAGTGTAGCCTAACTTTTGGCAAGTGTTGTAATAGCCTAAAGTTACACGTGTGACTCCGGGAGTAACCACGTGACGTGTGTTTAGGTTTGCCTTGCAAGGTTATGAAATTCGATTCGAATCGTCCGTTTCTCACGGTTATTGAGACTGCTTGACCCTTTTACCACATAGAGTAAGAAATGGAACAATGATGATGATTAATCTTGTTGGATGCAAATTAATTCTTTCACCATGTATGATATTGGATAGTTGCTTACCTAGAATGGTTAAAGAAAACTATAACTTGGAGCTAAAATTTGAAAGTAAGGACCTACTTGTATATGCTTTTCAGCAAAACAAACCCTTCAAGCCAAAAGCCTTGCATGTCTAGGAGTCGGCTAAGTATATCCCACTAGTCGGGTAAGCCTTGCTGAGTATTAGTATACTCAGCCTTGCTTGTGGCTTGTTTTCAGGTGAGACTTTCGAGGATATGATCGCTAGTTTGACTTGGCTGTGTACCCTTCCTCCTGGTTGGTCGGTGGAATGGGTTGCGCCCCCGGCCAACGATGATAATACCGAGTGATGTCTCGTACGGGCTTCATCGAGACACCATGTATCGTCGAGTAGTTATCGTTGTTTTCTTTTTTTTCCATTGCAATGAACTCTGAAGAACTCGTTATTTTTGAACTCTGAAGTACGCCGTTTCTTTTTACAAATTTGAACTTGGTCTGTAATAACAAATTTATGTTGAACTCGATGATGTAAAATTTGTGGATTATTGTATCCTCTGGGCTCACCTTCCTGTGAGTACTAGTATGTGTGGTTTCGATTGGCAAAAACCATGGTTGTATCAGGAGGTTACCCGACAGACCAATGGATTATTCTGTTTGAAGTGCGAGTTAGCCCTGATTGCCCTCGTGGTGATGGTTAGCGCGCTTGAGCCGGATTAATTCAGGTGGTTCTGCCACAATGAGAGTATGGGCTATCCTGAAAAAAATGATTATAAGGAAAGAAGAAAGAAAAAGAGATAGAACCCATACTCTCCAAAATCAAAAGAGCTCAGGAGTGCAAATAAAAGACCAAAATATCCCAAGTGTGAGTCCATTCTCTCCTTCTACCCTGAAAATTTCATCTTCCACGAGATCGAAACTTGGTCGAGTACCTACCTCCTTCGAACCACTCTTCGGCTCGGCAATAAAGGTAAACCAAGGTATGCAACACTCTTCCTACCCATGAGCTCCACATTTCAGCCTTAGAAGTAGGAAGAAGATGGTCAATTTCCGACCATGGTGAGGACTATACACCTTGAGCGACCTTGAGAGCGCCACTGGGGATTCTTAAAACCATTCTTTTGAAAAACTATCAAAACTCCGAGAAGGAACCTAAACAGGTGGCAGTAAAAACTCTAGTGGAATCTGTTCAGTTTCTCAACCGCTCAAGGCAAGGGATGAAATGTGACTAAGCCCCACACTTCAAGCCAAGGTACGATCAGCATCTTTAGGTACATACGAGTATGAGTAATTGCTATGCACAAGGTACCTGCAGGGGTTGGACACTGATGCAACTCCTGATCCGCTGAGCCTAAGTATTAAGCCTTGCTCAGGGATGAGCAAGACTTTAAGCTTGGGGGTGTGTTTACGGCCATTATCCAACCATCGTCCATCAACTTCTCGGAAATAATTCAGAGTTTTGCATTATGTTCCAAACATATTTTATTTAAACTATTAGAGTTCCACAAGTTTTGGATGAGTTGTCTATGCAGGAACAGATGTGCCAAAACTGAGGAGAAATGGGGACAAACCCAGGCCGACTGGCCTACACCAAGCCGGCCGGCCTGGCTCTGTGCCCAATCGACACGTCACTGATCCAGGGGTTGAGAAACACAACCCAGGATGATCATACATCGTGCATTTGAAGTTGGTTTGATCCGAGGATCCGAAAGGCTTCACCCACGGATTCAAGGGCCCACCTGTATGTCTGAAATGGTTGATTCACTAAAAAGCAACTGTTACCGACCTTAGGAGGCAATCAGGAGCGTCCACAAGAAAAGAGGTGCCAGATGGCACCAACCCCACCCCAGGCCTGTCGTCCTGGGGCAGGCCGGCCGGCCCCATCTAGCGGCCTCTGGCGCCCAACTTTGCGTGGAAGTTACGTTAACCACCATAGTCGCGTGGTCTTGACGCCCTTCACCGGTTACCGACCTTTAGCTGCTATAAAAAGGCCCCCCAACCTCACTTGTACACACACACTTAAGGAGTTCTCTCCTCACTTTAGTTCTTGAGTTAGGTTTAGTAGTCTGTGAGTTAGAGTCGAGTTGAGCTTGTCTCGAGATTCCGGAGTCGTCCTCGGAAGTCTGGTATAGCTCCTGTTTCCTTCCTTTGACTTTATCAATATAAGTTATCTTCTTTATCTTTTCAAGTCAGCTTTACTTTTTGCATTTATTTATTTATTTCCATGTGTTTAGCTTGTGTGCGGAAGTTCTATCATTTAGCTTAGGCATTGTTCTAGTCTTAGTGTGTCGAGATCTTATCTTGCAGGTTTTCTCACCCGGACTAGGGGGCTCAAGTTAGTTCCCTGGGTTGAGGGGGGTTTCTCTTGAAGGCCTCAGGAGAGATCCTATCACTGAGTGCAGACATGGTGTCTGGCTTAGTGTTAGCTAGGAAGTGTGCTCCACCCCACGGAACTGTGTGGTAGGCGGCAGGTGGTGATAGCCCTGTCCATCCATTGTAGTCCACCACGTTCGGGTGCTTTCATAGCAGTAGCTTGTTGACGCCGTTGGACACCCTCTCATCCCTTTCCGAGGTCCTTCCTCATTAGGCGCGGAAGTAAGCTTTAGTCCCCCGATAACTAGGTTTAGGCAAGGTTTGATCTAGAGAGGTTAGCTCGATAGTTCACAAGTGTTTGAGGAGTATTTCTCGCTCGTTGTCCTCCTAGCTACTTACCGCTCTAAGGTAGAGTTTCCTGTGTGTCACCCGGTCATTGCCTGGCCAATTTTCCCGTTTATCTATCTGGCTTACCCCTGCTATCTAGCTGGTGATTATCTCTAGTAAAGTTTACCATCCATTCAATTGATTCTTTAGGCCATAGTGCTTCCCCGTGGAAATTCGATACTCTGGAATACTCCAAGGTGAAGTGCTATAGCGGTGTATTCTGTGCGCTTGCGGAATCTCTATTTTATTGGGCATAAGAAATGCCAACAACAACCTCATCACCATACCACCCTCCTGGCCCTTTGCATATTGGAGCCTTGACATGATTGGGCCTTTAACAACAGCGCCAGGTAGTTTTACACATTTGTTGGTAGCCATTGAAAAATTTAAAAAGTGGATCGAGTACAAGCCGATTATCAAGCTCACTCTAGACAGGGCAGTCGACTGCATCTCAGACAACCTACATCACTTTGGTTTTCCCAACACCATCATCACAGATCTGGGCTCAAATTTCATTGCAAATTAGTTCTGGGAATTCTGTGACAACACTGCAATAGAAGTCAAGTATGTGTCAGTCGCACACCCAAGGGCCAATGGACAAGTCGAGAGGGCGAATGGCTTGATCTTGGATGGCCTGAAATAGAGACTCTATGACAAGAACAACAAAAAGGGTTGCAAGTGGATATATGAATTGCCTCATGTCGTCTGGGGGCTTCGAACTCAACCATCGAAAGCCACATGGCATACCCCCTTCTTCCTTGTCTATGGGTCAGAAGCCATACTCCCAGCAGATATCATGTGGCGGTCTCCTAGAGTTGAGATGTACGATGAAGGGGAGGCGAACAAAGCTAGGCAGCTGGAACTAGACTCAGCTGACGAGGCTAGATGCAGCACCCTCGTTCTGTCAGCCCGATATCTGAAGGGAATTTTCGACGCTACCATGATCACAACATGCGAGAACGGTCGTTCAGCATTGGTGATCTGGCCCTCCGCCGCATCCAGGAGGCAACTGGGCTCTATAAGCTTAATTCACGATGGGAAGGTCCTTTCATCATGTCTAAAGTCACAAGACCAGGGTCATATCGCCTGCAGTACCCTGATGGCAAGGAGGTTCCTAACTCCTGGAACATAGAGCATCTCTGGAAATTTTACGCCTAGTACAAGTTGTAAACAATTCGCTAGCTGCATGTCAGCGTTATTATAAATAAAGAGTTGATTTCATTACAAATTGACTACTTTACTATTGCTTTAACTCGGAGCTTTGCCACAAGTTCTTACATTCTTTCGCCTACGTTTAACTCGGGGGCTTCGCCACGAGTTCTTACATTCCTTCGATTACTTTCACTCAGGGGCATCGCCACGAGTATTTATACTTAGCTCGTTTACACTCAGGGGCTCTGCCACAAGTTCTCACGATTAGTATAGCCCACGAGGCTAAGCGCTCGAGTACTTATTGTACTCTTATCTTCCCGGTTACTGCTACGACTACTCGACAGAGAGTGTTAAGGCAAACAACAAAGGGGTCACCAAGCCCATCACGCGGCTAAGTTTTTTCTGCCATTAAGTAGGATTTTGACAACTAAACCGTTCAGGCTACTAAGCCTAAAGGCTAGCCTAGCATACCCCTTGCTCGGGTAAATCTAGGCTATGTCCTCTCGCTGTACGAGCACTTTCATGGAATGTCAAGTTATTGACTACAACCAAGCCGATGTACTTGGAGTAGCTTAACCCACATGTATCCTAATATACTAAGTCCTACGATCACCCCAGCAAACATCAAACAATATTATACGCTAAAAATGATCAACAGGCAAATTTATATACATATGGACAAACAACACACGTGTTTTGCATAACACACTGTTTTTACTCCGCCTAACCCTCCTGCTCCAGGCTTTCAGCTATCTTATCGGTGATGGGCTCGACCTCTTCACGGTACTTCATGAATTGCTCAACAGAGCAGCCGGCGGCCATGCCTTCTCCAAGTGGTTCCAGCTTAGCCTTTGGCGAAAAGGACTTCACCAAGGTGAGAGCCTGGGAGATGTAGGTTCTGGTGGCCTCCGAGATAGAGCTGGTGATCTTTTGGGGAGTCACACGAAGCTTCTCCAGCAAGGTCCGCTCATCAGCTTCACCTTCAGTTGGGAGCTCCACCATCTCCACAACAACTTGAGCAGCAGCCTTGAAATCGTTGAGTTCTTTTTGCATGCTCTCCTTGTCTGCAAGCATGGACTTAATCTGCTGCAGCGCATCGCGGAAATGAACATCCGTGTCCTGGAGGATCTTCTGGAGGCGCTCGACATCATCTGCGCCATGGTAAACAAAATTCTTCAGATCAATAATCATATTCCCTTTCTATTTCAATTTGGATTTGAGTTTTGTGAGCACAAGACAAGGAGAAGTACTCGAGAAGTTTTAGAAAAACTACTCGAACAACCGCCAACCAAAGACAATCAAAGACATAGTGATAGTTACCTCAGTGCTCCTGGGAGACCTTCTTTTTTTTTCTTGAGCAGCTCGGCCTTCTCCTTCTCAAGATTCTAGATATCATTTTTGAGGAGCCAGGTTTCTCGAGTGCGCTCCTTCTTCAACTGCTCGAGCTCATTGCGCAGATCAATTCTCTTCCGGATTTCTTCATTGATGCGCTCATCCTTCTCTTGCAACTTGCGATGGCCGTCCTAAATGAAGTTAAGCTTCTCGAATTTCTCCTAGGACCGGTTCATCAGAGTCTGCAAGACAAAAATATATCAGTTACTACTGATTATGCAAAAATAGAGGATGTAGACAACTACTCGAGGAAAATGAACACTTACAGTGGTGAACTCGATAAGTCCCTCAAAGCGCCTTGGAGATGCTTTGTTTTCTCCTTGGTCAGCATGGGATCATCGATCAGATCTACCTTGATGGCATGCTGCCAACCGTAGGCCGTCATGAGAAGATCCTCCTTCTCCGCAGTGGCTGCGCCATGGTCTGACGTGCCTGCAGCGCCGGCATCTCCTGCGCCAGGGCCTGATGTGCCCGCGGCACCGGCAATGTCGGCGCTAGGGACCAAAGTACCCATGGCACTTGCTTCTCCTGCGCCTGATGCCTTAGGCAGCGCGCCTGCCACTTCAGTCGCAGTCACTAGCCTAGCTTCAGGCAAACAAGTATTGGGCGGTGGAGGAGGCATGATGGGCTCACCTGTGGGTAGCTCGGGATAGGCGGTCTTGACTTCTACACGTTCCGGCTCGATTGGATCCGGAACGACTTCTTTTTCCCCCTCCGCTGTGGTGGCCGGAGGTGGAGGAGGAGGAGGAGCAACACTTTTGTTCAATGCTACAATATTCAAGCTTTTTTCATGCTCGGGGACTTGGACTGTCAAGGCATTGTCAGGCTCGTCCAAGCTCAGAGCTGAGGAAGGCCGGCACAAAAAGCGACTTCATCGAGCACTGGATAACAGAAATCTACAGAAAGACCAAGTCAAAGTACTCGAAACTTACTTGGACAACCTCTTGGTCACCACGTTCTTTAGCTGGATCAGCCAAAGCCCTCGAGTACCCGATTTCCCTGAGTCGCCAGCAGGTTCCTTTGGTGGAGCCTCTGAGGCACTCAGCGGGACAGGATTGCTTGGGCTTGGCGTAGCATCTTCAGTTGAAGGGTTCGCCGCACCAGACTGAAGGCTGGTCTCTGGCCGGCATCATCCCCGATGGAGCTTGTCTTTCCCCCATCCTTGTAACGTTTAGGAGGGGGAGAGGCGGGAGGACTGAGAAGAGAACAAGAAAACTTAGGAAAGAACTCCAAATATTAGCAAAGAAAGTACTTGAGTTTAGTACTCACCTTGGGTTATCATCTGACAAGCCGGTGAGGGACAGCCTACGCTTCCTTACGGCTCCCCGCGGCTTGGTCGGGTTGATGGGCATCACGCTGCTACTGGCCGCCTCCTTGCCCGTCTTCTTCAATAGATCTGCCAAAGGATGATCATAATCAGATTCAGTCACTTCTTCATCTGTCAATGGATCATAGTGCGGACGCCCGATCTTAGGCCTCTGGAACGCACTTGGCATGAAATGATCTGGCCGAGGAATATCAGGGTCTGGAGCAGGACTGCGGAACAGATCAGTGTGCCCTTGCAAGACACCAAAAGAAAATAATAGTCAGTGACGGTTTACATGGACAAGTACTCAAAAGTACTCGACAGACATATTATGCATACCTCCTTTGGCGGATTCCCGGCGCTGAACACTTCGGTACGTAAGGCACCTTGTTCACATCAAGAAGTACCTGCTGAACACGGATGAAGGCTGTCTGTGCCGGAAGGATCTCTAAAGTAAGGCGAGAAGGATCGTTACTGCCTAAGTAATCGAATCCAAACCTACACCTCTTCTATAGCGGCTGGATGCGCCGTTTGAACATGGAAAGTAAGACTGATGCACCGGTCACACCCATCTCATTCAACGTGGCGATCAAGTTGAGCGGATTTGTAACTTGCTCCATTTGCCCAGCAGTAAGCTTCTCATTCCACTCGGGCTTCCACATTGCCTTCCCTGGAGTCCGCTCTAGCAGTGCGGGCTGATGATTTCCAACATAAAACCACAATGCTCTCCAGCTCGAGTGGTTTGTGGGTAGTTTGTACTCGATGTACTCTTTCCCCTTCCCTTGCTTGAACTGGAGACCGGCTCCACCAACCAAATACTGCTTCTCCTCGGAGGGTTGTTGGCGCATGTGGAAGAAATAACGGAGAAGGTCGAAATGTGGCTCGATGCCAAGAAAAACTTCGCAAAGATGGAAATGTGGACAATAGAGTTAGGGTTCAGATGACGGATCTGAAAACCCCAGTGATAAAGAAGACCACGAAAGAAATTGGAGGCGGGGAGGGCCAGTCCCCTTTCGATAAAATGCTCAAAAATAAATATCTGATCTACATTTTCTTGAGGGTAAAACTGGCGGAAGGAGGTTTACCACTGAACTACCTCCTCCCCCTGAAGAAGACTTTGAGCAACCAAATTGAGAAGATTCTCGCTGATGCACTTACTGCGTTCCCAGTTGGAGTTGCTGGAATCCTCATTCTTCCCCTTGGCCGCTTGCTTCTTGTTGCCCATCTTGAATGTCACAAGTCGTTTGCATACGCTCGGGGGCTTCAGGAGGAGGGCGCAAGCGCTTGCTACAGATGAAGATTAATCTCTCCGAGTAAAATGACTAAGGGAAAAGGGCGGGTTCGATTAGGTTCTCAAACCCTAGATCTAAAATGGCTGGCAGCGCAGGAGCAAGGGAAGGCGAAATGGCTAAGGTACTGAGTGAAGGGGTAAAAACCCTAAGGCCACCACGCGGTTAAATAACCAGCGGGTAGAGTTTTTCCCTTAAAATTGTGATTTGTTTTAAGCAGTAATTCGAGAAAAGTTTTGGGGAGTTTATTTGATTAACCATTTTTTCAAGGATTTTATCCCGAAAGGAGTTTTTCAAATTTCCAACCAATTAATTCCTAAAATTTATCATCAGGGCAAGTCACACGTTTCACACATATTTTGTACATAACACTGTTCAATATGCCACATTCTTTTGGATCCTTTTTCCAAGCCTTGGGATTTGGATTCAAGGCTCGGGGTCTACAGGACACATGTCATCGATGGTTTATTTTTCAAAAATGCTTGGAAGATAAGGAAAAAAGATTCAAGACTAGTGAGACCCTTAGCCTGATTCTTCGATTCAACCTAAGGCTCGGGGGCTAGTCCATAAGGAGTCGATTTGCATCGCACCCCATAGAAAGAAAGACTTCAAAGTACTCGAGGCTAGAGCACTTCACAGCCTTGAGCAGCCAAAAAAGGAATTGGAAGACACCTTCAAGACGGAGTTTCAAAGGAAACTGAAGGGCGACTTCAGAAGTACTCAAAGCCTTCCATACTCGGCTATGAAGAGCTCGGGGGCTTGTCAAAACTGGGGCAACAGAATTGCACACGTGGCATAGAACATTCTAGATTAAGGGGTGGGGTATGTCCCATACCTTATCCATACTGTAAAAGTACTCGGACACGAGTACAACTAGTCGGTACGGAAGGTAACTACCCAAAAAGTACTCGGATAGGACTCCTAAGGTCCTACAGGATTAGGACTTCCATGTAACCTGTCCCCCCAGGATATATAAGGGCAGACAGGGACCCTCCAAAACATAACGCATAACCCCAAGGCAATACAAACCATACAAGATGTAGGGTATTACGCATACTGCGGCCCAAACCTGTCTAAACCCTTGTGTTCCTTGTACCATCGAGTTCCTGATCTTGGCGACACCCTGACCACAAGTAAACTACCTTAGGGTATCCCTAGGTAGGCTTGCCAGTAAAACACTGACATACATACGTGCACATTGTTTAGGACAAAAAGTAGGATTATCCTATACCTCCGCATCAAAGGCATGATGCCTAGCCCTCCTCTCTCTATCACACGCTATCGAAGCACGAATACCACACGCATGGTGTTAGCTCATGCCCGATTCCTACAATTGCAGCTTACATGTGGTAGAATTTGCAGGTCATCACATGCGCAAATGACCATGGATGCTTCGTAAAAACACTGGTTGTTGTATAATTTATTGGAATTATATAGATTTTAATTGTATCTTTTTTCCTTTCTAGTCGCCAAATTTCCAAAAAATTAGGGGCATTGGCCTTAGTTGAAAAAAGCAGCAGTTCCCCCATTATGGTCAGTAAGATGAAACACACCAAGCTTCATTGATGCGTGGGCCTACTTTAGATGCTCACAATCATTTCCCACCTTTGTGGTCTACGAAGTGAAACAACCATAGGTCCAAAGTTAAATGGGCCCGATCCAAGCGCACAATCTTGTTAGTGACCTACGACCAGGTCCAGTTCACAAAAAAAATTCACAACATGAAAGCTAGAGCTCAAATTTCGTATTCCCATCCTCCTCCCAAAATAACAAATATGTTACCGCTCACGCATCTCACCTGTATTTCTAAAAATCACGCCCCTCGCCTCTGCTCATTGTAAAGCCCAACTAGATTTAGGATGTAACGATGGCATGAGTCTTGGCGGATGTGGGTTACTTAAGCAGTGGCGTCGAGTGCAACAGGTTGCGGGCATCAAGGTGCGAGATGATCCGTGACAGTCATGGAGCGAAACCCGAACTTCCATCGTCTTGGATGTAGTCAGTAACTTGACGTTCCGTAAAAGTGCTCGTAGAGCAGAAGGACTTAGCCTGGATTTACCCGATGATGCGGTACGCTAGGCTAGCCTATCAGAACGGTTAATTTGTTAATGTCCCGCTTGTAGCAGAGGGGTAACGTGACCGTGTGATGGGCTTGGTGGCCCCTTCGGCAGGTGCCTTAACGCTCTCTTTCGAGTAGTCGTAGCAGCAGCCAGAACTGTGAGAATACGTCGGGTGCTCTACCTTATAGGCTGTACTAGACACAAGTACTCGTGGCGAAGGCCCCTGAGCATAAGCAAGCTAAGTACAAGTACTCATGGCGGAGCCCCCGAGTATAAGTAAGTTATGTACATGTACTCGTGGCGGAGCCCCCGAGTATAAGTACTCGAGAGAACATATAAACTCATGGCGAAGTCCCCAAGTTTAATGTAGGCAAAAAAATATAAGAACTCATGGCAGAGCCCCAAGTTAAAACATGCAGAAAGTAGTCGAGTTACGGCGAAATCAACTCTTTATTTAAAAAATGCTGACATGCAGCTGGCGAATTGCTTTTATAGCTTCTCTATGTTCCAGGAGTTGGGAACTTCCTGGCCATCAGGGTACTGCAGGCGATATGACCCTGGTCTTGTGACTTCTGACACGATGAAAGGACCTTCCCACCGTGAATTAAGCTTGTGCAGCCTAGTTTCATCCTGGATACGGCGAAGGACCAAATCACCGATATTGAACGACCGCTCTCGCACATTGCGATCGTGATAGCGCCGAATGACTTGCAGATAACGGGCTGACTGAACAAGGGCACTGCATCTGGCTTCATCAATAGTATCCAATTCTAGTTGCCGAGCTCCGTCCGCTTCCCCTTCGTCATACATCTTGACTCTGGGAGAAAGCCACATAAGATCTGCTGGGAGTATAGCTTCGGACCCGTAGACAAGGAAAAAATGGGTATGTCTTGTGGCTTTTGATGGTTGAGTTTGAAGCTCCCAAACAACATGAGGCAACTCGTATATCCACTTGCCACCCTTTTTGTTGTTCTCGTCATAGAGTCTCTTCTTTGGGCCATCCAGGATCAAGTCATTGGCCCGCTCGACTTGTCCATTGGCCCTTGGGTGTGCGACTGACACATACTTCACTTCAATGGAGTTGTTTTCGTAGAATTCCTAGAACTGGTTTGCCGTAAACTTTGAGCCCAGATCTGTGATGATGGTATTGGGGTAGCCAAAACGGTACATAATATCCTTGATGAAGTCGACTGCCCTATCTGGAGTGAGCTTGGTAATCGGCTTGTACTCAATCCACTTGGTAAACTTGTCGATGGCCACCAATACATGTGTAAAGCTTCCTGGAGCTATGGTCAGAGGTCCAATCATGTCGAGGCTCAAGCATGCGATGGGCCATGAGGGCGGTATGGTGATGAGGTTGTGCGTAGGGATGTGAGACTGTTTGCCAAAAAATTGGCACTTCTGGCACTTTCGTATGAGATCCTCGGCGCCGGAAACTGCTGTTGGCCACCAGTAGACCGCCTTGTAGGCCTTCCCGACTAATGTCTTGGACGCTGCATGATTTTCGCATGTATCCTCGTGTATCTCGAGTAGTATATTGCGGCCCCATGCCCTCGGAACACACTTCATAAGTACTCCCGAGCTTGCTCCACGCTTGTAGAGCTTATCTCCAACGATGATGAGCCCCTTGCTGCGCCTCATGATGCATATTGCTTCTGGGCTTTTCTGTGGCGTATATCCGCCAACAGGAAATCAGTGGCAATTGATACATTGTACTCGTCGAAGTAGTGGCGGAGCTTCCTTGATGTTATGAGTATTGCGTAGAGTAGTTTCCAAATTGAAGGATAGCGTACCTTTGATTCAGAGTGTACTTTGCTGATGAAATAGACTGACCTCTGCACGCCGAATGCATGGCCTTCCTCGTTTCGCTCCACCACAATTGCTGTGCTGATCACATGAGTAGTTGCTGCAATGTACATCAGTAGGTTCTCCCCTGGACGTGGTGCTGTGAGAATAGGAGGTGATTGCATGTGTTCCTTGAGCTCCTGCAAAGCCTGCTCAGCTTCCTCTGTCCAGTGGAACTTGTCTTTCTGCTTCAGGAGCTTGAAGAAGGGAAGGCCCCATTCTCCAAGTCGTGAGATGAATCTGTTTAGGGCCGCCATCCACCCTATTAGCTTCTGCACGTCCTTGATCGTTGTTGGAACCTTCATGTCGGTGAAGGCAGTAAACTTCTCCGGGTTAGCTTCAATCCCGGATGATGAACCTGAATAGTTTCTCGGATGGTACACCAAAAATGCACTTCATCGGTTAAGTTTCCATTGGAACTTCCGGAGGCTACTGAATGTTTCCACCAGGTCCGCAATTAGGTCCTCGGGAATTCTGGTCTTGATAACCACGTCATCCACATAGGCCTCAACATTGCTGTGTAGTTGGTCAGCAAAGCACATTTCGATTGCCCGCTGGTACGTAGCCCCCGCGTTCTTCAGCACAAAGGACATAGTCTTGTAGGCATAAGTCTCGAAGGGTGTGATGAAGGCGGTCTTGATTTGATCTTCTTCCTTAAGGGCAATCTGATGGTAGCCAAAGTAGTAGTCAAGGAAATAGAGGAGTGCACAGCTGGTAGCCAGTGCTTGTTGAGATTGGTGTAATCAACACACATTCTCCATTCATTATTATTCTTTTTCTTTACAAGGATAGGGTTGGCAACCCACTATAGGTGGTACACCTCCTTGATGAAACCAGCGCGAGTAGTTTGGCCAACTACTTTTTGATTGCTTCCCTCTTATCCTGAGCGAATCTACAGAGACACTGCTTTTTAAAGGTAGCATCAGGATCTACTTTTAAACTATGCTCGATCAGTTCCTTGGGCACCCCTAGCATATCTAATGGTTTCCACGTGAATATGTCTCGCTTGGCCCTAAGGAAACTGATGAGCTCGCTTTCCTATTTGGGGTCGAGCTGTGACCCGATTAGGGCTGTCTTGGACGAGTCTCCTTCCTGCAGTTGGATGGACTTCAAAGCAAGTTATCCGGTGGGCTGCAGCTTCGAGTGGTTTGCCTTCTTTGTTGGAATTTCTAGCCCCGTTTCGGAGAGCTGTTGCGTAACCGTGAGTACTTCTACTGAAGTTTCTGGTACACGCGTTGTCGAGGCGTACTCGATGGCCTTCTGGTCGCAGTCGTAGGACTTCTCAAAGTCACCACGGAAGGTGAGAACCCCACTCTTTCTTGGCATCTTCAGGAGTAAGTAAACGTAGTGCGGTACAGCCATGAATTTGGCCATTGCCGGTCTGCCCAGAATGGCGTTGTAGGAGGTTTCGAAGTTGGCCACTTCGAACTTGATGTACTCGGTATGGTAGTTTCCCTCATCCCGAAGGTGACTGGGAGCACCACCGTGCCAAGCGGCGTAGCTGCGTTCCCAGGCACGATGCTGTAGAAGGGAACCTTGCTGGGGGTAAGCATGTCGATGAAATTAGCCCCCATCTTCCTCAGAGTACTCGCAAAGATGATGTTGTGGCCGCTGCCCCCATCGATCAGTACTTTTTCTAGCCTGGCATCCACGACCACCGGATCTAGGATGAGCAAGAGTTTACCCGGCTTACAAAAGCTCGTCCACTGATCAGCCCTCGAGAACGAGATGGGGACCTCGAACCACCAGAGGGGTCGTGGTACCGCCGGTTCGACGGACATGATCTCGCGACGGTGCAGCTTCTAAGTCCTTCTGCAGACAAATCCTGACTCACCACCGAAGATGACATTGACCACCTTGGATACGTCCAGGAATTTGCCGGCGTCTGTCTTGTTCTCTGGATCTTCGTCGTCCTTGTCCTTCTTCTTCTTCTTGTCGCCCTTCTCCAAGGGCGGGGCGTTGAGGGACTTCCGGAGCTGGTAGCACTCGAAAGCAGAGTGCTTCGAGTGTGGGTGCCATGGGCATTGCTTCTGCATGAGTTTGTCGAATTCCTCATGCAGGTTGGATGGCTTCTTGCCTCATGGGGCGTGATTGATAGTCGCGACAAGATTGTCTGGCTTGCGTTTTCGTGAGGATCCCAAGTAGTCCTGCTAGATTCTGTCGTTGCGGTGGTCGTTGTTGCACTTGCTGTAGTTGTTGCCGCATTTCGAGAATCGATCACGCTCCTGCTCCTCTTGGTCTGCCCAGGTCTGCATCATGTCGCGTAGGGCAGCAACAGTCTTGGGGCGGTTGCGGCCGAAGTTGCGGAACAGAGCCTGGTCGGCGAGGCCGTTGTGGAAGCAGTTGATGATGTCGCTCTCTGAGATGTTGGTGATCGTGGCTCAGGTATCAAAGAAGTGGCAGGTGTATGAGCGCAGGAGCTCATTCCTTTCTTTCTTGCATTGGGACAGGTCGTGTTGAGTACCTGCCCGAGCAATCGCCCCCTGGAAGTTGTTGGTGAAGACGTTCCACAGTTCCTCCCAGGAATCGATGGAGTTCTTATTTAGGCTCTCTAGCCAAGAGAGTGGGGCGGTCTCCAGGGCCATCGGGAAGTAGACGACCTTGGTGGTGTTGGTGCCGCCTGCGACTTCAATGGTGGTGGAGTAGCATCGTACCCATTGTTGAGGAGATTGCTTACCGTCGTACTTGCTGATGCCGATGGGTTTGAATCCCTCTAGGTACTTGTAATTGTCGAAGCGGGAGGAGAAAGCAGGAAGCGATCGTTGTTGTCCCATGTAGTGTTTCCCTCGGTTCCGACGCATTCCTTCCTCCAATTGTTGAAGATGGAGCGAGCATCGCACCCCATGTTGATCTTGTCGCGGAGGTCGCCCGTTGGAAGCTTTTTGAGTTCCGAGCGGCGGTAGTTGCGAACGGAGCCTTCCGGATGTGGTGCGTGGGTCGCTGGTCGTCCTCCTGCGGGACGTCTTCCTTGCGGACCATGGCTTCCCTGTTGGTTGTTGGAGGGTGCAACTTGTCGCCTAGGGTGACCCCCTGGTGTTCTGCTGACTTGGCTTTCTCCCTCGCCCTCACCCCTTCCATGGGAAACTGAGGGCATCGGGTTCTGCTGGTTGATCTGCAGTAGTGCCCACTGCGCCATGTGAACGGCGGTCTGGACTTGCGGGTCGGGGATGCCAGCTAACACTGCTGTTATACCGGCAATGTTAGCAGTAGGAGTGTTGAACCCGGCGTCCTGTGCTGCTGCGAACTCGGCGTCGAGTTCGCGTTGAATCTGTGCGCGCCGTTCATTGGCTTCCCTTCTGCGTTTGGCACGTTTCCTGTTGCGCAGCCTGCGGGCCTCATGGTCCTGAGCGGACTCGTTGGCGGCATCTGCGGTGTGCTCATCCTCAGAGATCTGCTCATGCCTTTCGTTGCGGTGCCTGTCGCTCTACTCATCAGATTCCACCATGAAGACGTGGCGGTGTGTGGATGGATCGTCGGAGCTGTAATCTACGAGTACAGTTCCGCCGGGGGTGGTCTCATCGAGTGGTCCGCCCTCTTGGAAAGGCAGGGAGTCAAGGTGAGCGACCAATCTTTCGTCACCTTCGAGTAGTACGGAGGGTTTCATGCCCTTCCAGTACACAAAGCGACCCTCCGTTGTGGAGGTTATAACCAAGCCCTGGCTACCCAAGTAGGGTTTGGCCTCGGGATCGGAGTCCGAGTCGTAGTCGTCGAAGATAGGGGCCTCCGAGCATGTGGTGGCGTCCCTGTCCCCGAGCTCGAGTAGTTCGTCCAGATCCTTCTCCAATGCGGAGTAGAATGCGGACATCGTGGCCTCCGGGTAAGAAAGTGGCCGTATTGCATAAACCGAAGGGGAATCGGTCATGCTGCTCCTCAGATGGAGTCGAGTCTGATTTGAGGAAGCTTGATGTAGCACGAGTCAGAATCGCGTAAAAAACGGACAGCTTCTCGATCTCCCTGGCAAGGTCAGGGAGCAGCATCTCATCGAGGTTGTCAACGAACTCGTCGAGAACGCTGCTTGGTGTTGCTGCAGATGCCTCCCGCTTGTTGTCGATGAGGTGCCGACGGAAGTCACCTGTGCATCAGATACACAGACCTAGGAGCTGAATACGAAAGTTGTGCCCGCAGGTGGCACAACGCTGGTGAAGCTGAAAGTTGCCATCGAATTCACCGATGGATCTTCGATGAGCACCCCTACCTGGCGCGCCAGCTGTCGGTGTTTTACCAGCAAGCCTACCTAGGGATACCCTAAGGTAGTAGACCTGTGGTCCGGGTGTCGCCGAGATCAGGAACTCGATGGTGCAAGGAACACAAGGGTTTAGACAGGTTCGGGCCGTAGTATGTGTAATACCCTACGTCCTGTATGGTTTGTATTGCCTTGGAGGATATGCGTATACACGATGTGCTTTGGAGGGGTCCCTGCCCGCCCTTATATAGTCTGGGTGGACAGGGTTACATGAAAATTCTAGTCTGGTACGAGCTTAGAAGTCCTAATCGAGTACTGTCGGGTAGTTTCCTTCTGTACCGACTAGTTGTACCTGTGTACGAGTACTTTACAGTATGGATAAGGTATGGGACATGCCCCACCCCTTACTCTAGAATGTTCTACCACGCGTGCAGTCTCGTTGCCCCGGGTCTGACATACTTGTTGGTACACAATTAAAATACCTTCTTACCCTCATTTATATGCAATATTGGTTTGAAAATGGCAGCATTATCATTGATCATACTTTATGTTTAAGAGAATTTTTTGTTTTTCAAGAAAATGGCTCCAAATGATACACAAATGGACAAGACCCAAAATTAAGGATGAGCTCACAAAAGATAACGTCCAGAAGGCCCAAAAGGGGCCATGCTAATCGGCCTAAGGAGGGTAGGACGATTGGACTCACCTTGATTTCCATTGTCTGGTTCAAAGATTTGACATACCTGCATTCTGGAAGACTTGAGCGCTAAGTATGCAAGAACTGGAAAGTTAACTTTGGGATAAAGATGAAGTAATCACCACAAGTGGACCCATTCTTACCTTAAAGATATCGACAAGCTATGCCCACATGGAAGTGACAAGTGGCATCTAGAAGATCAGGACCTGGACCCCGTAGGCCGATGAGCCTAGGGCATTCTTTGTCCTCACGGTACGAATAGCAGCCGCACCTAGCAAATTCGGCACCCAACCAATTCGTTCGACATAGAAAAGCATAAGAAGCTCGAGGGTCACCTTTCCGGAGAGCTAAGGGCCATGCATGGGTTAGCTTAGGCTAAACTCTAGCGAGCGTGGTAAACCTGTCACAAGGAACCACATTAGAGTTCTGGAGCTAAAATCAACAGATTAAAGGTACGATCTCGGTTGTGATCTAGTGATGATCAATCTGTCATAGTTATATAATTCATGTGTTTAGATTCTTTAGTGAGCCATATACCTCCTTTCATGATTTCTGCTTTTATGAGAAGGCTTATTTCAATCTATGATTGTTATAGATTGCATAAAATGTACTTGTAATTGTTTACACTCATTAAGTACCAATTTCGACTGTCAATTTGATAAGAAAATTAGGAGAATTAAATGTATTGCACGCATATTTATCCAAAGTAATGCCAAAACCATATGTCCCTTGGAAAATAGAGCTATGCAGGGATTTGAGCTGAAATGGAGAAGAAACACACCCTTGAATCCAAGGAGCAAAACACCAACGAATCAAAGGGCCCACCAGAGCATGCAACCGACTTAGGACATCGCCGGGGGTTGCACAACTGACCTTTGGGCCCACTTGCCAGTCACCTAGAGGCGGTTGGAGGCCAGGCCAGGTCAGCCGAACTAATAGGTCGACCAAGCTTACCTTGGTCCTCTCCTCTCCTCCTTGCACGTGGCAGCCCCTGGGTCACTCCTCAAAGGTGGTTCTGCAAGCTTGCACCTCGTTTGCCAGCTGAGCACCGCCTTAACAAGGCTATAAATAGGCGCGCGGAGGGGGGGGGGGGGGGTCTCCAAATAGAGACACACCTCAAGTTGCTAATTCTCAGGTTTTTCTCCTTCTTTAGTCCATAGGCTAGTGGTGTTTAGGCTGAAGTCGCTCTTCTTTGGATTCCCGGGGTTGCTACAGCATTCGGTATGGCTTTCGCTCTTACTTCTCTATGTAATTCTCGGATATTCTTAATAGAGTTATCTTCTAGATTTATATACATGCATATTTTATATTCTGTGGCGTCAGTTATATGTTCGATGATTAGTTTTTACTTGTACCATATACCATGTGAGGTTCTCCCTGCCTATGTCTATTGCAATAAGCTTGAGTAACTTGTGTGTCACACTACCTCCATATCCATATATTATACTTACCCCTGCTTAAATGCCATCAACAGGTCCTTCTGGCTCAATTATTGGGAACTAATAATCAAGTAGTAGTTTAATGGATGCATCTGCACATATGACTTCTTCTTTATAGTTAATTTTTTTCCTTTTTGTATTTTGTTGTACAGCTCTTGTATATATTTGCTTTGCACTAACGCTACACTACTAGAAAATGAAGCATCCATGACGAAATTCCAGTTGACGTTTCCAACTTCGTCATTGAACATGTCCCATTCTATGATGAAATCCGAGTTTTGCCATTGTTCATTGGCGGCAGCCCTCAGCCCCTATTGTACTATGAGGAAAGTTAACGCGCGTCATAGAACAACATCTCATATCATCACAAAAATGATGCGCCACTACTTCCTCGTATATGTGTCAACGTGGGTCGACTACAGAGGTGTGACTCGCACGTCCAAGTGGACCAGTGCGGGCCCAGTAGGCCGACATGGCTAACATGTGTAAGTGTATGTCCCGGTTGACTTGTCCAACATGTCAACCTAGCAGCCACATGTGCTGACTAGGAGCCGAAGGTCCACGTGTCAGGGTTGTGGGTCAAATATGTCAGCGCGGGATCCACTAGAGAGGTGGGTCCTGGCCAACCACGTGTACTTGTGCGGGGCCAGTTGGCCGATGTGGCTAACCTTGACGTAGCTCCAGGTTGACTGGTCTAGTATTTCTACTTGGCAGCCACCTATGCTGACCGGGACCCGAAGGTCCACATGTACGAGATGCCGGCCCAGCAGGCCGACGTGGGTAACACGTGTAATTGTAGGTTCCGGTTGATTGGTCTAACATGTCCACCTGGCAGCCATGTGTGTTGACTGGGATCTGAAAAGGTCCATGTGTCAAGGTTCTAAGTCAAATATGTCAAAGTGGGGTCCGCTGGTGAGGTGGGACCTGGCCATCCACGTGTACGAGTGCGGGCAAATAATAAGGCGTGGGCCTGTATAAAAGGCAGTCTCGAAATGAAATTGTTGTGGAACCGGCCCAAGTTTGAGTGAGCCACCAGGACCCACATCGTGGCCACGTGTCATGGTGTGCCCACAGATAATAAGGCCTGGGCCTATTTCAAAGTCAGGCCCAAAATGAAATTGCACTCTATTCAGCCCAGGAAGAGAAAAAGGCCCGCTGTGGAAACCGGTGTGCCCAACGCTCCCTAAAAATGGAGGAACAATTTTGCTGCTGCATGGGTTCGAACACGGGCCAAAGCCACTTCAGCAGTTTCTATCTACCACTGTGCTACTCAACTGTTTTCGCCTAGCTCCATACTCAACATATTTATTATGGATTTGCATTTGTTTAGTTTCCTGGAAGACTACTACTCCAAAAAGGAGTGGCCGAGTGTGGTTTTTGTGGATTCCCCTGGCGTCGCGAAGGTTCTTGTTCCACCTATCATGCTGGTATCACCTGTCGGCGCCCAGAGCGAAGATCTTCCTCCTCTTCAAAAATTAAACATTATTACATGTAGTCACAAATCCACCACTACGGTCATGTTATCCACCGCTACAGTCTTGTCGCTCATCCGAATTGTCTTGTAGAACAATGGAGGTCACAAGGCTGGCACACACCGAACGTCAGCACGTACGGTGCTATGAAATGATGGCACGAAGACGGTTATGTTCTCGCGCACCTTACCGAGATGGTTGCCATCCCCCCGAGGCGCGATGCTGCCTGAACTTCCTGGCGACGACACGGTCAGCGGCAGTTCCCAAAAGAGGGTCTTCAAGATGTCCTCCCTGGCCCATCATGTACGTGGAGAGGATCTCTATATCAAACTCCGGCTCTCGGCGTCCTCACCCCTCCCTAGAAGAGGGGTTTTTTCAAGAAATGCAACTGTAGCCCCGGCCCCCTCCAATCCACCGCCTCCTCTCCGATCAGCGGATGTGGCGCCGCTTCGCCTGTCTAGCGCTCTAGCTCGCCGACGTCCACGCGCTATAGCTCCATCCACGTTGGCGCACAAGCCCTTTGGTGGCCTCGTCGCGCTCCTAGTTCTGCGACGTCATCGACACTGGCACTCAAGGCGGCGAATCGCCACCCGTCGTCTCTGACAGAGCTCTCGTATGATGTGGCCATTCGGATCGCGGGCCACATCGCTGCAACCTCGGAGCGGCCAATGGATGGCCTCCGTGGCCTACAGGTAACCTGCCTCCACATGCAGGGTGTGCGGCGTACGCGAAGTCAGTCAGCGTGTCGCACTACGGCATTTCGCTGACGAGATGAGGTGGCGTGACCCCGATGGCTACGACGCCCTCCTTGCTCACCTCACTGAAATCGG
The DNA here is from genome assembly GCA_032594955.1 of Panicum miliaceum. NCBI lineage: Eukaryota > Viridiplantae > Streptophyta > Magnoliopsida > Poales > Poaceae > Panicum > Panicum miliaceum. Next base: position 28,357,534 of record CM064060.1, read on the forward strand.
CAACTCGGAGGCCTGCTTCACCACCGGGATGGAAGTCGCTTTCAGTAAAGGCACACCCTCGGCACGGCCATGCACCGTCGAGTTGGAACGTGCCACCGCGAAGGGGCATAATGTGGCGGCCTATGCGACCGCCCTCATCCTCTATAGGGCCAATGATGGCACCATCGATGATGACGCGGCGAGGTGGTACATGAGACAGGTCTAGGGTGAGGAAGAAGCGGGGGCGACGGGTGGCGGCGGCGGAGAAGTTGTAACGTCCCGCCTCCCCGAGGCCGGGCCTGCTTACATCTGGCCGCTTACTAGGACATATATTGCCCTCACAGACAAACACAAGTCATCGCTCGAATTACAATACTCCAAGATAGTGTCATCTTCATCCTCTTGTTCTTCTGCATGAGTATGTTTCTTGTCTCTTATAAGGTCTGCTAAATTAGCTTCAATGGCTGTGTCTTCTCCATCCTGCTCTTCCTGGTGCACATCCTCAGCACTAGCATCACCTTCACACACTGCATGCTCCGTATCGGAATAGTATCCATCTTGTTGTACGTCAGAAGGGTCCTTTTCAAGCACGTCAAATATGACCCTATACTCAAATTTTTGCACAACTCGCCAAGCATTGCCTACACTACTATCATGTAAATAAAATATCTTGGTGGATTATGTCGCCAAAATAAAAGGGTCAGACATGTACCAATATGATTCGATGTTAATGGACTTGAAATGTCCATCATCTCTGGTTCCTACAGTCTTGCCCCGTTGATTGTACCAATCGCATTGAAATAGAACCACTGACCGACAGAATTCCAGGTTAGAGTTATATTGCAACTCAGTTACCTCTTTGAGGACACCATAAAATTCAATTGCTTCGCCTCTATGTGTCCCCTCGGTCATGACACCAATATTCTGTGTCTTTAGGTTGTTCTCACGGTCAACAATGCTATAGCGTACTCCTTTGAAAAATGAACAGATCTTGACTCGGAGATCAGGACCACAAGAGAGTACAAATAATCCATTGCTGACCTGATTAGGTTCCTTGTTACGCAACTGCGCATTCTACAGCCAAGCGTATAAAGTAGTTGAGTCTAGTGTAATTTTGGTGAGTTCCATAAATGGTAGCATGTCATTAGTTAACTTACATGTTTCTCAAACCATGTAGCAAATTCTTTCTCATGCCTTTTCTCAACATCACGTACCCCTTTTTGCACCAACAATTCCTTGTGCACGCTGTATGAAATTTTTTAAATATTATTAGGAATCAACGGTGGTTAACATATATATATAATATATATAAGGACAAAGTAGAACATATACGTACTCCAAATACGGCTCAACTTCATCATAGTTATTTAGTACACACCAAACTAGCTTGTCCATGGTTTTTTTATCGATGTATTTCACCCGATTCTTGCCAATATGTTGAACATGATGCATGAAAACAGAGGTGTCACCATCTACTGAACCATCAAATTAAGGACCTGTGTCGACATCGTCCAAGTACATAAAACAAAATGTCAAGACTTCACTCTCTATATAGGCTTTAGCAATTGATCCTTCATGTCTAGCCTTGTTCCTTACAAAATTCTTCAATGTGCCAAGCCGTCGTTCAATCGGATACATCCAGCCATACTGTATAGGGCCTCTAAGGGGTGCCTTATCAGGTAGATGGACTGCTAAGTGCACCATCACATCAAAGAAGGAAGGAGGGAAGATCTTCTCAAGCTTGCATAGGATCAGTGAGATCTCACTTTTCAGGCATTCCGCGACAACTGTCCTTAGATTTCTATTACACAGCTCCGGAAAGAAGTTCCCGAGCTCTACAACTACTACATATACATCACACTGCACAAGGCCTCTTAAGCTAGCAGGTATGATTCTTTGTAGAAAAACATGGCAAGAATGAGTTTCCAGCCGGCCTTGGACCTTTGAACCATCTGGAGTAATGTATCTTCCTAGGTTAGCTGCAAATCCATCCGGAAACTTGATACCTTTGTGTCTAGGAAAGATTCTTTTAGAATCATCATGGCGCTAGTGGCTCATTATGACTTAGAGCTGCATTAGATGGATGTTAAGACTACGTTCCTGAATGGCGACTTGGATGAGACCATCTTCATGGCACAACCGGAAGGTTTTGTTGTGAAGGGCAAGGAACAAATGGGATGCAGAATAAAGATGACTATCTACGGACTTAAGCAAGCATCAAGACAATGGAACCTTAAATTCGATCAAGTAATTAAGAAATTCGGATTCAAGGAGAATGATGTGGACAATTGTATCTACACTAAAATAAAGGGTGGCAAATTTATAATTCTAGTGCTTTATGTGGACGATATCCTGTTAGCGAGATGCGATAAGTGAATGCTTCATGAGACAAAGGGTTTTCTTTCGTCCAATTTTGATATGAAGGATCTTCGTGAGGCCTCTTATTTTCTAGGCATTGAAATACACCGAGACAGGACCAAAGGAGTGTTAGGATTGTCCCAAAGGGCATATATTGAGAAAATGCTTCAGAGATTTAACATGGATAAGAGTAAGGCCACACCTATTCATTAGCGAAGGGCGATAAGTTAGTGAAGCCCAAAGTCCTAAGAACCAATTGGAATCAGATGAAATGAAGGATATACCTTATTCTTCAGCTGTTGGAAGCTTGATGTATGCACATGTCTGTACGCGTCCACACTTGGCGTTTGCTACCGGAATGTTTGGAAGATATCAGAAAAATCTCGGAAGGGTCCACTGGGTAGGTGTCAAGAAGGCATTACGTTATTGCCAAGGCACCAAAGACTTCATGCTCACATATAGAAGGTTAGATAACCTTGAAGTTGTGGGTTATACTAATGCTGACTTTGCTGGTTGTGTGGATAGTAGGAAATCTACATCAGGATATATCTACACATTAGATTGAGGAGCAATATCATGGAAAATCTCCAAACAAAGTATAGTTGCAGCGTCGACGATGCAGGCAGACTTTGTGGCATGTTATGAAGCAACTGGATAGGCTGTGTGGCTCAAGAATTTTATTCTGGGCCTTAAGATAATTGATAGAATTACTAAACCAATAACTTTATACTGCGATAATCAATCAGCAGTGTTCTTTTCGAGTAACAACAAGTCAAGTGGTGCTTCCAAACACATTGACCTCAAGTATCGTGCTATGAAAGAAAGATGCTAGGATCGAACCATTAAGATTGAACATATTAGAACTAATGCTATGTTAGCGGATCCGCTCACTAAAGGCTTACCACTGAATGTGTTTAAGGAACACGTTACAAATATGGCTTTGGTGGATAGTCTTTAGGTCCTGGTTTATGGCCATTATTAACTCCCAACTAATGAATAAGCATTCTATTGAGGTGTTTCAGTGAGACTGTGGGTTCTAACTCCCAATAGTGCATCAAGCTACTGATGACGCATTGGTCCGGTACTTACTGTGATACTGAGGGTCAACATTAGTGTGATGCGAACATTAGCCATTAACTGTTCGATCAAGTGGGAGAATGTTGGAAATATTTTATTTGTGATCTTTACAGTTAATCGCGTTTAACCACCTAAACGTGATTTAAGGGAAATCTAATGATGAAAACCTATTCGGCCATGATCAGCATGCCCATTAGGGTTTGTTTCTAGAGGCTGGCCTCCAGCCCCACAGCGCTATAAATATAAGGTCGTGGCTACCAATCTAAACATGCCAGAAAAACGTTTTCCACATTTTATAAACCCTAGCTACCTAAGTCTGATCGTTGAAGGCGCTAGAGGAATTTGGAAGACCAAGCACTCGCCGGCAGTGCCGCTGGCGTCCGGAAGGCCATTGCTACCCTGCTCGTACATCTACACCGACAAGAACGCCTACTTCCTCTACGGCTCTGGCGTCATCAACACAAGGAGATCCAATGGCTACTACAGCTAATGCTGGTATAATGATTTACCCACCAAATTCTGCATTACGAGATTGATATCATGTTTAGGCTAAGGATCCTGTTTTAGTTTGCTAATTACGTTCATTTGTAGAATCAACAGGGGCTCGCTGCGTGGCTAGCTCATGAGGGAGAAGGGAGATTTGGTGGGGGCCAGGGCCGATTTTGGGGTAGGGGAGGGGCGTGTTGGGCGATGGCCAGCTGGCCTGGCCAGGTGGCGGCGGCTGCGTGGTGTCGGACGGTAGGGGAGCAAGCGAGCAAGCGAGAGAGGTTGAGGGACCTCGAGTAGAAATAGAGAGAAACTCAGGGGCTGAAACGTAAAACTAAGTTTTTCTCCAAATTTTATTTGGTGACTGTTGGCGTTTCGTTGTGTCATCACCAAGTATGGACATAAAATCCATTCCCCGGCAACAGTGCTAGAAATGTTGTGGGGTATTTCTTACGTTATAGAAGGATCCACAAGCGCACGGAATACCGTTGTAGCATTTTACCCGTATTTATATTTCCACAGGGAAGGCGGCGGTTATTGGAATAGATTAGTATGTTGATTAGTTCTAGCATGGATATTCTATTGAATCAACAAGGGTAAGAGAATATATATATGGTAAATAGATAGTGTGACACACAATTTACTCAAGTTGTACTCTATGCAAAGCTTGCAGGAAGGGAGAAAGGAAGATGAAAGCTAATCTAAGGACTTATGTACTCCTAACTAAGCATACAATCTATACTAAGAACTCACATACATACACATGATTAGAAACGGGCTCTAGGCTCCCAGGCAGCACCGGGAGACCGCACAGGATATGGCTAGGTGGCCACTAGATCCTCACGGCTATTTTATGCACCTCTTAAAGATACTACACGAACGGGGAGGATTACGCTAGACGGACAGGGCTGTCACCACCTGCCACCTACCTCATCTAACCATGGTATAGAGCCGCATCCAGCAACACTGATTAGCCTAGACACCACATCTACCCTAATATGCGATACTCTAATGCCACGCACGAAGTCCCCACCCTTCGGATGGACATACATCACACTGGAGCAAACATGCGAATACTGGAACCGATGTCGTAGCCTAGATGTCTTACCACGTCTAATCATGCAAGATATAAGACCTAGACATAAACTAAGCATAGCATACAAGTTTGAATACACAGAACATATACTATATGAGTACACTAAACTAGATGATAACTCTACTAAGGAATTCCGAATATTACAAAGGAGAGGAAGAGTAAAACCCATACCGAACACTCCTGGGCAAGACTCGGGAACCGATGATGAGCTACATCACCTAAACTCTACTATCCTAAAGACTAAGCAAGAGAGGAACTTGAGAGAGGCTTCAACTTGAGTTGTGTCTCATTTAGTAGCACCCCCTCATATTTATAGAGGTGAGTGAGGGGGTGTGCAGCAGCTTCTCGGCGCCCCTTCACCCTTTAGCACCCTGAACCAACATGGAGGACCAATGGGAGAGCTCCACTTGGAAGAGGAAGGTCGTTGGGGCCCAGCGTGGTTCGGTCGACCCACCTGGTTCGGCCGAAACAGGTTAGGCGCCCACTGCCTCCAGCTTCTTCTGTGGTGCTGACACGTGGGCCTTGGTCACTCCTGTGGGTGAGTTGAGTCTGTCCTAGGTCGGTTGTGCTAGTTTGTGGGCCCTTTGATCCATGGGAGGCTGAACAGCGCGCTCTGATTTGTCAACGCCATTTGCCTTGGATTGAAGTGCTTGTTTACACTTGATTTCTGCTCAATTTCCCTGCATTGCAAATTCTCCAAGGGGAATGTGGAAACAATATTATTCTAAATAAATATGCAAGTTAAGTATGCTAGTCATCCCAATTTTCTGATCAAATTGACGCTCAAAATTAGTTTGTAGCGAACGTCAAAAGTGACTCAAAATTCTTTGAATATAAAAGTTTTGCGAAATGAATATTTCTACACGTTTTGTTTCAGGCCTAAATTCATTTGAGTTATAGTTTGGAAGATTATTTGAATTTTCAGAAAGCATGTTTTGAAGGACTTGTCATTTCATGTGTGATTTTTTACTTTTACATCTTGAGTTCAACTATACTTTTGTTTATTATTTTATTAATAATATGCCTATTCAATTTTATATGCATATTTGAAATGGTTTGAAAGTTATATGAAGTTTCTGTTAATGTACATATACACATGTGCATATACATGTACAAGTATACATATATGCATCAAGGCAACATAAAATTGATCTCTTTAAAATTTTCATGGTTAGTTTGACATGATTTGCTGTTAATGATTTGGTGCTGACGCCAGATTTTGACGCGTGTTAAATTAGCGTCGGGAGAAGAAGGTTGGCCGATGCAGCAGATCTAAAGGCTACAGTAAGGAATCGGCCGATTGAGGTAACAGTTGGAAATCGGCCGATTGGTGATGCAGCTTGCGCCAACAGGATGGGACTATTTCGGAGGGTCCTGGTCAAAAGTTGGTCAACAGAGCAACGCTAAGTCGGTCAAGGAGCAATTGAAAAGAGTCCTGATTGGATTAGGAGACGGCGGCGGAAGATTCTGCGGGAGTCCGTTTCCTTTAAAATATTGTAGATATAGCAGTTTTCCCATTTTTAAATAAGGTTGTAACAAGTCGTAATCGACAAGGAGTCCTAGTCTTAGGGTATAAATAGGAGTCGTCAGGGTCTTGCAAAGGAATCAACACATCAATCAACAACAATACTTCTACTTTTTCAGCAATTTACTTTCGAGTCGGGGACTTCGCAAATACTTTTCTTCTTTCACGAGTTCATACGGATTGGCAGGGCTGCATCAACTTGATCTCCGTCCAATTGGTAGGTTCCGCTTATCGAGTAATATCCGAGCTTTAACTACGGGCGCATCGCTGTGGTTTCGTTTGGATTTATTCACCAGTTATCGATATTTACTAGAATTGCAAGTTTTACCTATTATTCTAGTATTATCACCAGTTATCCAGCTTGAGATCAGAGTAATCGGCTTCGTCATCGTTCTTCTTCGATTTATCATCTCACAGCCGATTAGATCTATTTCAAGTGTTGCCTCTATAGTAATTGTTTAGATCGCTCCAGCAGTTTTCTTTACAATTACTACACGATTATCGGCTGATCCATAGCCGATCATCTCTACAGCAAATCGGCCGATTCGCCGCCGATGCGCTCCTCAGGACAGATCGGAACTCCAGCCGATCGGAGCGCCTAGAATTTAATACTTTATTTCCTTGTCAAGCAACAGGTCAGATTGACTGGCACGCCGCGTGAACCGTACCAGGGCGATAACCCGAACAGGAGCTAAGCAGATTCTCCCAGGTCGTGTGTCCGACGCTGAAGACCATCGGCCGATTCCTGTCTGGCCGATTTTAGCGCCAACACACTTTTGACACGCCTGGTGGGACCAATTCAAGATCTGATATGTCGAAGAACGCAGAAATCTCCAATGGCAACATCATCGAGGTCACAGAAGCGGATCTCAAGGACGACTAGAGGGAAGAATTAGCTAAACATCTAGAAGATTATAAGATGATGTATCTGCAGTCGTTCAGTCGCACCAGAAGCGGGGAGGTTGTCAAGAAGGCTCCTATTCCAGTTCCCTGTCACATCACCATTGCTGAGGACTCGGGCAAGATGTCCAATATGATCCAACAATCCGTTTATCAGGCATTCATTGACCAATCCTCAGTGATGACCAACACGGTGTATAACGCCGTCATCAGCTCTCTGGCCAGCGGAGCAGTCCAAGGCTATGAGGGACCAGCGTATGCCCCGCCAACTACTGTGGTAGAACCACCTGAATTAATCCGGCTCAAGTGTATTAACCATCACCATTAAGGCATCCTCGGTTAACCTTACACTTCAAACGGAGTAATCCACTGGTCTGTCGGGTATAACCTCCCGATACAACCACGGTGAACTTTCTTTTACAACTAGGTCCTTGAATCTTACGCTCAGACCCTTCTAAAGATTTAAATCCTTGCAATTGGGTCCTCGGCGGCTCGGGTACGGCGGCCGGCCGAAATTCCGGCGAGGGGGCTCGCCGACGGCGAGGGGCGAGGGTCGGGGAAGGTTCAGGGGTGCGAGGGCTACCTTGTGGGGGTGTTGTTCACGTGGGGGACGGCCGGGAAGGGCTCGCCGGCGTTGGAGCAGAGGCGGCGGCGGCGCGGCTCGCGTCGACGGCGGTGCTCCGGCGGGCTTGGGGCGGCGTGGTCCGGTCGGTGAGCTTCAGTGGCGCGTGGGGAAGCTACTCAGGGGCTCGGCTTGGACTGTGGCAGAACCACCTGAATTAATCCGGCTCAAGTGTATTAACCATCACCATTAAGGCATCCTCGGTTAACCTTACACTTCAAACGGAGTAATCCACTGGTCTGTCGGGTATAACCTCCCGATACAACCACGGTGAACGGATCGAGCGCCGTACATACAAATGCTCATGCGACGATGAGCCCAGAGAATACCACATTCCAGCAAGTATTACATCATTTGCATAAGTCAATATTACAGACCTAGTTCTGAGTTTAGAAAACAAGTACTTCAATTAACATAAATAAGTTCTTCAGAGTTAAATTGCAGCGGAATAAACAACGGAAACTACTCGACGATACAGGATGTCTCGATGAAGCCCGTACGAGACATCACTCGGCCTCATCTCCGTTGGACGGGGGCGCATCCCATTCCACCGACCAACCAGGGGGAAGAGTGCAGGGCCAAGCCAAGCTAGCAATCATATCTTCGAAGGGCTCACCTGAAAACGAGTCACAAGCAAGGCTGAGTATACTAATACTCAGCAAGACTTACCCGAGTAGTGGCATCTACTCCACCGACTCTAGACATGCCATGCTTTTTGGCTCAGGGTTTTGTTTTGCCGAAAAGCAACTACAAGTGGGTCCTTACTTTCAACTTTTAGCTCAAGATTCTAGTTTCGTTAGCCAGTCTAGATAAGCAGCTATCTAAAGCATACATGGTGAAGCATTAAATTTTCCATCCAACCAGTTCATTCATCATCATTGTTCCTCTTCTTACTCTGTGGGTAAAAATGGTTAAGCAGTCTCAATAGCCGTGAGAAACGGACGATTCGAATCGAATTTCTTAACCTTGCAAGGGAAACCCAAACACACGTCACGTGGTTACTCCCTAGAGTCACACGTGCAACTTTTCCCCTTTCTTTCCGGGTCGTGGATCGGGGCTACCCTCCGAGAGTACAAGAGCTCCACGCCACGGTTCGGCGCCGGGTCGTGACCATTCTCTGCACTCGCCATATGCACATGGGACCGAAGTTCAAAGGGTAGGATGCCGTCCCCTTGCCGGGCCAATCAGGTACTTAAGCTTACCGATTCCCATAATCTCGGCATGTGTTTAGTACGTTCAAAGACTTAACCATCACTACCACACCCTGCGGCCTTAGCATTTTTCACTAGACAGACGGGCCTCAATCGTAACCATCGTTACATAACCCGTCCGTGTCCTTATGATTGCAGTGTGTAGTAGTCATTCAACTCCTATTTTCTCGCGAGTGACAGGAAATCACTCGACTTTTACCGGAGTCCTATTAGCACAGCATTCTATCGAACCTTTCATCTAGTTTTCAAGCAAGGGTTCCTGACATCATGCAACTAAGTTTTCATCCAACTCCTATAAACTTAATGCACAAGCAAAGGGTAATGAGTTGCATAATTTCGGAAAGAATGGGTTATGCTCCGGGGCTTGCCTTCGCAGTTCGCTTGGGGATCTTCCGAACTTGGGCTCGGGTCTTCAAAAGCTTCAGTTAAATTTGCTTGAGCTTCACGCTGCTCACTCTCAGACGCGGACACCAGCTCGTAGGTTCCGTCGGCGAGAGTCGTCGATTCTACATGAGTGCACAAGTTTAAGTCGTGGAACTAGCACTTGATTACGATTTGAGAGTCATTACTACAAGGGATAGTTTCTGGTCATGAAATTTTGGATTTAGGCACATCAAGGAAAGGTGTGCTTACTGTAAAATTTTCAGCCAATTTTATGTAACAGATTAATTCTGAAAAATATATTTCATTGTTGCTGTTAGATACTTGTTCTTTTTGTACAGATCAACTGGTGCAACAATTGTGGCTAAGATTTTTACAGAGCTCTCACTTGAGCATGCAGAAGCTACTGTAATTTTTGTAGGATTTATCATGCAGTATTTAGAGCATAGAAAATATGACATTCTACACCTAGGTTTTTTAAAGATTCATTTTTACAGGAACCTACACAGGGTTTTTGTCCATGAAAATTTTTACACAGCAACCTCTACCACAGTGTAACTCCCAGTAATAATTTGGGGATTTTCCAAGCTAAGACACTATTTTCTTGATTTAATGTATATTATTAGCACATAAATCAAATAATTAGGTTCCTGTGAGATAAAAAAGTCTCCTAATTTTTCTCTGGCTTCTAGTTACCACTACATTAGCATAGGAAAAAGTTCATTGGGTGACTCACCACCTAACTGCAGGGATAAAACATGCTTCTTACACATGATATAAAACTAAGTTTAACAAACAGTAATTCTAGAGATGGAATTTGGGCCTGATCTTTTTACACAGTCCTAATCATCCAGCAACTAATTCACTGCCCAAAATTTAGGGTCAGCATTGCTCTAGAACAGTGGGTATAAAATATGTTCATTAAAGCTTCTATTTAATGTAGAGCAAAATATTTTGAGATTCTGAGAAAATTTTTGTAACAAAAGTGGTAGAGTTTGTTCTGTGGATTCCAGAACAGTTGAGTTTGCATTTTTCTGAATTTTCTACGATTTTATACGAATTTTATAAGTTCACTGAATTTGAATCTAGGTTTGAAATTTTCTTTTACAACTAGGTCCTTGAATCTTGCGCTCAGACCCTTCTAAAGATTTAAATTCTTGCAATTGGGTCCTCGGCGGCTCGGGTATGGCGGCCGGCCGAAATTCCGGCGAGGGGGGCTCGCCGACGGCGAGGGGCGGGGGTCGGGGAAGGTTCAGGGGTGCGAGGGCTACCTTGTGGGGGTGTTGTTCAGGTGGGGAACGGCCGGGAAGGGCTCGCCGGCGTTGGAGCAGAGGCGGCGGCGGCGCGGCTCGCGTCGACGGCGGCGCTCCGGCGGGCTTGGGGCGGCGTGGTCCGGTCGGTGAGCTTCAGTGACGCTTGGGGAAGCTACTCAAGGGCTCGGCTTGGACGGAGGGGGTCGGGGTCGTGCTGTCCACGGCGAGCAGGGGCGGCGGCGGCGACGGCAGCGCTGGCGGTGGCGCTCCGGTGGCTCTGGGTGGCGTTGGGTGGGTCGGCGAGCTGCGGTGAGGTGATGTAGTGGTGGCTGGGTGCTCAGTTTGGGCAGTGGGCGGCGGCAGTGGGCTGTCCACGGACGGGTGGTGCTCGGCGGCGGCGATGGCGACGGCGAGGCGTTCTGGTGGCCAGGGGCTCCCGCGCGTGGCCGGGGTGGCGCTTTTATAGGGACAGGAGGGGGCCTAGTTAGCGTGCGGGGTGGAGCACGGCAGCGGCGTGCACTGGCCGCGGCGGGCGGCGGCAGAACGCCGGCGCGGCGTGCGGCGAGCGGGCGCGGGCGACTGGGCGGCCGCGATTGTGGCGTGGGCGCGAGGAGATAGCGCGGCGTGCGGATTGGGGAGCAGCGGCTGCAGCGGCTCGGGCGGAGGGCAGGCGCGGCAGCTGGCGGGGCGCGGGGGCCGGGGCGGCACGGCGGAGCGCGGCCACTGGGCGAGCGGGCGGCGGCCTGGGCGCGGCAGCACGCGCGGGCGGGGACTGGCCGCGCGGCGTCAGGGCGGGGCAAAGCCGGCCGTGGCGGGGTGGTGCGGCGGCCACTGGCCTGGCGCTTCGCGCCGGTCAGGCGACGCCGGCCACCTGGCGCGCGGCGGGCGGGCGAGCACGCGCAGCGCGGCAGAGCAGAGGGGGAGAAACGAGGGACCGAAGTGCAAAAATTCGAAAAAGTTCAGGGGGCTGGGTGCAAACAGGGCGTTTTCTCCTCTTTCTGATTTGAATTTCAAAAACTTTTGAACACGAAAGTTGCTCAAAATAAAAAGTTCTACAACTTTGGTTTCAGGCAAAATTTCATTTGGCTTATGGTTTTAAAGTTATTTTAAAAGTTTCAAATGTGTCCAAATGTGCCCAAATTAAATTTGAATTGCAACTGAACCCGTTTTAATTCTTTCCACCCTCTCATTAGTTGGTTTAAAACATGGGGTTAGGCTAATGTCATTGATTATTTTTGGAATTGCAAAAACCAGGGTCGTCACAGCCTTCCCCCCTTAACAAGAATCTCGCCCCGAGATTCGGTAATTCTTAGTGTGGGCGTGGGTGCACATACCAGTGGTTGAGGCAAGAAACCCAGGGAAATGTTGGTTCAGGTAGCTTTCCGTTTCCCAGGTGGCCTCTTCTTCCGTGTGGCGATTCCATTGTATTTTATACATTCTAATCACTTTCCTCCTGGTCTCTCTTTCTTTTTGATCCAAAATCTTAACTGGGTGTTCGACATATGAGAGGTCGGGTTCCAACGATATTTCTTGTTGTTCCACAATCTCGGTAGGGACTCGAATACACTTCTTGAGTTGAGACACGTGGAAGACATCATGGGTGGCCGTGAGCTGAGGGGGCAGTCGTAATTTGTAGGCTACGGGTCCGCAGCCCTCCATGATTTCGTAAGGACCAATATAACGGGGAGCTAGTTTGCCTTTGATCCCAAATCTTCGCACTCCTTTGGTTGGTGAAACTCGAAGATAGACATGATCGCCAACTTCGAACTTTAGAGGCTTTCTCCTTTTGTCAGAATAGCTCTTTTGTCAGGCTTGTGCGGCTTTAAGATTTGCTTGTATTACTTTTACTTTCTCCTCTGCCTCGATTACCAGGTCGGGTCCAATTATTTTACGTTCTCCAGTTTGTGACCAGCTCAAAGGGGTTCGACACCTTCGTCCGTACAGGGCCTCAAATGGTGCCATTTTTAAACTCGTTTGGTAGCTGTTGTTGTACGAGAACTCTGCCAGGGGTAGGCATTTGTCCCAATTCTTGTCATAATGAATGACACAAGCTCTCAGCATGTCTTCAAGAATTTGGTTTACTCTTTCCGTTTGTCCATCGGTCTGAGGATGGTATGCTGAGCTGCGAATCAGCTTTGTGCCAAGAGACGTTTGCAGTTGTTCCCAAAAGCGTGCTACAAACTGGGGACCACGATCGGAAATGATTGTCTTAGGTATTCCATGCAGGCAAACAATACGATCGAGGTAAATATCGGCATATTTCTTGGTAGGATAGGTGGTGTGCACTGGAAGAAAATGTGCCGTCTTCGTGAGTCTATCAACGATAACCCATATGGAATCATGTCTCTGGGACGTGTTTGGTAGTCCAACGATGAAGTCCATACTTATGTCTTCCCATTTCCATGATGGTATAGGTAACGGTTGAAGTGTACCGGCTACCTTTAAGTGGCTAGCTTTTACTCTCTGGCACGTGTCACATTCCGAGACATACGTAGCAATTTCCCTTTTCATTCTAGTCCACCAGAAGTTTTGCCTTAGGTCCTGATACATTTTGCTACTACCGGGGTGGATAGAGAATTTGGAGAGGTGTGCCTCATCAAGAATTTGCTTGCGGAGTTCACGATTCTTCGGAACGACTATACGACTTTCGAACCATAGAACTCCCTTATGGTCCTGGCGGAAACACTTATACTTCTCCTCACCTAGAGAGAGTTTTTGCTTGATGATCTTGATTCCTTCATCATGTAGTTGTGCCATGACGATTTGGTCGTGAAGAGTGGGCTCAACTGAGATGTGATTTAGAGTGCCTTGGGAAACCATCTCCAAGTTAAGCTTCCTCATGTCTGCACATAATGTCTCATGGTAGGACTCCATGGATAAGCAATGGCAATGGGACTTGCGGCTTAGTGCGTCCGCGACTACATTAGCCTTACCGGGGTGATAGTGCACTTCAAGGTCATAATCTTTGATTAATTCTAGCCATCTTCGTTGTCTCATATTCAGATCAGCTTGTGTGAAGATGTACTTGAGACTCTTATGATCCGTGTAGATATTGCACTGTGTACCCATGAGATAGTGCCTCCATATCTTCAGAGCGTGAATGACGGCTGCGAGCTCAAGGTCATGCGTGGGATAATTCTGTTCGTGGGGCCGAAGGGCTCGTGAGGCATATGCAATCACTCGATTCTCTTGCATAAGCACACACCCTAGACCAGTACCTGATGCGTCACAATGCACATCGAATGACTTGGTATTATCGGGTTGAGCCAACACAGGTGCAGTAGTCAGATGCTCTCTGAGAGTGTGGAAGGCTTCCTCACTCTTCTCATTCCATACAAACTTTACTTCCTTCTTCAATAGTTCCGTCATGGGCTTAGCAATTCGAGAGAAATCCGGGATGAAGCGACGGTAGTAACCGGCTAAGCCGAGAAAACTGCGAATCTGATGAACAGAGGTAGGGGGTTTCCAATCCATCACCTCTTGTACCTTGCTGGGGTCAACAGCTATGCCTTCGCTGGAGATCGTGTGACCTAAGAACTTTACAGTATCCAACCAGAATTCACACTTAGAAAACTTAGCATAGAGCTGATGGTCTCTGAGTCGCTGAAGGACAATGCGAAGGTGCTTGGCATGCTCTTCCTCATCCTTGGAATAGATAAGAATGTCGTCGATGAACACTACAACGAATTTGTCCAGTTCGGGCATGAATACCGAATTCATGAGATACATGAAGTAGGTAGGGGCATTGGTGAGTCCAAAGGACATGACCAAGAATTCATATAGTCCATATCGTGTGGAGAAGGCAGTCTTAGGAATATCGCACGGGCGAATCTTGATCTGATGATATCCCGAACGAAGATCAATCTTTGAGAAGACTCTGGCTCCAGCTAATTGATCGAAGAGTACATCGATACGGGGAAGGGGGTATTTGTTTTTAACAGTTACCGCATTGAGAGGTCGGTAGTCCACACATAATCTTAAACTGTCATCCTTTTTCTTTACGAATAGGGCTGGACATCCCCAAGGTGACGCGCTAGGGCGAATAAAACCTTTGTCCAGTAGTTCTTGGAGTTGAATTTTTAACTCTGCCAATTCTTTAGGGGGCATCCTATACGGTCTTTTGGATATAGGTGCAGTGCCTGGTTGTAGTTCAATAACGAACTCAATATCCCTATCCGGTGGCATTCCTGGTAAGTCATCCGGGAAAACATCGGCATACTCGTTCACCACAAGAATCTCATCTAGCTTAAGTCCTTCCATCTTATAAGCACAGGAATTCGTGCAATCTATGAATGGTAGGTAAAGGGTAGTGGCTCCGTGACTAGGTGAATTTATCTCAACGGCTCGGGAAGAAAGATCCAGTGTGACTCCATGCATAGCCATCCAGTTCATTCCCAAAATAATGTCCATGCCGTCAAGGGGTAAAAGGACAAGGTCCGTGTCGATGGTTTTACTACCCAATTTGACTGGTACTTGTCTGATCATTTGGTTTGAAGCGATTTTACCACCCGGTGTTGATATCATATATGACCCTTTGGTGTGACAAACATCCAAGCCTACTTTTGCACCGAATGTTGCACTTATGAAACTATGCGATGCACCAGAATCAAATAATATAACTGCAGGCTTGTTATGGATAGAGAATGTACCCGACATCACTGGGGCTCCTTCAGGAAGCTCTGCAAGCGCGGTGAAGTTAATCCGTCCTTGCTTGACTTGCAGGGACTGTCTCTTGCCCCTGTTCTTGGCGTTCGGGTTGGATCCTTGACCTTGGTTGGGCTGTCCAGGCTGAGGGCATTCTCGTGCGAAGTGGCTGGAACTCCCGCATTTGAAACAGCGATTCGCAGGGCTAGGTCGAAGAGACTGCTGAAGAATGGGCCTCGGACCATTCTGTGGAGGCATCAGGGGTCGTAACATGCCTGGCTGCTGTGGGGGTCTGGCAATCCATCTTCCTGGCTGCGGGGCCCTTGGTGGAGCTGTGGGTGCGGTATTTTGTACGATGCGATACCTTGGTGGTTGGGCACTTGATGGTCCTGCGGGTGCCTTTCTCTTCTTCTCTGCCCGGTGTGCCATGATACAGTCTTCCTGGGTAATGGCCATATTGACCAACTCGTTGTAGGTGTCAGCCCTGGCTAGGTTCAGACGTTCCTTGAGCTTGGTATTCAGACCTCGGCAGAAACGATCACGCTTCTTGGCATCCGTATCAGCGTGATAGCCCGCATACTGGCATAGATTGTTGAATGCTTGGGCGTACTGTAGCACGGTGCGGGTGCCCTGGGTGAGTGCCAGGAACTCATTCAACTTTCTCTCCATGAGACCCTCGGGGATATGATGTGCCCGGAAAGCGGTCTTGAATTCATTCCAGTCGACCACATGGTCAGCCGGGAGCATCGCAAAATAGTGGTCCCACCACAGTCGAGCGGTACCGCGAAGCTGTTGCGCGGCAAAACGAGCCTTGTTGGCCTCTGAGCATGGGGCCACAAGTAGTGTGAACTTGGATTCTATGGTGCGAATCCATGCATCTGCGTCCAGGGGTTCCTCGGTCTTATGGAACAAGGGAGGCTGGGTCCCCAGGAAATCCGTGTATCCTGCAGCTTGTGGTTGGTGAGCATTGTGCCCACCCCTCTGCTGGTGTTGCCCTTGCACAATCTGACGTAGCAGCTCGGTTTGAGCGGCCATCACTTCCACCAAACTGGGCGGGGGTGGTGGCGATTGTCGCGAGCGGCTGCCACCGGCACCAAAACCCTCGGGGTTGCCACGTGTTGATCCAACCATCTGAAACGTGAAAGGTTACCATTAGCAACGCGATCCATATTACTTCCTTGATTCATAAATAATTGGTGTAGTCATAGACTTCCGAAGTCTGAGCTAGAAGTATGGACAGAATCTCTGTTTGCTACGAGAAAAATCATAGCCTGCTGTGGGTCCATCCAAAACATCTCAATCATTTGCAGTAGTCAGAGAATTTAGGAATGCACCACTTTGGTATTTTAACTTTGGTGCTAGAACTATAGCTAAGGTGGTCGAAAAGCTCGTCCTTTGCCTTACTGTCTTAGCTGTTTTTCAGCAGATTGATCGGTACGGTCTCGCCTATATCTCAAACTAGCGAGGTCCAATGATGCTGAATTTTTGTGAGAACCTTGATCACAAAACTTAGCACAAGTCTGGTATTCAACACTCAGCCAATAAATGCAAGGAGACATGGATAAAAATTCCGACAAGACTCAGCGATTGTGGATTTCATTGTTTACCAAGTTACAACGAATTCACCCAAGTTCATCGCCGTTCCTTACATGCTGAGGGTATCCACATGGTTCAGGTGTACCCAACACAAAAGAGTTACTCAACTCCTAGTTAGCCTATTACAACACTTGCCAAAAGTTAGGCTACCCTATCGAGGAGTATGTGCAAAAGTCCTCCTAGGTCGTCCTCTAGAAATCATCCAAGTCGTTGACGGACGACTCGCTGTGAGCAGGAGAGTGAGCTCCCATCCGAGGTGCCTGTGGTACCTCACCCTCGAAATCCATACCCGAGATACCATCAATCTCCTGTGGCTCCTCCTCATCCTCCTCCATGTCGTCCTCATGGGGATGGTCATTCTGATCATGATGCCACTGAATGTGCTCATTGGCATCCTCCAACTCAAGGCTCAGATCATGGAGCTGCTCCTCCAACTGTGCTATCGTGGTATCTCTCTCACCCATGAGAGTGTCCTGCTCCTGGATTTGGCCCTCAAGTTGGCCAATCTGAGCATCTCTGTCCTCAAGATCCTGACTGAGCTCCTTTATCTGCTCATCCCTGGTATCTGCCATCATATGGTAGGCCTGAGCAAGATCGGTGAGCTGCTCGAGTGCCTGACTCTGGAGAGTCTGAAGCCGGTAGAGTGCACTCATGCACCGCACGGAGGTATGGATAGTCTCCTGGGCATGGAAGTCTACCAAATACTGTGCGTGCTGCACCCTGTTGAGCCAAAAGGGGTCGTTGTCCTGGGCAGCAGGAAACGATCCAATGGGAGTGAGTGTGACAACCTCGGGACGCTGCGCACAAAATGTGGTGAGCGCCCTCATGGCTGCAAGCTCCCAAGTATCGGCCAAACGGCGACCAACAGCCTCAAGCTCCAAGGCGGGCCACTCCGGGTGTAGCGGGTGCGGAAAGATAGTCACGTTGACACGGCACTGGGTAACTCCATTTTCTGCAAACTCCAGTCCGGCGTAACGTGGGGGAATTAGATAGCCCGCGGTACGCAGAACATCCCACAAAATGGAGGGAAAGCCCTCCCAGTGGAGACACTGCGAGTGCACGCGTCCATCCTCATCCACCATCATCTCAACAGGCTCGGCCATCTGAACAAAAGATCAAATGGAGTGAGATAGCGAAAAACTGTGAACAGCACAAGGACAGATTCTGTATAGTGTGCAAAAAAAATCATAAGTCCCACAGTTCTCATCCAAAAATTATCAAATTTCACCAGATCACTCCTAAGGTATTTGTGAACAACTTTTCTAGTCAACTCCAGAGATAATTGGGTCTCTAAGATGGTCTTTCTTTTCAGGTTTTACCTTACTGTCTACCCAGAATTTTTAGTGAACAGAGGGCTAGAGTTTCGTACACCGGGGAAAATCTACGCAGCCAAAATTTACCAAATTTTAACAGCAGCTTCCTGGGTAAATTTGGAACAAGTTTCGTGTTGTGCTCTTTTGCAGAAAACCGCAGGAAGGGGGCCTAAAAATTTAAGGGGCAGAAGTGCTTATTCCGGACAGAATTCTGACATTTCAAGGTTTCTGTTGTTTCTTATTATCCATAAGTTCAGAATTTTTCATTTTTGAACAGGAGATAGAACACAAAATTTGGAACAATTCTTTCAACATGAACTTCTCCAGAAAAGGTCATTTTCTTGGGTCAATAAATCGTTCCTTTTGGTGACGGCAGATTTCGGACAGTTTCGCTAGATAGTCCTTATGCAAACCACGCTTAGATACGCAAGAACCTTTCCACTCTCACACAACGCATTTTTGATTTCAGATACACATGTTTATGATGTATGCACGTCCTATTCGTCCTCACAAATAAAACAATTGCCAAATAGCTTTGGTCTTACGATGATAGTCTCGGTGGCATACACAATACGGCTCTCGCTATAATAGCTAGTCGAGTCTTTCTAATCGTTCCTTAACTTATCGTAATCGCGGTTAGTGTACCTTCAGAAGATTGACAAGCATATATATTTCATGAACCTTTCATGCCAGCACTCATGAAAGCGTCCGTATTCATTACCGTTTACTTATAGAAACGATATCTGTACAATTCCCGCCGTACAGACGACGTTAACATACGCTATCGAGATAGCGTATTCACGGGGGTACCGTCATGAGACGGGGGTATGAACAGCGATCGCCATACCCTGCGCCAAACCTTCTACTCCCAATATGTCCAACTAACAGTTGGCATATTGGCAGCACCTCAAGTAAGCCACTGCTTGAGGGCAGCGTTCGGTTCGCATCACCGACAGGAAGGCCAAGCTCCCTCAGTTGGCTGAGGATCCTTACCTTCTTACCTTAGCGACGAGTGCGTCGTTGCAGAATTTAAGGTTGGTTGTGCATGAAAGTAAGTTTTGACAGAAAATAATGTGCTGGAAGTCAGTTGATACTATATATAGAAGTTAGATAGCCACCTAGTAACTTCCTCATAATCCCTTAGGGCTTTACGAACTAGGCACCATCCTTAACGTACCAACGCATTTCGCAACACAACCTTCTAGTCAAGTTTTAGTAAAATGAGTTTTTAAGGCTTGTAGCATTCTCTGGCGTATGTATTTCGGCTCTGGTGTCCGCTGTTGCCAGCTGTGGCACCAGCTACGGCTCTGATACCAGCTGTGGCAGAACAACGGAAACTACTCGACGATACAGGATGTCTCGATGAAGCCCGTACGAGACATCACTCGGCCTCATCTCCGTTGGACGGGGGCGCATCCCATTCCACCGACCAACCAGGGGGAAGAGTGCAGGGCCAAGCCAAGCTAGCAATCATATCTTCGAAGGGCTCACCTGAAAACGAGTCACAAGCAAGGCTGAGTATACTAATACTCAGCAAGACTTACCCGAGTAGTGGAATCTACTCCACCGACTCTAGACATGCCAGGCTTTTTGGCTCAGGGGTTTGTTTTGCCGAAAAGCAACTACAAGTGGGTCCTTACTTTCAACTTTTAGCTCAAGATTCTAGTTTCGTTAGCCAGTCTAGATAAGCAGCTATCTAAAGCATACATGGTGAAGCATTAAATTTTCCATCCAACCAGTTCATTCATCCTCATTGTTCCTCTTCTTACTCTGTGGGTAAAAATGGTTAAGCAGTCTCAATAGCCGTGAGAAACGGACGATTCGAATCGAATTTCTTAACCTTGCAAGGGAAACCCAAACACACGTCACGTGGTTACTCCCTAGAGTCACACGTGCAACTTTTCCCCTTTCTTTCCGGGTCGTGGATCGGGGCTACCCTCCGAGAGTACAAGAGCTCCACGCCACGGTTCGGCGCCGGGTCGTGACCACTCTCTGCACTCGCCATATGCACATGGGACCGAAGTTCAAAGGGTAGGATGCCGTCCCCTTGCCGGGCCAATCAGGTACTTAAGCTTACCGATTCCCATAATCTCGGCATGTGTTTAGTACGTTCAAAGACTTAACCATCACTACCACACCCTGCGGCCTTAGCATTTTTCACTAGACAGACGGGCCTCAATCGTAACCATCGTTACATAACCCGTCCGTGTCCTTATGATTGCAGTGTGTAGTAGTCATTCAACTCCTATTTTCTCGCGAGTGACAGGAAATCACTCGACTTTTACCGGAGTCCTATTAGCACAGCATTCTATCGAACCTTTCATCTAGTTTTCAAGCAAGGGTTCCTGACATCATGCAACTAAGTTTTCATCCAACTCCTATAAACTTAATGCACAAGCAAAGGGTAATGAGTTGCATAATTTCGGAAAGAATGGGTTATGCTCCGGGGCTTGCCTTCGCAGTTCGCTTGGGGATCTTCCGAACTTGGGCTCGGGTCTTCAAAAGCTTCAGTTAAATTTGCTTGAGCTTCACGCTGCTCACTCTCGGACGCGGGCACCAGCTCGTAGGTTCCGTCGGCGAGAGTCGTCGATTCTACATGAGTGCACAAGTTTAAGTCGTGGAACTAGCACTTGATTACGATTTGAGAGTCATTACTACAAGGGATAGTTTCTGGTCATGAAATTTTGGATTTAGGCACATCAAGGAAAGGTGTGCTTACTGTAAAATTTTCAGCCAACTTTATGTAACAGATTAATTCTGAAAAATATATTTCATTGTTGCTATTAGATACTTGTTCTTTTTGTACAGATCAACTGGTGCAACAATTGTGGCTAAGATTTTTACAGAGCTCTCACTTGAGCATGCAGAAGCTACTGTAATTTTTGTAGGATTTATCATGCAGTATTTAGAGCATAGAAAATATGACATTCTACACCTAGGTTTTTTAAAGATTCATTTTTACAGGACCCTACACAGGATTTTTGTCCATGAAACTTTTTACACAGCAACCTCTACCACAGTGTAACTCCCAGTAATAATTTGGGGATTTTCCAAGCTAAGACACTATTTTCGTGATTTAATGTATGTTATTAGCACATAAATCAAATAAATAGGTTACTCTGAGATAAAAAGTCTCCTAATTTTTCTCTGGCTTCTAGTTACCACTAAATTAGCATAGGAAAAATTTCATTGGGTGACTCACCACCTAACTGCAGGGATAAAACATTCTTCTTACACATGATATAAAACTAAGTTTAACAAACAGTAATTCTAGAGATGGAATTTGGGCCTGATCTTTTTACACAGTCCTAATCATCCAGCAACTAATTCACTGCCCAAAATTCAGGTTCAGCATTGCTCTAGAACAGTGGGTATAAAATATTTTCATTAAAGCTTCTATTTAATGTAGAGCAAAATATTTTGAGATTCTGAGAAAATGTTTGTAACAAAAGTGGTAGAGTTTGTTCTGAGGATTCCAGAACAGTTGAGTTTGCATTTTTCTGTATTTTCTACGATTTTATACGAATTTTACAAGTTCACTGAATTTGAATCTAGGTTTGAAATTTTCTTTTACAACTAGGTCCTTGAATCTTGCGCTCAGACCCTTCTAAAGATTTAAATTCTTGCAATTGGGTCCTCGGCGGCTCGGGTACGGCGGCCGGCCGAAATTCCGGCGAGGGGGGGCTCGCCGGCGGCGAGGGGCGGGGGTCGGGGAAGGTTCAGGGGTGCGAGGGCTACCTTGTGGGGGTGTTGTTCAGGTGGGGAACGGCCGGGAAGGGCTTGCCGGCGTTGGAGCAGAGGCGGCGGCGGCGCGGCTCGCGTCGACGGCGGCGCTCCGGCGGGCTTGGGGCGGCGTGGTCCGGTCGGTGAGCTTCAGTGACGCGTGGGGAAGCTACTCAAGGGCTCGGCTTGGACGGAGGGGGTCGGGGTCGTGCTGTCCACGGCGAGCAGGGGCGGCGGCGGCGACGGCAGCGCAGGCGGCGGCGCTCCGGTGGCTCTGGGTGGCGTTGGGTGGGTCGGCGAGCTGCGGTGAGGTGATGTAGTGGTGGTTGGGTGCTCAGTTTGGGCAGTGGGCGGCGGCAGTGGGCTGTCCACGGACGGGTGGTGCTCGGCGGCGGCGATGGCGACGGCGAGGCGTTCTGGTGGCCGGGGGCTCGCGCGCGTGGCCGGGGTGGCGCTTTTATAGGGACAGGAGGGGCCTGGTTAGCGTGCAGGGTGGAGCACGGCAGCGGCGTGCACTGGCCGCGGCGGGCGGCGGCAGAACGCCGGCGCGGCGTGCGGCGAGCGGGCGCGGGCGACTGGGCGGCCGCGATTGTGGCGTGGGCGCGAGGAGATAGCGCGGCGTGCGGATTGGGGAGCAGCTGCTGCAGCGGCTCGGGCGGAGGGCAGGCGCGGCAGCTGGCGGGGCGCGGGGGCCGGGGCGGCATGGCGGAGCGCGGCCACTGGGCGAGCGGGCGGCGGCCTGGGCGCGGCAGCACGCGCGGGCGGGGACTGGCCGCGCGGCGTCGGGGCGGGGCAAAGCCGGCCGTGGCGGGGTGGTGCGGCGGCCACGGGCCTGGCGCTTCGCGCCGGTCAGGCGACGCCGGCCACCTGGCGCGCGGCGGGCGGGCGAGCGCGCGCGGCGCGGCAGAGCAGAGGGGGAGAAACGAGGGACCGAAGTACAAAAATTCGAAAAAGTTCAGGGGGCTGGGTGCAAACAGGGCGTTTTCTCCTCTTTCTGATTTGAATTTCAAAAACTTTTGAACACGAAAGTTGCTCAAAATAAAAAGTTCTACAACTTTGGTTTCAGGCAAAATTTCATTTGGCTTATGGTTTTAAAGTTATTTTAAAAGTTTCAAATGTGTCCAAATAAGCCCAAATTAAATTTGAATTCCAACTGAACCCGTTTTAATTCTTTCCACCCTCTCATTAGTTGGTTTAAAACATGGGGTTAGGCTAATGTCATTGATTATTTTGGGAATTGCAAAAACCAGGGTCGTCACATGGACGGAGGGGGTCGGGGTCGTGCTGTCCACGGCGAGCAGGGGCGGCGGCGGCGGCGGCAGCGTGGGCGGCGGCGCTCCGGTGGCTCTGGGTGGCGTTGGGTGGGTCGGCGAGCTGCGGTGAGGTGATGTAGTGGTGGCTGGGGGCTCAGTTTGGGCAGTGGGCGGCGGCAGTGGGCTGTCCACGGGCGGGTGGTGCTCGGCGGCGGCGATGGCGACGGCGAGGCGTTCTGGTGGCCGGGGGCTCGCGCGCGTGGCCGGGGTGGTGCTTTTATAGGGACAGGAGGGGGTGTGGAGGTGCCTGGGCGACGCGCGGGGCGGGGCACGGCAGCGGCGTGCACTGGCTGCGGCGGGCGGCGGCAGAACGCCGGCGCGGCGTGCGGCGAGCGGGCGCGGGCGACTGGGCAGCCGCGATTTTGGCGTGGGCGCGAGGAGATAGCGCGGCGTGCGGATTGGGGAGCAGCTGCTGCAGCGGCTCGGGCGGAGGGCAGGCGCGGCAGCTGGCGGGGCGCGGGGGCCGGGGCGGCACGGCGGAGTGCGGCCACTGGGCGGCCGGGCGGCGGCCTGGGCGCGGCAGCGCGCGCGGGCTCTGACTGGGCGGCGCGGCGTCGGGGCGGGGCAAAGCCGGCCGTGGCGGGGTGGTGCGGCAGCCACTGGCCTGGCGCCTCGCGCCGGTCAGGCGACGCCGGCCACCTGGCGCGCGGCGGGCGGGCGAGCGCGCGCGGCGCGGCAGAGGAGGGGGAGAAAGGAGGGACCGAAATGCAAAAATTCGAAAAACTTCAGGGGCTGGGTGCAAACAGGGCGTTTTCTCCTCTTTCTGATTTGAATTTCAAAAACTTTTGAACACGAAAGTTGTTCAAAATAAAAAGTTCTACAACTTTGGCTTCAGGCAAAATCTCATTTGGCTTATGGTTTTAAAGTTAATTTAAAAAGTTTCAAATGTGTCCAAATGTGCCCAAATTAAATTTGAATTCCAACTGAACCCGTTTTAAATTCTTTCCACCCTCTCATTAGTTGGTTTAAAACATAGAGTTAGGCTAATGTCATTGATTTTGGAATTGTAATTACCAGGGTTGTCACAACTACGCTGCCAGCTAGAAGCTTACCATGCACATCCCAATCGGCTCCTCAGCCGATATTGACGCAACGCGAGGGGTACAACACTTCGTTGCCGCCAGCGTCTCCATGGTACAGTGCTGCACCATGTTTCCCGTCACAGACACCATTTCAACTCATCCAGATCGCTTCTGTACAATCGCTACCTACAAGCTCAGTACCCTGAGGGATATCGGCGACAACAGCTTTCCCCGATCCATCAACCGGGCATGGAAGCTATCCAACCCAGGTATCTCACCAATCGGCCGTCCGGCCGATGGTCCCTCAGTATCAGCCGATCTCATCAGAAATCGGCAGGGGGGCAAGTGCTGTAGAAGCAGTCAGAGGCGTGGCGCCAATGATGACATACGATGGGGCGGCGGATTCACTTCGCCATCAACTATCGGCTGCTCAGCAAAATTCGCCGCATGCTTCGATTCATCACCCAGCCGTGCCGGCTCTTCAACACATGCCCGCACCACGAATAGTCGTTCATCAGCAGCAGGTGGACTGGACGGCAAGAATAGCAGAAGTGATCCAAGACTAGTTTGGATTGAAGCCAAAAGTGCAAACTTACACCTACAAGATGCCATACCCATCGGCCTATGACTTGCTGCCGTTCCCACACCGCTACAAAGTTCCCGATTTCACCAAGTTTTCGGGGACGGACGATACATCCACTGTAGAGCACATCAACCGATTCATCATCCAGTGCGGGGAAGCTGCCACACAAGATGCTCTGAGGGTGCGTTTGTTTTCATCGTCTCTATCCGGATCGGCCTTCCAGTGGTTCACCACCTTGCCACCAAATTCTATTGTTACGTGGGCCGATTTGGAAAAGCAGTTCCACAAGTACTTCTACGCAGGAGTACACGAGATGAAGCTCTTGGATTTGACTAGCCTCAGGCAGAGGGGAGATGAACCAGTAATAGGATATATACAGAGGTTCAGAGAAGTCAGGAACAAATGCTACAGTCTGGCTCTGACCGATGCACAGTTGGCCGATATCGCTTTCCAAGGCCTCCTGCCACAAATCAAAGAAAGATATGTTGCGCAAGAGTTTGAAAGCCTAAGCCAGATCGTTCACCGATTGTCAGGACAGGAAGTCCGTCCGTTTGAACAGCGGAGGAATTTCCAAAAGAAGGTGGCATACCTAGAAGGGTCTGAATCCGATGGGGAGGATGAAATCGGCCTGGCAGAATGGGTGAAAGGCAAAAAACCGATTTCATGCCCTTTCGGAAAGAAAGAGCCAGAGACATTCGGCTTTGACACATCAAAGGCCGATAAAATTTTCGATTTATTGCTCCAGGAAGGAAAGATTAAGCTATCTCAGCATCACACCATCCCTTCGGCCGATCAACTCAAGAAGATGAAATACTGCAAGTGGCACAACGCCACTTCTCATGATATGAATGAATGCAAAGTCTTCCGTCAGCAGATACAATCGGCCATCGAACAGGGGAGGCTTAAATTTGAAACCCCAGCTAAATTGGCAAAGCCGATGAAGATAGATCAGCATCCCTTCCCGGCCAACATGGTTGACACTGGAGGAAATTCACGCCAAACCAAGGTGCTGATGTCATAATCGGCAAGAAGGGGCGGCGCCGTCGATCCTAGGAGGCAGATCACGATGGAAGAAATCAAAAGGAACAGGCGGGGGCCAGAACGACCACGCAAACCCGTCACCTCCCAGTTCTTGCTCAGCAAATATCGGCAGCAGCAAGAACAATCAAGATACCACGACGAGATGATACGCCGGCATGAAGATCACTGGCAATGTCCGTTCTTCATCCATTGCTGGGAGAACGACATCAGATTGCCATCTGCTGATAACTGTCCGGAGTGTAATGGATTGAGTTGCAACGATCGCCCGAGGCCACACTCTAGGGACAGAGGATCAGAGCCCATTAGCAGAAATCGGCGCGGACGAGAGGAACAGCGCGTTTCGGTGCATGATCGGCTGGGGGGCAGAGTTGACCAGTACCACCGGTCAAAAGGCAGGACCAACCAACAAGATGGACTGGGGGGCAGGATCAGCGTGCACGATCGGCTGGAAGAGATGGCCGATGACAGGGTGTCGGACGAGGACCCCCTAGGAAGGGAACCAGATAGGGAATACGCCAGATCATCGGCCAAACCAGCAAATCCCAGGTGGTGTCCCGATGGCCTATCCAGATCCTAGAAACGGAGGATCCAACGCCTACGCCAGTGGGAGCATCAAGAGGAAGAACAGAGGCAGGTGCCAGAGAAAAGGAATGTTAAGTCTCGGGTGTGGCGCCCAAAGAAAAATGATCAGGAAGCAAACAATCAAGAATCGGCAGCCGAAATCAACATGGTGTTCATATTGCCGATGGAATTCATGGTGCCTGACGATCGAGACAAAGCAACAAGAATGGAAGAACAAATGGCACAACTGGTGTTAGAGCCGATGACGGCTACTTTTGAGAAACCAGAAGAAAAAAAACAGCAACATCTTAAAGCGTTGTTTCTCAAAGGCTATGTTGACGGACGATCCGTCACCAGATTACTAGTAGATGGAGGTGCCGCAGTTAACATCATGCCGTATGCCATGTTCCGCAAGCTAGGCAAGGGCGATGAAGACCTCACCAAGACGGACATGATGCTGAAGGATTTCGAAGGCAACCTGTCTCCCGCCCGTGGAGCGCTCTGCGTCGACCTCACCATCGGCAGTAAGACCCTTCCTACCACTTTTTTCGTTATTAATGGCAAGGGATCCTACAACATGCTGCTTGGTCACGACTGGATATGTGCAAACTACTGTGTCCCATCTACAATGCATCAATGCCTCGTGCAATGGGTCGGCGATAGCACAGAGATAGTCGCTGCCGATTCCGCCTACAGCGTTGCAGCGGCCGACACGCAACAGTGGAGCTGCGAGCACGTCAAATGTATATCTAGCAGGACTTGGGACACTGACTTCTTGAAAGTGTCCGATTTCGATCTACAGCCGATCCAAGCAGTCGGCTCTGAAGATTCAGAATAGATGGATCAGCTCGTCCGAGAAGATGGGAAGCTTGGGCATGGATTTATGTCGGCCGATTTATTGGAGATGGTAGATTTGGGAGATAGCAGCAAATCAAGGCCAACGCATATTAGTGCTAATTTGGATCCTGAGTATAAGTGTAAACTGATAAATTTATTAAAAGAATTCAAGGATTGCTTTGCTTCGGAATATCATGAGATGCCAGGTCTAGACCGATCCATTGTTGAACACCGGTTACCTATAAAATCAGGATATCGGCCATATCAGCAACCTGCACGACGGTGTAACCCCAAGATTCTACCTGATATAAAGGCCGAAATTACAAAGTTAATTGAAGCAGGATTTATTCGGCAGTGCCGCTACGCCGAATGGATTTCTAATATTGTGCCCGTATACAAAAAGAATGGGAAGTTGCGCGTGTGCATCGATTTCAGGAATTTAAATCAGGCTACGCCAATGGACGGATATCCGATGCCAACGGCCGATATCTTGATAGATGCTGCCGCAGGACACAAAGTCATAAGTTTCATGGATGGGAATGCAGGGTACAATCAGATGTTAATGGCCGAAGAAGATATCTCGAAAACGGCTTTCAGGTGTCCAGGTCATCTTGGTTTATTCGAATGGGTTGTGATGACTTTTGGGTTGAAGAACACCGGTGCTACGTATCAGCAGGGCATGAATTACATCTTCCATAAGCTCATTGGTACATCGGTGGAAATTTATATAGATGACGTCGTGGTCAAGTCAAAAGGTCACCAAGAACATCTGGCTGATTTACAAGAAGTACTAGAGTGTACAAGGAAGCATGGGTTGAAGATGAACCCAAAGAAGTGTGCATTTGGTGTATCGGCTGGGCAATTCTTAGGATTCATGGTTCATGAGCGCGGGATATAAGTCAACCGCAAGACTATAGACGCCATCAACAAAGTTGTGGCCCCACAAAATAAAACTGACCTACATTCCCTCATCGGCAAGGTCAATTTTATCAGAAGATTCATATCCAACCTGTCAGGACGTATTCAGGCTTTTACTCCTCTGTTGAAATTAAAGCCCGACCAGGAATTCATATGGGGAGAAGAACAATGCAAAGCATTGGAAGATATCAAGCAATATCTAGTTTCACCTCCGGTGTTGGTCCCACCACGGCCTGGTAAGCCGTTCAAATTATATTTTTCGGCTGATGAACAGGCTATTGGATCGGCGTTGGTACAGGAGTTTGAAGGAAAAGAACGAGTGGTATATTACATCAGCAGAAGACTCCTAGACGCCGAAACAAGATATTCCCCGGTGGAGCGGCTGTGCTTGTGTTTATACTTCTCGTGTACCAAGCTCAGACACTATTTGCTATTGGCAGAATGCATAGTTGTATGCAAGGATGATGTGGTGAAGTATATGCTATCATTGCCGATTTTGAAAGGGCGAATTGGAAAATGGATCTTGGCTCTGTCAGAATTCGACTTAAGGTACGAATCGGCCAAAGCTATCAAAGGTCAAGTAATGGCCGATTTCGTAGCTCAGCATTGTGGACCAGAAATTGCCGCCGTTGAACCGGTTCCATGGACTCTATATTTTGATGGTTCTTCATGTGGGGTCGGATCAGGAATCGGTATTGTTCTTGTGTCGCCTCGGGGGGCAAGTTATAATTTCTCTCTGCCGATAGAAGCTTCCGCAACTAATAATCAGGCGGAATATCGCGCCGTTTTGAAGGGTATACAATTATTAAGGGAAGTCAAAGCTGATGCAGTCGAAATTTTTGGAGATTCCATGCTCATTGTGGATCAATTAACGGGGCGATCTGAGTGCAAGGATGATATCTTGAGGATTTATTATGAAGATTGCCTTCAGCTTTTAAAAGAGTTCAAGTCTGCAATAATTGAGCATATCCCCAGAAATTATAATGAAGAGGCCAACAGGCTGGCCCAACATGCCTCCGGGTATCGGCCGATTCAGGGAGCGATGATGCTAGAGCTCGCGGCCGATGACTGGCGAAAGGAAATCGCCGATTACTTGAAAGATCCATCCCAAAAAGTGGATCGGCGAATACATTTTCAAGCTACAAAATATGTGTTGCTTGAGGATGATTTATTTTACCGGACGATTGATGGAGTTCTTCTCAAATGCCTGGGAACAGAAGAGGCAAAGGTTCTGATGGGAGAAATCCATGAAGGCGTATGTGGAGCTCATCAATCGGCTCACAAAATGAAATGGATGATCCGGAACAATGGGTATTATTGGCCAACTATTCTTGAGGATTGTTTCAAGTATTACAAAGGATGCCAAGACTGTCAGAGGTTTGACAATGTACAGCGCGCACCAGCATCGGCTATGAATCCAATAATTAATCCGTGGCCGTTCAGAGGTTGGGGAATAGATCTCATCGGACAAATTCATCCTCCATCGAGCAAAGGGCATAAGTTCATATTGGTAGCCACGGATTATTTTACTAAGTGGGTGGAAGCAGTTCCTTTAAGGAACGTGATGTCGGCCGATATGATTGAATTTGTTAAAAGCCATATTATCTATCGATTTGGTATTCCTCAAACCATCACAACTGACCAAGGAACAATGTTTACTTCTGGAGAATTCGGAGAGTTTGCCGCCGATATGGGGATTAAATTATTAAATTCTTCTCCATACTATGCTCAAGCCAATGGCCAAGCAGAATCGTCCAATAAAGGGATAATCAAACTAATCAAGAGGAAGATAGAAGAGCAACCCAAAAAGTGGCATATGTCTTTGGCTGAATCTTTATGGGCTTATAGGATGGCTTGTCATGGAACCACTAAGATATCCCCT
Source organism: Panicum miliaceum (assembly GCA_032594955.1). Classification (NCBI taxonomy): domain Eukaryota; kingdom Viridiplantae; phylum Streptophyta; class Magnoliopsida; order Poales; family Poaceae; genus Panicum; species Panicum miliaceum. The sequence continues at coordinate 28,387,855 of CM064060.1, forward strand.
TATCAGTTGGTTTATGGTCATGAGGCAGTCTTGCCTTGGGAGATAAGGACGGGGTCAAGACGTATATCTTTTCAAGATCAGTTAACGGCCGATGACTATTCCTTCCTCATGAAGAACGAACTTGATGATTCGGCAGGTTTAAGGTTAAGAGCCCTGATTAGTATAGAAGAAAACAAGAAAAGGGTGGCCAGATGGTATGACAAAAAGGTCAAAGTTAAACAATTCTCTCAGGGAGATTTGGTGTGGAAGTTGGTGCTGCCGATAGGGTCCAAAGATCCCAAATTCGGTAAATGGTCACCTACTTGGGAAGGGCCGTACAGAATCGGCCGATGTGCCCGTGGAAATGCATATATTCTTGAAACAATTGAAGGGAAGGAATTCCCAAGAGCTTTAAACGGACGATATCTGAAGAGGTACTATCCAAGCATTTGGGTAGATGCATAACTTGCAGTAAAATATATCAAGATAATATGGCCGATTTTTCATCGGTTTTCGTCTGAAGAAAAACATTGGGATTCATTTTGACTGGTTCATTATTGGATTAAAATGACAGAGTACATGGCCGACATGGTACAAGTCGCCCTTAGAATAAAAATACCGATACGTCTACTGATTACGCCTACGCTGGATTTCTCTCTCAACGCGACCCAGCTCTATCATAAGGCTGAGCCTTTTCTCCTTCGGGTCCTCTGCAGTGGCTCCAGTCTCAGCTTGGTTGCAAAGTTCTGTCAGGAGGCGGGTCTTCTTCTCCTCCAAATCCTCCATGGCAACTTCGGTCTCAACTTTACAAGGAAGTGGAGGATTTTTCTCAGAAGATGGTCGCTTACGGACCAAATAGTGAGCATCTATAAGGTCCCAATATTCTTGGACAAGAGCGGGGACATGATCTCTGAGTTCCTCAGCATGAGCTCTTATTAGATCTTTGTCTGCCTGTGACAGTGGTTCATCTGAATGCATGACTTCAATCGCTCGTTCTAGACCAGGGCTAAGACGTTTTGGCTAAATGGAAATAAAAGGGATTACCCAACATCAGAGCGATTGAGATGTTCAGGGTAAAGGCAGAGGAGAGTTCATACCTGGTTGACAGAGGAAGAAGATGAAGAGGACGAAGAAGACATCTTGCCGTTCAGTTTGGGATAGTAAAGAGAGAAAGAGAAGATAAGTAATGCGTATGCCTCTGGAGATGGTGAAGGGTCTACTTATAAAGGAAAGAAAGATGGATGGTGAGACACGTCCTATCGGAGTAAAAGCATACATAAATGCAAAGCTGACCAAAGAAACAGTTCAGGATCAAATCGGCGCTGTAGCATTGAAGGAGCAATAAATGTTTACGGTATTTTTTACAGCCTAAGGAAAGCATCTATGGCTGCAATAGCTTGTTGCCTAATTTGATCGGCCGAGTCTAGTACTCTCTGGTCATCATCGGCCGATCCTGGGACTTCTGACACACGGAGATGAAGCTTTATTGTTTCACGGGCCAAGTGCTACCTCTCTTGCTTCAGCTCACTGATGATGGATGGGAGTTCTTGAAGTTTCTTTTCTTCAGCAGCTATCTCTTTGGTTATCTTCTCCATCTCCTTGGCCAGCTCTGCTCTTCTCCGTTTGAGCCGATCTATCGTGCCGACGATGTCCGGACGGCAGCTTTCAAGGAAGTTGATCTTTTGGTGTACCTCTTGAGTCCGGTGCTTGTATGAATCGACCTCTTCCCGGGTTTTTGCCATCTGGGCATGATCGGCCATGTGGCACAGCGCCCTGGAAACCGGAATATGCATATGCTCTATATAAGCAGCATGCACCAAGTTTTCTGATGTTTCTTCCAGGATTCGACCCTTGATATCATTGAAAAGTTGTCGAATCGGCGAAGCGTCTTCTACCAATCGGCCGATGTCATCTTGAAGGAGAATACGCATGCTTTCGAGCTTGGCGCGGACATCATCGGAGGCAGAGCTCAACGAAATTGGGTGTGAAGCAATTTCCTCGTCATCAGCCAAGGAGACGACAAAGGAGAAGATGCTGTTGTTAGGGGTGTCTTGCTCCTGTGAGGAAATAAAGAGAAGGGTTGGCAAGCAGTAAAGGAGAATCGGCCGATTCTAATGGTAAGTTTGTTACCTCCTTAAAATGAATTTCTCTTGCTTGCGCCGGGGGAAGCGTCTCCCTTGTCTCAGGGGCTGGTGCAATTGGCTCCTCGGAGGAAGAAGATTCAACAATTATCAGTGCTCTGCTTGGGCCAGCTTCCTGAAAAGACATAGAAAACAGATCCTGTAAGTATGCTATGGGAAATTGAAATAAGATGGTGTGAGAAATTTGCCATGCCTCTGTGGATCTCCCGGCCGATGTCAGTTGTGGGGTTGTAGCTAGCGTACCCAAATCGGCCTGCATCAGGATTGGTTAAGTCTTCTGAATATCAAGAGATTAAGGTAAGAGATCATTTACCTCGACGGGAGGAGCTGTTGGAGTTTCGGCTTCCACTTGGGACGTAGCCGATTGCTGCGGAGACTGCGGTGGGATAGCTTGTGCAGCCTGGCAAAGGGAGAGAGTTAATGTCAGTGGAAGATTTGAAGAATATACGAGGCAAGTAAGATTACCTGAACAGCTTCTATTAGTAATGATGCTGCAGTTGCCCGGCGGTGACTTGAGGATCGACTATCTCGGCAACCGGCAAGGGTAAAGGGATTGGAGTCTCGGCCGATGCCACCGCCATCTAGTCGGCCGATCCGATACGGGGAGTCTCAGCCGATGCTATCGCTGTCTGATCGGCCGATCCGATACGGGGAGTCTCAGCCGATGCTACCGCCGTCTGATCGGCCGATCCGATGCGGGTTCGCACTCGACGGCTGGTTATCTTCGAGGTTGTCCTTTTCGGTGCTCGTTTTGATCGGCCAGTGGAGATGTCCTTGATGGTTGGAGCATGGAAGCCGATAAGTGGATATGGTGTATATGGATGGTGACTGTCTATCGGCCTGCCGCTTCGGCTCCGCATCGGAGGGACCTGGCTTTCAGACTAAGGAAATAAATGCGAGTTAATGATAAAATGAAAGTGTGGAAAGAAATGGTATTGGAATCGGCTGGGAGAAAGGGCATACCGCTGCATTTGGGTCAATATTTTCTGGATCCAGAATGTTGCAATAAATTGATGGAGATTTGCAGAAAAGGTATTGCTTCCATTCTGCCCACCATAATTTAAATTGCTGGGTGGCAAAAGAGGCAACTGACAAATTATTCAGATCAATAGTGCTGGAATCTGGTACTAGATCGCACAGCCGATTGTAGTCAAGACTTGAAGTCAGCCATCTCTAAATTTTGCTTGACCGGCGAAGTAGACACGAATCGGCAGTTGGCCAAAACCCAGTTGCCTTGCTGTAGCCGATGGATTGTAGAACTCATAGGTGGGAGAGTCCTTTCCTGAAAAGAAATTGGCTGGCAGAAACCCTGGCTTGATCAAGACATCCATAAGCTCCCTGTCAAAAGTATGGGTGGAGAAGTCGTAGCTTGTGGGTAATTCAAAAATCGGCTCCACTGCTTGATACGGATGCCAGCTGACGGTCTCTTCACTAAGGCCATTATAAAAGCACCTGAAGTACTCAGCTGTGCGGGTAGCAGTAAACTAGCAGCCGGGGAAGGCCGATGCCGCTTCTCCAAAGGATCTGCAGCGCCGTCGGACAGATGGATTCTCCTCTGACTCAATGTTAGGGAAAGTTTTGGTCTCTATCCGTTGCTGAGAGACCTTGCTCATGTATAAATTGAGCCAGAGGGTGATGAACCAGCAGGGACCGCCAGGGTTCCCAATCGGCTCCCCCTTCGACAGCTTGGTGCCGATTTGGTGCATCAGGTGATAGGCCGATCCCAGCAAATGTTTTCCAAGGGGGATGGCCGATCCTTGTGACAAAGCCTCCACTAAAGCTTGGGTGTTTGAAGAGGGTCCAACTGCTCTGCCACAGAAAAAGTGCTTTTCTAGCCACATCATCAAAAAAGCAGTATGCTCCCTCTCTGAAACTGTCCCGGTCTTCATGTTTTTGCTAATATACCCCTTCCACCCGCCGATTCCTTTGGTCTCTAGCCGATGTGATGGCTTAAACAGATAGTTGAAAGGGGTATCGGCGGAGGAGACATCGAGGCCGGTCAACAACAGAACATCGACCAAAGTCGGGGTCATGGGTCCATGTCCAAAAAGGAATGCATTGAGTGCATCGGACCAAAAATAAGAAGCTGCCATGACCAGAGGTTCATTTCTTTCCATCTGAGACAGAGATAGGTCTGTGCACTGGCCGATTTTTTGTTCCTCCCACTGAACCTTCCTAGATCTGGCTATTCTCTGGTACCATTCTCTCCAGCCGGGGGTTTCATTTGGCCAGGATCTAAAAGTGCCTACCCAGTGATCTAGGTCCATGGGTGACTGCTTGAATGGGATTCTGTGAGTTTCTAGACTGATCAGGTCTGTTGGATCAGGGTTCCCCATAGGGCCCAAGCAGATAAGGTTAGGGGATTCTGAGAGGGGGATGGTGATTCGGTGCCTAAGTGCCTAAAAAGGGAGAAAAGGGGAAGAAACTGAGAAAAGATCTGGAAAGTACTGAAGCAGTAGAAAAATGAAAGGGGAAAAATTTCAAGCATTTACCTCTGGGATGGAGATCATCGTCGCCGATGGGGTTGCTAGAGGAGCCGTCGATTTGGCCGCCGCCACTAAAGGGGTCGCCGATAGAGCTTCCACGGATGGAGCGGTCGCCGATGGTGATGCCATTGGAAGGTTGGAGCAGGTCGTGGATGAGATCACTGGAAGGGGGAAAATGTTTGGAGATCGAGAGAGCTCAGAGGAAGACGAATAGTGGTTCGCTGGATGAAAATGCTAGATTTGTGGGGAAAAGTAGGCGGAGAAGGCCAGCACTTAAGGAAAACTTGGAGGGCAAGGGTAAAAATGGTATTCTTGCCGCGCCATCTACACGAATTCCAGGGGAGCGGTCGTTTCGCGCGCTCGGTCCGAGGAAATTGCAACCATTGTGCTGCGGAACGGAAGGAGCTTTTTACTGCGCCCGTTTCGGAGGAAAGGATTAAAGAAAGAGTTTCAAAGAAACAGTTATGTTTTACTCCGAAACTGGGGGGCATGTGTTGACGCCAGATTTTGACACGTGTTAAATCGGCGTCGGGAGAAGAAGGTTGGCCGATGCAGCAGATCTAAAGGCTACAGTAAGGAATCGGCCGATTGAGGTAATAGTTGGAAATTGGCCGATTGGTGATGCGGCTTGCGCCAACAGGATGGGACTATTTCGGAGGGTCCTGGTCAAAAGTTGGTCAACAGAGCAACGCTAAGTCGGTCAAGGAGCAATTGAAAAGAGTCCTGATTGGATTAGGAGACGGCGGCGGAAGATTCTGCGGGAGTCCGTTTCCTTTAAAAAATATTGTAGATATAGTAGTTTTCCAGTTTTTTAAATAAGGTTGTAACAAGTCGTAATCGACCAGGAGTCCTAGTCTTAGGGTATAAATAGGAGCCGTCAGGGTCTTGCAAAGGAATCAACACATCAATCAACAACAATACTTCTACTTTTTCAGCAATTTACTTTTGAGTCGGCGACTTCGCCAATACTTTTCTTCTTTCACGAGTTCATACGGATTGGCAGGACTGCATCAACTTGATCTCCGGCCAATTGGTAGGTTCCGCTTATCGAGTAATATCCGAGCTTTAACTACGGGCGCATCGTTGTGGTTTCGTTTGGATTTATTCACCAGTTATCAATATTTACTAGAATTGCAAGTTTTACCTGTTATTCTAGTATTATCACCAGTTATCGTCTTCGTCATCGTTCATCTTCGATTTATTATCTCACAGCCGATTAGATCTATTTCAAGTGTTGCCTCTGTAGTAATTGTTTAGATCGCTCCAGCAGTTTTTTTTACAATTACTACACGATTATTGGCTGATCCATAGCCGATCATCTCTACAGCAAATCGGCCGATTCGCCGCCGACGCGCTCCTCAGGACAGATCGGAACTCCAGCAGATCGGAGCGCCTGGAATTTAATACTTTATTTCCTTGTCAATCAACAGGTCAGATTGACTGGCACGCCGCGCGAACTGTACCAGGGCGATAACCCGAACAGGAGCTAAGCAGATTCTCCCGGGTCGTGTGTCCGACGCTGAAGACCATCGGCCGATTCCTGTCTGGCCGATTTTAGCGCCAACACACTTTTGGCACGCCTGGTGGGACCAATTCAAGATCTGATATGTCGAAGAACGCAGAAATCTCCAATGGCAACATCATCGAGGTCACAGAAGCGGATCTCAAGGACGACCAGAGGGAAGAATTAGCTAAACATCTAGAAGATTATAAGAAGATGTATCTGCAGTCGTTCAGTCGCACCAGAAGCGGGGAGGTTGTCAAGAAGGCTCCTATTCCAGTTCCCCGTCACATCACCATTGCTGAGGACTCGGGCAAGATGTCCAATATGATCCAACATTCCATTTATCAGGCATTCATTGACCAATCCTCAGTGATGACCAACACGGTGTATAACGCCGTCATCAGCTCTCTGGCCAGCGGAGAAGTCCAAGGCTATCAGGGACCAGCGTATGCCCCGCCAACTACGCTGCCAGCTAGAAGCTTACCAAGCACATCCCAATCGGCTCCTCAGCCGATATTGACGCAACGCGAGGGGTACAACACTCCGTTGCCTCCAGCGTCTCCAAGGTACAGCGGTGCACCATGTTTCTCATCACAGACACCATGTCAACTCATCCAGATCGCTTCTGTACAATCGCTACCTACAAGCTCAGTACCCTGAGGGATATCGGCGACAACAGCTTTCCCCGATCCATCAACCGGGCATGGAAGCTATCCAACCCAGGTATCTCACCAATCGGCCGTCCGGCCGACGGTCCCTCAGTATCAGCCGATCTCATCAGAAATCGGCAGGGGGGCAAGTGCTGTAGAAGCAGTCAGATGCGTGGCGCCAATGATGACATACGATGGGGCGGCGGATTCACTTCGCCATCAACTATCGGCTGCTCAGCAAAATTTGCCGCATGCTTCGATTCATCACCCAGTCGTGCCGGCTCTTCAACACATGCCCGCACCACGAATAGTCGTTCATCAGCAGCAGGTGGACTGGACGGCAAGAATAGCAGAAGTGATCCAGGACCAGTTTGGATTGAAGCCAAAAGTGCAAATTTACACCTACAAGACGCCATACCCATCGGCCTATGACTTGCTGCCGTTCCCACACCGCTACAAAGTTCCCGATTTCACCAAGTTTTCGGGGACGGACGATACATCCACTATAGAGCACATCAACCGATTCATCATCCAGTGCGGGAAGGCTGCCACACAAGATGCTCTAAGGGTGCGTTTGTTTTCATCGTCTCTGTCCGGATCGGCCTTCCAGTGGTTCACCACCTTGCCACCAAATTCTATTGTTACGTGGGCCGATTTGGAAAAGCAGTTCCACAAGTACTTCTACGCAGGACTACACGAGATGAAGCTCTCGGATTTGACCAGCCTCAGGCAGAGGGGCGATGAACCAGTAATAGGATATATACAGAGGTTCAGAGAAGTCAGGAACAAATGCTACAGTCTGGCTCTGACCGATGCACAGTTGGCCGATATCGCTTTCCAAGGCCTCCTGCCACAAATCAAAGAAAGATATGCTGCGCAAGAGTTTGAAAGCCTAAGCCAGATCGTTCACGGATTGTCAGGACAGGAAGTCCGTCCGTTTGAACAGCGGAGGAATTTCCAAAAGAAGGTGGCATAACTAGAAGGGTCTGAATCCGATGGGGAGGAGGAAATCGGCCTAGCAGAATCTGGTGAAAGGCAAAAAGCCGATGTCATGCCCTTTCGGAAAGAAAGAGCCAGAGACATTCGGCTTTGACACATCAAAGGCCGATAAAATTTTCGATTTATTGCTCCAGGAAGGATAGATTAAGCTATCTCAGCATCACACCATCCCTTCGGCCGATCAACTCAAGAAGATGAAATACTGCAAGTGGCACAACGCCACTTCTCATGATATGAATGAATGCAAAGTCTTCCGTCAGCAGATACAATCGGCCATCGAACAGGGGAGGCTTAAATTTGAAACCCAGCTAAATCGGCAAAGCCGATGAAGATAGATCAGCATCCCTTCCCGGCCAACATGGTTGACACTGGAGGAAATTCACGCCAAACCAAGGTGCTGATGTCAGAATCGGCAAGAAGGGGCGACGCCGTCGATCCTAGGAGGCAGATCACGATGGAAGAAATCAAAAGGAACAGGCGGGGGCCAGAACGACCATGCAAACCCGTCACCTCCCAGTTCTTGCTCAGCAAATATCGGCAGCAGCAAGAACAATCAAGATACCACGATGAGATGATACGCCGGCATGAAGATGACTGGCAATGTCCGTTCTTCATCCATTGCTGGGAGAACGACATCAGATTGCCGTCTGCCGATAACTGTCCGGAGTGTAATGGATTGAGTTGCAACGATCACCCGAGGCCACACTCTAGGGACAGAGGATCAGAGCCCATTAGCAGAAATCGGCGCGGACGAGAGGAACAGCGCATTTCGGTGCATGATCGGCTGGGGGGCAGAGTTGACCAGTACCACCGGTCAAAAGGCAGGACCAACCAACAAGATGGACTGGGGGGCAGGATCAGCGTGCACGATCGGCTGGAAGAGATGGCCGATGACAGGGTGTCGGACGAGGACCCCCTGGGAAGGGAACCAGATAGGGAATACGCCAGATCATCGGCCAAACCAGCAAATCCCAGGTGGTGTCCCGATGGCCTATCTAGATCCCAGAAACGGAGGATCCAACGCCTACGCCAGTGGGAGCATCAAGAGGAAGAATAGAGGCAGGTACCATAGCCCGTCCGTTGTCCTTATGATTGCAGCGTGTAGTAAACATTCAACTCCTATATTCTCGCGAGTGACAGGAAATCACTCGGCTTTTACCGGAGTCCTATTAGCACAGCATTCTATCGAATCTTACATCTAGTTTTCAAGCATGGGTTCCTAACATCATGCAACTAAGTTTTCATTCAACTCCTATAAACTTAATGCACAAGCAAAAGAGTCATGAGTTGCATAATTTAGAAAAGGAATAGGTTTATGCTCCGGGGCTTGCCTTCTTGTGCAAAGTTAGTCCGGGGATCGTCTGAACGTTGACCCGGGTCTTCAACTGCTTCAGTTAAATTTGCCTGGGCTTCTCGCTGCTCACTCTCGGACTCGGGCACCAGCTCGTAAGTCCCGTCGGCGAGAGTAGTCGTTTCTACATGAATGCACAAGTTTAAGTAGTGGTGATAGTAAATGACATGATTTCCTTCACGATAAAGTTGCAGTTTATAAAACATGAGTTTGTTGTGAAGTGAGTTACTTTATCATTCGTGGGCAATCGTTAATAGAGTAGAATAGTACAATAAGTAACTTCGTTAAGCAAGGTGGGGTGGGTGTTCACGGGAACTTATGTTCCGCATGGAAACATGATTTAAGTGTAACTACTACAGCGAGTAGTTTCTGGTCATGAAATCTTGGATCTAGGCACATCAGGGAAAGATATGCTTACTGTAAAATTTTTAGACAATTTCATGCAGCAGATTAATTATGAAAAATATAATACATGGTTGCTGCTAGACTTTTGTTCTTTTTGTACAGAGCAAAAGGTGCAAAAACTGAGACTAAAATTTTTACAGGGCCTTCCTTTAATCATGCAGAAGCTACTGTAATTTTTGTAGGATTTATTATGCATTTTTCAGAGCATAGTAAATATGACATTACACACCTAGGTTATTCAAGGATTTATTTTTACAGGAGCCTGCGCAGGGTTTTTGTTTATGACACTTTTTACACAGTATCCTCTACCGCGGTGTATCTTCTAGTAAAAATATGAGAATTTTGCAATCTAAGATACTATTTTCTTGATTTAATGTATGTTATAAGCACATAAATCAAATAAATAGGTTCCTGTGAGATAAAAAGTCTCTAAATTTTTCTATGGCATTTAGATACCATTACACCGGTATAGAAAAGGTTTCATTAGGTGATTCACAACCTAACTGCAGGGACAATTAATTCTATCCAAACATGGTATGAAACTAAGTTTAACAAACAAGTATAGCTAGAGATGGCTTTTGGTCCCGATCTTTTTACACAGTCCTAAACATCAAGCAATTAACTCACTGCCCAAAATTTAGGATCAGCATTGATCTACAACAGTGGGTACAAAAGAAGTCCATTAAAACTTCCATTTAATGTAGAGCAAAATATATTGAGAATCTGAGAAACTTTACGTAACAAAAGTTGTAGAGTTTCTTCTAAGGATTCCAGAACAGTTTAGTTTGCATTTTTGTGATTTTTGTATGATTTTATACAAATTTTAGAAGCTCACTGATTTGGTTAAAACTTTCTTTACAGAGGGGTCCCTGAAAACTAGCAGAAAACCCCCTGGGAAGATCTGGGCGATTGCAATGTGGTCCTGGCGCCATAGCTGGCCCTTGGGAGCTCAATTTGGCTCAAAATCCGGCGAGGGGCAGGGCCGGTCGGCGAGGGGGAAGTGGGGAGCACGGAGAGGGAACCAGGGCGCACCTATTGGTGGTCTTGGAGTGGCTCGGGGTGGCTGGTGGCGGTCTGGCCGCGGAGAGCAAGGGGGCGGCGGCGGTGGGGCGGCGCGGACGGCGGCGCTCCGGCGATGAGGGCGAGGGGGACCGGCCTGGGGAGCTTCAAAGGACTGGAGGGTACCCATTCCGAGGGTTAGCCCGGGCGGAGGAGGGCCGGAGTGAGGAGTCTCGTGGTGAGCTTCAAGTGGCGGCAATGGTGACGGGCGCGGGTGGTTCTGTGTGCGAGCACCAGTGCGCGGGTGGCCTTTTAGAGAGACACGAAGGAGGGAGGAGAGGTCCAGGCAGAGCTGGGCCGGGCGGCACGACGGGGGCATGCCGTTGGGTGCCTGGGCGGCGGCCAGCGACTGGGCGGCTGTAGCGGCCGGGGATTTGGCGCGTGAAGCAAGAGATTGGGTGCGTTCGGATTGGGCAGAGGCATGGCGTGGGGGGAGGCAAAGCCGCTGCGGCGGGGAGCGACGGCCATTGGCTTGGCGCGGCATGGGTGGCAGGCATCGCCGGCCAAGTGGCGGCCATGCCTTGCCGGCGGGCGTGGAGCAGGGGAGGGAAGAGAGAGAGAGGGACGAAGGGCCTTTTTGCGAGAATTTGAAAAGTTCCATGGGGCTGGTTGCAAACAGGGTGTTTTCTCCACTTTCTAATTTGAATTTCAAAAACTTTTGAACATGAAAGTTGTTCAGAATAAAAAGTTCTACAAGTTTGGTTTCAGGCAACACCTCATTTGGCTTGTGGTTTGAAAGTTAATTTAAAAATTCAAAGGTATTCATATGTGCCTAATTAAATTTGAATTTCAACTTAACTTGTGCTAATCCTTTTATTAGTTGGTTAAGCATAGGGTTGGGCTAATGACATTGCTTTAGAAATGTAATTTATCAGGGTTGTTACAGCCTTCCCCCCTTAACAAGAATCTCGCCCCGAGATTCGGTAAATCTTAGTGTGGACAGGGGTGCACATACCAGTGGTTGAGATAAGAAAACCAGGAAAATTTTGGTTTAGGTAGCTCTCGGTTTCCCAGGTGGCTTCTTCTTCAGTGTGATGATTCCATTGAACGTTATACATTTTAATCACTTTCCTCCTGGTCCCTCTTTCTTTTCGATCCAAAATTTTAACCGGGTGTTCGACATACGAGAGGTCGGGTTCTACCAATATTTCTTGTTGTTCCACAATCTCAGTAGGGACTCGAATACACTTCTTGAGTTGAGATACGTGGAAGACATTATGGGTGGCCGTGAGCTGAGGGGGCAGTCGTAATTTGTAGGCTACGGGTCCGCAGCTCTCAATGATCTCGTAAGGACCAACATAACGGGGAGCTAGTTTGCCTTTGATTCCGAATCTTTGCACTCCCTTGGTTGGTGAAACTCGAAGATAGACATGATCGCCAACTTCGAATTTTAGGGGCTTTCTCCTTTTGTCGGAATAGCTCTTTTGCCGGGCTTGTGCGTCTTTAAGATTTGCTTGTATTACTTTTACTTTCTCCTCTGCCTCGATTACCAGGTCGGGTCCAATTATTTTACGTTCTCCGGTTTGTGACCAGCTCAAAGGAGTTCGACACCTTCGTCCGTACAGGGCCTCAAATGGTGCCATTTTCAAACTCGTTTGATAGCTATTGTTGTACGAGAACTCTGCTAGGGGTAGGCATTTGTCCCAATTCTTGTCATAGTGAATGACGCAAGCTCTCAGCATGTCTTCAAGAATTTGGTTTACTCTTTCCGTTTGTCCGTCAGTCTGAGGATGGTATGCTGAGCTGCGAATCAGTTTAGTACCAAGAGACATTTGCAGTTGTTCCCAAAAGCGTGCTACAAACTGAGTACCACGATCAAAAATAATTGTCTTAGGTATTCCATGTAGGCAAACAATACGATCGAGGTAAATCTCGGCATATTTCTTGGTAGAATAGGTGGTGTGTACCGGAAAGAAATGTGCCGTCTTTGTGAGTCTATCAACGATAACCCATATGGAATCATGTTTCTGGGAAGTGTTTGGTAGTCCAATGATGAAGTCCATACTTATGTCTTCCCACTTCCAGGATGGTATAGGTAACGGTTGAAGTGTACCGGCTACTTTCAAGTGGCTAGCTTTTACTCTCTGGCACGTGTCACATTCTGAGACATACGTAGCAATTTCTCTTTTCATTCTGGTCCACCAGAAGTTTTGCCTTAGGTCTTGATACATTTTGCTACTGCCGGGGTGGATAGAGAATTTGGAAAGATGTGCCTCATCGAGAATTTGCTTGTGGAGTTCATGATTCTTCGGAACGACTATGCGACTTTCGAACCATAAAACTCCCTTATGGTCCTGGCGGAAACATTTATACTTCTCCCCACCTAGAGAGAGTTTTTGTTTGATGATCTTAATTCCTTCATCATGTAGTTGTGCCATGACGATTTGGTCGTGAAGAGTGGGCTCAACTGAGATGTGATTTAGAGTGCCTTGGGAAACCATTTCCATGTTAAGCTTCCTCATTTCTCCACACAATGTCTCATTGTAGGATTCCATGGATAAGCAATGGCAATGGGACTTGCGGCTTAGTGCATCCGCGACTACATTAGCCTTGCCGGGGTGATAATGCACTTCAAGGTCATAATCCTTGATTAATTCTAGCCATCTTCGTTGTCTCATATTCAGATCAGCTTGTGTGAAGATATACTTAAGACTCTTATGATCAGTGTAGATATTGCACTGTGTACCCATGAGATAGTGCCTCCATATTTTCAGAGCGTGAATGACAGCTGCAAGCTCAAGGTCATGAGTGGGGTAATTCTGCTCGTGGGGCCGAAGGGCTCATGAGGCATATGCAATCACTCGATTCTCTTGCATAAGCACACATCCTAGACCAGTACCCGATGCGTCACAATACGCATCGAACGACTTGGCATTATCGGGTTGAGCTAACACAGGTGCAGTAGTCAGATGCTCTCTGAGAGTGTGGAAAGCTTCTTCACATTTCTCATTCCATACAAACTTTACTTCCTTCTTTAACAGTTCAGTCATGGGCTTAGCAACTCGAGAGAAATCCGGGATGATGCGACGGTAGTAACCGACTAAGCCGAGAAAACTGCGAATCTGATGAACAGAGGTAGCGGGTTTCCAATCCATCACCTCTTGTACCTTGCTGGGGTCAACAGCTATGCCTTCGCTGGAGATCGTGTGACCCAAGAACTTTATAGTACCCAACCAGAATTCACACTTAGAAAACTTAGCATAGAGCTGATGGTCTCTTAGATGCTGAAGAACAATGTGCAGATGCTTAGCGTGCTCTTCCTCATCTTTGGAATAGATAAGGATGTCGTCGATGAACACTACGACGAATTTGTCAAGTTCGGGCATGAATACCGAATTCATGAGATACATGAAGTAGGCAGGGGCATTTGTGAGTCCAAAGGACATGACCAAGAATTCATATAGTCCATATCGTGTGGAGAAGGCAGTCTTAGGAATATCGCACGGGCGAATCTTGATCTGATGATATCCCGAACGAAGATCAATTTTTGAGAAGACTGTGGCTCCAGCTAATTGATCGAAGAGTACATCGATACGAGGAAGTGGGTATTTATTCTTAATGGTTACTGTGTTGAGAGGTCGGTAGTCAACGCATAACCTCAAACTGTCATCCTTCTTCTTTACGAATAGGGCTGGACATCCCCAAGGTGACGCGCTAGGGCGAATGAAACCTTTGTCCAGTAGTTCTTGGAGTTGAATTTTCAGCTCTGCCAATTCTTTAGGGGCATCCTATATGGTCTTTTGGATATAGGTGCAGTGCCCGGTTGCAGTTCGATGATGAACTCAATATCCCTATCCGGTGGCATTCCTGGTAAGTCATCCGGAAAAACGTCGGCATACTCGTTTACCACAGGAATATCCTCTAGCTTAAGTCCTTCCATCATGTAAGCACAGGAATTCGTGCAATCTAGGAATGGTAGGTAAAGGGTGGTGGCTCCGTGACTAGGTGAATTTATTTCCACAGCTCGGGACGAGGGGTCCAGTGTGACCTTGTGCAAAATCATCCAATTCATACCCAAAATAAGATCTATGCCGTCAAGGGGTAAAAGAACCAAGTTTGTGTTGATGGTTTTACTACCCAACTTGACTGGTACTTGTCTGATCATTTGATTCGAAGCAATTTTACCACCCGGTGTTGATATCATATATGACCCTTTTGTGTGACAAACATCCAAGCCTATTTTTGCACCGAATTTTGCACTTATGAAACTATGCGATGCACCAGAATCAAACAATATAACTGCAGGCTTGTTATGGATAGAGAATGTACCCGACATCACTGGGGCTCCTTCAGGAAGCTCTGCAAGCGTGGTGAAGTTAATCCGTCCTTGCTTGACCTGTAGGGTCTGTCTCTTGCCCCTGTTCTTGTTGTTCGAGTTGGATCCCTGACCTTGGTTGGGCGGCCCAGACTGAGGGCATGCTCGTGCAAAGTGGTTGGAACTCCCGCATTTGAAGCAACAGTTCGCAGGGCTGGGTCGAAGAGACTGTTGAGGAGTGGGCCTCGGACCATTCTGTGGAGGCATCGGGGGTCGTACCATGCCTGGCTGCTGTGGGGGTCTGGCAATCCATCTTCCTGGCTGAGGGGCCCTTGGTGGAGCTGTGGGTGCGGCATTTTGCACGATGCGATACCTTGGTGGCTGAGCACTTGAAGGTCCAGCGGGTGCCTTTCTCTTCTTCTCTGCCCGGTGTGCCATGATACAGTCTTCCTGGGTAATGGCCATATTGACCAATTCGTTGTAGGTGTCAGCCCTGACTAGGTTCAGACACTCCTTGAGCTTGGTGCTTAGTCCTCTGCGGAAACGGTCACGCTTCTTAGCATCCGTATCAGCGTGATAGCCCGCATACTGGCATAGATTGTTGAACGCCTGGGCGTATTGCAGCACGGTGCGGGTGCCCTGGGTGAGAGCTAAAAACTCATTTAGCTTTCTTTCCATGAGACCTTCGGGAATATGGTGTGCCCGGAACGCAGTCTTGAATTCATCCCAGGTGACAATGTGATCAGCGGGGAGCATAGCAAAATAGTGGTCCCACCATAGGCGAGCCGTACCACGAAGCTGTTGCGTGGCAAAACGAACTTTGTTGGCCTCTGAGCATGGGGCCACAAGTAGTGTGAACTTGGATTCGATGGTGCGAATCCATGCGTCTGCGTCCAGGGGTTCCTCTGTCTTATGGAACAAAGGCGGCTGGGTCCCCAGAAAATCCGTATATCCTGCAGCTTGGGGGTGGTGGACATTTTGCCCACCCCGCGGGTGGTGTTGCTGTCATTGCACCAGCTGACGCAGCAGCTCGGTTTGAGCGGCCATCACTTCCACCAAACTGGGCGGGGGTGGTGGCGATTGTCGCGGTCTGCTGCCACCGGCACCAAAACCCTCGGGGTTGCCACGTGTTGATCCAACCATCTGAAACGCGAAAGGTTACCATCAGCAACATGATCCATATTGCTTCCATGACTCAAAAAGATCTAACGCGGAATAGTAGACTTCCAAAAGGTCATGGATGGAATCATGGGCATAAAAACTGTCTGCCATAAGAATTTTATAACTCCTGGTAGGTTCATCCAAAGTTCCTCATATTTTGGCAGTGGATAGGGAATTTAGGGATGTACAACTTTGGTATTCAGCCAAGATGCTAAATCGATGGCTAAGATGGTCAAACGATTCACTCTTTGCTTCGCTGGTTGGCTGTTTTTCAGCAGAACGAGTTATAGTATCTGGCCTATAACTCAAACTAGCGAGGTCCAATGATGCTAAATTTCTGTGAGAACCACGATCACAAAATTCCTGACAGGTTTGGTATTCAACTCACAGCTCAGAAATGTAACGAGACATGGATAAAATTTCCGACAGGTTTCAGCGATTGTGGATTTCATCGTTTACCAACTTACAACGAAATCACCCAAGTTTATCGCCGTTCCTTACATGCTGAGGGTATCCACATGGTTCAGGTGTACCCATCACAAAAGAGTTACTCAACTCCTAGTTAGCCTATTACAACACTTGCCAAAAGTTAGGCTACCCTATCGAGGAGTATGTGCAAAAGTCCTTCTAGGTCATTGGCTAGAAATCGTCGAGGTTGTTGACGGACGACGCGCTGTGAGTAGGAGAGTGAGCTCCCATCGGAGGTGCCTGTGGTACCTCACCCTCGAAATCCATACCGGAGGCACTGTCAACCTCCTGTGGCTCCTCCTCATCTTCCTCCATGTCCTCCTCATGGGGATGGTCATTCTGATCCTGATGCCACTGGAGATGCTCAATAGCATCCTCGAACTCCAAGTGTAGATCATGGAGCTGCTCCTCCAAGTGTGCTATCATGTCATCTCTCTCACCCATGAGAGTGTCGTGCTCCTGAATTTGGCCCTCAAGTTGGCCAATCCGGGTGTCTCTATCCTCGAGTTCCTCACTGAGTTCCTTAATCTGCTCATCCCTGGTATCTGCCATCATGTGGTAGGCCTGTGCAAGATCAGTGAGCTGCTCAAGCGCCTGACTCTGGAGAGTCAGAAGTCGGTAGAGTGCATTCATGCACCGCACGGAGGTATCGATGGTCTCCCGGGCATGAAAGTCCACCAAGTACTGTGAGTGCTGCACCCTGTTGAGCCAAAAGGGGTCGTTGTCCTGGGCAGCAGGAAACAAACCAATGGAAGCGAGTGTGACAACCTCGGGACGCTGCGCACAAAAAGTGGTGAGCGCCCTCATGGCTGCAAGCTCCCAAGTATCGGCCAAACGGCGACCAACAGCCTCAATCTCTAAGGCGGGCCACTCCGGGTGTAGCGGGTGCGGAAAAATGGTCACGTTGACACGGCACTGGGTAACTCCATTCTCTGCAAACTCCAGTCCGGCGTAACGTGGGGGAATTGGATAGCCCACGGTGCTCAACACGTCCCACAAAATAGAGGGAAAGCCCTCCCAGTGGAGACACTTTGAGTGAACGCGTCCATCCTCATCCACCATCATAGCAACAGGCTCGGCCATCTGAACAAAAGATCAAATGGGTGAGGCCAAGAAAAAGTGTGAAAAGCACAGGGACAGATTCCGTATAGAGTGCAAAAATAACCATAACTTCCACAGTTCATATCCAAAAATTCTCAAATTTCACCAGAACACTCCTAAGGTATTTGTGCACCACTTTCCTATTCAACACTTTGGCTGGATTAGGCTCTAAGATGGCTGTTCCCTTAAGGTCTTACTTCTCTGTCTACCCAGAATTTTCAGTGAACAGAGGGCTAGAGTTTCGTGCACCAGGGAAAATCTACCCAGCCAAAATTTACCAATTTTTAACAGCAGCTACCTGGGTAAATTTGGAACAAGTTTTGTGTTGTACTCTTTTGCAGAAAACTGTAGGAAGGGGGCCTAAAAATTTAAGGGGCAGAAGTGCTTATTCTGGACAGAATTCTGACATTCCATGGTTTCTGTTATTTCTTACTATCCATAAGTTCAGAATTTTTCATTTTTGAACAGGAGATAGAACACAAAATTTGGAACAATTCTTTCAACATGAACTTTACCAGAAAAGGTCATTTTCTCTGATCAATAAATCTCTCTTTTCGGTCATGGCAGATTTGTGACAGATTCGCTAGATAGTCCTTACGCAAAATCACGCTTAGATACGCAAGAACCTTACCACTCTCATTCAACGCATTTTCAATTTCAGATATATATGGTCATGATGCATGCACGTCCTATTCGTCCTCACAAAATAAAATAATTGCCAAATAACTTTTGGTCTTACGAAGATAGTTTCGGTGGCATACATGATACGCCTCTCACTATAATAGCTAGTCGAGATTTTCTAACCGTTCTTAATCTTATCGTAATCGCGGTTAGTGTACCTGCAGAAGATTGAGAGAGCACATATATTTCTTGAACCTTTCATGCCAGCACTCATGAAAGCGTCCGTATTCATTACCGTTTACTTATAGAAACGATATCTGTACAATTTCCGCCGTACAGACGACGTTAACATACGCTATCGAGATAGCGTATTCACGGGGGTACCGTCATGAGACGGGGGTATGAACAGCGATCGCCATACCCTGCGCCAAACCTTCTACTCCCAATATATTCAACTAGCAGTTGGCATATTGGCAACACCTCAAGTAAGCCACTGCTTGAGGGCAGCGTTCGGTTCGCATCACCGACTGGAAGGCCAAGCTCTCTTAGTTGGCTGAGGATTCTTACCTTCTTACCTTAGCGACAAGTGCGTCGTTACAGAATTTAAGGTCGGTTGTGCATGAAAGTAAGTTTTGACAGAAAGTAATGTGCTGGAAGTCA
Source organism: Panicum miliaceum (assembly GCA_032594955.1). Classification (NCBI taxonomy): domain Eukaryota; kingdom Viridiplantae; phylum Streptophyta; class Magnoliopsida; order Poales; family Poaceae; genus Panicum; species Panicum miliaceum. Next base: position 28,406,695 of record CM064060.1, read on the forward strand.
GTTGATAATATATAGAAGTTAGATAGCCACCTAGTAACTTTCCCATAATCCCTTAGGGCTTTACGAACTAGGTACCATCCTTAGCGCACCAACGTATTTCGCAACACATCCTTCTAGTCCAGTTTTAGGAAAACGAGTTTTTAAGGCTTGTCGCATTCTCTGGCGTATGCATTTCGGCTCTGGTGCCAGCTGTTACCAGCTGTGGCACCAGCTACGGCTCTGATACCAGCTGTGGCAGAACCACCTGAATTAATCCGGCTCAAGTGTATTAACCATCACCATTAGGGCAATCTCGATTAACCTTACACTTCAAACGGAGTAATCCATTGGTCTGTCGGGTAACCTCCCGATACAACCACGGTAAAGCGGATCGAATGCCATGCATACAAATGCTCATGCGACGATGAGCCCAGAGAATACCACATTCCAGCAGATATTATAAAAATTATCATAAGTGAATATTACAAACCAAGTTTGGGTTTAGTAACCAAGTACTTCAGTGATCATAACTAATAAGTTCTTCAGAGTTTAAGTTGCAGCGGAAATAAAATAACAAAAGCTACTCGACGATACAGGATGTCTCGGTGAAGCCCGTACGAGACATCACTCGGCATTATCTCCATTGGCCGGGGGCGTATCCCATTCCACCGACCAACAAGGGGGAAGAGTACACGGCCAGGTCAAGCTAGCAATCATATCTTCGAAGGTCTCACCTGAAAACGAGCCACAAGCAAGGCTGAGTATACTAATACTCAGCAAGACTTACCCGTGTAGTGGAATCTACTCCACCGACTCTAGACATGCAAGGCTTTTTGGCTCAGGGGTTTGTTTTGCCGAAAAGCATCTACGAGTGGGTCCTTACTTTCAACTTTTAGCTCAAGATTCTAGTTTCATTAACCATTCTAGATAAGCAGCTATCCTAATATCATTCATGGTGAAGCATTAAATTTCATCCAACAAGTTTATTCATCATCATTGTTCCTCTTCTTACTCTGTGTGGTAAAAGAGATTAAGCAGTCTCAATAGCCGTGAGAAACGGACGATTCGAATCGAGTTTCATAACCTTGCAAGGGAAACCTAAACACACGTCACGTGGTTACTCCCAGAGTCACACGTGCAACTTTTCCCATTTCTTTCCGGGTCATGGATCGGAGCTACCCTCCGAGAGTACAAGAGCCCCACGCCACGGTTCGACGCTGGGTCGTGACCACTCTCTGCACTCGCCATATGCACATGGGACCGAAGTTCAAAGGGTAGGTTGTCGTCCACTTGCCGGGCCAATCAGGTACTTAAGCTTACCGATTACCATATTCTCGGCATGTGGTTAGTACGTTCAAAGACTTAACCACCACTACCACACACTGCGGCCTTAGCATTTTTCACTAAACAGACGGGCCTCAATCGTAAACATCGTACCATAGCCCGTCCGTTGTCCTTATGATTGCAGCGTGTAGTAAACATTCAACTCCTATATTCTCGCGAGTGACAGGAAATCACTCGGCTTTTACCGGAGTCCTATTAGCACAACATTCTATCGAATCTTACATCTAGTTTTCAAGCATGGGTTCCTAACATCATGCAACTAAGTTTTCATTCAACTCCTATAAACTTAATGCACAAGCAAAAGAGTCATGAGTTGCATAATTTAGGAAAGGAATAGGTTTATGCTCCGGGGCTTGCCTTCTTGTGCAAAGTTAGTCCGGGGATCGTCTGAACGTTGACCCGGGTCTTCAACTGCTTCAGTTAAATTTGCCTGGGCTTCTCGCTGCTCACTCTCGGACTCGGGCACCAGCTCGTAAGTCCCGTCGGCGAGAGTAGTCGTTTCTACATGAATGCACAAGTTTAAGTAGTGGTGATAGTAAATGACATGATTTCCTTCACGATAAAGTTGCAGTTTATAAAACATGAGTTTGTTGTGAAGTGAGTTACTTTATCATTCGTGGGCAATCGTTAATAGAGTAGAATAGTACAATAAGTAACTTCGTTAAGCAAGGTGGGGTGGGTGTTCACGGGAACTTATGTTTCGCATGGAAACATGATTTAAGTGTAACTACTACAGCGAGTAGTTTCTGGTCATGAAATCTTGGATCTAGGCACATCAGGGAAAGATATGCTCACTGTAAAATTTTCAGACAATTTCATGTAGCAGATTAATTATGAAAAATATAATACATGGTTGCTGCTAGACTCTTATTCTTTCTGTACAGAGCAAAAGGTGCAAAAACTGAGACTAAGACTTTTACAGGGCTTTCCCTTAATCATGCAGGAGCTACTGTAATTTTTGTAGGATTTATTATGCAGTTTTCAGAGCATAGTAAATATGACATTACACACCTAGGTTATTCAAGGATTTATTTTTACAGAAGGCTGCGCAGGGTTTTTGTCCATGAAACGTTTTACACAGCATCCTCTACCACTGTGTATCTTCTAGTAAAAATATGAGAATTTTCCAAGCTATGATACTATTTTCTTGATTTAATGTATGTTATAAGCACATAAATCAAATAAATAGGTTCCTGTGAGATAAAAAGTCTCTAAATTTTTCTATGGCATCTAGGTACCATTACACGGTTATAGAAAAAGTTTCATTAGGTAATTCACAACCTAACTGCAGGGACAATTAATTCTATCCAAACATGGTATGAAACTAAGTTTAACAAACAAGTATAGCTAGAGATGGCTTTTGGTCCCGATCTTTTTACACAGTACTAAATATCAAGCAACTAAGTCACTGCCCAAAATTTAGGGTCAGTATTGATCTACAACAGTGGGTACAAAAGAAGTCCATTAAAACTTCCATTTAATGTAGAGCAAAATATATTGAGAATCTGAGAAACTTTACGTAACAAAAGTTGTAGAGTTTCTTCTAAGGATTCCAGAACAGTTTAGTTTTCATTTTTGTGATTTTTCTATGATTTTATACAAATTTTACAGGCTCACTGATTTGGTTAAAACTTTCTTTAGAGAGGGATCCCTGAAAACTAGAAGAAAACCCCCTGGGAAGATCTGGGCGATTGCAATGTGGTCCTGGCGCCATAGCTGGCCCTTGGGAGCTCGATTTGGCTCAAAATGCGGCGAGGGGAAGGGCCGGTCGGCGAGGGGGAAGTGGGGAGCATGGAGAGGGAACCAGGGCGCACCTATTGGTGGTCTTGGAGTGGCTCGGGGTGGCTGGTGGCGGGCTGGCCGCGGAGAGCAAGGGGGCGGCGGCGGTGGGGCGGCGCGGACGGCGGCGCTCCGGCGATGAGGGTGAGGGGGACCGGCCTAGGGAGCTTCAAAGGACTGGAGGCTACCCGTTCCGAGGGTTAGCCCGGGCGGAGGAGGGCCGGAGTGAGGAGTCCCGCGGTGAGCTTCAAGCGGCGGCAATGGTGACGGCGCCCGGGTGGTTCTGTGTGCGAGCACCAGTGCGCGGGTGGCCTTTTAGAGAGACACGAAGGAGGGAGGAGAGGTCCAGGCAGAGCTGGGCCGGGCGGCACGACGGGGGCATGCCGTTGGGTGCCTGGGCGGCGGCCAGCGACTGGGCGGCTGTAGCGGCCGGGGATTTGGCGCGTGAAGCAAGAGATTGGGTGCGCTCGGATTGGGCAGAGGCATGGCGTGGGGGGAGGCAAAGCCGCTGCGGCGGGGACCGACGGCCATTGGCTTGGCGCGGCATGGGTGGCAGGCATCGCCGGCCAAGTGGCGGCCATGCCTTGCCGGCGGGCGTGGAGCAGGGGAGGGAAGAGAGAGAGAGGGACGAAGGGCCTTTTTGCGAGAATTTGAAAAGTTCCAGGGGGCTGGTTGCAAACAGGGTGTTTTCTCCACTTTCTAATTTGAATTTCAAAAACTTTTGAACATGAAAGTTGTTCAGAATAAAAAGTTCTACAAGTTTGGTTTCAGGCAACACCTCATTTGGCTTGTGGTTTGAAAGTTAATTTAAAAATTCAAAGGTATTCATATGTGCCTAATTAAATTTGAATTTCAACTTAACTTGTCCTAATCCTTTTATTAGTTGGTTAAGCATAGGGTTGGGCTAATGACATTGCTTTAGAAATGTAATTTATCAGGGTTGTTACAGGGATCCTACAACATGCTGCTTGGTCGCGACTGGATACATGCAAACTGCTGTGTCCCATCTACAATGCATCAATGCCTCGTGCAATGGGTCGGCGATAGCACAGAGATAGTCGCTGCCGATTCCGCCTACAGTGTTGCAGCGGCCGACATGCAACAGTGGAGCTGCGAGCACGTCAAATGTATATCTGGCAGGACTTGGGACACTGACTTCTTGAAAGTGTCCGATTTCGATCTACAGCCGATCCAAGCAGTCGGCTCTGAAGATTCAGAATAGATGGATTAGCTCGTCCGAGAAGATGGGAAGCTTGGGCATGGATTTATGTCGGCCGATTTATTGGAGATGGTAGATTTGGGAGATAGCAGCAAATCAAGGCCGACGCATATTAGTGCTAATTTGGATCCTGAGTATAAGTGTAAACTGATAAATTTATTAAAAGAATTCAAGGATTGTTTTGCTTGGGAATATCATGAGATGCCAGGTCTAGACCGATCCATTATTGAACACCGGTTACCTATAAAATCAGGATATCGGCCATATCAGCAACCTGCACGATGGTGTAACCCCAAGATTCTACCTGATATAAAGGCCAAAATTACAAAGTTAATTGAAGTAGGATTTATTCGGCAGTGCCGCTACGCCGAATGGATTTCTAATATTGTGCCCGTATACAAAAAGAATGGGAAGTTGCGCGTGTGCATCGATTTCAGGAATTTAAATCAGGCTACGCCAATGGACAGATATCCGATGCCAACGGCCGATATCTTGATAGCTGCTGCCGCAGGACACAAAGTCATAAGTTTCATGGATGGGAATGCAGGGTACAATCAGATGTTAATGGCCGAAGAAGATATCTCGAAAACGGCTTTCAGGTGTCCAGGTCATCTTGGTTTATTCGAATGGGTTGTGATGACTTTTGGGTTGAAGATCGCCGGTGCTACGTATCAGCAGGGCATGAATTACATCTTCCATAAGCTCATTGGTACATCGGTGGAAATTTATATAGATGACGTCGTGGTCAAGTCAAAAGGTCACCAAGAACATCTGGCCGATTTACAAGAAGTACTGGAGTGTACAAGGAAGCATGGGTTGAAGATGAACCCAAACAAGTGTGCATTTGGTGTATCGGTTGGGCAATTCTTAGGATTCATGGTTCATGAGCGCGGGATATAAGTCAACCGCAAGACTATAGACGCCATCAACAAAGTTGTGGCCCCACAAAATAAAACTGACCTACATTCCCTCATCGGCAAGGTCAATTTTATCAGAAGATTCATATCCAACCTGTCAGGACGTATTCAGGCTTTTACTCCTCTGTTGAAATTAAAGCCCGACCAGGAATTCATATGGGGAGAAGAACAATGCAAAGCATTGAAAGATATCAAGCAATATCTAGTTTCACCTCCGGTGTTGGTCCCACCACGGCCTGGTAAGCCGTTCAAATTATATTTTTCGGCTGATGAACAGGCTATTGGATCGGCGTTGGTACAGGAGTTTGAAGGAAAAGAACGAGTGGTATATTACATCAGCAGAAGACTCCTAGACGCCGAAACAAGATATTCCCCGGTGGAGCGGCTGTGCTTGTGTTTATACTTCTCGTGTACCAAGCTCAGACACTATTTGCTATTGGCAGAATGCATAGTTGTATGCAAGGATGATGTGGTGAAGTATATGCTATCATTGCCGATTTTGAAAGGGCGAATTGGAAAATGGATCTTGGCTCTGTCAGAATTCGACTTAAGGTACGAATCGGCCAAAGCTATCAAAGGTCAAGTAATGGCCGATTTCGTAGCTCAGCATTGTGGACCAGAAATTGCCGCCGTTGAACCGGTTCCATGGACTCTATATTTTGATGGTTCTTCGTGTGGGGTCGGATCAGGAATCGGCATTGTTCTTGTATCGCCTCGGGGGGCAAGTTATAATTTCTCTCTGCCGATAGAAGCTTCCGCAACTAATAATCAGGCGGAATATCGCGCCGTTTTGAAGGGTATACAATTATTAAGGGAAGTCAAAGCTGATGCAGTCGAAATTTTTGGAGATTCCATGCTCATTGTGGATCAATTAACGGGGCGATCTGAGTGCAAGGATGATATCTTGAGGATTTATTATGAAGATTGCCTTCAGCTTTTAAAAGAGTTCAAGTCTGCAATAATTGAGCATATCCCCAGAAATTATAATGAAGAGGCCAACAGGCTGGCCCAACATGCCTCCGGGTATCGGCCGATTCAGGGAGCGTTGATGCTAGAGCTCGCGGCCGATGACTGGCGAAAGGAAATCGCCGATTACTTAAAAGATCCATCCCAAAAAGTGGATCGGCGAATACATTTTCAAGCTACAAAATATGTGTTGCTTGAGGATGATTTATTTTACCGGACGATTGATGGAGTTCTTCTCAAATGCCTGGGAACAGAAGAGGCAAAGGTTCTGATGGGAGAAATCCATGAAGGCGTATGTGGAGCTCATCAATCGGCTCACAAAATGAAATGGATGATCCGGAACAATGGGTATTATTGGCCAACTATTCTTGAGGATTGTTTCAAGTATTACAAAGGATGCCAAGACTGTCAGAGGTTTGACAATGTACAGCGCGCGCCGGCATCGGCTATGAATCCAATAATTAAGCCGTGGCCGTTCAGAGGTTGGGGAATAGATCTCATCGGACAAATTCATCCTCCATCGAGCAAAGGGCATAAGTTCATATTGGTAGCCACGGATTATTTTACTAAGTGGGTGGAAGCAGTTCCTTTAAGGAACGTGATGTCGGCCGATATGATTGAATTTGTTAAAAGCCATATTATCTATCGATTTGGTATTCCTCAAACCATCACAACTGACCAAGGAACAATGTTTACTTCTGGAGAATTCGGAGAGTTTGCCGCCGATATGGGGATTAAATTATTAAATTCTTCTCCATACTATGCTCAAGCCAATGGCCAAGCAGAATCGTCCAATAAAGGGATAATCAAACTAATCAAGAGGAAGATAGAAGAGCAACCCAAAAAGTGGCATATGTCTTTGGCTGAATCTTTATGGGCTTATAGGATGGCTTGTCATGGAACCACTAAGATATCCCCTTATCAGTTGGTTTATGGTCATGAGGCAGTCTTGCCTTGGGAGATAAGGACGGGGTCAAGACGTATATCTTTTCAAGATCAGTTAACGGCCGATGACTATTCCTTCCTCATGAAGAACGAACTTGATGATTCGGCAGGTTTAAGGTTAAGAGCCCTGATTAGTATAGAAGAAAACAAGAAAAGGGTGGCCAGATGGTATGACAAAAAGGTCAAAGTTAAACAATTCTCTCAAGGAGATTTGGTGTGGAAGTTGGTGCTGCCGATAGGGTCCAAAGATCCCAAATTCGGTAAATGGTCACCTACTTGGGAAGGGCCGTACAGAATCGGCCGATGTGCCCGTGGAAATGCATATATTCTTGAAACAATTGAAGGGAAGGAATTCCCAAGAGCTTTAAACGGACGATATCTGAAGAGGTACTATCCAAGCATTTGGGTAGATGCATAACTTGCAGTAAAATATATCAAGATAATATGGCCGATTTTTCATCGGTTTTCGTCTGAAGAAAAACATTGGGATTCATTTTGACTGGTTCATTATTGGATTAAAATGACAGAGTACATGGCCGACATGGTACAAGTCGCCCTTAGAATAAAAATACCGATACGTCTACTGATTACGCCTACGCTGGATTTCTCTCTCAACGCGACCCAGCTCTATCATAAGGCTGAGCCTTTTCTCCTTCGGGTCCTCTGCAGTGGCTCCAGTCTCAGCTTGGTTGCAAAGTTCTGTCAGGAGGCGGGTCTTCTTCTCCTCCAAATCCTCCATGGCAACTTCGGTCTCAACTTTACAAGGAAGTGGAGGATTTTTCTCAGAAGATGGTCGCTTACGGACCAAATAGTGAGCATCTATAAGGTCCCAATATTCTTGGACAAGAGCGGGGACATGATCTCTGAGTTCCTCAGCATGAGCTCTTATTAGATCTTTGTCTGCCTGTGACAGTGGTTCATCTGAATGCATGACTTCAATCGCTCGTTCTAGACCAGGGCTAAGACGTTTTGGCTAAATGGAAATAAAAGGGATTACCCAACATCAGAGCGATTGAGATGTTCAGGGTAAAGGCAGAGGAGAGTTCATACCTGGTTGACAGAGGAAGAAGATGAAGAGGACGAAGAAGACATCTTGCCGTTCAGTTTGGGATAGTAAAGAGAGAAAGAGAAGATAAGTAATGCGTATGCCTCTGGAGATGGTGAAGGGTCTACTTATAAAGGAAAGAAAGATAGATGGATGGTGAGACACGTCCTATCGGAGTAAAAGCATACATAAATGCAAAGCTGACCAAAGAAACAGTTCAGGATCAAATCGGCGCTGTAGCATTGAAGGAGCAATAAATGTTTACGGTATTTTTTACAGCCTAAGGAAAGCATCTATGGCTGCAATAGCTTGTTGCCTAATTTGATCGGCCGAGTCTAGTACTCTCTGGTCATCATCGGCCGATCCTGGGACTTCTGACACACGGAGATGAAGCTTTATTGTTTCACGGGCCAAGTGCTACCTCTCTTGCTTCAGCTCACTGATGATGGATGGGAGTTCTTGAAGTTTCTTTTCTTCAGCGGCTATCTCTTTGGTTATCTTCTCCATCTCCTTGGCCAGCTCTGCTCTTCTCCGTTTGAGCCGATCTATCGTGCCGACGATGTCCGGACGGCAGCTTTCAAGGAAGTTGATCTTTTGGTGTACCTCTTGAGTCCGGTGCTTGTATGAATCGACCTCTTCCCGGGTTTTTGCCATCTGGGCATGATCGGCCATGTGGCACAGCGCCCTGGAAACCGGAATATGCATATGCTCTATATAAGCAGCATGCACCAAGTTTTCTGATGTTTCTTCCAGGATTCGACCCTTGATATCATTGAAAAGTTGTCGAATCGGCGAAGCGTCTTCTACCAATCGGCCGATGTCATCTTGAAGGAGAATACGCATGCTTTCGAGCTTGGCGCGGACATCATCGGAGGCAGAGCTCAACGAAATTGGGTGTGAAGCAATTTCCTCGTCATCAGCCAAGGAGACGACAAAGGAGAAGATGCTGTTGTTAGGGGTGTCTTGCTCCTGTGAGGAAATAAAGAGAAGGGTTGGCAAGCAGTAAAGGAGAATCGGCCGATTCTAATGGTAAGTTTGTTACCTCCTTAAAATGAATTTCTCTTGCTTGCGCCGGGGGAAGCGTCTCCCTTGTCTCAGGGGCTGGTGCAATTGGCTCCTCGGAGGAAGAAGATTCAACAATTATCAGTGCTCTGCTTGGGCCAGCTTCCTGAAAAGACATAGAAAACAGATCCTGTAAGTATGCTATGGGAAATTGAAATAAGATGGTGTGAGAAATTTGCCATGCCTCTGTGGATCTCCCGGCCGATGTCAGTTGTGGGGTTGTAGCTAGCGTACCCAAATCGGCCTGCATCAGGATTGGTTAAGTCTTCTGAATATCAAGAGATTAAGGTAAGAGATCATTTACCTCGACGGGAGGAGCTGTTGGAGTTTCGGCTTCCACTTGGGACGTAGCCGATTGCTGCGGAGACTGCGGTGGGATAGCTTGTGCAGCCTGGCAAAGGGAGAGAGTTAATGTCAGTGGAAGATTTGAAGAATATACGAGGCAAGTAAGATTACCTGAACAGCTTCTATTAGTAATGATGCTGCAGTTGCCCGGCGGTGACTTGAGGATCGACTATCTCGGCAACCGGCAAGGGTAAAGGGATTGGAGTCTCGGCCGATGCCACCGCCATCTAGTCGGCCGATCCGATACGGGGAGTCTCAGCCGATGCTATCGCTGTCTGATCGGCCGATCCGATACGGGGAGTCTCAGCCGATGCTACCGCCGTCTGATCGGCCGATCCGATGCGGGTTCGCACTCGACGGCTGGTTATCTTCGAGGTTGTCCTTTTCGGTGCTCGTTTTGATCGGCCAGTGGAGATGTCCTTGATGGTTGGAGCATGGAAGCCGATAAGTGGATATGGTGTATATGGATGGTGACTGTCTATCGGCCTGCCGCTTCGGCTCCGCATCGGAGGGACCTGGCTTTCAGACTAAGGAAATAAATGCGAGTTAATGATAAAATGAAAGTGTGGAAAGAAATGGTATTGGAATCGGCTGGGAGAAAGGGCATACCGCTGCATTTGGGTCAATATTTTCTGGATCCAGAATGTTGCAATAAATTGATGGAGATTTGCAGAAAAGGTATTGCTTCCATTCTGCCCACCATAATTTAAATTGCTGGGTGGCAAAAGAGGCAACTGACAAATTATTCAGATCAATAGTGCTGGAATCTGGTACTAGATCGCACAGCCGATTGTAGTCAAGACTTGAAGTCAGCCATCTCTAAATTTTGCTTGACCGGCGAAGTAGACACGAATCGGCAGTTGGCCAAAACCCAGTTGCCTTGCTGTAGCCGATGGATTGTAGAACTCATAGGTGGGAGAGTCCTTTCCTGAAAAGAAATTGGCTGGCAGAAACCCTGGCTTGATCAAGACATCCATAAGCTCCCTGTCAAAAGTATGGGTGGAGAAGTCGTAGCTTGTGGGTAATTCAAAAATCGGCTCCACTGCTTGATACGGATGCCAGCTGACGGTCTCTTCACTAAGGCCATTATAAAAGCACCTGAAGTACTCAGCTGTGCGGGTAGCAGTAAACTAGCAGCCGGGGAAGGCCGATGCCGCTTCTCCAAAGGATCTGCAGCGCCGTCGGACAGATGGATTCTCCTCTGACTCAATGTTAGGGAAAGTTTTGGTCTCTATCCGTTGCTGAGAGACCTTGCTCATGTATAAATTGAGCCAGAGGGTGATGAACCAGCAGGGACCGCCAGGGTTCCCAATCGGCTCCCCCTTCGACAGCTTGGTGCCGATTTGGTGCATCAGGTGATAGGCCGATCCCAGCAAATGTTTTCCAAGGGGGATGGCCGATCCTTGTGACAAAGCCTCCACTAAAGCTTGGGTGTTTGAAGAGGGTCCAACTGCTCTGCCACAGAAAAAGTGCTTTTCTAGCCACATCATCAAAAAAGCAGTATGCTCCCTCTCTGAAACTGTCCCGGTCTTCATGTTTTTGCTAATATACCCCTTCCACCCGCCGATTCCTTTGGTCTCTAGCCGATGTGATGGCTTAAACAGATAGTTGAAAGGGGTATCGGCGGAGGAGACATCGAGGCCGGTCAACAACAGAACATCGACCAAAGTCGGGGTCATGGGTCCATGTCCAAAAAGGAATGCATTGAGTGCATCGGACCAAAAATAAGAAGCTGCCATGACCAGAGGTTCATTTCTTTCCATCTGAGACAGAGATAGGTCTGTGCACTGGCCGATTTTTTGTTCCTCCCACTGAACCTTCCTAGATCTGGCTATTCTCTGGTACCATTCTCTCCAGCCGGGGGTTTCATTTGGCCAGGATCTAAAAGTGCCTACCCAGTGATCTAGGTCCATGGGTGACTGCTTGAATGGGATTCTGTGAGTTTCTAGACTGATCAGGTCTGTTGGATCAGGGTTCCCCATAGGGCCCAAGCAGATAAGGTTAGGGGATTCTGAGAGGGGGATGGTGATTCGGTGCCTAAGTGCCTAAAAAGGGAGAAAAGGGGAAGAAACTGAGAAAAGATCTGGAAAGTACTGAAGCAGTAGAAAAATGAAAGGGGAAAAATTTCAAGCATTTACCTCTGGGATGGAGATCATCGTCGCCGATGGGGTTGCTAGAGGAGCCGTCGATTTGGCCGCCGCCACTAAAGGGGTCGCCGATAGAGCTTCCACGGATGGAGCGGTCGCCGATGGTGATGCCATTGGAAGGTTGGAGCAGGTCGTGGATGAGATCACTGGAAGGGGGAAAATGTTTGGAGATCGAGAGAGCTCAGAGGAAGACGAATAGTGGTTCGCTGGATGAAAATGCTAGATTTGTGGGGAAAAGTAGGCGGAGAAGGCCAGCACTTAAGGAAAACTTGGAGGGCAAGGGTAAAAATGGTATTCTTGCCGCGCCGTCTACACGAATTCCAGGGGAGCGGTCGTTTCGCGCGCTCGGTCCGAGGAAATTGCAACCATTGTGCTGCGGAACGGAAGGAGCTTTTTACTGCGCCCGTTTCGGAGGAAAGGATTAAAGAAAGAGTTTCAAAGAAAAAGTTATGTTTTACTCCGAAACTTGGGGGCATGTGTTGACGCCAGATTTTGACACGTGTTAAATCGGCGTCGGGAGAAGAAGGTTGGCCGATGCAGCAGATCTAAAGGCTACAGTAAGGAATCGGCCGATTGAGGTAATAGTTGGAAATTGGCCGATTGGTGATGCAGCTTGCGCCAACAGGATGGGACTATTTCGGAGGGTCCTGGTCAAAAGTTGGTCAACAGAGCAACGCTAAGTCGGTCAAGGAGCAATTGAAAAGAGTCCTGATTGGATTAGGAGACGGCGGCGGAAGATTCTGCGGGAGTCCGTTTCCTTTAAAAAATATTGTAGATATAGTAGTTTTCCAGTTTTTTAAATAAGGTTGTAACAAGTCGTAATCGACCAGGAGTCCTAGTCTTAGGGTATAAATAGGAGCCGTCAGGGTCTTGCAAAGGAATCAACACATCAATCAACAACAATACTTCTACTTTTTCAGCAATTTACTTTTGAGTCGGCGACTTCGCCAATACTTTTCTTCTTTCACAAGTTCATACGGATTGGCAGGACTGCATCAACTTGATCTCCGGCCAATTGGTAGGTTCCGCTTATCGAGTAATATCCGAGCTTTAACTACGGGCGCATTGTTGTGGTTTCGTTTGGATTTATTCACCAGTTATCAATATTTACTAGAATTGCAAGTTTTACCTGTTATTCTAGTATTATCACCAGTTATCCAGCTTGAGATCAAAGTAATCGGCTTCGTCATCGTTCTTCTTCGATTTATTATCTCACAGCCGATTAGATCTATTTCAAGTGTTGCCTCTGTAGTAATTGTTTAGATCGCTCCAGCAGTTTTTTTTACAATTACTACACGATTATTGGCTGATCCATAGCCGATCATCTCTACAGCAAATCGGCCGATTCGCCGCCGACGCGCTCCTCAGGACAGATCGGAACTCCAGCAGATCGGAGCGCCTGGAATTTAATACTTTATTTCCTTGTCAATCAACAGGTCAGATTGACTGGCACGCCGCGCGAACTGTACCAGGGCGATAACCCGAACAGGAGCTAAGCAGATTCTCCCGGGTCGTGTGTCCGACGCTGAAGACCATCGGCCGATTCCTGTCTGGCCGATTTTAGCGCCAACACACTTTTGGCACGCCTGGTGGGACCAATTCAAGATCTGATATGTCGAAGAACGCAGAAATCTCCAATGGCAACATCATCGAGGTCACAGAAGCGGATCTCAAGGACGACCAGAGGGAAGAATTAGCTAAACATCTAGAAGATTATAAGAAGATGTATCTGCAGTCGTTCAGTCGCACCAGAAGCGGGGAGGTTGTCAAGAAGGCTCCTATTCCAGTTCCCCGTCACATCACCATTGCTGAGGACTCGGGCAAGATGTCCAATATGATCCAACATTCCATTTATCAGGCATTCATTGACCAATCCTCAGTGATGACCAACACGGTGTATAACGCCGTCATCAGCTCTCTGGCCAGCGGAGAAGTCCAAGGCTATCAGGGACCAGCGTATGCCCCGCCAACTACGCTGCCAGCTAGAAGCTTACCAAGCACATCCCAATCGGCTCCTCAGCCGATATTGACGCAACGCGAGGGGTACAACACTCCGTTGCCTCCAGCGTCTCCAAGGTACAGCGGTGCACCATGTTTCTCATCACAGACACCATGTCAACTCATCCAGATCGCTTCTGTACAATCGCTACCTACAAGCTCAGTACCCTGAGGGATATCGGCGACAACAGCTTTCCCCGATCCGTCAACTGGGCATGGAAGCTATCCAACCCAGGTATCTCACCAATCGGCCGTCCGGCCGACGGTCCCTCAGTATCAGCCGATCTCATCAGAAATCGGCAGGGGGGCAAGTGCTGTAGAAGCAGTCAGATGCGTGGCGCCAATGATGACATACGATGGGGCGGCGGATTCACTTCGCCATCAACTATCGGCTGCTCAGCAAAATTTGCCGCATGCTTCGATTCATCACCCAGTCGTGCCGGCTCTTCAACACATGCCCGCACCACGAACAGTCGTTCATCAGCAGCAGGTGGACTGGACGGCAAGAATAGCAGAAGTGATCCAGGACCAGTTTGGATTGAAGCCAAAAGTGCAAATTTACACCTACAAGACGCCATACCCATCGGCCTATGACTTGCTGCCGTTCCCACACCGCTACAAAGTTCCCGATTTCACCAAGTTTTCGGGGACGGACGATACATCCACTATAGAGCACATCAACCGATTCATCATCCAGTGCGGGAAGGCTGCCACACAAGATGCTCTAAGGGTGCGTTTGTTTCCATCGTCTCTGTCCGGATCGGCCTTCCAGTGGTTCACCACCTTGCCACCAAATTCTATTGTTACGTGGGCCGATTTGGAAAAGCAGTTCCACAAGTACTTCTACGCAGGACTACACGAGATGAAGCTCTCGGATTTGACCAGCCTCAGGCAGAGGGGCGATGAACCAGTAATAGGATATATACAGAGGTTCAGAGAAGTCAGGAACAAATGCTACAGTCTGGCTCTGACCGATGCACAGTTGGCCGATATCGCTTTCCAAGGCCTCCTGCCACAAATCAAAGAAAGATATGCTGCGCAAGAGTTTGAAAGCCTAAGCCAGATCGTTCACGGATTGTCAGGACAGGAAGTCCGTCCGTTTGAACAGCGGAGGAATTTCCAAAAGAAGGTGGCATAACTAGAAGGGTCTGAATCCGATGGGGAGGAGGAAATCGGCCTAGCAGAATCTGGTGAAAGGCAAAAAGCCGATGTCATGCCCTTTCGGAAAGAAAGAGCCAGAGACATTCGGCTTTGACACATCAAAGGCCGATAAAATTTTCGATTTATTGCTCCAGGAAGGATAGATTAAGCTATCTCAGCATCACACCATCCCTTCGGCCGATCAACTCAAGAAGATCAAATACTGCAAGTGGCACAACGCCACTTCTCATGATATGAATGAATGCAAAGTCTTCCGTCAGCAGATACAATCGGCCATCGAACAGGGGAGGCTTAAATTTGAAACCCCAGCTAAATCGGCAAAGCCGATGAAGATAGATCAGCATCCCTTCCCGGCCAACATGGTTGACACTGGAGGAAATTCACGCCAAACCAAGGTGCTGATGTCAGAATCGGCAAGAAGGGGCGACGCTGTCGATCCTAGGAGGCAGATCACGATGGAAGAAATCAAAAGGAACAGGCGGGGGCCAGAACGACCACGCAAACCCGTCACCTCCCAGTTCTTGCTCAGCAAATATCGGCAGCAGCAAGAACAATCAAGATACCACGATGAGATGATACGCCGGCATGAAGATGACTGGCAATGTCCGTTCTTCATCCATTGCTGGGAGAACGACATCAGATTGCCGTCTGCCGATAACTGTCCGGAGTGTAATGGATTGAGTTGCAACGATCACCCGAGGCCACACTCTAGGGACAGAGGATCAGAGCCCATTAGCAGAAATCGGCGCGGACGAGAGGAACAGCGCGTTTCGGTGCATGATCGGCTGGGGGGCAGAGTTGACCAGTACCACCGGTCAAAAGGCAGGACCAACCAACAAGATGGACTGGGGGGCAGGATCAGCGTGCACGATCGGCTGGAAGAGATGGCCGATGACAGGGTGTCGGAAGAGGACCCCCTGGGAAGGGAACCAGATAGGGAATACGCCAGATCATCGGCCAAACCAGCAAATCCCAGGTGGTGTCCCGATGGCCTATCTAGATCCCAGAAACGGAGGATCCAACGCCTACGCCAGTGGGAGCATCAAGAGGAAATCACTCCTATATGATTGCAGCGTGTAGTAAACATTCAACTCCTATATTCTCGCGAGTGACAGGAAATCACTCGGCTTTTACCGGAGTCCTATTAGCACAGCATTCTATCGAATCTTACATCTAGTTTTCAAGCATGGGTTCCTAACATCATGCAACTAAGTTTTCATTCAACTCCTATAAACTTAATGCACAAGCAAAAGAGTCATGAGTTGCATAATTTAGAAAAGGAATAGGTTTATGCTCCGGGGCTTGCCTTCTTGTGCAAAGTTAGTCCGGGGATCGTCTGAACGTTGACCCGGGTCTTCAACTGCTTCAGTTAAATTTGCCTGGGCTTCTCGCTGCTCACTCTCGGACTCGGGCACCAGCTCGTAAGTCCCGTCGGCGAGAGTAGTCGTTTCTACATGAATGCACAAGTTTAAGTAGTGGTGATAGTAAATGACATGATTTCCTTCACGATAAAGTTGCAGTTTATAAAACATGAGTTTGTTGTGAAGTGAGTTACTTTATCATTCGTGGGCAATCGTTAATAGAGTAGAATAGTACAATAAGTAACTTCGTTAAGCAAGGTGGGGTGGGTGTTCACGGGAACTTATGTTCCGCATGGAAACATGATTTAAGTGTAACTACTACAGCGAGTAGTTTCTGGTCATGAAATCTTGGATCTAGGCACATCAGGGAAAGATATGCTCACTGTAAAATGTTTAGACAATTTCATGCAGCAGATTAATTAT
The DNA here is from genome assembly GCA_032594955.1 of Panicum miliaceum. NCBI lineage: Eukaryota > Viridiplantae > Streptophyta > Magnoliopsida > Poales > Poaceae > Panicum > Panicum miliaceum. The sequence goes on from CM064060.1 coordinate 28,423,386, forward strand.
GAAAAATATAATACATGGTTGCTGCTAGACTTTTGTTCTTTTTGTACAGAGCAAAAGGTGCAAAAACTGAGACTAAAATTTTTACAGGGCCTTCCTTTAATCATGCAGAAGCTACTGTAATTTTTGTAGGATTTATTATGCATTTTTCAGAGCATAGTAAATATGACATTACACACCTAGGTTATTCAAGGATTTATTTTTACAGGAGCCTGCGCAGGGTTTTTGTTTATGACACTTTTTACACAGTATCCTCTACCGCGGTGTATCTTCTAGTAAAAATATGAGAATTTTGCAATCTAAGATACTATTTTCTTGATTTAATGTATGTTATAAGCACATAAATCAAATAAATAGGTTCCTGTGAGATAAAAAGTCTCTAAATTTTTCTATGGCATTTAGGTACCATTACACCGGTACAGAAAAGGTTTCATTAGGTGATTCACAACCTAACTGCAGGGACAATTAATTCTATCCAAACATGGTATGAAACTAAGTTTAACAAACAAGTATAGCTAGAGATGGCTTTTGGTCCCGATCTTTTTACACAGTCCTAAACATCAAGCAATTAACTCACTGCCCAAAATTTAGGATCAGCATTGATCTACAACAGTGGGTACAAAAGAAGTCCATTAAAACTTCCATTTAATGTAGAGCAAAATATATTGAGAATCTGAGAAACTTTACGTAACAAAAGTTGTAGAGTTTCTTCTAAGGATTCCAGAACAGTTTAGTTTGCATTTTTGTGATTTTTGTATGATTTTATACAAATTTTAGAAGCTCACTGATTTGGTTAAAACTTTCTTTACAGAGGGGTCCCTGAAAACTAGCAGAAAACCCCCTGGGAAGATCTGGGCGATTGCAATGTGGTCCTGGCGCCATAGCTGGCCCTTGGGAGCTCAATTTGGCTCAAAATCCGGCGAGGGGCAGGGCCGGTCGGCGAGGGGGAAGTGGGGAGCACGGAGAGGGAACCAGGGCACACCTATTGGTGGTCTTGGAGTGGCTCGGGGTGGCTGGTGGCGGTCTGGCCGCGAAGAGCAAGGGGGCGGCGGCGGTGGGGCGGCGCGGACGGCGGCGCTCCGGCGATGAGGGCGAGGGGGACCGGCCTGGGGAGCTTCAAAGGACTGGAGGGTACCCATTCCGAGGGTTAGCCCGGGCGGAGGAGGGCCGGAGTGAGGAGTCTCGTGGTGAGCTTCAAGTGGCGGCAATGGTGACGGGCGCGGGTGGTTCTGTGTGCGAGCACCAGTGCGCGGGTGGCCTTTTAGAGAGACACGAAGGAGGGAGGAGAGGTCCAGGCAGAGCTGGGCCGGGCGGCACGACGGGGGCATGCCGTTGGGTGCCTGGGCGGCGGCCAGCGACTGGGCGGCTGTAGCGGCCGGGGATTTGGCGCGTGAAGCAAGAGATTGGGTGCGTTCGGATTGGGCAGAGGCATGGCGTGGGGGGAGGCAAAGCCGCTGCGGCGGGGAGCGACGGCCATTGGCTTGGCGCGGCATGGGTGGCAGGCATCGCCGGCCAAGTGGCGGCCATGCCTTGCCGGCGGGCGTGGAGCAGGGGAGGGAAGAGAGAGAGAGGGACGAAGGGCCTTTTTGCGAGAATTTGAAAAGTTCCATGGGGCTGGTTGCAAACAGGGTGTTTTCTCCACTTTCTAATTTGAATTTCAAAAACTTTTGAACATGAAAGTTGTTCAGAATAAAAAGTTCTACAAGTTTGGTTTCAGGCAACACCTCATTTGGCTTGTGGTTTGAAAGTTAATTTAAAAATTCAAAGGTATTCATATGTGCCTAATTAAATTTGAATTTCAACTTAACTTGTGCTAATCCTTTTATTAGTTGGTTAAGCATAGGGTTGGGCTAATGACATTGCTTTAGAAATGTAATTTATCAGGGTTGTTACAGCCTTCCCCCCTTAACAAGAATCTCGCCCCGAGATTCGGTAAATCTTAGTGTGGACAGGGGTGCACATACCAGTGGTTGAGATAAGAAAACCAGGAAAATTTTGGTTTAGGTAGCTCTCGGTTTCCCAGGTGGCTTCTTCTTCAGTGTGATGATTCCATTGAACGTTATACATTTTAATCACTTTCCTCCTGGTCCCTCTTTCTTTTCGATCCAAAATTTTAACCGGGTGTTCGACATACGAGAGGTCGGGTTCTACCAATATTTCTTGTTGTTCCACAATCTCAGTAGGGACTCGAATACACTTCTTGAGTTGAGATACGTGGAAGACATTATGGGTGGCCGTGAGCTGAGGGGGCAGTCGTAATTTGTAGGCTACGGGTCCGCAGCTCTCAATGATCTCGTAAGGACCAACATAACGGGGAGCTAGTTTGCCTTTGATTCCGAATCTTTGCACTCCCTTGGTTGGTGAAACTCGAAGATAGACATGATCGCCAACTTCGAATTTTAGGGGCTTTCTCCTTTTGTCGGAATAGCTCTTTTGCCGGGCTTGTGCGTCTTTAAGATTTGCTTGTATTACTTTTACTTTCTCCTCTGCCTCGATTACCAGGTCGGGTCCAATTATTTTACGTTCTCCGGTTTGTGACCAGCTCAAAGGAGTTCGACACCTTCGTCCGTACAGGGCCTCAAATGGTGCCATTTTCAAACTCGTTTGATAGCTATTGTTGTACGAGAACTCTGCTAGGGGTAGGCATTTGTCCCAATTCTTGTCATAGTGAATGACGCAAGCTCTCAGCATGTCTTCAAGAATTTGGTTTACTCTTTCCGTTTGTCCGTCAGTCTGAGGATGGTATGCTGAGCTGCGAATCAGTTTAGTACCAAGAGACATTTGCAGTTGTTCCCAAAAGCGTGCTACAAACTGAGTACCACGATCAAAAATAATTGTCTTAGGTATTCCATGTAGGCAAACAATACGATCGAGGTAAATCTCGGCATATTTCTTGGTAGAATAGGTGGTGTGTACCGGAAAGAAATGTGCCGTCTTTGTGAGTCTATCAACGATAACCCATATGGAATCATGTTTCTGGGAAGTGTTTGGTAGTCCAATGATGAAGTCCATACTTATGTCTTCCCACTTCCAGGATGGTATAGGTAACGGTTGAAGTGTACCGGCTACTTTCAAGTGGCTAGCTTTTACTCTCTGGCACATGTCACATTCTGAGACATACGTAGCAATTTCTCTTTTCATTCTGGTCCACCAGAAGTTTTGCCTTAGGTCTTGATACATTTTGCTACTGCCGGGGTGGATAGAGAATTTGGAAAGATGTGCCTCATCGAGAATTTGCTTGTGGAGTTCATGATTCTTCGGAACGACTATGCGACTTTCGAACCATAAAACTCCCTTATGGTCCTGGCGGAAACATTTATACTTCTCCCCACCTAGAGAGAGTTTTTGTTTGATGATCTTAATTCCTTCATCATGTAGTTGTGCCATGACGATTTGGTCGTGAAGAGTGGGCTCAACTGAGATGTGATTTAGAGTGCCTTGGGAAACCATTTCCATGTTAAGCTTCCTCATTTCTCCACACAATGTCTCATTGTAGGATTCCATGGATAAGCAATGGCAATGGGACTTGCGGCTTAGTGCATCCGCGACTACATTAGCCTTGCCGGGGTGATAATGCACTTCAAGGTCATAATCCTTGATTAATTCTAGCCATCTTCGTTGTCTCATATTCAGATCAGCTTGTGTGAAGATATACTTAAGACTCTTATGATCAGTGTAGATATTGCACTGTGTACCCATGAGATAGTGCCTCCATATTTTCAGAGCGTGAATGACAGCTGCAAGCTCAAGGTCATGAGTGGGGTAATTCTGCTCGTGGGGCCGAAGGGCTCATGAGGCATATGCAATCACTCGATTCTCTTGCATAAGCACACATCCTAGACCAGTACCCGATGCGTCACAATACGCATCGAACGACTTGGCATTATCGGGTTGAGCTAACACAGGTGCAGTAGTCAGATGCTCTCTGAGAGTGTGGAAAGCTTCTTCACATTTCTCATTCCATACAAACTTTACTTCCTTCTTTAACAGTTCAGTCATGGGCTTAGCAACTCGAGAGAAATCCGGGATGATGCGACGGTAGTAACCGACTAAGCCGAGAAAACTGCGAATCTGATGAACAGAGGTAGCGGGTTTCCAATCCATCACCTCTTGTACCTTGCTGGGGTCAACAGCTATGCCTTCGCTGGAGATCGTGTGACCCAAGAACTTTATAGTACCCAACCAGAATTCACACTTAGAAAACTTAGCATAGAGCTGATGGTCTCTTAGATGCTGAAGAACAATGTGCAGATGCTTAGCGTGCTCTTCCTCATCTTTGGAATAGATAAGGATGTCGTCGATGAACACTACGACGAATTTGTCAAGTTCGGGCATGAATACCGAATTCATGAGATACATGAAGTAGGCAGGGGCATTTGTGAGTCCAAAGGACATGACCAAGAATTCATATAGTCCATATCGTGTGGAGAAGGCAGTCTTAGGAATATCGCACGGGCGAATCTTGATCTGATGATATCCCGAACGAAGATCAATTTTTGAGAAGACTGTGGCTCCAGCTAATTGATCGAAGAGTACATCGATACGAGGAAGTGGGTATTTATTCTTAATGGTTACTGTGTTGAGAGGTCGGTAGTCAACGCATAACCTCAAACTGTCATCCTTCTTCTTTACGAATAGGGCTGGACATCCCCAAGGTGACGCGCTAGGGCGAATGAAACCTTTGTCCAGTAGTTCTTGGAGTTGAATTTTCAGCTCTGCCAATTCTTTAGGGGCATCCTATATGGTCTTTTGGATATAGGTGCAGTGCCCGGTTGCAGTTCGATGATGAACTCAATATCCCTATCCGGTGGCATTCCTGGTAAGTCATCCGGAAAAACGTCGGCATACTCGTTTACCACAGGAATATCCTCTAGCTTAAGTCCTTCCATCATGTAAGCACAGGAATTCGTGCAATCTAGGAATGGTAGGTAAAGGGTGGTGGCTCCGTGACTAGGTGAATTTATTTCCACAGCTCGGGACGAGGGGTCCAGTGTGACCTTGTGCAAAATCATCCAATTCATACCCAAAATAAGATCTATGCCGTCAAGGGGTAAAAGAACCAAGTTTGTGTTGATGGTTTTACTACCCAACTTGACTGGTACTTGTCTGATCATTTGATTCGAAGCAATTTTACCACCCGGTGTTGATATCATATATGACCCTTTTGTGTGACAAACATCCAAGCCTATTTTTGCACCGAATTTTGCACTTATGAAACTATGCGATGCACCAGAATCAAACAATATAACTGCAGGCTTGTTATGGATAGAGAATGTACCCGACATCACTGGGGCTCCTTCAGGAAGCTCTGCAAGCGTGGTGAAGTTAATCCGTCCTTGCTTGACCTGTAGGGTCTGTCTCTTGCCCCTGTTCTTGTTGTTCGAGTTGGATCCCTGACCTTGGTTGGGCGGCCCAGACTGAGGGCATGCTCGTGCAAAGTGGTTGGAACTCCCGCATTTGAAGCAACAGTTCGCAGGGCTGGGTCGAAGAGACTGTTGAGGAGTGGGCCTCGGACCATTCTGTGGAGGCATCGGGGGTCGTACCATGCCTGGCTGCTGTGGGGGTCTGGCAATCCATCTTCCTGGCTGAGGGGCCCTTGGTGGAGCTGTGGGTGCGGCATTTTGCACGATGCGATACCTTGGTGGCTGAGCACTTGAAGGTCCAGCGGGTGCCTTTCTCTTCTTCTCTGCCCGGTGTGCCATGATACAGTCTTCCTGGGTAATGGCCATATTGACCAATTCGTTGTAGGTGTCAGCCCTGACTAGGTTCAGACACTCCTTGAGCTTGGTGCTTAGTCCTCTGCGGAAACGGTCACGCTTCTTAGCATCCGTATCAGCGTGATAGCCCGCATACTGGCATAGATTGTTGAACGCCTGGGCGTATTGCAGCACGGTGCGGGTGCCCTGGGTGAGAGCTAAAAACTCATTTAGCTTTCTTTCCATGAGACCTTCGGGAATATGGTGTGCCCGGAACGCAGTCTTGAATTCATCCCAGGTGACAATGTGATCAGCGGGGAGCATAGCAAAATAGTGGTCCCACCATAGGCGAGCCGTACCACGAAGCTGTTGCGTGGCAAAACGAACTTTGTTGGCCTCTGAGCATGGGGCCACAAGTAGTGTGAACTTGGATTCGATGGTGCGAATCCATGCGTCTGCGTCCAGGGGTTCCTCTGTCTTATGGAACAAAGGCGGCTGGGTCCCCAGAAAATCCGTATATCCTGCAGCTTGGGGGTGGTGGACATTTTGCCCACCCCGCGGGTGGTGTTGCTGTCATTGCACCAGCTGACGCAGCAGCTCGGTTTGAGCGGCCATCACTTCCACCAAACTGGGCGGGGGTGGTGGCGATTGTCGCGGTCTGCTGCCACCGGCACCAAAACCCTCGGGGTTGCCACGTGTTGATCCAACCATCTGAAACGCGAAAGGTTACCATCAGCAACATGATCCATATTGCTTCCATGACTCAAAAAGATCTAACGCGGAATAGTAGACTTCCAAAAGGTCATGGATGGAATCATGGGCATAAAAACTGTCTGCCATAAGAATTTTATAACTCCTGGTAGGTTCATCCAAAGTTCCTCATATTTTGGCAGTGGATAGGGAATTTAGGGATGTACAACTTTGGTATTCAGCCAAGATGCTAAATCGATGGCTAAGATGGTCAAACGATTCACTCTTTGCTTCGCTGGTTGGCTGTTTTTCAGCAGAACGAGTTATAGTATCTGGCCTATAACTCAAACTAGCGAGGTCCAATGATGCTAAATTTCTGTGAGAACCACGATCACAAAATTCCTGACAGGTTTGGTATTCAACTCACAGCTCAGAAATGTAACGAGACATGGATAAAATTTCCGACAGGTTTCAGCGATTGTGGATTTCATCGTTTACCAACTTACAACGAAATCACCCAAGTTTATCGCCGTTCCTTACATGCTGAGGGTATCCACATGGTTCAGGTGTACCCATCACAAAAGAGTTACTCAACTCCTAGTTAGCCTATTACAACACTTGCCAAAAGTTAGGCTACCCTATCGAGGAGTATGTGCAAAAGTCCTTCTAGGTCATTGGCTAGAAATCGTCGAGGTTGTTGACGGACGACGCGCTGTGAGTAGGAGAGTGAGCTCCCATCGGAGGTGCCTGTGGTACCTCACCCTCGAAATCCATACCGGAGGCACTGTCAACCTCCTGTGGCTCCTCCTCATCTTCCTCCATGTCCTCCTCATGGGGATGGTCATTCTGATCCTGATGCCACTGGAGATGCTCAATAGCATCCTCGAACTCCAAGTGTAGATCATGGAGCTGCTCCTCCAAGTGTGCTATCATGTCATCTCTCTCACCCATGAGAGTGTCGTGCTCCTGAATTTGGCCCTCAAGTTGGCCAATCCGGGTGTCTCTATCCTCGAGTTCCTCACTGAGTTCCTTAATCTGCTCATCCCTGGTATCTGCCATCATGTGGTAGGCCTGTGCAAGATCAGTGAGCTGCTCAAGCGCCTGACTCTGGAGAGTCAGAAGTCGGTAGAGTGCATTCATGCACCGCACGGAGGTATCGATGGTCTCCCGGGCATGAAAGTCCACCAAGTACTGTGAGTGCTGCACCCTGTTGAGCCAAAAGGGGTCGTTGTCCTGGGCAGCAGGAAACAAACCAATGGAAGCGAGTGTGACAACCTCGGGACGCTGCGCACAAAAAGTGGTGAGCGCCCTCATGGCTGCAAGCTCCCAAGTATCGGCCAAACGGCGACCAACAGCCTCAATCTCTAAGGCGGGCCACTCCGGGTGTAGCGGGTGCGGAAAAATGGTCACGTTGACACGGCACTGGGTAACTCCATTCTCTGCAAACTCCAGTCCGGCGTAACGTGGGGGAATTGGATAGCCCACGGTGCTCAACACGTCCCACAAAATAGAGGGAAAGCCCTCCCAGTGGAGACACTTTGAGTGAACGCGTCCATCCTCATCCACCATCATAGCAACAGGCTCGGCCATCTGAACAAAAGATCAAATGGGTGAGGCCAAGAAAAAGTGTGAAAAGCACAGGGACAGATTCCGTATAGAGTGCAAAAATAACCATAACTTCCACAGTTCATATCCAAAAATTCTCAAATTTCACCAGAACACTCCTAAGGTATTTGTGCACCACTTTCCTATTCAACACTTTGGCTGGATTAGGCTCTAAGATGGCTGTTCCCTTAAGGTCTTACTTCTCTGTCTACCCAGAATTTTCAGTGAACAGAGGGCTAGAGTTTCGTGCACCAGGGAAAATCTACCCAGCCAAAATTTACCAATTTTTAACAGCAGCTACCTGGGTAAATTTGGAACAAGTTTTGTGTTGTACTCTTTTGCAGAAAACTGTAGGAAGGGGGCCTAAAAATTTAAGGGGCAGAAGTGCTTATTCTGGACAGAATTCTGACATTCCATGGTTTCTGTTATTTCTTACTATCCATAAGTTCAGAATTTTTCATTTTTGAACAGGAGATAGAACACAAAATTTGGAACAATTCTTTCAACATGAACTTTACCAGAAAAGGTCATTTTCTCTGATCAATAAATCTCTCTTTTCGGTCATGGCAGATTTGTGACAGATTCGCTAGATAGTCCTTACGCAAAATCACGCTTAGATACGCAAGAACCTTACCACTCTCATTCAACGCATTTTCAATTTCAGATATATATGGTCATGATGCATGCACGTCCTATTCGTCCTCACAAAATAAAATAATTGCCAAATAACTTTTGGTCTTACGAAGATAGTTTCGGTGGCATACATGATACGCCTCTCACTATAATAGCTAGTCGAGATTTTCTAACCGTTCTTAATCTTATCGTAATCGCGGTTAGTGTACCTGCAGAAGATTGAGAGAGCACATATATTTCTTGAACCTTTCATGCCAGCACTCATGAAAGCGTCCGTATTCATTACCGTTTACTTATAGAAACGATATCTGTACAATTTCCGCCGTACAGACGACGTTAACATACGCTATCGAGATAGCGTATTCACGGGGGTACCGTCATGAGACGGGGGTATGAACAGCGATCGCCATACCCTGCGCCAAACCTTCTACTCCCAATATATTCAACTAGCAGTTGGCATATTGGCAACACCTCAAGTAAGCCACTGCTTGAGGGCAGCGTTCGGTTCGCATCACCGACTGGAAGGCCAAGCTCTCTTAGTTGGCTGAGGATTCTTACCTTCTTACCTTAGCGACAAGTGCGTCGTTACAGAATTTAAGGTCGGTTGTGCATGAAAGTAAGTTTTGACAGAAAGTAATGTGCTGGAAGTCAGTTGATAATATATAGAAGTTAGATAGCCACCTAGTAACTTTCCCATAATCCCTTAGGGCTTTACGAACTAGGTACCATCCTTAGCGCACCAACGTATTTCGCAACACATCCTTCTAGTCCAGTTTTAGGAAAACGAGTTTTTAAGGCTTGTCGCATTCTCTGGCGTATGCATTTCGGCTCTGGTGCCAGCTGTTACCAGCTGTGGCACCAGCTACGGCTCTGATACCAGCTGTGGCAGAACCACCTGAATTAATCCGGCTCAAGTGTATTAACCATCACCATTAGGGCAATCTCGATTAACCTTACACTTCAAACGGAGTAATCCATTGGTCTGTCGGGTAACCTCCCGATACAACCACGGTAAAGCGGATCGAATGCCATGCATACAAATGCTCATGCGACGATGAGCCCAGAGAATACCACATTCCAGCAGATATTATAAAAATTATCATAAGTGAATATTACAAACCAAGTTTGGGTTTAGTAACCAAGTACTTCAGTGATCATAACTAATAAGTTCTTCAGAGTTTAAGTTGCAGCGGAAATAAAATAACAAAAGCTACTCGACGATACAGGATGTCTCGGTGAAGCCCGTACGAGACATCACTCGGCATTATCTCCATTGGCCGGGGGCGTATCCCATTCCACCGACCAACAAGGGGGAAGAGTACACGGCCAGGTCAAGCTAGCAATCATATCTTCGAAGGTCTCACCTGAAAACGAGCCACAAGCAAGGCTGAGTATACTAATACTCAGCAAGACTTACCCGTGTAGTGGAATCTACTCCACCGACTCTAGACATGCAAGGCTTTTTGGCTCAGGGGTTTGTTTTGCCGAAAAGCATCTACGAGTGGGTCCTTACTTTCAACTTTTAGCTCAAGATTCTAGTTTCATTAACCATTCTAGATAAGCAGCTATCCTAATATCATTCATGGTGAAGCATTAAATTTCATCCAACAAGTTTATTCATCATCATTGTTCCTCTTCTTACTCTGTGTGGTAAAAGAGATTAAGCAGTCTCAATAGCCGTGAGAAACGGACGATTCGAATCGAGTTTCATAACCTTGCAAGGGAAACCTAAACACACGTCACGTGGTTACTCCCAGAGTCACACGTGCAACTTTTCCCATTTCTTTCCGGGTCATGGATCGGAGCTACCCTCCGAGAGTACAAGAGCCCCACGCCACGGTTCGACGCTGGGTCGTGACCACTCTCTGCACTCGCCATATGCACATGGGACCGAAGTTCAAAGGGTAGGTTGTCGTCCACTTGCCGGGCCAATCAGGTACTTAAGCTTACCGATTACCATATTCTCGGCATGTGGTTAGTACGTTCAAAGACTTAACCACCACTACCACACACTGCGGCCTTAGCATTTTTCACTAAACAGACGGGCCTCAATCGTAAACATCGTACCATAGCCCGTCCGTTGTCCTTATGATTGCAGCGTGTAGTAAACATTCAACTCCTATATTCTCGCGAGTGACAGGAAATCACTCGGCTTTTACCGGAGTCCTATTAGCACAGCATTCTATCGAATCTTACATCTAGTTTTCAAGCATGGGTTCCTAACATCATGCAACTAAGTTTTCATTCAACTCCTATAAACTTAATGCACAAGCAAAAGAGTCATGAGTTGCATAATTTAGGAAAGGAATAGGTTTATGCTCCGGGGCTTGCCTTCTTGTGCAAAGTTAGTCCGGGGATCGTCTGAACGTTGACCCGGGTCTTCAACTGCTTCAGTTAAATTTGCCTGGGCTTCTCGCTGCTCACTCTCGGACTCGGGCACCAGCTCGTAAGTCCCGTCGGCGAGAGTAGTCGTTTCTACATGAATGCACAAGTTTAAGTAGTGGTGATAGTAAATGACATGATTTCCTTCACGATAAAGTTGCAGTTTATAAAACATGAGTTTGTTGTGAAGTGAGTTACTTTATCATTCGTGGGCAATCGTTAATAGAGTAGAATAGTACAATAAGTAACTTCGTTAAGCAAGGTGGGGTGGGTGTTCACGGGAACTTATGTTCCGCATGGAAACATGATTTAAGTGTAACTACTACAGCGAGTAGTTTCTGGTCATGAAATCTTGGATCTAGGCACATCAGGGAAAGATATGCTCACTGTAAAATTTTCAGACAATTTCATGTAGCAGATTAATTATGAAAAATATAATACATGGTTGCTGCTAGACTCTTATTCTTTCTGTACAGAGCAAAAGGTGCAAAAACTGAGACTAAGACTTTTACAGGGCTCTCCCTTAATCATGCAGGAGCTACTGTAATTTTTGTAGGATTTATTATGCAGTTTTCAGAGCATAGTAAATATGACATTACACACCTAGGTTATTCAAGGATTTATTTTTACAGAAGGCTGCGCAGGGTTTTTGTCCATGAAACGTTTTACACAGCATCCTCTACCACTGTGTATCTTCTAGTAAAAATATGATAATTTTCCAAGCTATGATACTATTTTCTTGATTTAATGTATGTTATAAGCACATAAATCAAATAAATAGGTTCCTGTGAGATAAAAAGTCTCTAAATTTTTCTATGGCATCTAGGTACCATTACACGGTTATAGAAAAAGTTTCATTAGGTAATTCACAACCTAACTGCAGGGACAATTAATTCTATCCAAACATGGTATGAAACTAAGTTTAACAAACAAGTATAGCTAGAGATGGCTTTTGGTCCCGATCTTTTTACACAGTACTAAATATCAAGCAACTAAGTCACTGCCCAAAATTTAGGGTCAGTATTGATCTACAACAGTGGGTACAAAAGAAGTCCATTAAAACTTCCATTTAATGTAGAGCAAAATATATTGAGAATCTGAGAAACTTTACGTAACAAAAGTTGTAGAGTTTCTTCTAAGGATTCCAGAACAGTTTAGTTTTCATTTTTGTGATTTTTCTATGATTTTATACAAATTTTACAGGCTCACTGATTTGGTTAAAACTTTCTTTAGAGAGGGATCCCTGAAAACTAGAAGAAAACCCCCTGGGAAGATCTGGGCGATTGCAATGTGGTCCTGGCGCCATAGCTGGCCCTTGGGAGCTTGATTTGGCTCAAAATGCGGCGAGGGGAAGGGCCGGTCGGCGAGGGGGAAGTGGGGAGCATGGAGAGGGAACCAGGGCGCACCTATTGGTGGTCTTGGAGTGGCTCGGGGTGGCTGGTGGCGGGCTGGCCGCGGAGAGCAAGGGGGCGGCGGCGGTGGGGCGGCGCGGACGGCGGCGCTCCGGCGATGAGGGTGAGGGGGACCGGCCTAGGGAGCTTCAAAGGACTGGAGGCTACCCGTTCCGAGGGTTAGCCCGGGCGGAGGAGGGCCGGAGTGAGGAGTCCCGCGGTGAGCTTCAAGCGGCGGCAATGGTGACGGCGCCCGGGTGGTTCTGTGTGCGAGCACCAGTGCGCGGGTGGCCTTTTAGAGAGACACGAAGGAGGGAGGAGAGGTCCAGGCAGAGCTGGGCCGGGCGGCACGACGGGGGCATGCCGTTGGGTGCCTGGGCGGCGGCCAGCGACTGGGCGGCTGTAGCGGCCGGGGATTTGGCGCGTGAAGCAAGAGATTGGGTGCGCTCGGATTGGGCAGAGGCATGGCGTGGGGGGAGGCAAAGCCGCTGCGGCGGGGACCGACGGCCATTGGCTTGGCGCGGCATGGGTGGCAGGCATCGCCGGCCAAGTGGCGGCCATGCCTTGCCGGCGGGCGTGGAGCAGGGGAGGGAAGAGAGAGAGAGGGACGAAGGGCCTTTTTGCGAGAATTTGAAAAGTTCCAGGGGGCTGGTTGCAAACAGGGTGTTTTCTCCACTTTCTAATTTGAATTTCAAAAACTTTTGAACATGAAAGTTGTTCAGAATAAAAAGTTCTACAAGTTTGGTTTCAGGCAACACCTCATTTGGCTTGTGGTTTGAAAGTTAATTTAAAAATTCAAAGGTATTCATATGTGCCTAATTAAATTTGAATTTCAACTTAACTTGTCCTAATCCTTTTATTAGTTGGTTAAGCATAGGGTTGGGCTAATGACATTGCTTTAGAAATGTAATTTATCAGGGTTGTTACAGGGATCCTACAACATGCTGCTTGGTCGCGACTGGATACATGCAAACTGCTGTGTCCCATCTACAATGCATCAATGCCTCGTGCAATGGGTCGGCGATAGCACAGAGATAGTCGCTGCCGATTCCGCCTACAGTGTTGCAGCGGCCGACATGCAACAGTGGAGCTGCGAGCACGTCAAATGTATATCTGGCAGGACTTGGGACACTGACTTCTTGAAAGTGTCCGATTTCGATCTACAGCCGATCCAAGCAGTCGGCTCTGAAGATTCAGAATAGATGGATTAGCTCGTCCGAGAAGATGGGAAGCTTGGGCATGGATTTATGTCGGCCGATTTATTGGAGATGGTAGATTTGGGAGATAGCAGCAAATCAAGGCCGACGCATATTAGTGCTAATTTGGATCCTGAGTATAAGTGTAAACTGATAAATTTATTAAAAGAATTCAAGGATTGTTTTGCTTGGGAATATCATGAGATGCCAGGTCTAGACCGATCCATTATTGAACACCGGTTACCTATAAAATCAGGATATCGGCCATATCAGCAACCTGCACGATGGTGTAACCCCAAGATTCTACCTGATATAAAGGCCAAAATTACAAAGTTAATTGAAGTAGGATTTATTCGGCAGTGCCGCTACGCCGAATGGATTTCTAATATTGTGCCCGTATACAAAAAGAATGGGAAGTTGCGCGTGTGCATCGATTTCAGGAATTTAAATCAGGCTACGCCAATGGACAGATATCCGATGCCAACGGCCGATATCTTGATAGCTGCTGCCGCAGGACACAAAGTCATAAGTTTCATGGATGGGAATGCAGGGTACAATCAGATGTTAATGGCCGAAGAAGATATCTCGAAAACGGCTTTCAGGTGTCCAGGTCATCTTGGTTTATTCGAATGGGTTGTGATGACTTTTGGGTTGAAGATCGCCGGTGCTACGTATCAGCAGGGCATGAATTACATCTTCCATAAGCTCATTGGTACATCGGTGGAAATTTATATAGATGACGTCGTGGTCAAGTCAAAAGGTCACCAAGAACATCTGGCCGATTTACAAGAAGTACTGGAGTGTACAAGGAAGCATGGGTTGAAGATGAACCCAAACAAGTGTGCATTTGGTGTATCGGTTGGGCAATTCTTAGGATTCATGGTTCATGAGCGCGGGATATAAGTCAACCGCAAGACTATAGACGCCATCAACAAAGTTGTGGCCCCACAAAATAAAACTGACCTACATTCCCTCATCGGCAAGGTCAATTTTATCAGAAGATTCATATCCAACCTGTCAGGACGTATTCAGGCTTTTACTCCTCTGTTGAAATTAAAGCCCGACCAGGAATTCATATGGGGAGAAGAACAATGCAAAGCATTGAAAGATATCAAGCAATATCTAGTTTCACCTCCGGTGTTGGTCCCACCACGGCCTGGTAAGCCGTTCAAATTATATTTTTCGGCTGATGAACAGGCTATTGGATCGGCGTTGGTACAGGAGTTTGAAGGAAAAGAACGAGTGGTATATTACATCAGCAGAAGACTCCTAGACGCCGAAACAAGATATTCCCCGGTGGAGCGGCTGTGCTTGTGTTTATACTTCTCGTGTACCAAGCTCAGACACTATTTGCTATTGGCAGAATGCATAGTTGTATGCAAGGATGATGTGGTGAAGTATATGCTATCATTGCCGATTTTGAAAGGGCGAATTGGAAAATGGATCTTGGCTCTGTCAGAATTCGACTTAAGGTACGAATCGGCCAAAGCTATCAAAGGTCAAGTAATGGCCGATTTCGTAGCTCAGCATTGTGGACCAGAAATTGCCGCCGTTGAACCGGTTCCATGGACTCTATATTTTGATGGTTCTTCGTGTGGGGTCGGATCAGGAATCGGCATTGTTCTTGTATCGCCTCGGGGGGCAAGTTATAATTTCTCTCTGCCGATAGAAGCTTCCGCAACTAATAATCAGGCGGAATATCGCGCCGTTTTGAAGGGTATACAATTATTAAGGGAAGTCAAAGCTGATGCAGTCGAAATTTTTGGAGATTCCATGCTCATTGTGGATCAATTAACGGGGCGATCTGAGTGCAAGGATGATATCTTGAGGATTTATTATGAAGATTGCCTTCAGCTTTTAAAAGAGTTCAAGTCTGCAATAATTGAGCATATCCCCAGAAATTATAATGAAGAGGCCAACAGGCTGGCCCAACATGCCTCCGGGTATCGGCCGATTCAGGGAGCGTTGATGCTAGAGCTCGCGGCCGATGACTAGCGAAAGGAAATCGCCGATTACTTAAAAGATCCATCCCAAAAAGTGGATCGGCGAATACATTTTCAAGCTACAAAATATGTGTTGCTTGAGGATGATTTATTTTACCGGACGATTGATGGAGTTCTTCTCAAATGCCTGGGAACAGAAGAGGCAAAGGTTCTGATGGGAGAAATCCATGAAGGCGTATGTGGAGCTCATCAATCGGCTCACAAAATGAAATGGATGATCCGGAACAATGGGTATTATTGGCCAACTATTCTTGAGGATTGTTTCAAGTATTACAAAGGATGCCAAGACTGTCAGAGGTTTGACAATGTACAGCGCGCGCCGGCATCGGCTATGAATCCAATAATTAAGCCGTGGCCGTTCAGAGGTTGGGGAATAGATCTCATCGGACAAATTCATCCTCCATCGAGCAAAGGGCATAAGTTCATATTGGTAGCCACGGATTATTTTACTAAGTGGGTGGAAGCAGTTCCTTTAAGGAACGTGATGTCGGCCGATATGATTGAATTTGTTAAAAGCCATATTATCTATCGATTTGGTATTCCTCAAACCATCACAACTGACCAAGGAACAATGTTTACTTCTGGAGAATTCGGAGAGTTTGCCGCCGATATGGGGATTAAATTATTAAATTCTTCTCCATACTATGCTCAAGCCAATGGCCAAGCAGAATCGTCCAATAAAGGGATAATCAAACTAATCAAGAGGAAGATAGAAGAGCAACCCAAAAAGTGGCATATGTCTTTGGCTGAATCTTTATGGGCTTATAGGATGGCTTGTCATGGAACCACTAAGATATCCCCTTATCAGTTGGTTTATGGTCATGAGGCAGTCTTGCCTTGGGAGATAAGGACGGGGTCAAGACGTATATCTTTTCAAGATCAGTTAACGGCCGATGACTATTCCTTCCTCATGAAGAACGAACTTGATGATTCGGCAGGTTTAAGGTTAAGAGCCCTGATTAGTATAGAAGAAAACAAGAAAAGGGTGGCCAGATGGTATGACAAAAAGGTCAAAGTTAAACAATTCTCTCAAGGAGATTTGGTGTGGAAGTTGGTGCTGCCGATAGGGTCCAAAGATCCCAAATTCGGTAAATGGTCACCTACTTGGGAAGGGCCGTACAGAATCGGCCGATGTGCCCGTGGAAATGCATATATTCTTGAAACAATTGAAGGGAAGGAATTCCCAAGAGCTTTAAACGGACGATATCTGAAGAGGTACTATCCAAGCATTTGGGTAGATGCATAACTTGCAGTAAAATATATCAAGATAATATGGCCGATTTTTCATCGGTTTTCGTCTGAAGAAAAACATTGGGATTCATTTTGACTGGTTCATTATTGGATTAAAATGACAGAGTACATGGCCGACATGGTACAAGTCGCCCTTAGAATAAAAATACCGATACGTCTACTGATTACGCCTACGCTGGATTTCTCTCTCAACGCGACCCAGCTCTATCATAAGGCTGAGCCTTTTCTCCTTCGGGTCCTCTGCAGTGGCTCCAGTCTCAGCTTGGTTGCAAAGTTCTGTCAGGAGGCGGGTCTTCTTCTCCTCCAAATCCTCCATGGCAACTTCGGTCTCAACTTTACAAGGAAGTGGAGGATTTTTCTCAGAAGATGGTCGCTTACGGACCAAATAGTGAGCATCTATAAGGTCCCAATATTCTTGGACAAGAGCGGGGACATGATCTCTGAGTTCCTCAGCATGAGCTCTTATTAGATCTTTGTCTGCCTGTGACAATGGTTCATCTGAATGCATGACTTCAATCGCTCGTTCTAGACCAGGGCTAAGACGTTTTGGCTAAATGGAAATAAAAGGGATTACCCAACATCAGAGCGATTGAGATGTTCAGGGTAAAGGCAGAGGAGAGTTCATACCTGGTTGACAGAGGAAGAAGATGAAGAGGACGAAGAAGACATCTTGCCGTTCAGTTTGGGATAGTAAAGAGAGAAAGAGAAGATAAGTAATGCGTATGCCTCTGGAGATGGTGAAGGGTCTACTTATAAAGGAAAGAAAGATAGATGGATGGTGAGACACGTCCTATCGGAGTAAAAGCATACATAAATGCAAAGCTGACCAAAGAAACAGTTCAGGATCAAATCAGCGCTGTAGCATTGAAGGAGCAATAAATGTTTACGGTATTTTTTACAGCCTAAGGAAAGCATCTATGGCTGCAATAGCTTGTTGCCTAATTTGATCGGCCGAGTCTAGTACTCTCTGGTCATCATCGGCCGATCCTGGGACTTCTGACACACGGAGATGAAGCTTTATTGTTTCACGGGCCAAGTGCTACCTCTCTTGCTTCAGCTCACTGATGATGGATGGGAGTTCTTGAAGTTCCTTTTCTTCAGCGGCTATCTCTTTGGTTATCTGCTCCATCTCCTTGGCCAGCTCTGCTCTTCTTCGTTTGAGCCGATCTATCGTGCCGACGATGTCCGGACGGCAGCTTTCGAGGAAGTTGATCTTTTGGTTTACCTCTTGAGTCCGGTGCTTGTATGAATCGACCTCTTCCCGGGTTTTTGCCATCTGGGCACGATCGGCCATGTGGCACAGCGCCCTGGAAACCGGAATATGCATATGCTCTATATAAGCAGCATGCGCCAAGTTTTCTGATGTTTCTTCCGGGATTCGACCCTTGATATCATTGAAAAGTCATTGAATCGGCGAAGCGTCTTCTACCAATCGGCCGATGTCGTCTTGAAGGAGAATACGCATGCTTTCGAGCTTGGCGCGGACATCATCGGAGGCAGAGCTCGACGAAATTGGGTGTGAAGCAATTTCCTCGTCATCAGGCAAGGAGACGGCAAAGGAGAAGATGCTGTTGTTAGGGGTGTCTTGCTCCTGTGAGGAAATAAAGAGAAGGGTTGGCAAGCAGTAAAGGAGAATCGGCCGATTCTAATGGTAAGTTTGTTACCTCCTTAAAACGAATTTCTCTTGCTTGCGCCGGTGGAAGCGTCTCCCTTGTCTCAGGGGCTGGTGCAATTGGCTCCTCGGAGGAAGAAGATTCAACAATTATCAGTGCTCTGCTTGGGCCAGCTTCCTGAAAAGACATAGAAAACAGATCCTGTAAGTATGCTATGGGAAATTGAAATAAGATGGTGTGAGAAATTTGCCATGCCTCTGTGGATCTCCCGGCCGATGTCTGTTGTGGGGTTGTAGCTAGCGTACCCAAATCGGCCTGCATCAGGATTGGTTAAGTCTTCTGAATATCAAGAGATTAAGGTAAGAGATCATTTACCTCGACGGGAGGAGCTGTTGGAGTTTCGGCTTCCACTTGGGACGTAGCCGATTGCTGCAGAGACTGCGGTGGGATAGCTTGTGCAGCCTGGCAAAGGGAGAGAGTTAATGTCAGTGGAAGATTTGAAGAATATACGAGGCAAGTAAGATTACCTGAACAGCTTCTATTAGTAATGATGCTGCAGTTGCCCGGCGGTGACTTGAGGATCGACTATCTCGGCAACCGGCAAGGGTAAAGGGATTGGAGTCTCGGCCGATGCCACCGCCATCTAGTCGGCTGATCCGATACGGGGAGTCTCAGCCGATGCTATCGCTGTCTGATCGGCCGATCCGATACGGGGAGTCTCAGCCGATGCTACCGCCGTCTGATCGGCCGATCCGATGCGGGTTCGCACTCGACGGCTGGTTATCTTCGAGGTTGTCCTTTTCGGTGCTCGTTTTGATCGGCCAGTGGAGATGTCCTTGATGGTTGGAGCATGGAAGCCGATAAGTGGATATGGTGTATATGGATGGTGACTGTCTATCGGCCTGCCGCTTCGGCTCCGCATCGGAGGGACCTGGCTTTCAGACTAAGGAAATAAATGCGAGTTAATGATAAAATGAAAGTGTGGAAAGAAATGGTATTGGAATCGGCTGGGAGAAAGGGCATACCGCTGCATTTGGGTCAATATTTTCTGGATCCAGAATGTTGCAATAAATTGATGGAGATTTGCAGAAAAGGTATTGCTTCCATTCTGCCCACCATAATTTAAATTGCTGGGTGGCAAAAGAGGCAACTGACAAATTATTCAGATCAATAGTGCTGGAATCTGGTACTAGATCGCACAGCCGATTGTAGTCAAGACTTGAAGTCAGCCATCTCTAAATTTTGCTTGACCGGCGAAGTAGACACGAATCGGCAGTTGGCCAAAACCCAGTTGCCTTGCTGTAGCCGATGGATTGTAGAACTCATAGGTGGGAGAGTCCTTTCCTGAAAAGAAATTGGCTGGCAGAAACCCTGGCTTGATCAAGACATCCATAAGCTCCCTGTCAAAAGTATGGGTGGAGAAGTCGTAGCTTGTGGGTAATTCAAAAATCGGCTCCACTGCTTGATACGGATGCCAGCTGACGGTCTCTTCACTAAGGCCATTATAAAAGCACCTGAAGTACTCAGCTGTGCGGGTAGCAGTAAACTAGCAGCCGGGGAAGGCCGATGCCGCTTCTCCAAAGGATCTGCAGCGCCGTCGGACAGATGGATTCTCCTCTGACTCAATGTTAGGGAAAGTTTTGGTCTCTATCCGTTGCTGAGAGACCTTGCTCATGTATAAATTGAGCCAGAGGGTGATGAACCAGCAGGGACCGCCAGGGTTCCCAATCGGCTCCCCCTTCGACAGCTTGGTGCCGATTTGGTGCATCAGGTGATAGGCCGATCCCAGCAAATGTTTTCCAAGGGGGATGGCCGATCCTTGTGACAAAGCCTCCACTAAAGCTTGGGTGTTTGAAGAGGGTCCAACTGCTCTGCCACAGAAAAAGTGCTTTTCTAGCCACATCATCAAAAAAGCAGTATGCTCCCTCTCTGAAACTGTCCCGGTCTTCATGTTTTTGCTAATATACCCCTTCCACCCGCCGATTCCTTTGGTCTCTAGCCGATGTGATGGCTTAAACAGATAGTTGAAAGGGGTATCGGCGGAGGAGACATCGAGGCCGGTCAACAACAGAACATCGACCAAAGTCGGGGTCATGGGTCCATGTCCAAAAAGGAATGCATTGAGTGCATCGGACCAAAAATAAGAAGCTGCCATGACCAGAGGTTCATTTCTTTCCATCTGAGACAGAGATAGGTCTGTGCACTGGCCGATTTTTTGTTCCTCCCACTGAACCTTCCTAGATCTGGCTATTCTCTGGTACCATTCTCTCCAGCCGGGGGTTTCATTTGGCCAGGATCTAAAAGTGCCTACCCAGTGATCTAGGTCCATGGGTGACTGCTTGAATGGGATTCTGTGAGTTTCTAGACTGATCAGGTCTGTTGGATCAGGGTTCCCCATAGGGCCCAAGCAGATAAGGTTAGGGGATTCTGAGAGGGGGATGGTGATTCGGTGCCTAAGTGCCTAAAAAGGGAGAAAAGGGGAAGAAACTGAGAAAAGATCTGGAAAGTACTGAAGCAGTAGAAAAATGAAAGGGGAAAAATTTCAAGCATTTACCTCTGGGATGGAGATCATCGTCGCCGATGGGGTTGCTAGAGGAGCCGTCGATTTGGCCGCCGCCACTAAAGGGGTCGCCGATAGAGCTTCCACGGATGGAGCGGTCGCCGATGGTGATGCCATTGGAAGGTTGGAGCAGGTCGTGGATGAGATCACTGGAAGGGGGAAAATGTTTGGAGATCGAGAGAGCTCAGAGGAAGACGAATAGTGGTTCGCTGGATGAAAATGCTAGATTTGTGGGGAAAAGTAGGCGGAGAAGGCCAGCACTTAAGGAAAACTTGGAGGGCAAGGGTAAAAATGGTATTCTTGCCGCGCCGTCTACACGAATTCCAGGGGAGCGGTCGTTTCGCGCGCTCGGTCCGAGGAAATTGCAACCATTGTGCTGCGGAACGGAAGGAGCTTTTTACTGCGCCCGTTTCGGAGGAAAGGATTAAAGAAAGAGTTTCAAAGAAAAAGTTATGTTTTACTCCGAAACTTGGGGGCATGTGTTGACGCCAGATTTTGACACGTGTTAAATCGGCGTCGGGAGAAGAAGGTTGGCCGATGCAGCAGATCTAAAGGCTACAGTAAGGAATCGGCCGATTGAGGTAATAGTTGGAAATTGGCCGATTGGTGATGCAGCTTGCGCCAACAGGATGGGACTATTTCGGAGGGTCCTGGTCAAAAGTTGGTCAACAGAGCAACGCTAAGTCGGTCAAGGAGCAATTGAAAAGAGTCCTGATTGGATTAGGAGACGGCGGCGGAAGATTCTGCGGGAGTCCGTTTCCTTTAAAAAATATTGTAGATATAGTAGTTTTCCAGTTTTTTAAATAAGGTTGTAACAAGTCGTAATCGACCAGGAGTCCTAGTCTTAGGGTATAAATAGGAGCCGTCAGGGTCTTGCAAAGGAATCAACACATCAATCAACAACAATACTTCTACTTTTTCAGCAATTTACTTTTGAGTCGGCGACTTCGCCAATACTTTTCTTCTTTCACAAGTTCATACGGATTGGCAGGACTGCATCAACTTGATCTCCGGCCAATTGGTAGGTTCCGCTTATCGAGTAATATCCGAGCTTTAACTACGGGCGCATTGTTGTGGTTTCGTTTGGATTTATTCACCAGTTATCAATATTTACTAGAATTGCAAGTTTTACCTGTTATTCTAGTATTATCACCAGTTATCCAGCTTGAGATCAAAGTAATCGGCTTCGTCATCGTTCTTCTTCGATTTATTATCTCACAGCCGATTAGATCTATTTCAAGTGTTGCCTCTGTAGTAATTGTTTAGATCGCTCCAGCAGTTTTTTTTACAATTACTACACGATTATTGGCTGATCCATAGCCGATCATCTCTACAGCAAATCGGCCGATTCGCCGCCGACGCGCTCCTCAGGACAGATCGGAACTCCAGCAGATCGGAGCGCCTGGAATTTAATACTTTATTTCCTTGTCAATCAACAGGTCAGATTGACTGGCACGCCGCGCGAACTGTACCAGGGCGATAACCCGAACAGGAGCTAAGCAGATTCTCCCGGGTCGTGTGTCCGACGCTGAAGACCATCGGCCGATTCCTGTCTGGCCGATTTTAGCGCCAACACACTTTTGGCACGCCTGGTGGGACCAATTCAAGATCTGATATGTCGAAGAACGCAGAAATCTCCAATGGCAACATCATCGAGGTCACAGAAGCGGATCTCAAGGACGACCAGAGGGAAGAATTAGCTAAACATCTAGAAGATTATAAGAAGATGTATCTGCAGTCGTTCAGTCGCACCAGAAGCGGGGAGGTTGTCAAGAAGGCTCCTATTCCAGTTCCCCGTCACATCACCATTGCTGAGGACTCGGGCAAGATGTCCAATATGATCCAACATTCCATTTATCAGGCATTCATTGACCAATCCTCAGTGATGACCAACACGGTGTATAACGCCGTCATCAGCTCTCTGGCCAGCGGAGAAGTCCAAGGCTATCAGGGACCAGCGTATGCCCCGCCAACTACGCTGCCAGCTAGAAGCTTACCAAGCACATCCCAATCGGCTCCTCAGCCGATATTGACGCAACGCGAGGGGTACAACACTCCGTTGCCTCCAGCGTCTCCAAGGTACAGCGGTGCACCATGTTTCTCATCACAGACACCATGTCAACTCATCCAGATCGCTTCTGTACAATCGCTACCTACAAGCTCAGTACCCTGAGGGATATCGGCGACAACAGCTTTCCCCGATCCATCAACTGGGCATGGAAGCTATCCAACCCAGGTATCTCACCAATCGGCCGTCCGGCCGACGGTCCCTCAGTATCAGCCGATCTCATCAGAAATCGGCAGGGGGGCAAGTGCTGTAGAAGCAGTCAGATGCGTGGCGCCAATGATGACATACGATGGGGCGGCGGATTCACTTCGCCATCAACTATCGGCTGCTCAGCAAAATTTGCCGCATGCTTCGATTCATCACCCAGTCGTGCCGGCTCTTCAACACATGCCCGCACCACGAACAGTCGTTCATCAGCAGCAGGTGGACTGGACGGCAAGAATAGCAGAAGTGATCCAGGACCAGTTTGGATTGAAGCCAAAAGTGCAAATTTACACCTACAAGACGCCATACCCATCGGCCTATGACTTGCTGCCGTTCCCACACCGCTACAAAGTTCCCGATTTCACCAAGTTTTCGGGGACGGACGATACATCCACTATAGAGCACATCAACCGATTCATCATCCAGTGCGGGAAGGCTGCCACACAAGATGCTCTAAGGGTGCGTTTGTTTCCATCGTCTCTGTCCGGATCGGCCTTCCAGTGGTTCACCACCTTGCCACCAAATTCTATTGTTACGTGGGCCGATTTGGAAAAGCAGTTCCACAAGTACTTCTACGCAGGACTACACGAGATGAAGCTCTCGGATTTGACCAGCCTCAGGCAGAGGGGCGATGAACCAGTAATAGGATATATACAGAGGTTCAGAGAAGTCAGGAACAAATGCTACAGTCTGGCTCTGACCGATGCACAGTTGGCCGATATCGCTTTCCAAGGCCTCCTGCCACAAATCAAAGAAAGATATGCTGCGCAAGAGTTTGAAAGCCTAAGCCAGATCGTTCACGGATTGTCAGGACAGGAAGTCCGTCCGTTTGAACAGCGGAGGAATTTCCAAAAGAAGGTGGCATAACTAGAAGGGTCTGAATCCGATGGGGAGGAGGAAATCGGCCTAGCAGAATCTGGTGAAAGGCAAAAAGCCGATGTCATGCCCTTTCGGAAAGAAAGAGCCAGAGACATTCGGCTTTGACACATCAAAGGCCGATAAAATTTTCGATTTATTGCTCCAGGAAGGATAGATTAAGCTATCTCAGCATCACACCATCCCTTCAGCCGATCAACTCAAGAAGATCAAATACTGCAAGTGGCACAACGCCACTTCTCATGATATGAATGAATGCAAAGTCTTCCGTCAGCAGATACAATCGGCCATCGAACAGGGGAGGCTTAAATTTGAAACCCCAGCTAAATCGGCAAAGCCGATGAAGATAGATCAGCATCCCTTCCCGGCCAACATGGTTGACACTGGAGGAAATTCACGCCAAACCAAGGTGCTGATGTCAGAATCGGCAAGAAGGGGCGACGCTGTCGATCCTAGGAGGCAGATCACGATGGAAGAAATCAAAAGGAACAGGCGGGGGCCAGAACGACCACGCAAACCCGTCACCTCCCAGTTCTTGCTCAGCAAATATCGGCAGCAGCAAGAACAATCAAGATACCACGATGAGATGATACGCCGGCATGAAGATGACTGGCAATGTCCGTTCTTCATCCATTGCTGGGAGAACGACATCAGATTGCCGTCTGCCGATAACTGTCCGGAGTGTAATGGATTGAGTTGCAACGATCACCTGAGGCCACACTCTAGGGACAGAGGATCAGAGCCCATTAGCAGAAATCGGCGCGGACGAGAGGAACAGCGCGTTTCGGTGCATGATCGGCTGGGGGGCAGAGTTGACCAGTACCACCGGTCAAAAGGCAGGACCAACCAACAAGATGGACTGGGGGGCAGGATCAGCGTGCACGATCGGCTGGAAGAGATGGCCGATGACAGGGTGTCGGAAGAGGACCCCCTGGGAAGGGAACCAGATAGGGAATACGCCAGATCATCGGCCAAACCAGCAAATCCCAGGTGGTGTCCCGATGGCCTATCTAGATCCCAGAAACGGAGGATCCAACGCCTACGCCAGTGGGAGCATCAAGAGGAAGAATAGAGGCAGGTACCATAGCCCGTCCGTTGTCCTTATGATTGCAGCGTGTAGTAAACATTCAACTCCTATATTCTCGCGAGTGACAGGAAATCACTCGGCTTTTACCGGAGTCCTATTAGCACAGCATTCTATCGAATCTTACATCTAGTTTTCAAGCATGGGTTCCTAACATCATGCAACTAAGTTTTCATTCAACTCCTATAAACTTAATGCACAAGCAAAAGAGTCATGAGTTGCATAATTTAGAAAAGGAATAGGTTTATGCTCCGGGGCTTGCCTTCTTGTGCAAAGTTAGTCCGGGGATCGTCTGAACGTTGACCCGGGTCTTCAACTGCTTCAGTTAAATTTGCCTGGGCTTCTCGCTGCTCACTCTCGGACTCGGGCACCAGCTCGTAAGTCCCGTCGGCGAGAGTAGTCGTTTCTACATGAATGCACAAGTTTAAGTAGTGGTGATAGTAAATGACATGATTTCCTTCACGATAAAGTTGCAGTTTATAAAACATGAGTTTGTTGTGAAGTGAGTTACTTTATCATTCGTGGGCAATCGTTAATAGAGTAGAATAGTACAATAAGTAACTTCGTTAAGCAAGGTGGGGTGGGTGTTCACGGGAACTTATGTTCCGCATGGAAACATGATTTAAGTGTAACTACTACAGCGAGTAGTTTCTGGTCATGAAATCTTGGATCTAGGCACATCAGGGAAAGATATGCTCACTGTAAAATGTTTAGACAATTTCATGCAGCAGATTAATTATGAAAAATATAATACATGGTTGCTGCTAGACTTTTGTTCTTTTTGTACAGAGCAAAAGGTGCAAAAACTGAGACTAAAATTTTTACAGGGCCTTCCTTTAATCATGCAGAAGCTACTGTAATTTTTGTAGGATTTATTATGCATTTTTCAGAGCATAGTAAATATGACATTACACACCTAGGTTATTCAAGGATTTATTTTTACAGGAGCCTGCGCAGGGTTTTTGTTTATGACACTTTTTACACAGTATCCTCTACCGCGGTGTATCTTCTAGTAAAAATATGAGAATTTTGCAATCTAAGATACTATTTTCTTGATTTAATGTATGTTATAAGCACATAAATCAAATAAATAGGTTCCTGTGAGATAAAAAGTCTCTAAATTTTTCTATGGCATTTAGGTACCATTACACCGGTACAGAAAAGGTTTCATTAGGTGATTCACAACCTAACTGCAGGGACAATTAATTCTATCCAAACATGGTATGAAACTAAGTTTAACAAACAAGTATAGCTAGAGATGGCTTTTGGTCCCGATCTTTTTACACAGTCCTAAACATCAAGCAATTAACTCACTGCCCAAAATTTAGGATCAGCATTGATCTACAACAGTGGGTACAAAAGAAGTCCATTAAAACTTCCATTTAATGTAGAGCAAAATATATTGAGAATCTGAGAAACTTTACGTAACAAAAGTTGTAGAGTTTCTTCTAAGGATTCCAGAACAGTTTAGTTTGCATTTTTGTGATTTTTGTATGATTTTATACAAATTTTAGAAGCTCACTGATTTGGTTAAAACTTTCTTTACAGAGGGGTCCCTGAAAACTAGCAGAAAACCCCCTGGGAAGATCTGGGCGATTGCAATGTGGTCCTGGCGCCATAGCTGGCCCTTGGGAGCTCAATTTGGCTCAAAATCCGGCGAGGGGCAGGGCCGGTCGGCGAGGGGGAAGTGGGGAGCACGGAGAGGGAACCAGGGCGCACCTATTGGTGGTCTTGGAGTGGCTCGGGGTGGCTGGTGGCGGTCTGGCCGCGGAGAGCAAGGGGGCGGCGGCGGTGGGGCGGCGCGGACGGCGGCGCTCCGGCGATGAGGGCGAGGGGGACCGGCCTGGGGAGCTTCAAAGGACTGGAGGGTACCCATTCCGAGGGTTAGCCCGGGCGGAGGAGGGCCGGAGTGAGGAGTCTCGTGGTGAGCTTCAAGTGGCGGCAATGGTGACGGGCGCGGGTGGTTCTGTGTGCGAGCACCAGTGCGCGGGTGGCCTTTTAGAGAGACACGAAGGAGGGAGGAGA
Source organism: Panicum miliaceum (assembly GCA_032594955.1). Lineage (NCBI taxonomy): Eukaryota > Viridiplantae > Streptophyta > Magnoliopsida > Poales > Poaceae > Panicum > Panicum miliaceum. Next base: position 28,450,660 of record CM064060.1, read on the forward strand.
GGTCCAGGCAGAGCTGGGCCGGGCGGCACGACGGGGGCATGCCGTTGGGTGCCTGGGCGGCGGCCAGCGACTGGGCGGCTGTAGCGGCCGGGGATTTGGCGCGTGAAGCAAGAGATTGGGTGCGTTCGGATTGGGCAGAGGCATGGCGTGGGGGGAGGCAAAGCCGCTGCGGCGGGGAGCGACGGCCATTGGCTTGGCGCGGCATGGGTGGCAGGCATCGCCGGCCAAGTGGCGGCCATGCCTTGCCGGCGGGCGTGGAGCAGGGGAGGGAAGAGAGAGAGAGGGACGAAGGGCCTTTTTGCGAGAATTTGAAAAGTTCCATGGGGCTGGTTGCAAACAGGGTGTTTTCTCCACTTTCTAATTTGAATTTCAAAAACTTTTGAACATGAAAGTTGTTCAGAATAAAAAGTTCTACAAGTTTGGTTTCAGGCAACACCTCATTTGGCTTGTGGTTTGAAAGTTAATTTAAAAATTCAAAGGTATTCATATGTGCCTAATTAAATTTGAATTTCAACTTAACTTGTGCTAATCCTTTTATTAGTTGGTTAAGCATAGGGTTGGGCTAATGACATTGCTTTAGAAATGTAATTTATCAGGGTTGTTACAGCCTTCCCCCCTTAACAAGAATCTCGCCCCGAGATTCGGTAAATCTTAGTGTGGACAGGGGTGCACATACCAGTGGTTGAGATAAGAAAACCAGGAAAATTTTGGTTTAGGTAGCTCTCGGTTTCCCAGGTGGCTTCTTCTTTAGTGTGATGATTCCATTGAACGTTATACATTTTAATCACTTTCCTCCTGGTCCCTCTTTCTTTTCGATCCAAAATTTTAACCGGGTGTTCGACATACGAGAGGTCGGGTTCTACCAATATTTCTTGTTGTTCCACAATCTCAGTAGGGACTCGAATACACTTCTTGAGTTGAGATACGTGGAAGACATTATGGGTGGCCGTGAGCTGAGGGGGCAGTCGTAATTTGTAGGCTACGGGTCCGCAGCTCTCAATGATCTCGTAAGGACCAACATAACGGGGAGCTAGTTTGCCTTTGATTCCGAATCTTTGCACTCCCTTGGTTGGTGAAACTCGAAGATAGACATGATCGCCAACTTCGAATTTTAGGGGCTTTCTCCTTTTGTCGGAATAGCTCTTTTGCCGGGCTTGTGCGTCTTTAAGATTTGCTTGTATTACTTTTACTTTCTCCTCTGCCTCGATTACCAGGTCGGGTCCAATTATTTTACGTTCTCCGGTTTGTGACCAGCTCAAAGGAGTTCGACACCTTCGTCCGTACAGGGCCTCAAATGGTGCCATTTTCAAACTCGTTTGATAGCTATTGTTGTACGAGAACTCTGCTAGGGGTAGGCATTTGTCCCAATTCTTGTCATAGTGAATGACGCAAGCTCTCAGCATGTCTTCAAGAATTTGGTTTACTCTTTCCGTTTGTCCGTCAGTCTGAGGATGGTATGCTGAGCTGCGAATCAGTTTAGTACCAAGAGACATTTGCAGTTGTTCCCAAAAGCGTGCTACAAACTGAGTACCACGATCAAAAATAATTGTCTTAGGTATTCCATGTAGGCAAACAATACGATCGAGGTAAATCTCGGCATATTTCTTGGTAGAATAGGTGGTGTGTACCGGAAAGAAATGTGCCGTCTTTGTGAGTCTATCAACGATAACCCATATGGAATCATGTTTCTGGGAAGTGTTTGGTAGTCCAATGATGAAGTCCATACTTATGTCTTCCCACTTCCAGGATGGTATAGGTAACGGTTGAAGTGTACCGGCTACTTTCAAGTGGCTAGCTTTTACTCTCTGGCACGTGTCACATTCTGAGACATACGTAGCAATTTCTCTTTTCATTCTGGTCCACCAGAAGTTTTGCCTTAGGTCTTGATACATTTTGCTACTGCTGGGGTGGATAGAGAATTTGGAAAGATGTGCCTCATCGAGAATTTGCTTGTGGAGTTCATGATTCTTCGGAACGACTATGCGACTTTCGAACCATAAAACTCCCTTATGGTCCTGGCGGAAACATTTATACTTCTCCCCACCTAGAGAGAGTTTTTGTTTGATGATCTTAATTCCTTCATCATGTAGTTGTGCCATGACGATTTGGTCGTGAAGAGTGGGCTCAACTGAGATGTGATTTAGAGTGCCTTGGGAAACCATTTCCATGTTAAGCTTCCTCATTTCTCCACACAATGTCTCATTGTAGGATTCCATGGATAAGCAATGGCAATGGGACTTGCGGCTTAGTGCATCCGCGACTACATTAGCCTTGCCGGGGTGATAATGCACTTCAAGGTCATAATCCTTGATTAATTCTAGCCATCTTCGTTGTCTCATATTCAGATCAGCTTGTGTGAAGATATACTTAAGACTCTTATGATCAGTGTAGATATTGCACTGTGTACCCATGAGATAGTGCCTCCATATTTTCAGAGCGTGAATGACAGCTGCAAGCTCAAGGTCATGAGTGGGGTAATTCTGCTCGTGGGGCCGAAGGGCTCATGAGGCATATGCAATCACTCGATTCTCTTGCATAAGCACACATCCTAGACCAGTACCCGATGCGTCACAATACGCATCGAACGACTTGGCATTATCGGGTTGAGCTAACACAGGTGCAGTAGTCAGATGCTCTCTGAGAGTGTGGAAAGCTTCTTCACATTTCTCATTCCATACAAACTTTACTTCCTTCTTTAACAGTTCAGTCATGGGCTTAGCAACTCGAGAGAAATCCGGGATGATGCGACGGTAGTAACCGACTAAGCCGAGAAAACTGCGAATCTGATGAACAGAGGTAGCGGGTTTCCAATCCATCACCTCTTGTACCTTGCTGGGGTCAACAGCTATGCCTTCGCTGGAGATCGTGTGACCCAAGAACTTTATAGTACCCAACCAGAATTCACACTTAGAAAACTTAGCATAGAGCTGATGGTCTCTTAGATGCTGAAGAACAATGTGCAGATGCTTAGCGTGCTCTTCCTCATCTTTGGAATAGATAAGGATGTCGTCGATGAACACTACGACGAATTTGTCAAGTTCGGGCATGAATACCGAATTCATGAGATACATGAAGTAGGCAGGGGCATTTGTGAGTCCAAAGGACATGACCAAGAATTCATATAGTCCATATCGTGTGGAGAAGGCAGTCTTAGGAATATCGCACGGGCGAATCTTGATCTGATGATATCCCGAACGAAGATCAATTTTTGAGAAGACTGTGGCTCCAGCTAATTGATCGAAGAGTACATCGATACGAGGAAGTGGGTATTTATTCTTAATGGTTACTGTGTTGAGAGGTCGGTAGTCAACGCATAACCTCAAACTGTCATCCTTCTTCTTTACGAATAGGGCTGGACATCCCCAAGGTGACGCGCTAGGGCGAATGAAACCTTTGTCCAGTAGTTCTTGGAGTTGAATTTTCAGCTCTGCCAATTCTTTAGGGGCATCCTATATGGTCTTTTGGATATAGGTGCAGTGCCCGGTTGCAGTTCGATGATGAACTCAATATCCCTATCCGGTGGCATTCCTGGTAAGTCATCCGGAAAAACGTCGGCATACTCGTTTACCACAGGAATATCCTCTAGCTTAAGTCCTTCCATCATGTAAGCACAGGAATTCGTGCAATCTAGGAATGGTAGGTAAAGGGTGGTGGCTCCGTGACTAGGTGAATTTATTTCCACAGCTCGGGACGAGGGGTCCAGTGTGACCTTGTGCAAAATCATCCAATTCATACCCAAAATAAGATCTATGCCGTCAAGGGGTAAAAGAACCAAGTTTGTGTTGATGGTTTTACTACCCAACTTGACTGGTACTTGTCTGATCATTTGATTCGAAGCAATTTTACCACCCGGTGTTGATATCATATATGACCCTTTTGTGTGACAAACATCCAAGCCTATTTTTGCACCGAATTTTGCACTTATGAAACTATGCGATGCACCAGAATCAAACAATATAACTGCAGGCTTGTTATGGATAGAGAATGTACCCGACATCACTGGGGCTCCTTCAGGAAGCTCTGCAAGCGTGGTGAAGTTAATCCGTCCTTGCTTGACCTGTAGGGTCTGTCTCTTGCCCCTGTTCTTGTTGTTCGAGTTGGATCCCTGACCTTGGTTGGGCGGCCCAGACTGAGGGCATGCTCGTGCAAAGTGGTTGGAACTCCCGCATTTGAAGCAACAGTTCGCAGGGCTGGGTCGAAGAGACTGTTGAGGAGTGGGCCTCGGACCATTCTGTGGAGGCATCGGGGGTCGTACCATGCCTGGCTGCTGTGGGGGTCTGGCAATCCATCTTCCTGGCTGAGGGGCCCTTGGTGGAGCTGTGGGTGCGGCATTTTGCACGATGCGATACCTTGGTGGCTGAGCACTTGAAGGTCCAGCGGGTGCCTTTCTCTTCTTCTCTGCCCGGTGTGCCATGATACAGTCTTCCTGGGTAATGGCCATATTGACCAATTCGTTGTAGGTGTCAGCCCTGACTAGGTTCAGACACTCCTTGAGCTTGGTGCTTAGTCCTCTGCGGAAACGGTCACGCTTCTTAGCATCCGTATCAGCGTGATAGCCCGCATACTGGCATAGATTGTTGAACGCCTGGGCGTATTGCAGCACGGTGCGGGTGCCCTGGGTGAGAGCTAAAAACTCATTTAGCTTTCTTTCCATGAGACCTTCGGGAATATGGTGTGCCCGGAACGCAGTCTTGAATTCATCCCAGGTGACAATGTGATCAGCGGGGAGCATAGCAAAATAGTGGTCCCACCATAGGCGAGCCGTACCACGAAGCTGTTGCGTGGCAAAACGAACTTTGTTGGCCTCTGAGCATGGGGCCACAAGTAGTGTGAACTTGGATTCGATGGTGCGAATCCATGCGTCTGCGTCCAGGGGTTCCTCTGTCTTATGGAACAAAGGCGGCTGGGTCCCCAGAAAATCCGTATATCCTGCAGCTTGGGGGTGGTGGACATTTTGCCCACCCCGCGGGTGGTGTTGCTGTCATTGCACCAGCTGACGCAGCAGCTCGGTTTGAGCGGCCATCACTTCCACCAAACTGGGCGGGGGTGGTGGCGATTGTCGCGGTCTGCTGCCACCGGCACCAAAACCCTCGGGGTTGCCACGTGTTGATCCAACCATCTGAAACGCGAAAGGTTACCATCAGCAACATGATCCATATTGCTTCCATGACTCAAAAAGATCTAACGCGGAATAGTAGACTTCCAAAAGGTCATGGATGGAATCATGGGCATAAAAACTGTCTGCCATAAGAATTTTATAACTCCTGGTAGGTTCATCCAAAGTTCCTCATATTTTGGCAGTGGATAGGGAATTTAGGGATGTACAACTTTGGTATTCAGCCAAGATGCTAAATCGATGGCTAAGATGGTCAAACGATTCACTCTTTGCTTCGCTGGTTGGCTGTTTTTCAGCAGAACGAGTTATAGTATCTGGCCTATAACTCAAACTAGCGAGGTCCAATGATGCTAAATTTCTGTGAGAACCACGATCACAAAATTCCTGACAGGTTTGGTATTCAACTCACAGCTCAGAAATGTAACGAGACATGGATAAAATTTCCGACAGGTTTCAGCGATTGTGGATTTCATCGTTTACCAACTTACAACGAAATCACCCAAGTTTATCGCCGTTCCTTACATGCTGAGGGTATCCACATGGTTCAGGTGTACCCATCACAAAAGAGTTACTCAACTCCTAGTTAGCCTATTACAACACTTGCCAAAAGTTAGGCTACCCTATCGAGGAGTATGTGCAAAAGTCCTTCTAGGTCATTGGCTAGAAATCGTCGAGGTTGTTGACGGACGACGCGCTGTGAGTAGGAGAGTGAGCTCCCATCGGAGGTGCCTGTGGTACCTCACCCTCGAAATCCATACCGGAGGCACTGTCAACCTCCTGTGGCTCCTCCTCATCTTCCTCCATGTCCTCCTCATGGGGATGGTCATTCTGATCCTGATGCCACTGGAGATGCTCAATAGCATCCTCGAACTCCAAGTGTAGATCATGGAGCTGCTCCTCCAAGTGTGCTATCATGTCATCTCTCTCACCCATGAGAGTGTCGTGCTCCTGAATTTGGCCCTCAAGTTGGCCAATCCGGGTGTCTCTATCCTCGAGTTCCTCACTGAGTTCCTTAATCTGCTCATCCCTGGTATCTGCCATCATGTGGTAGGCCTGTGCAAGATCAGTGAGCTGCTCAAGCGCCTGACTCTGGAGAGTCAGAAGTCGGTAGAGTGCATTCATGCACCGCACGGAGGTATCGATGGTCTCCCGGGCATGAAAGTCCACCAAGTACTGTGAGTGCTGCACCCTGTTGAGCCAAAAGGGGTCGTTGTCCTGGGCAGCAGGAAACAAACCAATGGAAGCGAGTGTGACAACCTCGGGACGCTGCGCACAAAAAGTGGTGAGCGCCCTCATGGCTGCAAGCTCCCAAGTATCGGCCAAACGGCGACCAACAGCCTCAATCTCTAAGGCGGGCCACTCCGGGTGTAGCGGGTGCGGAAAAATGGTCACGTTGACACGGCACTGGGTAACTCCATTCTCTGCAAACTCCAGTCCGGCGTAACGTGGGGGAATTGGATAGCCCACGGTGCTCAACACGTCCCACAAAATAGAGGGAAAGCCCTCCCAGTGGAGACACTTTGAGTGAACGCGTCCATCCTCATCCACCATCATAGCAACAGGCTCGGCCATCTGAACAAAAGATCAAATGGGTGAGGCCAAGAAAAAGTGTGAAAAGCACAGGGACAGATTCCGTATAGAGTGCAAAAATAACCATAACTTCCACAGTTCATATCCAAAAATTCTCAAATTTCACCAGAACACTCCTAAGGTATTTGTGCACCACTTTCCTATTCAACACTTTGGCTGGATTAGGCTCTAAGATGGCTGTTCCCTTAAGGTCTTACTTCTCTGTCTACCCAGAATTTTCAGTGAACAGAGGGCTAGAGTTTCGTGCACCAGGGAAAATCTACCCAGCCAAAATTTATCAATTTTTAACAGCAGCTACCTGGGTAAATTTGGAACAAGTTTTGTGTTGTACTCTTTTGCAGAAAACTGTAGGAAGGGGGCCTAAAAATTTAAGGGGCAGAAGTGCTTATTCTGGACAGAATTCTGACATTCCATGGTTTCTGTTATTTCTTACTATCCATAAGTTCAGAATTTTTCATTTTTGAACAGGAGATAGAACACAAAATTTGGAACAATTCTTTCAACATGAACTTTACCAGAAAAGGTCATTTTCTCTGATCAATAAATCTCTCTTTTCGGTCATGGCAGATTTGTGACAGATTCGCTAGATAGTCCTTACGCAAAATCACGCTTAGATACGCAAGAACCTTACCACTCTCATTCAACGCATTTTCAATTTCAGATATATATGGTCATGATGCATGCACGTCCTATTCGTCCTCACAAAATAAAATAATTGCCAAATAACTTTTGGTCTTACGAAGATAGTTTCGGTGGCATACATGATACGCCTCTCACTATAATAGCTAGTCGAGATTTTCTAACCGTTCTTAATCTTATCGTAATCGCGGTTAGTGTACCTGCAGAAGATTGAGAGAGCACATATATTTCTTGAACCTTTCATGCCAGCACTCATGAAAGCGTCCGTATTCATTACCGTTTACTTATAGAAACGATATCTGTACAATTTCCGCCGTACAGACGACGTTAACATACGCTATCGAGATAGCGTATTCACGGGGGTACCGTCATGAGACGGGGGTATGAACAGCGATCGCCATACCCTGCGCCAAACCTTCTACTCCCAATATATTCAACTAGCAGTTGGCATATTGGCAACACCTCAAGTAAGCCACTGCTTGAGGGCAGCGTTCGGTTCGCATCACCGACTGGAAGGCCAAGCTCTCTTAGTTGGCTGAGGATTCTTACCTTCTTACCTTAGCGACAAGTGCGTCGTTACAGAATTTAAGGTCGGTTGTGTATGAAAGTAAGTTTTGACAGAAAGTAATGTGCTGGAAGTCAGTTGATAATATATAGAAGTTAGATAGCCACCTAGTAACTTTCCCATAATCCCTTAGGGCTTTACGAACTAGGTACCATCCTTAGCGCACCAACGTATTTCGCAACACATCCTTCTAGTCCAGTTTTAGGAAAACGAGTTTTTAAGGCTTGTCGCATTCTCTGGCGTATGCATTTCGGCTCTGGTGCCAGCTGTTACCAGCTGTGGCACCAGCTACGGCTCTGATACCAGCTGTGGCAGAACCACCTGAATTAATCCGGCTCAAGTGTATTAACCATCACCATTAGGGCAATCTCGGTTAACCTTACACTTCAAACGGAGTAATCCATTGGTCTGTCGGGTAACCTCCCGATACAACCACGGTAAAGCGGATCGAATGCCATACATACAAATGCTCATGCGACGATGAGCCCAGAGAATACCACATTCCAGCAGATATTATAAAAATTATCATAAGTGAATATTACAAACCAAGTTTGGGTTTAGTAACCAAGTACTTCAGTGATCATAACTAATAAGTTCTTCAGAGTTTAAGTTGCAGCGGAAATAAAATAACAAAAGCTACTCGACGATACAGGATGTCTCGGTGAAGCCCGTACGAGACATCACTCGGCATTATCTCCATTGGCCGGGGGCGTATCCCATTCCACCGACCAACCAGGGGGAAGAGTACACGGCCAGGTCAAGCTAGCAATCATATCTTCGAAGGTCTCACCTGAAAACGAGCCACAAGCAAGGCTGAGTATACTAATACTCAGCAAGACTTACCCGTGTAGTGGAATCTACTCCACCGACTCTAGACATGCAAGGCTTTTTGGCTCAGGGGTTTGTTTTGCCGAAAAGCATCTACGAGTGGGTCCTTACTTTCAACTTTTAGCTCAAGATTCTAGTTTCATTAACCATTCTAGATAAGCAGCTATCCTAATATCATTCATGGTGAAGCATTAAATTTCATCCAACAAGTTTATTCATCATCATTGTTCCTCTTCTTACTCTGTGTGGTAAAAGAGATTAAGCAGTCTCAATAGCCGTGAGAAACGGACGATTCGAATCGAGTTTCATAACCTTGCAAGGGAAACCTAAACACACGTCACGTGGTTACTCCCAGAGTCACACGTGCAACTTTTCCCATTTCTTTCCGGGTCATGGATCGGAGCTACCCTCCGAGAGTACAAGAGCCCCACGCCACGGTTCGACGCTGGGTCGTGACCACTCTCTGCACTCGCCATATGCACATGGGACCGAAGTTCAAAGGGTAGGTTGTCGTCCACTTGCCGGGCCAATCAGGTACTTAAGCTTACCGATTACCATATTCTCGGCATGTGGTTAGTACGTTCAAAGACTTAACCACCACTACCACACACTGCGGCCTTAGCATTTTTCACTAAACAGACGGGCCTCAATCGTAAACATCGTACCATAGCCCGTCCGTTGTCCTTATGATTGCAGCGTGTAGTAAACATTCAACTCCTATATTCTCGCGAGTGACAGGAAATCACTCGGCTTTTACCGGAGTCCTATTAGCACAGCATTCTATCGAATCTTACATCTAGTTTTCAAGCATGGGTTCCTAACATCATGCAACTAAGTTTTCATTCAACTCCTATAAACTTAATGCACAAGCAAAAGAGTCATGAGTTGCATAATTTAGGAAAGGAATAGGTTTATGCTCCGGGGCTTGCCTTCTTGTGCAAAGTTAGTCCGGGGATCGTTTGAACGTTGACCCGGGTCTTCAACTGCTTCAGTTAAATTTGCCTGGGCTTCTCGCTGCTCACTCTCGGACTCGGGCACCAGCTCGTAAGTCCCGTCGGCGAGAGTAGTCGTTTCTACATGAATGCACAAGTTTAAGTAGTGGTGATAGTAAATGACATGATTTCCTTCACGATAAAGTTGCAGTTTATAAAACATGAGTTTGTTGTGAAGTGAGTTACTTTATCATTCGTGGGCAATCGTTAATAGAGTAGAATAGTACAATAAGTAACTTCGTTAAGCAAGGTGGGGTGGGTGTTCACGGGAACTTATGTTCCGCATGGAAACATGATTTAAGTGTAACTACTACAGCGAGTAGTTTCTGGTCATGAAATCTTGGATCTAGGCACATCAGGGAAAGATATGCTCACTGTAAAATTTTCAGACAATTTCATGTAGCAGATTAATTATGAAAAATATAATACATGGTTGCTGCTAGACTCTTATTCTTTCTGTACAGAGCAAAAGGTGCAAAAACTGAGACTAAGACTTTTACAGGGCTTTCCCTTAATCATGCAGGAGCTACTGTAATTTTTGTAGGATTTATTATGCAGTTTTCAGAGCATAGTAAATATGACATTACACACCTAGGTTATTCAAGGATTTATTTTTACAGAAGGCTGCGCAGGGTTTTTGTCCATGAAACGTTTTACACAGCATCCTCTACCACTGTGTATCTTCTAGTAAAAATATGAGAATTTTCCAAGCTATGATACTATTTTCTTGATTTAATGTATGTTATAAGCACATAAATCAAATAAATAGGTTCCTGTGAGATAAAAAGTCTCTAAATTTTTCTATGGCATCTAGGTACCATTACACGGTTATAGAAAAAGTTTCATTAGGTAATTCACAACCTAACTGCAGGGACAATTAATTCTATCCAAACATGGTATGAAACTAAGTTTAACAAACAAGTATAGCTAGAGATGGCTTTTGGTCCCGATCTTTTTACACAGTACTAAATATCAAGCAACTAAGTCACTGCCCAAAATTTAGGGTCAGTATTGATCTACAACAGTGGGTACAAAAGAAGTCCATTAAAACTTCCATTTAATGTAGAGCAAAATATATTGAGAATCTGAGAAACTTTACGTAACAAAAGTTGTAGAGTTTCTTCTAAGGATTCCAGAACAGTTTAGTTTTCATTTTTGTGATTTTTCTATGATTTTATACAAATTTTACAGGCTCACTGATTTGGTTAAAACTTTCTTTAGAGAGGGATCCCTGAAAACTAGAAGAAAACCCCCTGGGAAGATCTGGGCGATTGCAATGTGGTCCTGGCGCCATAGCTGGCCCTTGGGAGCTCGATTTGGCTCAAAATGCGGCGAGGGGAAGGGCCGGTCGGCGAGGGGGAAGTGGGGAGCATGGAGAGGGAACCAGGGCGCACCTATTGGTGGTCTTGGAGTGGCTCGGGGTGGCTGGTGGCGGGCTGGCCGCGGAGAGCAAGGGGGCGGCGGCGGTGGGGCGGCGCGGACGGCGGCGCTCCGGCGATGAGGGTGAGGGGGACCGGCCTAGGGAGCTTCAAAGGACTGGAGGCTACCCGTTCCGAGGGTTAGCCCGGGCGGAGGAGGGCCGGAGTGAGGAGTCCCGCGGTGAGCTTCAAGCGGCGGCAATGGTGACGGCGCCCGGGTGGTTCTGTGTGCGAGCACCAGTGCGCGGGTGGCCTTTTAGAGAGACACGAAGGAGGGAGGAGAGGTCCAGGCAGAGCTGGGCCGGGCGGCACGACGGGGGCATGCCGTTGGGTGCCTGGGCGGCGGCCAGCGACTGGGCGGCTGTAGCGGCCGGGGATTTGGCGCGTGAAGCAAGAGATTGGGTGCGCTCGGATTGGGCAGAGGCATGGCGTGGGGGGAGGCAAAGCCGCTGCGGCGGGGACCGACGGCCATTGGCTTGGCGCGGCATGGGTGGCAGGCATCGCCGGCCAAGTGGCGGCCATGCCTTGCCGGCGGGCGTGGAGCAGGGGAGGGAAGAGAGAGAGAGGGACGAAGGGCCTTTTTGCGAGAATTTGAAAAGTTCCAGGGGGCTGGTTGCAAACAGGGTGTTTTCTCCACTTTCTAATTTGAATTTCAAAAACTTTTGAACATGAAAGTTGTTCAGAATAAAAAGTTCTACAAGTTTGGTTTCAGGCAACACCTCATTTGGCTTGTGGTTTGAAAGTTAATTTAAAAATTCAAAGGTATTCATATGTGCCTAATTAAATTTGAATTTCAACTTAACTTGTCCTAATCCTTTTATTAGTTGGTTAAGCATAGGGTTGGGCTAATGACATTGCTTTAGAAATGTAATTTATCAGGGTTGTTACAGGGATCCTACAACATGCTGCTTGGTCGCGACTGGATACATGCAAACTGCTGTGTCCCATCTACAATGCATCAATGCCTCGTGCAATGGGTCGGCGATAGCACAGAGATAGTCGCTGCCGATTCCGCCTACAGTGTTGCAGCGGCCGACATGCAACAGTGGAGCTGCGAGCACGTCAAATGTATATCTGGCAGGACTTGGGACACTGACTTCTTGAAAGTGTCCGATTTCGATCTACAGCCGATCCAAGCAGTCGGCTCTGAAGATTCAGAATAGATGGATTAGCTCGTCCGAGAAGATGGGAAGCTTGGGCATGGATTTATGTCGGCCGATTTATTGGAGATGGTAGATTTGGGAGATAGCAGCAAATCAAGGCCGACGCATATTAGTGCTAATTTGGATCCTGAGTATAAGTGTAAACTGATAAATTTATTAAAAGAATTCAAGGATTGTTTTGCTTGGGAATATCATGAGATGCCAGGTCTAGACCGATCCATTATTGAACACCGGTTACCTATAAAATCAGGATATCGGCCATATCAGCAACCTGCACGATGGTGTAACCCCAAGATTCTACCTGATATAAAGGCCAAAATTACAAAGTTAATTGAAGTAGGATTTATTCGGCAGTGCCGCTACGCCGAATGGATTTCTAATATTGTGCCCGTATACAAAAAGAATGGGAAGTTGCGCGTGTGCATCGATTTCAGGAATTTAAATCAGGCTACGCCAATGGACAGATATCCGATGCCAACGGCCGATATCTTGATAGATGCTGCCGCAGGACACAAAGTCATAAGTTTCATGGATGGGAATGCAGGGTACAATCAGATGTTAATGGCCGAAGAAGATATCTCGAAAACGGCTTTCAGGTGTCCAGGTCATCTTGGTTTATTCGAATGGGTTGTGATGACTTTTGGGTTGAAGATCGCCGGTGCTACGTATCAGCAGGGCATGAATTACATCTTCCATAAGCTCATTGGTACATCGGTGGAAATTTATATAGATGACGTCGTGGTCAAGTCAAAAGGTCACCAAGAACATCTGGCCGATTTACAAGAAGTACTGGAGTGTACAAGGAAGCATGGGTTGAAGATGAACCCAAACAAGTGTGCATTTGGTGTATCGGTTGGGCAATTCTTAGGATTCATGGTTCATGAGCGCGGGATATAAGTCAACCGCAAGACTATAGACGCCATCAACAAAGTTGTGGCCCCACAAAATAAAACTGACCTACATTCCCTCATCGGCAAGGTCAATTTTATCAGAAGATTCATATCCAACCTGTCAGGACGTATTCAGGCTTTTACTCCTCTGTTAAAATTAAAGCCCGACCAGGAATTCATATGGGGAGAAGAACAATGCAAAGCATTGAAAGATATCAAGCAATATCTAGTTTCACCTCCGGTGTTGGTCCCACCACGGCCTGGTAAGCCGTTCAAATTATATTTTTCGGCTGATGAACAGGCTATTGGATCGGCGTTGGTACAGGAGTTTGAAGGAAAAGAACGAGTGGTATATTACATCAGCAGAAGACTCCTAGACGCCGAAACAAGATATTCCCCGGTGGAGCGGCTGTGCTTGTGTTTATACTTCTCGTGTACCAAGCTCAGACACTATTTGCTATTGGCAGAATGCATAGTTGTATGCAAGGATGATGTGGTGAAGTATATGCTATCATTGCCGATTTTGAAAGGGCGAATTGGAAAATGGATCTTGGCTCTGTCAGAATTCGACTTAAGGTACGAATCGGCCAAAGCTATCAAAGGTCAAGTAATGGCCGATTTCGTAGCTCAGCATTGTGGACCAGAAATTGCCGCCGTTGAACCGGTTCCATGGACTCTATATTTTGATGGTTCTTCGTGTGGGGTCGGATCAGGAATCGGCATTGTTCTTGTATCGCCTCGGGGGGCAAGTTATAATTTCTCTCTGCCGATAGAAGCTTCCGCAACTAATAATCAGGCGGAATATCGCGCCGTTTTGAAGGGTATACAATTATTAAGGGAAGTCAAAGCTGATGCAGTCGAAATTTTTGGAGATTCCATGCTCATTGTGGATCAATTAACGGGGCGATCTGAGTGCAAGGATGATATCTTGAGGATTTATTATGAAGATTGCCTTCAGCTTTTAAAAGAGTTCAAGTCTGCAATAATTGAGCATATCCCCAGAAATTATAATGAAGAGGCCAACAGGCTGGCCCAACATGCCTCCGGGTATCGGCCGATTCAGGGAGCGTTGATGCTAGAGCTCGCGGCCGATGACTGGCGAAAGGAAATCGCCGATTACTTAAAAGATCCATCCCAAAAAGTGGATCGGCGAATACATTTTCAAGCTACAAAATATGTGTTGCTTGAGGATGATTTATTTTACCGGACGATTGATGGAGTTCTTCTCAAATGCCTGGGAACAGAAGAGGCAAAGGTTCTGATGGGAGAAATCCATGAAGGCGTATGTGGAGCTCATCAATCGGCTCACAAAATGAAATGGATGATCCGGAACAATGGGTATTATTGGCCAACTATTCTTGAGGATTGTTTCAAGTATTACAAAGGATGCCAAGACTGTCAGAGGTTTGACAATGTACAGCGCGCGCCGGCATCGGCTATGAATCCAATAATTAAGCCGTGGCCGTTCAGAGGTTGGGGAATAGATCTCATCGGACAAATTCATCCTCCATCGAGCAAAGGGCATAAGTTCATATTGGTAGCCACGGATTATTTTACTAAGTGGGTGGAAGCAGTTCCTTTAAGGAACGTGATGTCGGCCGATATGATTGAATTTGTTAAAAGCCATATTATCTATCGATTTGGTATTCCTCAAACCATCACAACTGACCAAGGAACAATGTTTACTTCTGGAGAATTCGGAGAGTTTGCCGCCGATATGGGGATTAAATTATTAAATTCTTCTCCATACTATGCTCAAGCCAATGGCCAAGCAGAATCGTCCAATAAAGGGATAATCAAACTAATCAAGAGGAAGATAGAAGAGCAACCCAAAAAGTGGCATATGTCTTTGGCTGAATCTTTATGGGCTTATAGGATGGCTTGTCATGGAACCACTAAGATATCCCCTTATCAGTTGGTTTATGGTCATGAGGCAGTCTTGCCTTGGGAGATAAGGACGGGGTCAAGACGTATATCTTTTCAAGATCAGTTAACGGCCGATGACTATTCCTTCCTCATGAAGAACGAACTTGATGATTCGGCAGGTTTAAGGTTAAGAGCCCTGATTAGTATAGAAGAAAACAAGAAAAGGGTGGCCAGATGGTATGACAAAAAGGTCAAAGTTAAACAATTCTCTCAAGGAGATTTGGTGTGGAAGTTGGTGCTGCCGATAGGGTCCAAAGATCCCAAATTCGGTAAATGGTCACCTACTTGGGAAGGGCCGTACAGAATCGGCCGATGTGCCCGTGGAAATGCATATATTCTTGAAACAATTGAAGGGAAGGAATTCCCAAGAGCTTTAAACGGACGATATCTGAAGAGGTACTATCCAAGCATTTGGGTAGATGCATAACTTGCAGTAAAATATATCAAGATAATATGGCCGATTTTTCATCGGTTTTCGTCTGAAGAAAAACATTGGGATTCATTTTGACTGGTTCATTATTGGATTAAAATGACAGAGTACATGGCCGACATGGTACAAGTCGCCCTTAGAATAAAAATACCGATACGTCTACTGATTACGCCTACGCTGGATTTCTCTCTCAACGCGACCCAGCTCTATCATAAGGCTGAGCCTTTTCTCCTTCGGGTCCTCTGCAGTGGCTCCAGTCTCAGCTTGGTTGCAAAGTTCTGTCAGGAGGCGGGTCTTCTTCTCCTCCAAATCCTCCATGGCAACTTCGGTCTCAACTTTACAAGGAAGTGGAGGATTTTTCTCAGAAGATGGTCGCTTACGGACCAAATAGTGAGCATCTATAAGGTCCCAATATTCTTGGACAAGAGCGGGGACATGATCTCTGAGTTCCTCAGCATGAGCTCTTATTAGATCTTTGTCTGCCTGTGACAATGGTTCATCTGAATGCATGACTTCAATCGCTCGTTCTAGACCAGGGCTAAGACGTTTTGGCTAAATGGAAATAAAAGGGATTACCCAACATCAGAGCGATTGAGATGTTCAGGGTAAAGGCAGAGGAGAGTTCATACCTGGTTGACAGAGGAAGAAGATGAAGAGGACGAAGAAGACATCTTGCCGTTCAGTTTGGGATAGTAAAGAGAGAAAGAGAAGATAAGTAATGCGTATGCCTCTGGAGATGGTGAAGGGTCTACTTATAAAGGAAAGAAAGATAGATGGATGGTGAGACACGTCCTATCGGAGTAAAAGCATACATAAATGCAAAGCTGACCAAAGAAACAGTTCAGGATCAAATCAGCGCTGTAGCATTGAAGGAGCAATAAATGTTTACGGTATTTTTTACAGCCTAAGGAAAGCATCTATGGCTGCAATAGCTTGTTGCCTAATTTGATCGGCCGAGTCTAGTACTCTCTGGTCATCATCGGCCGATCCTGGGACTTCTGACACACGGAGATGAAGCTTTATTGTTTCACGGGCCAAGTGCTACCTCTCTTGCTTCAGCTCACTGATGATGGATGGGAGTTCTTGAAGTTCCTTTTCTTCAGCGGCTATCTCTTTGGTTATCTGCTCCATCTCCTTGGCCAGCTCTGCTCTTCTTCGTTTGAGCCGATCTATCGTGCCGACGATGTCCGGACGGCAGCTTTCGAGGAAGTTGATCTTTTGGTTTACCTCTTGAGTCCGGTGCTTGTATGAATCGACCTCTTCCCGGGTTTTTGCCATCTGGGCACGATCGGCCATGTGGCACAGCGCCCTGGAAACCGGAATATGCATATGCTCTATATAAGCAGCATGCGCCAAGTTTTCTGATGTTTCTTCCGGGATTCGACCCTTGATATCATTGAAAAGTCATTGAATCGGCGAAGCGTCTTCTACCAATCGGCCGATGTCGTCTTGAAGGAGAATACGCATGCTTTCGAGCTTGGCGCGGACATCATCGGAGGCAGAGCTCGACGAAATTGGGTGTGAAGCAATTTCCTCGTCATCAGGCAAGGAGACGGCAAAGGAGAAGATGCTGTTGTTAGGGGTGTCTTGCTCCTGTGAGGAAATAAAGAGAAGGGTTGGCAAGCAGTAAAGGAGAATCGGCCGATTCTAATGGTAAGTTTGTTACCTCCTTAAAACGAATTTCTCTTGCTTGCGCCGGTGGAAGCGTCTCCCTTGTCTCAGGGGCTGGTGCAATTGGCTCCTCGGAGGAAGAAGATTCAACAATTATCAGTGCTCTGCTTGGGCCAGCTTCCTGAAAAGACATAGAAAACAGATCTTGTAAGTATGCTATGGGAAATTGAAATAAGATGGTGTGAGAAATTTGCCATGCCTCTGTGGATCTCCCGGCCGATGTCTGTTGTGGGGTTGTAGCTAGCGTACCCAAATCGGCCTGCATCAGGATTGGTTAAGTCTTCTGAATATCAAGAGATTAAGGTAAGAGATCATTTACCTCGACGGGAGGAGCTGTTGGAGTTTCGGCTTCCACTTGGGACGTAGCCGATTGCTGCAGAGACTGCGGTGGGATAGCTTGTGCAGCCTGGCAAAGGGAGAGAGTTAATGTCAGTGGAAGATTTGAAGAATATACGAGGCAAGTAAGATTACCTGAACAGCTTCTATTAGTAATGATGCTGCAGTTGCCCCGACTTCGGCGGTGACTTGAGGATCGACTATCTCGGCAACCGGCAAGGGTAAAGGGATTGGAGTCTCGGCCGATGCCACCGCCATTTGGTCGGCCGATCCGATACGGGGAGTCTCAGCCGATGCTATCGCTGTCTGATCGGCCGATCCGATACGGGGAGTCTCAGCCAATGCTACCGCCGTCTGATCGGCCGATCCGATGCGGGTTCACACTCGACGGCTGGTTATCTTCGAGGTTGGCCTTTTCGGTGCTCGTTTTGATCGGCCAGTGGAGATGTCCTTGATGGTTGGAGCATGGAAGCCGATAAGTGGATATGGTGTATATGGATGGTGACTGTCTATCGGCCTGCCGCTTCGGCTCCGCATCGGAGGGACCTGGCTTTCAGACTAAGGAAATAAATGCGAGTTAATGATAAAATGAAAGTGTGGAAAGAAATGGTATTGGAATCGGTTGGGAGAAAGGGCATACCGCTGCATTTGGGTCAATATTTTCTGGATCCAGAATGTTGCAATAAATTGATGGAGATTTGCAGAAAAGGTATTGCTTCCATTCTGCCCACCATAATTTAAATTGCTCGGTGGCAAAAGAGGCAACTGACCAATTATTCAGATCAATAGTGCTGGAATCTGGTACTAGATCGCACAGCCGATTGTAGTCAAGACTTGAAGTTAGCCCATCTCTAAATTTTTCTTGACCGGCGAAGTAGACACGAATCGGCAGTTGGCCAAAACCCAGTTGCCTTGCTGCAACCGATGGATTGTAGAACTCATAGGTGGAAGAGTCCTTTCCTGAAAAGAAATTGGCTGGCAGAAACCCTGGCTTGATCAAGACATCCATAAGCTCCCTATCAAAAGTATGGGTGGAGAAGTCGTAGCTTGTGGGTAATTCGAAAATCGGCTCCACTGCTTGATACGGATGCCAGCTGACGGTCTCTTCACTAAGGCCATTATAAAAGCACCTGAAGTACTCAGCTGTGCGGGTAGCAGTAAACTGGCAGCCGGGGAAGGCCGATGCCGCTTCTCCAAAGGATCTGCAGCGCCGTCGGACAGATGGATTCTCCTCTGACTCAATGTTAGGGAAAGTTTTGGTCTCTATCCGTTGCTGAGAGACCTTGCTCATGTATAAATTGAGCCAGAGGGTGATGAACCACGAGGGACCACCAGGGTTCCCAATCGGCTCCCCCTTCGACAGCTTGGTGCCGATTTGGTGCATCAGGTGATAGGCCGATCCCAGCAAATGTTTTCCAAGGGGGATGGCCGATCCTTGTGACAAAGCCTCCGCTAAAGTTTGGGTGTTTGAAGAGGGTCCAACTGCTCTGCCACAGAAAAAGTGCTTTTCTAGCCACATCATCAGAAAAGCAGTATGCTCCCTCTCTGAAACTGTCCCGGTCTTCATGTTTTTGCTAATATACCCCTTCCACCCGCCGATTTCTTTGGTCTGTAGCCGATGTGATGGCTTAAACAGATAGTTGAAAGGGGTATCGGCGGAGGAGACATCGAGGCCGGTCAACAACAGAACATCGGCCAAAGTCGGGGTCATGGGTCCATGTCCAAAAAGGAATGCATTGAGTGCATCGGACCAAAAATAAGAAGCTGCCATGACCAGAGGTTCATTTCTTTCCATCTGAGACAGAGATAGGTCTATGCACTGGCCGATTTTTTGTTCCTCCCACTGAACCTTCCTAGATCTGGCTATTCTCTGGTACCATTCTCTCCAGCCGGGGGTTTCATTTGGCTAGGATCTAAAAGTGCCTACCCAGTGATCTAGGTCCATGGGTGACTGCTTGAATGGGATTCTGTGAGTTTCTAGACTGATCACGTCTGTTGGATCAGGGTTCCCCATAGGGCCCAAGCAGATAAGGTTAGGGGATTCTGAGAGGGGGATGGTGATTCGGTGCCTAAGTGCCTAAAAAGGGAGAAAAGGGGAAGAAACTGAGAAAAGATCTGGAAAGTACTGAAGCAGTAGAAAAATGAAAGGGGAAAAATTTCAAGCATTTACCTCTAGGATGGAGATCATCATCGCCGATGGGGCTGCCAGAGGAGCCGTCGATTGGGCCGCCGCCACTGAAGGGGTCGCCGATAGAGCTTCCGCGGATGGAGCGGTCGCCGATGGTGACGCCATTGGAAGGTTGGAGCAGGTCGTGGATGAGATCGCCGGAAGGGGGAAAACGTTTGGAGATCGAGAGAGCTCAGAGGAAGACGAATAGTGGTTCGCTGGATGAAAATGCTAGATTTGTGGGGAAAAGTAGGCGGAGAAGGCCAGCACTTAAGGAAAACCGGGAGGGCAAGGGTAAAAATGGTATTCTTGCCACGCCGTCTACACGAATTCCAGGGGAGCGGTCGTTTCGCGCGCTCGGTCCGAGGAAATTGCAACCATTGTGCCGCGGAACGGAAGGAGATTTTTACTGCGCCCGTTTTGGTGGAAAGGATTAAAGAAAGAGTTTCGAAGAAAAAGTTATGTTTTACTCCGAAACTGGGGGGCATGTGTTGACGCCAGATTTTGACACGTGTTAAATCGGCGTCGGGAGAAGAAGGTTGGCCGATGCAGCAGATCTAAAGGCTACAGTAAGGAATCGGCCGATTGAGGTAACAGTTGGAAATCGGCCGATTGGTGATGCAGCTTGCGCCAATAGGATGGGACTATTTCGGAGAGTCCTGGTCAAAAGTTGGTCAACAGAGCAACGCTAAGTCGGTCAAGGAGCAATTGAAAAGAGTCCTGATTGGATTAGGAGACGGCGGCGGAAGATTCTGCGGGAGTCCGTTTCCTTTAAAAAATATTGTAGATATAGTAGTTTTCCAGTTTTTTAAATAAGGTTGTAACAAGTCGTAATCGACCAGGAGTCCTAGTCTTAGGGTATAAATAGGAGTCGTCAGGGTCTTGCAAAGGAATCAACACATCAATCAACAACAATACTTCTACTTTTTCAGCAATTTACTTTCGAGTCGGCGACTTTGCCAATACTTTGCTTCTTTCACGAGTTCATACAGATTGGCAGGACTGCATCAACTTGATCTCCGGCCAATTGGTAGGTTCCGCTTATCGAGTAATATCCGAGCTTTAACTACGGGCGCATCATTGTGGTTTCATTTGGATTTATTCACCAGTTATCGATATTTACTAGAATTGCAAGTTTTACCTGTTATTCTAGTATTATCACCAGTTATCCAGCTTGAGATCAGAGTAATCGGCTTCGTCATCGTTCTTCTTATTTATTATCTCACAGCCGATTAGATCTATTTCAAGTGTTGCCTCTGTAGTAATTAATTAGATCGCTCCAGCAGTTTTCTTTACAATTACTACACGATTATCGGCTGATCCATAGCCGATCATCTCTACAACAAATCGGCCGATTCGCCACCGACGCGCTCCTCAGGACAGATCGGAACTCCAGCCGATCGGAGCGCCTGAAATTTAATACTTTATTTCCTTGTCAATCAACAGGTCAGATTGACTGGCACGCCGCACAAACTGTACCAGGGCGATAACCCGAACAGGAGCTAAGCAGATTCTCCTGGGTCGTGTGTCCGACGCTGAAGACCATCGGCTAATTCCTGTCTGGCCGATTTTAGCGCCAACACACTTTTGGCACGCCTGGTGGGACCAATTCAAGATCTGATATGTCGAAGAACGCAGAAATCTCCAATGGCAACATCATCGAGGTCACAGAAGCGGATCTCAAGGACGACCAGAGGGAAGAATTAGCTAAACATCTAGAAGATTATAAGAAGATGTATCTGCAGTCGTTCAGTCGCACCAGAAGCGGGGAGGTTGTCAAGAAGGCTCCTATTCCAGTTCCCCGTCACATCACCATTGCTGAGGACTCGGGCAAGATGTCCAATATGATCCAACAATCCGTTTATCAGGCATTCATTGACCAATCCTCAGTGATGACCAACACGGTGTATAACGCCGTCATCAGCTCTGTGGCCAGCGGAGCAGTCCAAGGCTATCAGGGACCAGCGTATGAACCAACATTTGGTTTTAGCCATTTAGACACGAGGGGTGTCACAACTCACCTGCTGGAATTCAAGCAAATTGCTCTTGTTTGACCATACCCGGTATGAACCAAGACACCATACAGTGGAAGCTCTTCCTGTTCTCCCTGACAGGAGACGCAATCGTCTGGTACGATCGGAAGGCAGGGAAATTTGGAGGAGATTGGATTAAACTGAAGGTGGCCTAGATTGTGAATAGTATAGAAATATTCCACATTATTTCCTTGAAGATGGGACGTAACAAGGTATTATTGGATCATTACATCTTCGATATCCCTGAAGGTGAAGAATTCATCTTGATCAGTCAACCAATAGAGCCACTTGTCAACCCGAACAGAGACCGAGCAAGCCTTGAGGGTAAGGTTGGCAAAGATAGAATCCTGGTTAGCCAAGTTCATTACAAAAGCTAGACCAGAGCAAGACCCAGTGGAGGAAGCAATGAGTATCATTCAAGAAGGGTAAACTCAACCCAATATTGAAAAAGATGCCTTTCAACTTCACCCAGGAAACAGATTTGGGCGGCTACTTTAAGCTCAATGAAAAGGAGAAACTGCGACATCCTCTTCCTGAGCTGAAACCGCTGCCTCTTGGGTCAAAGTGTGGTATCCTCCACAAACACCAAAGCCGCTAGTCTTCATCAGTGATAAACTGACAGAGAGTGATACTCGGCGATTCGCTGCGGCAGTCCTGGAGAAGTACTGGTCCATCATCGGGTATTCTCTGCAGGACTTGAAGTGGATCAGCCCCAACTTGTGCATCCATCACATCCTATGGAACCGGACCATAAGCCACTCTGAGAGCACCAGAGATGGCTGAATGATGCTATGAGCAAGGTAGTCAAGCTACTACACGTGGGCATCATCTACCCCATGCAAGACAGTGATTTGGTCAGCCAAGCTCAAGTGGTCCCAAAAAAGGGTGATTGCCCAGAAAGGTCACTTCCCTCTTTCCTTTCATTGACGAGAAGCTTGAATGGCTGGCTAAGCACTCATGGATACTCTGGTTATCACAAAATTCCTATCCATCCGGATGATCAGAGTCTGACTACCTTCACCTGTCCCTACGGCACATTTCGCCTACAGGCGGATGTCGTTGGTCTTTTCAACAGACCTGCTTAACTTCAAAAGGGTGTACGATGGTGATCTTCTCCGACTACTCAAGGACAACATGGATATATTCATGGATGAATTCTCAGTCTATGGAAGGAACTATGAAAATTTGGACAAAGTTTTTAAACGATGCCAAGAAGATACACTTATCGGGAGAAAGTGTCAGTTCGTGGTCGGAGAAGGTATTGTCCTCGGACAAAGAGTATCAGTGCCCATCATACAGCCTCCCGATTGGAACCTTCCATTCGAGATCAGGTGCGATGCAAGTGTCACACCCGATTCTAGAGAGAACCAGATGCATCTCAAGTGTGCGCCAGGATCATGTTCACACACATGATAGACGGACAAGTGTAATATATCAAAGACAATGCTCAAAAAGTAAAAAAAATAAAGTAATTAACATTATTACACTCCGAATAAAAGATACACAAAAGTCTTTAAACGTTCCACCGGTATACCTGTGATAACCCTGGTAAAATTTCATTTCTAAAATCAAGGTCAGTAGCCTAACCCTATGCTTAACCAACTAATAAAAGGGTGAAAAGAATTAGAACGAGTTAAGTTGAAATTCAAATTGAATTTGGGCACATTTGGATACTTTTGAATTTTTGAATTAACTTTCAAACCATAAGCCAAATGAGATGTTGCCTGAAACCAAACTTGTAGAACTTTTTATTCTGAACAACTTTCATGTTCAAAAGTTTTTGAAATTCAAATTAGAAAGAGGAGAAAACGCCCTGTTTGCACCCAGCCCCCTGAAGTTTTTCAAATTCTTGCAATCAGGCCCCTCGCTCCCCCCCCCCCTCTCTCTCCTCCCAGCCCGACCGCGCGCCAAGTGGCCGGCGACGCCTGACCGGCGCGAGGCGCCAGGCCAGTGGCCGCCGCGCCACTCCCCCACGCCCGGCTTTGCCCCTCCCCACGCCGCGCTGCCCAGTGCGCGCCCGCGCGTGCGCACGCCGCTGCCGCGCCCAGCCTCGCCGCCCACCGCGCCCAACTGCCGCACCCCGCCGTGCCACCCCGGCTCCCGCGCCCCGCCCGTCGCTGCGTCTGCCCTCCGCCCGAGCCGCTGCAGCAGCTCCTTCTCCAATCCGCGCGCCACGCTATCCCCTCTCTGCCACGCAAAATCCCGGCCGCCCAGTCGCCCGCGCCCGCTCGCCGCACGCCGCGCCGTGCCTCCGCCCCGCGCGTCGCCCAGACACCCCCACTCCCTCCTGCCCCTATAAAAGCCGCGCCCCGGGCCGCCCGCGCGAGCCACTGCAGCCAGAACGCCTCGCCGCCGCCATTGCCGCCGCCGAGCGCCGCCCGCCCGTGGACAGCCCTCCACCGCCGCCCCCTGCCCAAATTGAGCCTCCAGCCACCACTACATCACCCCACTGAAGCTCGCCGACCCACCCAACGCCGCCCAGGACCACCGGAGCGCCGCCGCCCGCACTGTCGCCGCCGCCGCCGCCCCTGCTCGCCGTGGGCCGCTCGACCCCGACCTCCTCCGTCCAAGCCAAGCCCCTGAGCAGCTTCCCCACGCGCCACTGAAGCTCGCTAACCGGACCAGGCCGCCCCAAGCCCGCCGGAGCACCGCCGTCGACGCGCGCCACCGCCGCCGCCGCCTCTGCTCCAACGCCGGCGAGCTATTCCCGGCCGTCCCCCACCTGAACAACACCCCCACGAGGTAGCCCTCGCACCCCTGAACCTTCCCCGACCCTCACCCCTCGCCGCCGGCGAGCCCCTCGCCGGAATTTCGGCCGGCCGCCGTACCCGAGCCGCCTGAGGACCCAATTGCAAGAATTTAAATCTTTAGAAGGGTCTGCGCGTAAGATTCAAGGACCCAGTTGTAAAAGAAAGTTTCAAATCTAGATTCAAATTCAGTGAACTTGTAAAATTCGTATAAAATCGTAGAAAATTCAGAAAAATGCAAACTCAACTGTTATGGAATCCTTAGAAGAAACTCTACAACTTTTGTTACGAAACGTTTCTCAGGTTCTCAACATATTTTGCTCTACATTAAATGGAAGCTTTAATGCACTTATTTTGTACCCATTGTTGTAGATCAGTACTGATCCTAAATTTTGGGCAGTAAGCTAGTTGCTTGATGTTTAGGACTGTGTAAAAAGATCAGGCCCAAATTCCACCTCTAGCTGCACTGATTATTAAACTTAGTTTCATACCTTAAGTGGATACATATTTTTATCCCTGCAGTTAGGTTATGAATCACCTAATGAAACTTTTTCTGTACTGGTGTAATGGTATATAGATGCCAGAGAAAAATTGGGAGAATTTATATCTCGCAGGAACCTAATTATTTGATTTATGTGCTAATAACATACATTAAATCACGAAAATAGTATCTTAGCTTGGAAAATTCTCAAATGTTTACTAGGCGATACACTGTGGTAGAGGTTGCTGTGTAAAAAGTTCCATGGACAAAAACCCTGTGTAGGGTCCTGTAAAAATAAATCCTTGAATAACCTAGGTGTGTAATGTCATATTTTCTATGATCTGAATACTGCATAATAAATCCTACAAAAATTACAGTAGCCCCTGCATGCTTAAATGAAAGCTCTGTAAAAATCTTAGACTCAGATGTTGCACCATTTGTCCTGTACAAAAAGAACAAAAGTCTAACAGCCACTATGTAATATATTTTTCATAATTAATCTGTTACATAAAATTGTCTGAAAATTTTACAGTAAGCACATCTTTCCCCAATGCCCCTAAATCAAAAATTTCATGACCAGAAACTATCCACTGTAGTACTTACACTTAAATCATGTCGATTACCATTACCACGACTTAAACTTGTGCATCCATGTAGAATCGATGACTCTCGCCGACGGAACTTACGAGCTGGTGCCCACGTCCGAGAGTGAGCAGCGTGAAGCTCAAGCAAATCTAACTGAAGCTCTTGAAGACCCGAGCCCAAATTCGGAAGAGCCACAAGCTAACTGCGAAGGCAAGCCCCGGAGCATAACCCATTTCTTTCCTAAATTATGCAACTCATTACTCTCTGCTTGTGCATTAAGTTTATAGGAGTTGAATGAAAACTTAGTTGCATGATGTTAGGAACCCATGCTTGAAAACTAGACGTAAGGTTCGATAGAATGCTGTGCTAATAGGACTCCGGTAAAAGCCGAGTGATTTCCTGTCACTCGCGAGAAAATAGGAGTTGAATGTTTACTACACGCTGCAATCATAAGGACACGGACGGGCTATGGAACGATGGTTACGATTGAGGCCCGTCTGTCTAGTGAAAAATGCTAAGGCCGCAGGGTGTGGTAGTGATGGTTAAGTCTTTGAACGTACTAAACACATGCCGAGATTATGGGAATCGGTAAGCTTAACTACCTGGTTGGCCCGGCAAGGGGACGGCATCCTACCCTTTGAACTTCGGTCCCATGTGCATATGGCGAGTGCAGAGAGTGGTCACGACCCGGCGCCGAACCATGGCGTGGGGCTCTTGTACTCTCGAAGGGTAGCCCCGATCCACGACCCGGAAAGAAAGGGGAAAAGTTGCACGTGTGACTCTAGGGAGTAACCACGTGACGTGTGTTTGGGTTTCCCTTGCAAGGTTAAGAAATTCGATTCGAATCGTCCGTTTCTCACGGCTATTGAGACTGCTTAACCATTTTTACCCACAGAGTAAGAAGAGGAACAATGAGGATGAATGAACTGGTTGGATGAAAATTTAATGCTTCACCATGTATGCTTTTGGATAGCTGCTTATCTAGAACGGTTAATGAAACTAGAATTCTTGAGCTAAAAGTTGAAAGTAAGGACCCACCTGTAGAAGCTTTTCGGCAAAACAAACCCCTGAGCCAAAAAGCCTTGCATGTCTAGAGTCGGTGGAGTAGATTCCACTACACGGGTAAGTCTTGCTGAGTATTAGTATACTCAGCCTTGCTTGTGGCTCGTTTTCAGGTGAGACCTTTGAAGACATGATTGCTAGCTTGACTTGGCCCTGCACTCTTCCCCCTGGTTGATCGGTGGAATGGGATACGCCCCCGTCCAACGGAGATAATGCCGAGTGATGTCTCGTACGAGCTTCATCGAGACATCCTTATCGTCGAGTAGCTTTCGTTGTTTTATTTTCCGCTGCAACTTAAACTCTGAAGAACGTCTTAGTATGATCATTGAAGTATTTGGTTTCTAAACTCCAAACTTGGTCTGTAATATTTACTTATGATAATGTTGTAATATTTGCTGGAATGTGGTATTCTCTGGGCTCATCGTCGCATGAGCATTTGTATGTATGGCATTCGATCCGCCCTACCGTGGTTGTATCAGGAGGTTATACCCGACAGACCAGTGGATTACTCCGTTTGAAGTGTAAGGTTAATCGAGATTGCCTTAATGGTGATGGTTAATACACTTGAGCCGGATTAATTCAGGTGGTTCTGCCACAATACCCTAAACGAAGTCTGCAACAACTCCGTCTTCCACAGGCGATGACTGGTGAATGCAAGCCTAGAACTCCTTGAAGTCGTCGAAGACCTCCTCTTCAAAGTTCTCTTCTGAACAGCAGTTGGGCAAGGGTGAGTACTCTTATGGTTGGTACTCAGCAAGTGGGGGAGAATATGCAAGGCCATCAAGGATAGGCTAAGGTTTACAGTAGTTAGCACTTTTAGTTGGTCAAGTTTTATTAGCAAGCACCTATTAACTAGATTTAAGTTTGTACCATCCCACTTAAGCAAAAATATAAAGGTACCAACAACATAAACATAAACAAAGAACCACAAGTTAATTAATCTTCAAGTTTCATTATCATGTGAGGGTAAAAGCCACTCCTAACCGTGAGCACGTCTGTTATAACAGTTTTACACTCTGCAGAGGTTGTACAATTTTCTAACAAATCATGTTCCCAAGAGTCGCCCGGGTTTGCAAGGCCCTTAAACACTTCCGAGGTGAGTGGCGAGGGGTACACTACGAAGCCTTTACAAAGACATGTCGAGAGCTAGGCAGCCCGCTAGAGTTTCGGTAGCAGTGTGGTCCATAAACCTCCCTAATGTTCAGCTCCTTAGCAAAGGCCGCTACCCCAAGAGGACTGGGCTATGATCCCTATAACTAACCCCCTTCTTTCCCTTCTGGTAAGGCCACCCGCTAACTACACATCTAATTAATTGGCTAAGGTCAGAGCCATGTGACTTTGTGGTTGCACTGTTTACTTGGGTGGTTCTCCATGTTCCCATTAAACAAAGTTGATCTTGCATTAACGAGATATAACAACAACATAAAGCGCGAACATTAATTTCATAAGAGTAAACCAGCATCATTCCCAAAGTTTGCAACTAAGCGTGACTACCCAACATGAATAGTAAACCCTGGTGATTCAAGGCTTTGGGTAAAAGACTAGGTATGTCCTTAGCATACGTGACCCATCAAGTTTATGCAAAGCAACATTAAAGTAAAGTGAATTATCATGCTATTTTTGTGATAGAATAGAATATGCAGGGGAGGGAAGTCCACTTGCCTTCCACAAAAAGCTGCTGGTTCTCTTCCTCGAAAACTTGCTCTTGATCTTGCTCGAACGGCATATCGTCTACACGATCACACAAACAAGCATACACAAACAAATAAGAAACAGTACAACAGAGAGCAAAATGATGATAATGTTGTGGTTCATGATGCAAGGATCGCGTGAGCGCAAGAATCGCTGAAATCGGAGTTGAAACGATGAAGATATGGCTAAAACAGTGATCCAAGGACCTAACTGCGAGAGGTTTGAACTTGAAGGGGCTAGATCTGAAGAAATCAGGGGCTAAAACACAATTAAACCTTAAACAGAGGGCCCTGGGTGCAAAACTAGAGGTCCTGTATGGCGGTTGCTAAATCTAGAAAGGTCAGGGGCCTAAACAGAAAAGAAAGGACTTAAATCTAATTACTTTTCAACAGATCTGGACCGCGGGTTGATTCCTGAAGAACCTAGGGGCTTTTCTGCAAAGGTTCCAGAGGCAGCTAGGGTTGGGCTCGGTTGGGCGGATCTGATTCGTTGGATCACGATCCGACGGCGGTGGCTGTGCAGCTTGGCTTGGGCGTGGCTTGGCAGCTAAGGCTCAGCTCAGATCCGATCTAGGCCCTTGGATCTGGATCGGATGGCAGGGTGATGGTTGGGGTGGCTCGGGTCGGCTTGGCAGGCGGCGCTGGGCGCCGGCGACGAGCGGAGATGGCGGCGCCTTACCGGAGTTGGCCGAAATGGCGCTCTGGGTCTCGGTTCTGGACGGGTTCTAACCGGGGATGGAGAGGGCTGTGACAACCCTGGTAATTAAAATTCCGAAATCAATGTCATTAGCCTAACTCTATGTGTTAAACCAACTAATGAGAGGGTGGAAAGAATTTAAAACGGGTTCAGTTGGAATTCAAATTAAATTTGGGCACATTTGGGCACATTTGAAACTTTTAAAATAACTTTAAAACCATAAGCCAAATGAGATTTTGCCTGAAACCAAAGTTGTAGAACTTTTTATTTTGAACAACTTTCGTGTCCAAAAGTTTTCGAAATTCAAATCAGAAAGAGGAGAAAACGCCCTGTTTGCACCCAGCCCCCTAAACTTTTTCGAATTTTTGCATTTCGGTCCCTGGCGCCTCCCCCTCTGCTCTGCCGCGCCGCGCGCGCTCGCCCGCCCGCCGCGCGCCAGGTGGCCGGCGTCGCCTGACCGGCGCGAGGCGCCAGGCCAGTGGCCGCCGCGCCACCCCGCCACGGCCAGCTTTCCCCCGCCCCGACGCCGCGCCGCCCAGTCCCCGCCCGCGCGTGCTGCCGCGCCCCGGCTGCCGCCCGCTCGCCCAGTGGCCGCGCTCCGCCGTGCCGCCCCGGCCCCCGCGCCCCACCAGTCGCCGCGCCTGCCCTCCGCCCGAGCCGCTGCCGCTGCTGCTTTCCCACCCCGCGCCCGGCACTATCTCACCGCGCCCACGCCACAATCGCGGCCGCCCAGTCACCGCGCCCGCTCGCCGCACGCCGCGCCGGCGTTCTGCCGCCGCCCGCCGCGCCCAGTGCACGCCGCTGCCGCGCCCCGCCCCGCGCGTCACCCAGGCATCTCCACGCCCCCTCCTGTCCCTACAAAAACGCCACCCCGACCGCCCGCGCGAAGCCCCGCCACCAGAACGCCTCGCCGCGCCATCGCCGCCGCCGAGCACCACCCGCCCGTGGGCAGCCCTCCACAGCCGCCCACTGCCCAAACCGAGCACCCAGCCACCACTACATCACCTCACCGCAGCTCGCCGACCCGCCCAACGCCACCCAGAGCCACCGGAGCACCGCCGCCCGCGCTGCCGTCGCCGCCGCCGCCCCTGCTCGCCGTGGACAGCACGACCCCGACCCCCTCCGTCCAAGCCGAGCCCCGGAGTAGCTTCCCCACGCGCCACTGAAGCTCACCGACCGGACCACGCCGCCCCAAGCCCGCCGGAGCACCGCCGTCGACGCGAGCCGCGCCGCCGCCGCCTCTGCTCCAACGCCGGCGAGCCCTTCCCGGCCGTCCCCCACCTGAACAACACCCCCACAAGGTAGCCCTCGCACCCCTGAACCTTCCCCGACCCCCGCCCCTCGCCGCCGGCGAGCCCCCTCGCCGGAATTTCGGCCGGCCGCCGCACCCGAGCCGCCGAGGACCCAATTGCAAGGATTTAAATCTTTAGAAGGGTCTGAGCGCAAGATTCAAGGACCTAGTTGTAAAAGAAAATTTCAAACCTAGATTCAAATTCAGTGAACTTGTAAAATTCGTATAAAATTGTAGAAAATTCAGAAAAATGCAAACCCAACTGTTCTGGGATCCTCAGAACAAACTCTACCACTTTTGTTAAAAATTTTTCTCAGAATCTCAAAATATTTCGCTCTACAGTAAATAGAAGCTTTAATGGACATATTTTATACCCACTGTTCTAGAGCAATGCTGACCCTGAAGTTTGGGCAGTGAATTAGTTGCTGGATGATTAGGACTGTGTAAAAAGATCAGACCCAAATTCCATCTCTAGCTCTGCTGTTTGTTAAACTTAGTTTTAATTCATGTGTAAATGGAATGTTTTATCCCTGTAGTTAGGTGATGAGTCACCCATTGAAATTTTTCCTATGCTAATGTATTGGTAACTAGAAGCCAGAGAAAAATTAGGAGAATTTTTATCTCACAGTAACCCACTTATTTGATTTATGTGCTAATAACATACATTAAATCAAGAAAATAGTACCTTAGTTTGGAAAATCCCCAAATTATTACTGGGAGTTACACTAGGGTAGTGGTTGCTGTGTAAAAAGTTTCATGGACAAAAACCCTATGTAGGGTCCTGTAAAAATGAATCTTTAAAAAGCCTAGGTGTAGAATGTCATATTTTCTATGCTCTGAATACTGCATAATAAATCCTACAAAAATTACAGTAGCTTCTGCATGCTTAAGTGAAAGCTCTGTAAAAATCTTAGACTCATTTGTTACACCAGTTGTTCTGTACAAAAAGAACAAGTGTCTAACAGCAACAATGAAATCTATTTTTCGGAATTAATCTGTTACATAAAATTGGCTGAAAATTTTGCAGTAAGCACACCTTTCCTTGATGTGCCTCAATCCAAAATTTCATGACCAGAAATTATCCCTTGTAGTAATGACTCTCAAATCGTAATCAAGTGCTATTTCCACGACTTAAACTGTGCACTCATGTAGAATCGACGACTCTCGCCGACGGAACCTACGAGCTGGTGCCCGCGTCCGAGAGTGAACAGCGCGAAGCTCAAGCAAATCTAACTGAAGCTTTTGAAGACCCGAGCCCGAGTTCGGAAGATCCCCAAGCGAACTGCGAAGGCAAGCCCCGGAGCATAACCCATTCTTTTCGAAATTATGCAACGCATTACTCTTTGCTTGTGCATTAAGTTTATAGGAGTTGGATGAAAACTTAGTTGCATGATGTCAGGGACCCTTGCTTGGAAAACTAGATGTAAGGTTCGATAGAATGCTGTGCTAATAGGACTCCGGTAAAAGTCGAGTGATTTCCTGTCACTCGCGAGAAAATAGGAGTTGAATGACTACTACACGCTGCAATCATAAGGACACGGACGGGTTATGTAACGATGGTTACGATTGAGGCCCGTCTGTCTAGTGAAAAATGGTAAGGCCGCAGGGTGTGGTAGTGATGGTTAAGTCTTTGAACGTACTAAACACATGCCGAGATTATGGGAATCGGTAAGCTTAAGTACCTGATTGGCCCGGCAAGGGGACGGCATCCTACCCTTTGAACTTCGGTCCCATGTGCATATGGCGAGTGCAGAGAGTGGTCACGACCCGGCGCCGAACCGTGGCGTGGAGCTCTTGTACTCTCGGAGGGTAGCCCCGATCCACGACCCGGAAAGAAAGGGGAAAAGTTGCACGTGTGACTCTAGGGAGTAACCACGTGACGTGTGTTTGGGTTTCCCTTGCAAGGTTAAGAAATTCGATTCGAATCGTCCGTTTCTCACGGCTATTGAGACTGCTTAACCATTTTTACCCACAGAGTAAGAAGAGGAACAATGATGATGAATGAACTGGTTGGATGGAAAATTTGATGTTTCACCATGTATGCATTAGATAGCTGCTTACCTAGACTGGCTAACGAAACTAGAATCTTGAGCTAAAAGTTGAAAGTAAGGACCCACTTGTAGTTGCTTTTCGGCAAAACAAACCCCCGAGCCAAAAAGCCTGGCATGTCTAGAGTCGGTGGAGTAGTTCCCACTACTCGGGTAAGTCTTGCTGAGTATTAGTATACTCAGCCTTGCTTGTGACTCGTTTTCAGGTGAACCCTTTGAAGACATGATTGCTAGCTTGACTTGGCCCTGCACTCTTCCCCCTGGTTGGTCGGTGGAATGGGATGCGCCCCCGTCCAACGGAGATAAGGCCGAGTGATGTCTCGTACGGGCTTCATCGAGACATCCTGTATCGTCGAGTAGTTTCCGTTGTTATTTCCGCTGCAATTTACCTCTGAAGAACTTATTTATGTCAATTGAAGTACTTGTTTTCTAAACTCAGAATTAGGTCTGTAATACTTACTTATGCTAATGATGTAATATTTGCTGGAATGTGGTATTCTCTGGGCTCATCGTCGCATGAGCATTTGTATGTACGGCGCTCGATCCGTTCACCGTGGTTGTATCGGGAGGTTATACCCGACAGACCAGTGGATTACTCCGTTTGAAGTGTAAGGTTAACCGAGGATGCCTTAATGGTGATGGTTAATACACTTGAGTCGGATTAATTCAGGTGGTTCTGCCACAGCTGGTATCAGAGCCGTAACTGGTGCCACAGCTGGCAACAGCGGACACTAGAGCCGAAATACATACGCCAGAGAATGCTACAAGCCTTAAAAACTCATTTTACTAAAACTTGACTAGACGGTTGTGTTGCGAAATGCGTTGGTACGTTAAGGATGGTGCCTAGTTCGTAAAGCCCTATGGGATTATGGGAAAGTTACTAGGTGGCTATCTAACTTCTATATGTATTATCAACTGACTTCCAGCACATTATTTTCTGTCAAAACTTACTTTCATGCACAACCGACCCTAAATTCTGTAACGACGCACTCGTCGCTAAGGTAAGAAGGTAAGGATCCTCAGCCAACTGAGGGAGCTTGGCCTTCCTGTCGGTGATGCGAACCGAACGCTGCCCTCAAGCAGTGGCTTACTTGAGGTGCTGCCAATATGACAACTGTTAGTTGGACATATTGGGAGTAGAAGGTTCGGCGCAGGGTATGGCGATCGCTGTTCATACCCCCGTCTCATGACGGTACCCCCGTGAATACGCTATCTCGATAGCGTATGTTAACGTCGTCTGTACGGCGGAAATTGTACAGATATCGTTTCTATAAGTAAACGGTAATGAATACGGACGGTTTCATGAGTGCTGGCATGAAAGGTTCATGATATATAAATGCTTGTCGATTTTCTGCAGGTACACTAACCGCGATTACGATAAGTTAAGGAACGATTAGAAAGACTCGACTAGCTATTATAGCGAGAGCCGTATTGTGTAAGCCACCGAAACTATCTTCGTAAGACCAAAGCTATTTGGCGATTATTTTATTTTGTGAGGACGAATAGGACGTGCATACATCATGAACATGTGTATCTGAAATCAAAAATGCGTTGTGTGAGAGTGGAAAGGTTCCTGCGTATCTAAGCATGGTTGCATAAGGATTATCTAGGGAAAACTGTCCCGGATCTGCCACGACCGAAAAGAGCGAATTATTGACCAAAGAAAATAACCATTTCTGATAAAGTTCATGTTGAAGAAATTGTTCCAAATCTTGTGCCCTATCTTCTGTTCAAAAATGAAAAATTCTGAACTTATGGATAATAAGAAATAACCGAAACCTCGAAATGTCAGAATTCTGTCCGGAATAAGCACTTCTGCCTCTTAAATTTTTAGGCCCCCTTCCTGCGGTTTTCTGCAAAAGAGTACAACACAAAACTTGTTCCAAATTTATCCCAGAAGCTGCTGTGAAAATTTGGTAAATTTTGGCTGGGTAGATTTTCCCTGGTGCACGAAACTCTAGCCTTCTGTTCACTGAAAATTCTGGGTAGACAGTAAGGTAAAACCTGAAAAGAAAGACCATCTTAGAGACCCAATTAGTTCTGGAGTTGACTAGAAAAGTTGTTCACAAATACCTTAGGAGTGACCTGGTGAAATTTGAGAATTTTTGGACGAGAACTGTGGGAGTTATGATTATTTTTGCACACTATACAGAATCTGTCCTTGTGCTGCTCACAGTTTTCGCTATCTCACAACAGTTTTCGCTATCTCACTCCATTTGATCTTTTGTTCAGATGGCCGAGCCTGTTGAGATGATGGTGAATGAGGATGGACGCGTGCACTCGCAGTGTCTCCACTGGGAGGGCTTTCCCTCTATTTTGTGGGATGTTCTGCGTACCGCGGGCTATCTAATTCCCCCACGTTACGCCGGACTGGAGTTTGCAGAAAATGGAGTTACCCAGTGCCGTGTCAACGTGACTATCTTTCCGCACCCGCTACACCCGGAGTGGCCCGCCTTGGAGCTTGAGGCTGTTGGTCGCCGTTTGGCCGATACTTGGGAGCTTGCAGCCATGAGGGCGCTCACCACATTTTGTGCGCAGCGTCCCGAGGTTGTCACACTCACTCCCATTGGATTGTTTCCTGCTGCCCAGGACAACGACCCCTTTTGGCTCAACAGGGTGCAGCACGCACAGTATTTGGTAGACTTCCATGCCCAGGAGACTATCCATACCTCCGTGCGGTGCATGAGTGCACTCTACCGGCTTTAGACTCTCCAGAGTCAGGCACTCGAGCAGCTCACTGATCTTGCTCAGGCCTACCATATGATGGCAGATACCAGGGATGAGCAGATAAAGGAGCTCAGTCAGGATCTTGAGGACAGAGATGCTCAGATTGGCCAACTTGAGGGCCAAATCCAGGAGCAGGACACTCTCATGGGTGAGAGAGATACCACGATAGCACAGTTGGAGGAGCAGCTCCATGATCTGAACCTTGAGTTGGAGGATGCTAATGAGCATATTCAGTGGCATCACGATCAGAATGACCATCCCCATGAGGACGACATGGAGGAGGATGAGGAGGAGCCAGAGGAGATTGATGGTATCTCAGGTATGGATTTCGAGGGTGAGGTACCACAGGCACCTCAGATGGGAGCCCACTCTCCGGCTCACAGCGAGTCGTCTGTCAACGACTTGGATGATTTCTAGAGGACGACCTAGGAGGACTTTTGCACATACTCCTCGATAGGGTAGCCTAACTTTTGGCAAGTGTTGTAATAGGCTAACTAGGAGTTGAGTAACTCTTTTGTGTTGGGTACACCTGAACCATGTGGATACCCTCAGCCTGTAAGGAACGGCGATAAAACTTGGTGATTTCGTTGTAAGTTGGTAAACGATGGAATCCACAATCGCTGAGACTTGTCGGAATTTTTACCCATGTCTCCTTGCATTTCTTGGCTGAGTGTTGAATACCAGACTTGTGCTAAATTTTGTGATCTAGGTTCTCACAAAAATTCAGCATCATTGGACCTCGCTAGTTTAAGATATAGACGGAACCGTACCGGTCAATCTGCTGAAAAACAGCTAAGACAGCAAGACAAAGGACGAGCTTTTCGACCGCCTTAGCCATAGTTCTAGCACCGAAGTAAATACCAAAGTGGTGCAGTCCTAAATTCTCTGACTACCACAAATGTTTGAGATGTTTTGGATGGACCCACAGCAGGCTATGATTTTTCTCGTAGCAAACAGAGATTCTGTCCATACTTCTAGCTCAGACTTCGGAAGTCTATGACTACACCAATTATTTATGAATCAAGGAAGTAATATGGATCGCGTTGCTAATGGTAACCTTTCACGTTTCAGATGGTTGGATCAACACGTGGCAACCCCGAGGGTTTTGGTGCCGGTGGCAGCCGCTCGCGACAATCGCCACCACCCCCGCCCAGTTTGGTGGAAGTGATGGCCGCTCAAACCGAGCTGCTGCGTCAGATTGTGCAAGGGCAACACCAGCAGAGAGGTGGGCACAATGCTCACCAACCACAGGCTGCAGGATACACGGATTTCCTGGGGACTCAGCCTCCCTTGTTCCATAAGACCGAGGAACCCCTGGACGCAGATGCATGGATTCGCACCATAGAATCCAAGTTCACACTACTTGTGGCCCCATGCTCAGAGGCCAACAAGGCCCGTTTTGCCGCGCAACAGCTTCGCGGTACCGCTCGACTGTGGTGGGACCACTATTTTGCGATGCTCCCGGCTGACCATGTGGTCGACTGGAATGAATTCAAGACCGCGTTCCGGGCACATCATATCCCCGAGGGTCTCATGGAGAGAAAGTTGAACGAGTTCCTGGCACTCACCCAAGGCACCCGCACCGTGTTGCAGTACGCCCAGGCGTTCAACAACCTATGCCAATATGCAGGCTATCACGCTGATACGGATGCCAAGAAGCGTGATCGTTTCCGCCGAGGTCTGAATACCAAGCTCAAGGAACGTCTGAACCTAGCCAGGGCTGACACCTACAATGAGTTGGTCAATATGGCCATTACCCAGGAGGACTGTATCATGGCACACCGGGCAGAGAAGAAGAGAAAGGCACCCGCAGGGCCATCAAGTGCCCAACCACCAAGGTATCGCATCGTGCAAAATACCGCACCTACAGCTCCACCAAGGGCCCCGCAGCCAGGTAGATGGATTGCCAGACCCCCACAGCAGCCAGGCATGGTACGACCCCCGATGCCTCCACAGAATGGTCCGAGGCCCATTCTTCAGCAGTCTCTTCGACCTAGCCCCGCAAATCGCTGTTTCAAATGCGGGAGTTCCAGCCACTTCGCACGCGAATGCCCTCAGCCTGGACAGCCCAACCAAGGTCAAGGATCCAACCCGAACGCTAAGAACAGGGGCAAGAGACAAACCCTGCAAGTCAAGCAAGGACGGATTAACTTCACCACGCTTGCAGAGCTTCCAGAAGGAGCCCCAGTAATGTCGGGTACATTCTCTATCCATAACAAGCCTGCCGTTATATTATTTGATTCTGGTGCATCGCATAGTTTCATAAGTGCAAAATTCGGTGCAAAAGTAGGCTTGGATGTTTGTCACACAAAAGGGTCATATATGATATCAACACCGGGTGGTAAAATTGCTTCAAACCAAATGGTCAGACAAGTACCAGTCAAATTGGGTAGTAAAACCATCGACACGGACCTTGTCCTTTTACCCCTTGACGGCATGGACATTATTTTGGGAATGAACTGGATGGCTATGCATGGAGTCACACTGGACCTTTCTTCCCGAGCCGTTGAGATAAATTCACCTAGTCACGGAGCCACTACCCTTTACCTACCATTCATAGATTGCACGAATTCCTGTGCTTATGAGATGGAAGGACTTAAGCTAGATGAGATTCTTGTGGTGAACGAGTACGCCGATGTTTTCCCGGATGACTTACCAGGAATGCCACCGGATAGGGATATCGAGTTCGTTATTGAGCTACAACCAGGCACTGCACCTATATCCAAGAGACCATATAGGATGCCCCCTAAGGAATTGGCCGAGCTGAAAATTCAACTCCAAGAACTACTGGACAAGGGTTTTATTCGCCCTAGCGCGTCACCTTGGGGATGTCCAGCCCTATTCGTAAAGAAGAAGGATGACAGTTTGAGATTATGTGTGGACTACCGACCTCTCAATGCGGTAACAGTTAAAAATAAATACCCACTTCCTCGCATCGATGTACTCTTCGATCAATTAGCTGGAGCCAGAGTCTTCTCAAAGATTGATCTTCGCTCGGGATATCATCAGATCAAGATTCGCCCGTGCGATATTCCTAAGACTGCCTTCTCCACACGATATGGACTATATGAATTTTTGGTCATGTCCTTTGGACTCACCAATGCCCCTACCTACTTCATGTATCTCATGAATTCGGTATTCATGCCCGAACTTGACAAATTCGTCGTAGTGTTCATCGACGACATTCTTATCTATTCCAAGGATGAGGAAGAGCATGCCAAGCACCTTCGCATTGTTCTTCAGCGACTCAGAGACCATCAGCTCTATGCTAAGTTTTCTAAGTGTGAATTCTGGTTGGATACTGTAAAGTTCTTAGGTCACACGATCTCCAGCGAAGGCATAGCTGTTGACCCCAGCAAGGTACAAGAGGTGATGGATTGGAAACCCCCTACCTCTGTTCATCAGATTCGCAGTTTTCTCGGCTTAGCCGGTTACTACCGTCGCTTCATCCCGGATTTCTCTCGAATCGCTAAGCCCATGACGGAACTATTGAAGAAGGAAGTAAAGTTTGTATGGAATGAGAAGTGTGAGGAAGCCTTCCACACTCTCAGAGAGCATCTGACTACGGCACCTGTGTTAGCTCAACCCGATAATACCAAGTCATTCGATGTGTATTGTGACGCATCAGGTACTGGTCTAGGATGTGTGCTTATGCAAGAGAATCGAGTGATTGCATATGCCTCACGAGCCCTTCGGCCCCACGAACAGAATTACCCCACGCATGACCTTGAGCTTGCAGCCGTCATTCACGCTCTGAAGATATGGAGACACTATCTCATGGGTACACAGTGCAATATCTACACGGATCATAAGAGTCTCAAGTACATCTTCACACAAGCCGATCTGAATATGAGACAACGAAGATGGCTAGAATTAATCAAAGATTATGACCTTGAAATGCACTATCACCCCGGTAAGGCTAATGTAGTCGCGGATGCACTAAGCCGCAAGTCCCATTGCCATTGCTTATCCATGGAGTCCTACCATGAGACATTATGTGCAGACATGAGGAAGCTGAATATGGACATGGTTTCCCAAGGCACTCTAGATCACATCTCAGTTGAGCCCACTCTTCACGACCAAATCGTCATGGCACAACTACATGATGAAGGAATCAAGATCATCAAACAAAAACTCTCTCTAGGTGAGGAGAAGTATAAGTGTTTCCGCCAGGACCATAAGGGAGTTCTATGGTTCGAAAGTCGTATAGTCGTTCCGAAGAATCGTGAACTCCGCAAGCAAATTCTTGATGAGGCACACCTCTCCAAATTCTCTATCCACCCCGGCAGTAGCAAAATGTATCAGGACCTAAGGCAAAACTTCTGGTGGACTAGAATGAGAAGGGAAATTGCTACGTATGTCTCGGAATGTGACACATGCCAGAGAGTAAAAGCTAGCCACTTAAAGGTGGCCGGTACACTTCAACCGTTACCTATACCATCATGGAAATGGGAAGACATAAGTATGGACTTCATCGTGGGATTACCAAACACTTCCCAGAAACATGATTCCATATGGGTTATCGTTGATAGACTCACGAAGACGGCACATTTTCTTCCGGTGCACACCACCTATTCTACCAAGAAATATGCCGATATTTACCTCGATCGTATTGTTTGCCTGCATGGAATACCTAAGACAATCATTTCCGATCGTGGTCCCCAGTTTGTAGCACGCTTTTGGGAACAACTGCAAACGTCTCTTGGTACTAAGCTGATTCGCAGCTCAGCATACCATCCGCAGACCGATGGACAAACGGAGAGAGTAAACCAAATTCTTGAGGACATGCTGAGAGCTTGTGTCATTCATTATGACAAGAATTGGGACAAATGCCTACCCCTGGCAGAGTTCTCATACAACAACAGCTACCAAACGAGTTTGAAAATGGCACCATTTGAGGCCCTGTACGGACGAAGGTGTCGAACCCCTTTGAGCTGGTCACAAACCGGAGAACGTAAAATAATTGGACCCGGCCTAGTAATCGAGGCAGAGGAGAAAGTAAAAGTAATACAAGCAAATCTTAAAGCCGCACAAGCCCGACAAAAGAGCTATTCTGACAAAAGGAGAAAGCCTCTAAAGTTCGAAGTTGGCGATCATGTCTATCTTCGAGTTTCACCAACCAAAGGAGTGCGAAGATTTGGGATCAAAGGCAAACTAGCTCCCCGTTATATTGGTCCTTACGAAATCATGGAGAGCTGCGGACCCGTAGCCTACAAATTACGACTGCCCCCTCAGCTCACGGCCACCCATGATGTCTTCCACGTATCTCAACTCAAGAAGTGTATTCGAGTCCCTACCGAGGTTGTGGAACAACAAGAAATATCGTTGGAACCCGATCTCTCGTATGTCGAACACCCAATTAAGATTCTGGATCAAAAGGAAAGAGAGACCAGGAAGAAAGTGATTAGAATGTATAAGATACAATGGAATCGCCACACGGAAGAAGAAGCCACCTGGGAAACGGAAAGCTACCTGAACCAACATTTCCCTGGGTTTCTGGTCTCAACCACTGGTATGTGCACCCACGCCCACACTAAGAATTACCGAATCTCGGGGCGAGATTCTTGTTAAGGGGGGAAGGCTGTGACAACCCTGGTAATTAAAATTCCGAAATCAATGTCATTAGCCTAACTCTATGTGTTAAACCAACTAATGAGAGGGTGGAAAGAATTTAAAACGGGTTCAGTTGGAATTCAAATTAAATTTGGGCACATTTGGGCACATTTGAAACTTTTAAAATAACTTTAAAACCATAAGCCAAATGAGATTTTGCCTGAAACCAAAGTTGTAGAACTTTTTATTTTGAACAACTTTCGTGTTCAAATGTTTTCGAAATTCAAATCAGAAAGAGGAGAAAACGCCCTGTTTGCACCCAGCCCCCTGAACTTTTTCGAATTTTTGCATTTCGGTCCCTGGCGCCTCCCCCTCTGCTCTGCCGCGCCGCGCGCGCTCGCCCGCCCGCCGCGCGCCAGGTGGCCGGCGTCGCCTGACCGGCGCGAGGCGCCAGGCCAGTGGCCGCCGCGCCACCCCGCCACGGCCGGCTTTCCCCCGCCCCGACGCCGCGCCGCCCAGTCCCCGCCCGCGCGTGCTGCCGCGCCCCGGCTGCCGCCCGCTCGCCCAGTGGCCGCGCTCCGCCGTGCCGCCCCGGCCCCCGCGCCCCACCAGTCGCCACGCCTGCCCTCCACCCGAGCCGCTGCCGCTGCTGCTTTCCCACCCCGCGCCCGGCACTATCTCACCGCGCCCACGCCACAATCGCGGCCGCCCAGTCACCGCGCCCGCTCGCCGCACGCCGCGCCGGCGTTCTGCCGCCGCCCGCCGCGCCCAGTGCACGCCGCTGCCGCGCCCCGCCCCGCGCGTCACCCAGGCATCTCCACGCCCCCTCCTGTCCCTACAAAAACGCCACCCCAACCGCCCGCGCGAAGCCCCGCCACCAGAACGCCTCGCCGCGCCATCGCCGCCGCCGAGCACCACCCGCCCGTGGGCAGCCCTCCACAGCCGCCCACTGCCCAAACCGAGCACCCAGCCACCACTACATCACCTCACCGCAGCTCGCCGACCCGCCCAACGCCACCCAGAGCCACCGGAGCACCGCCGCCCGCGCTGCCGTCGCCGCCGCCGCCCCTGCTCGCCGTGGACAGCACGACCCCGACCCCCTCCGTCCAAGCCGAGCCCCGGAGTAGCTTCCCCACGCGCCACTGAAGCTCACCGACCGGACCACGCCGCCCCAAGCCCGCCGGAGCACCGCTGTCGACGCGAGCCGCGCCGCCGCCGCCTCTGCTCCAACGCCGGCGAGCCCTTCCCGGCCGTCCCCCACCTGAACAACACCCCCACAAGGTAGCCCTCGCACCCCTGAACCTTCCCCGACCCCCGCCCCTCGCCGCCGGCGAGCCCCCTCGCCGGAATTTCGGCCGGCCGCCGCACCCGTGCCGCCGAGGACCCAATTGCAAGGATTTAAATCTTTAGAAGGGTCTGAGCGCAAGATTCAAGGACCTAGTTGTAAAAGAAAATTTCAAACCTAGATTCAAATTCAGTGAACTTGTAAAATTCGTATAAAATCGTAGAAAATTCAGAAAAATGCAAACCCAACTGTTCTGGGATCCTCAGAACAAACTCTACCACTTTTGTTAAAAAAGTTTCTCAGAATCTCAAAATATTTCGCTCTACAGTAAATAGAAGCTTTAATGGACATATTTTATACCCACTGTTCTAGAGCAATGCTGACCCTGAATTTTTGGCAGTGAATTAGTTGCTGGATGATTAGGACTGTGTAAAAAGATCAGACCCAAATTCCATCTCTAGCTCTGCTGTTTGTTAAACTTAGTTTTAATTCATGTGTAAATGGAATGTTTTATCCCTGTAGTTAGGTGATGAGTCACCCATTGAAATTTTTCCTATGCTAATGTATTGGTAACTAGAAGCCAGAGAAAAATTAGGAGAATTTTTATCTCACAGTAACCCACTTATTTAATTTATGTGCTAATAACATACATTAAATCAAGAAAATAGTACCTTAGTTTGGAAAATCCCCAAATTATTACTGGGAGTTACACTAGGGTAGTGGTTGCTGTGTAAAAAGTTTCATGGACAAAAACCCTATGTAGGGTCCTGTAAAAATGAATCTTTAAAAAGCCTAGGTGTAGAATGTCATATTTTCTATGCTCTGAATACTGCATAATAAATCCTACAAAAATTACAGTAGCTTCTGCATGCTTAAGTGAAAGCTCTGTAAAAATCTTAGACTCATTTGTTACACCAGTTGTTCTGTACAAAAAGAACAATTGTCTAACAGCAACAATGAAATCTATTTTTCGGAATTAATCTGTTACATAAAATTGGCTGAAAATTTTACAGTAAGCACACCTTTCCTTGATGTGCCTAAATCCAAAATTTCATGACCAGAAATTATCCCTTGTAGTAATGACTCTCAAATCGTAATCAAGTGCTATTTCCACGACTTAAACTGTGCACTCATGTAGAATCGACGACTCTCGCCGACGGAACCTACGAGCTGGTGCCCGCGTCCGAGAGTGAACAGCGCGAAGCTCAAGCAAATCTAACTGAAGCTTTTGAAGACCCGAGCCCGAGTTCGGAAGATCCCCAAGCGAACTGCGAAGGCAAGCCCCGGAGCATAACCCATTCTTTTCGAAATTATGCAACGCATTACTCTTTGCTTGTGCATTAAGTTTATAGGAGTTGGATGAAAACTTAGTTGCATGATGTCAGGGACCCTTGCTTGGAAAACTAGATGTAAGGTTCGATAGAATGCTGTGCTAATAGGACTCCGGAAAAAGTCGAGTGATTTCCTGTCACTCGCGAGAAAATAGGAGTTGAATGACTACTACACGCTGCAATCATAAGGACACGAACGGGTTATGTAACGATGGTTACGATTGAGGCCCGTCTGTCTAGTGAAAAATGCTAAGGCCGCAGGGTGTGGTAGTGATGGTTAAGTCTTTGAACGTACTAAACACATGCCGAGATTATGGGAATCGGTAAGCTTAAGTACCTGATTGGCCCGGCAAGGGGACGGCATCCTACCCTTTGAACTTCGGTCCCATGTGCATATGGCGAGTGCAGAGAGTGGTCACGACCCGGCGCCGAACCGTGGCGTGGAGCTCTTGTACTCTCGGAGGGTAGCCCCGATCCACGACCCGGAAAGAAAGGGGAAAAGTTGCACGTGTGACTCTAGGGAGTAACCACGTGACGTGTGTTTGGGTTTCCCTTGCAAGGTTAAGAAATTCGATTCGAATCGTCCGTTTCTCACGGCTATTGAGACTGCTTAACCATTTTTACCCACAGAGTAAGAAGAGGAACAATGATGATGAATGAACTGGTTGGATGGAAAATTTGATGTTTCACCATGTATGCATTAGATAGCTGCTTACCTAGACTGGCTAACGAAACTAGAATCTTGAGCTAAAAGTTGAAAGTAAGGACCCACTTGTAGTTGCTTTTCGGCAAAACAA
Source organism: Panicum miliaceum (assembly GCA_032594955.1). Lineage (NCBI taxonomy): Eukaryota > Viridiplantae > Streptophyta > Magnoliopsida > Poales > Poaceae > Panicum > Panicum miliaceum. The sequence continues at coordinate 28,494,719 of CM064060.1, forward strand.
ACCCCCGAGCCAAAAAGCCTGGCATGTCTAGAGTCGGTGGAGTAGTTCCCACTACTCGGGTAAGTCTTGCTGAGTATTAGTATACTCAGCCTTGCTTGTGACTCGTTTTCAGGTGAACCCTTTGAAGACATGATTGCTAGCTTGACTTGGCCCTGCACTCTTCCCCCTGGTTGGTCGGTGGAATGGGATGCGCCCCCGTCCAACGGAGATAAGGCCGAGTGATGTCTCGTACGGGCTTCATCGAGACATCCTGTATCGTCGAGTAGTTTCCGTTGTTATTTCCGCTGCAATTTAACTCTGAAGAACTTATTTATGTCAATTGAAGTACTTGTTTTCTAAACTCAGAATTAGGTCTGTAATACTTACTTATGCTAATGATGTAATATTTGCTGGACTGTGGTATTCTCTGGGCTCATCGTCGCATGAGCATTTGTATGTACGGCGCTCGATCCGTTCACCGTGGTTGTATCGGGAGGTTATACCCGACAGACCAGTGGATTACTCCGTTTGAAGTGTAAGGTTAACCGAGGATGCCTTAATGGTGATGGTTAATACACTTGAGTCGGATTAATTCAGGTGGTTCTGCCACAAGGGCGGCACAACGAAGGCAGTGGGGACGACCATGCGGCGGCCGGAGACCGGCGGGACATGGCGGCGGGCCGAGCAAGAGCTCCTGCGAGTGATTGTGGCCGCGGCAGAGCGAGAGAAGGAGGGGAAACGGGGCTGGGGGTGCTCTCACCACCTCGAGGAACTCCGGCGAGGGTTGAAGGCGGCGGAGTCGAGGTGGAACGGCGAGTCGACGTCGAGGTGCGGTTCGGGGCGGAGATGGATGCCGACGAAGAATTCCTCAGTGCGGTGCAGCTGGAAGAGGTGGCTGATGGGTCGGCGACGGTGCTCCTCCGAGGAAGAAGTTCCGGCGAGAGTCGTGGTCGGCGAGGAGGCTGCGGAGTGGGAGGTCGACGACGCAGCAGCAACAACGGGCTCGGACTCGGGAAACGGCAGCGCTGCGCGAGCTCGGGCGTAGTGTGGAATGGAGAGTTGGGGGCGCTGGAGCTCGGGCTCAGGTTTTATAGGGGACAAGAGGGAGCGGAGCGGCAGGGGAGGGACAGCGGCGGCTCACGCGGCGGCCGGGGATGGCGGCCGTGATTGGCGCGGGCGAAATGGGGGCTGGTCGCACAGGCGCGTGCCGCGGCCATCAAGGTTGAGCTGGTGACGCTGGAAGGAAGGGTGGCAGGCGCGGGCAGCCGGCACAGGCGGGATCCGCGGCGAGGCAGGAAAGGAAAGAGGGGAGCCGAAGGTAGGAGACGACGCCGACAGGCGGGCCCGGCGTGTCAGAGAAAGAGGGGGGTGAGGGAGAGGAGAGATGTGGCGGGTTGGGCCGGTTGGGGTTTTGGGCCGCGGGTGAGAAAAAGAAAAGGGGAGGGGAGAGAGGTTTGGGCCGGCTGGGAAAAAAAGAAAAGGAGTGGAGGAACTGGGCTGGGCTGGAAAAGGAAGAGAGAAGAGAGAGAGAGAGAGAGAGATGCATGCTTGCTTTTATTTTGTTATTTTCATAAAATATTTTCAGAAATTTATTTTCTACATTTTGGGTGTTACAAAACCTACCCCCCTTAAAGAGAATCTCGTCCTCGAGATTTGGGAGGATTAAAGAACAGCTGAGGGAATTCTGCAATCAGTTCATCTTCTCTTTCCCAAGTAGTAACTGCTCCTCAAGCACTCTCAAACACTTCTTTAACTTTGATACATGAAACACGTCATGGACATCTAACAATCGTGCGGGTAATTCCAGTTGATATGCCACTTCACCTTTCCTTTCCAGGATCTGAAAAGGACCAATATAACGAGGTGACTACTTTCCTTTCACTTTGAATCTACAGAGACCCCTAATGGGTGATACCTTCAGATACACAAAGTCTCCAACCTCAAATGTCAATTCCCTTCTCCGTGTGTTAGCATAACTTTTCTATCGTAACTGAGCAGTCTTGAGATTATCTTGGATTATCTGGACTTGTCTTTCCGCCTCTTGAAGAATCTCTGGCCCAAAGACCTGACTTTCTCCTGTCTGACTCCAATATAATGGTGTTCTGCATTTTCTCCCATATAAAGCTTCAAATGGGGCCATCTTGAGACTTGCCTGATAACTATTATTGTAGGAGAATTCTGCATATGGCAAGCTTCTATCCCAATTGCCTCCATGCTTTAGGGCACATGCTCTCAACATATCCTCTAATACTTGATTCGTTCGCTGAGTCTGACCGTCTGTTTGTGGATGATATGTGGAACTGAAATTGAGCTTTGTATCCATGGATTCATGTAACTTCTGCCAGAAACGTGACATGAACTGAGTACCTCGATCAGACACTATCTTCTTTGGAACACCATGCAGACACACAATTCGTGACATGTACAGTTCTGCTAACTTGGCTCCAGTGTATGTTGTTTTGACTGGGATGAAATGTGCAACTTTCGTCAGTCTGTCCACAATAACCCATATCGAGTCGTAACCATCATGAGTGCGGGGTAACCCTACTATGAAATCCATACCAATTTCTTCCCATTTCCATCTAGGTACTTTCAACGGCTGGAGTAAACCTGCTGGTCTCTGGTGTTCTACTTTCACTCTTTGGCACACATCACACAAAGCCACTGGAGCTGCTACATCTCTTTTCAAAACATACCACTAGTACTTCTCTTTCAAGTCTTGATACATCTTGGTACTTCCAGGATGAATGGAATAAGCGGAATCATGTGCCTCCTTCAGAATGAGTTCACGAAGGTGATCAATTTTAGGTACACAGATCCTCTTTCTGAACCAAACAGTTCCTTGCTCATCTTCGGTGAAATCCGGAGTCTTGCCTAAACCAATTTGAATCTTGATCTCTTTGATCTTAGCATCTGTCAACTGCCCCTTTTTGATCTCTTGCTCTAACGTAGGTTCCATCTCCATAGTCATGGCTTCCGCCTGTGTGACAACTCCCAGGTTCAAACGTGCCAGCTCCCAACACAATTCCTGAGGCATCAATCGAGCAATCATCATATTAGCCTGTCCTTTCCGGCTTAGGGCGTCTGCCACAACATTTGCCTTGCCAGGATGATACTGAATATCCAAATCATAGTCTTTGGTTAATTCTAGCCATCTGCGCTGTCTTAGGTTAAGATCCTGTTGCGTGAAGATGTACTTCAGACTCTTATGGTCAGTGAAGATCTGACACTTGTTTCCGATCATGTAGTGCCTCCAAATCTTCAATGCGTGCACGATGACAGCCAATTCCAAGTCATGGGTAGGATAGTTCTGCTCATGCTTTCTCAACTGCCTTGAAGCATAGGCCACAACTTTGCCTTCTTGCATTAACACACATCCAAGACCCATCCGTGAAGCATCACAATACACATCAAACCCTTTGTGGATATCCGGCATTATCAACACAGGAGCAGTGGTCAATCTTGTTTTTAGCTCTTCAAAACACTTCTGACATGCAGCATCCCACTTAAATTCTTTCCCTTTTTCCAACAAAGAAGTCATGGGTTTCACAATCTTTGAGAATCCTTTAATGAATCTGCGGTAGTAACCTGCAAGTCCGAGGAAACTTCTGATTTCAGGCACAGTCTTCAGTGGATTCCAATTCAGAACATCCTGAACTTTACTCGGGTCTACTGCAATTCCTCCATCTGTGATAACATGCCCAAGGAAGGAAACTTTTCTCATCCAAAAGTCACATTTGCTCAGCTTGGCATATAACTAATTCTCTCGGAGTTTCTGTAACACTATCTTCAAGTTCTCTTCATGTTCTTCCTCGTTCTATGAATACACCAAGATGTCATCAATGAACACAACCACAAACTTGTCAAGATATTCCATGAAAACCTTGCTCATCAGGTACATGAAGTATGCTGGAGCGTTGGTCAATCCAAATGACATCACGGTGAACTCGTACAGACCATATCTGGTTGTGAATGTTGTCTTGGGTATATCTTCTGGTCGGATCCTTAACTGATGATAGCCTGATCTCAGATCAATCTTGGAGAAAACCTTGGCACCTCCCATCTGATCAAACGAATCTTCAATTCTGGGCAGTGGATATTTATTCTTGATCGTCACATCATTCAGTGACCTGTAGTCTACACACATCCTTCTGCTGCCATCCTTCTTATCGACAAAGATCACTGGTGCTCCCCACGGGGACGAGCTGGGATAGATAAATCCCATAGCTAACATTTCTTCTATCTGTTTCTTTAGTTCACTCAGATCTTTAACATCCATTCTATAGGGTCTTTTAGAGATAGGTGCAGTACCAGGTAAAGGATCAATATTGAACTCAATGCACGGATGGGTGGCATACCAGGTAAATCTTCCGGGAAGACATCAGGGTACTCACAGACAACCCTGATATCTTCTAGAGGTATTCCCTTCATCTAATTCACTGTCCTGACTCCACTGGGTGAAACTGTTGCCACAAATTCGACCTTCTCTCCCTGAGGGCTGGTTAGGAGCACTGATCTCTTGCGACACTGGATCACCCCATCACATCCAGCTAGTTCTAGGGGCTTGTTCCAGGGACCTAACTGCGAGAGGTTTGAACTTCTAGGGGCTAGATCTGAAGAAATCAGGCGCTAAAACACAATTAAACCTTAAACAGAGGGCCCTGGGTGCAAAACTGGAGGTCCTGGACGGTGGTTACTAGTTCTAGAAAGGTTAGGGGCGTAAACAGAAAAGAAAGGACTTAAATCTAATTACTTTTCAGCAGATCTGGACCGCGGGTTGATTCCTGGAGAACCTAGGGGCTTTTCTGCAAAGGTTCAGAGGTGGCTAGGGTTGGGCTCGGTAGAGCGGATCTGATTTGTTGGATCATGATCCGACGGCGGTGGCTGTGCGGCTCGGCTCGGGCGTGGCTTGGCGGCTAAGGCTCGGCTCAGATCCGATCTAGGACCTTGGATCTGGATCGAATAGTAGGGTGATGGTTGGGGCGGCTCGGGTTGGCTTGGCAGGCGGCGCTGGGTGCCGGCGGCGCCTCATCGGAGTTGGCCGAAATGGCGCTCCGGGGCTCGGTTTGGGACGGGTTCTAGCCGTGGATGGAGAGGGTGGCACAGCGAAGGCAGTGGGGGCCACGGGACGGCCGTGCGGCGGTCGGAGACTGGCGGGCCACGGCAGTGGGCGGAGCAAGAACTCCGGCGAGCGATTGCGGCCGCGACAGAGCGAGAGAAGGTGGCGAAACGGGGCTGGGGGTGCTCTCGCCACCTCGTGGAACTCTGGCGAGGGTTGAAGGCGGTGGAGTCGAGGCGGAACGGCGAGTCGACGGCGAGATGCGGTTTAGGGCGGAGACGAGGACGCCGACGAAGAATTCCCGAGCGCGGTGCAGCGGGAGGAGGTGGCTGACGGGTCGGCGATGGTGCTCCTCCGAGAAAGAAGTTCCAGCGATGGTCATGGTCGGCGAGGAGGCTGCGGAGCGGGAGGTCGACGACGCAGTGGCGACGGCGGGCTCGGGCTCGGGAAATGGCGGCGGCTCACGCGGCGGACGGGGATGGCGACCGTGATTGGCGCAGGCGAAATGGGGGCTGGTCGCCCGGGCGCATGCCGCGGCCATCAAGGCTGAGCTGGTGACCCTGGAAGGAAGGGAGGCGGGCGCGGGTGGCCGGCATGGGCGGGATCCGCAGCGAGGCAGGAAAGGAAAGAGGGGAGCCGGAGGTAGGAGACGACGCCAACAGGCGGACCCAGCGTGTCACAGAGAGAGAGAGGGGGGTGAGGGACAGGAGAGATGTGGCGGGTTGGGCCGGTTGGGGTTTTGGGCCGCGGGTGAAAAAAAGAAAAGGGGAGAGGAGAGAGGTTTGGGCTGGCTGGGAAAAAAGAAAAGGAGTGGGGGAACTGGGCTGGGCTGGAAAAGGAAGAGAGAAGACAAAGAGAGAGAGAGAGAGAGAGACAGATGCATGCTTGCTTTTATTTTGTTATTTTCATAAATTATTTTAAGAATTTTATTTTCTACATTTTGGGGGTTACAGCAAGTGATTACGTTGTCGGTACAGTGCTGGTTCAATGCAAGAATATGAAGCAGTATGCCATATCTTATGCAAGTAAGGCATTGACCAGAGTTCAGCAACAACGGAGAAGGAACTTCTGCTAGTGGTATTCGCCATTGACAAGTTCATACCCATCTTAGTGGGTGCTAAAGTGTCAATAGGATGCTAAGCCACGACTCATCCGTTGGATTCTGATCGCTCAAGAGTTGGTACTCTCAGAGCAGCTTAAGGTCCGGTGGTATCAGTGGTATGAACAAAGCAGATAATCGTGTGGCAGATGATCTCTAGAGAATTCATAGGATCGGACCTCCCGACAATGATTACTTGAGAGATGATACTCTCTTGAAGGTCACTACATCCAGTCCATGGTATGCAAACCTTGTGAACTTTATGGCGACTGGATATATACCTACGGGAGAAGATTCACCTCAGCACATTTCACCTTTGGGACGAACCCTATCACTCAAAAGTCAGTGCTACTGGTTTACTCCGCCGTTGCATCCCACTATGTGAGACTCGCAAGATTCTTGAGTGTTACCACTCCTCACCATATGAAGGAGACTACGGAGCAGTCCGTGCCCATGCTATGGTTTCGCAGAGTGATCTTCTGGTTAACTGTGTGGAGACGTTGAGGAATTTATGCGGGTCCCAAGATGTCAGAAACATGGGAATATAATACCCATGTTGCTATGCCACTAAAGAAGGAACCTTCAGATGGAGATATTCAACGTATGGGGGATTGACTTCGCGGGTCTTTCCCTATGTCAGTACATCTTGGAGAGGACTATGTGTCCAAATGGGATGAAGCACTTCCTGTGTTGCAGCCGACTCGAAGAATTCAAACAAGAATTTTAGGAAATCACATTTCCAAGCTTTGGACTTCTAAGAGTTGAATAGGTGATGAAGGCTCACATTTCATAATACCTTCAGGAAGTGTCTCAGCAGAATAGGAGTAGGTCACCGGTTTGCTTCTCCATACCATCCCTAGACGAGTGGCCAAGCAAAAATATCCAAAAGACCAATCAAGAACATTCTGCAGAAGACAGTTAAGGCCATGGGGAAGGGACTGAAGAGCAAATTACCGAGGCACTATGGGCTTATCGAACAACTTTCAAGACGCTGGTGGAACTTCAGTTGAAGTCCCACTAGGTGATCAAGATGTGAATTATGGATCTCCAATTAGCTGAAGCTAAATGACAAATCCAACTGGCTGAAATGGACGAACGGAGGGGAAGGCCTACCACAGCTCCAAGCCCTACAAGGAGCAAATGAAAAGATGGCAATATAAGTGGATCAAGGCCCAACACTTCAAAGAGGGAGATAAGATACCATTCTTTAATTTCCACTTTTTGTTGTTTGGTCGTGGCGCTTTAACCCCTCAGTCTTTGGTCATGGCCGGACCTTAACCGTGCCGTTATCTAGGAAAGTGTAGGATCAGGCGCAAAATTTATTTCCTCAAATTTTTTTCCCAAAACTTTGTTTACAACAGCGCCTAATTGAGTTTGAAAAAATATAAAATTAAAAAAAAAAATTTGCTTCAGTCTTTGGTTGTTTGTTGGTGCACACTTGTGTGCCAACCGACCCCTTGTTTTAATCCTTTACCAAATGCGAAGAGGAACAACATGAGCATCACCGAGATGAACTCCTGGATGAAACCGAGCACGATCGGACGAGAAACTTGCTGCACTACAACTCGTCACGGAGCTTTGCGACCCCAGTTTCCTTTCTCGGTTTTTATTCAAATTCGTGCCTAACGAAACGAAGCTAAAATTTGAATGATTCCTTGGAAGATATGAATTCTTACATGAGTTTTCAATGGTGCTTAAGCTTTATTTCTTCTGCAAGTACTTGTTACCTTTGGAACTTACATGATAGGATCACTTGAACCTTTTTTTATTGATATGATGAAATGAGAGATGTGCTCTAATCTAAATTTAAAGTCTTGGAGATTGATTTCAAAAATAATAATGTGAGGCTACTCTCATTCACTCTCAATCTTACAAAATCCTATCCAGAGCCATACAATGTTTAGAATTGAACTCCACATAGCTATCTTTGAAACATTTTGAGCTCGATCAAATATTTCTGCCTTTCGAGAAATGTCATGATCATCTGGTACTTTGGTCAACCACCACACATGTTCATCAATAAGGTCCATCAAGTGGTTTATCCGAAACTCTCCATCCCCCTGAAAGAAAAAAAATGAGGAGTGAGGAATCAATCCTACTTGAGCAAAAAAACAGAGGATGAGGGGAAAGATGGAGAAGCCGGGATCAAACACCACTCAAGGACAAACATCCATCACACACACTTGCACTTGAACAAGTTCTAAAGATGACATGAGCTCTCAAAGGCAAGACTTTTGATCTTGCAAAATAAATGAGGAAGATATGCAATTCCATCCCTACCATGAGCTACACAAAGGCCAATCTAGAGGTAGTAGAGGTTTCTTGAAAAACCTTAGTGAGGATCAAACACAAAATGACAGTCTGAGAGTAAGTTGAGAGAAATGAGAGTATGCCTCCTATTTTGAAAACCCTACAAAATCTCCAAGTACTGAGAAAAGGAAATGCATCATGTTCTCTATCAATTTGTTCTAGGATCATTATCCAAAGGTGATGGTGTTAGCCACCAGGAATCCAAAGTATGAGGAAAGCTCAGAAATAAATCTTATGCACACTTTGATCTCATGACCCCAGACTTTTGCTTGATCCTTTGGATCTAAGTTTACCCTTTGCTCGGGACGAGCAAAGTCCAGGTGTCGGGGCGTGTTGGTGGTCGATTTCCGATGATTTTGACCACCAACATTTCTCCAGAATTAATGGTAACAAGGCCTACACCAAGCTAAATTTATTAAACTAATGATATTCCACTAGTTTAGGTGCATATGTGACTGCAGGAACTCTTTATAGAAATTTGGGCCGATTTGGGAGAAATCCCAGGCCGGCCGGCCTGGCACTGTGGCCTTTCAGGCTCCACTTTCGCCAGCATGCAAAGAAACACAAGTCCTTGATCATGGATCGTGCCTTTTACATTGGTTTGATCGAATGACCCAAAAGGCCTCACACATGGATCCAAGGGCCCACCTGCATGCAAGACTCGGACAAACAACTGAATGGCAGCTGTAACTGCCATAAGGAAGCCATCAGGGACGTCCACGCCAAAGGCGGAGCCAAGTGGCAACAATCCTAGGCCAGCCGGCCAAGGGGAGGCTGGCCGGCTCCACTTTGCAGCCTCTCGAGCCCATCTTCGCGTGGAAGTTACACAACCGCCTTACCTCCCCGGAAGTTGAGGAATATTAGCTTTGCTTACAAGTTAAGCGACCTTAGCCTTGCTTACAAGCTAAGAAACCCACCTTGGAGGGCTATAAATAGAGACCTCCCCCTCACTTGTAACACACACCATTTGGAGAGAAGAAGAGTCTCAAGCAAGAGTTGTTCATCCTTAGTGTAGAATGGGGAGAGTGTGAAGTGAGAGTCCAGAGGCGAGCCGGGTTCTTAGGCTCACCTCCAACTTGTATCCTCAGAGGAATGAAGCATCTTTGGAGTGAAGTTCCTCGCCTCTCGTCGGTATCTCGCTATTCTCTCTCCTTACTTCAGTTATTTGTTAACTTTCTTGCATTGATCTGCGGGATCCCTTGTCTGCGTGGTTCAGCAAGCCTGGCCATTTGGGATTTCTTCTTGCCTTAGTGCGAGGCGAAAGTCAGTAACTTGATAGTTGAAGCGTGGTGCTTAGGCTTGATAGTTATTTTGGGTTGTGTTCCACCCCATGGAACTGATGTGGTAGGCCGCAGGTGGTGACAGCCCTGTCCGTCCATTGTAGTCCACGACATTCAGGTGTTTTCATAGCAGTAGATCGTTGGCGGAGTTGGACCCCCCATTTCTCCCTCATTCTGAGGTCCTTTCGCCCCAGCCGCCGAAGCAGATCAAGTTAGTTTAGTAGCAAGTCTTCTGGATAACGAGTTGGCTAACCGTCGTTAGACCCTCTACCTGCGTACCTCTTTTCCTCTGGTGGGTCCGGTTGAACTAGTTATAGATCTGGTTGCGCTTATCGTTCCTTGGATTCGATATCCCAGGTAAACTCCCTAGTGAAAGCTACATCGGTATCCGTGCGCTTGCGGATTAGTTCGTATAGGCTAAGGAGTGCCAACAGGAGCAAGCTAGGAATATAGCACATGTAAGCCAACCATAAATATCATGTTTTGAGCCAAGGTTCAGTTTAATTTTGAGTTTAATTTCTTTAATGATCAGAGGTGAGGTTCATTTAAACTCTTGAATCAAGGAGTGTAGAGAGGTATAGGGTGCACATACCATCGCTCTTGAAGAATATGGGAATCAAGGTGGACTAGTGGCGATTCGTCCAAACCATGTGAGTGGCTGACTTACTCTTGTACCCTCGCCATGTCTTCTGTCATGTTGGCGTAGCCGATGTTGTGCAACACAATTGTGGGAGATCTCGAGTATGTATGTCGATGATGATCTTGAGAGATCTCCCCCACACTTGTGCTTGTACCTGGTGCTATATTCAAAACAAAAGAAGGGTGGAAAAAAAAGGGAGGCTCTGCTGGTTTGGGAACCAGGGAGCCTTTATTGGAACTCAAATATTTTTGGGAATGTTTTTAGTTTAATGGGGCAGATGCAAGAACTAACACCATATCCAAACCAAGATAAGATTTGGCATGGTAAGAACTTTACTTGGGATACTTACATACCTCCCCCACACATGGAATTTGCATTGCTTAGCAACACAACTTGAATATGTTGGCGTTTCTTAACGTCGTCACCAGGATTGTTAGTTCCAGGCAACAGCGCCAGAAATGCCATGTAGTGGTATGTCTTAACGATTACAGAATGAATCCACAAGCGCACGGATATACCGCTGTAGCATTTCACCCGGTGAGTATTTGGGTATCGTAATTTATATTTTCCCAAATGAGGGCATGATGTAAAAGAGTTTACTTGGTACATAATCGAGATGGCATGAATAAGATATAGACTATAATATTACAGGGGTAAGTTATGATGAAGATATGAATAAGGGTAATGTAACACACATGCTCAAGCCAACTCTGGATAAAGAATAAATGAATAAACCTAAGGTTAGTGGGAGCATAGGCATACAAGAAAGTCCTAATAGCATCTATTCATGCAAGCAAGGGTTATGCAACATACACAAGGTTAGGACTACAGGTACCGGGAAATTAGGGATACCAGGGAGAATGTCCCGTCCCGAAGTACATTCGGGCCGTTACATCTTTCAGAACTCCTACACCGTACTCGAACATTGGGGAGTGCACTAACCACGAAGCAGCTTCGTAGCAGATGGACAGGGCTGTCACCACCTGCCATCTGCCCCAGTAACACCATGGAGCACGGTCATATTCGAAGGATCCCGCATACCCGAGCACCACGCTCGTGTATGAGGTCACTACCCTAGCGCCCCTGGGTCTCCCACCCTTTGAATGGATAAGTAAAACGCTAAGGCAAGCCCTAAGGCACGACGAACCAATATCCTTACCCAGATCATCTAGCCTAATCAGATGTAAAGCATAACTAATGAAGCACCAAGCCATGATATGATTCACTATCAAAACAGCATAACAAGCCAAAGTATGATAAGCTACTAAGATAGCAAAACAACCCTAGCTCAGCTCTGCATTATGAATAGAGTACTGACGATCCGAATACAAAGCCATTACCCAAGGCCGAGGAATGCTTCTCCGGCCCAAAGGACGACTTGCTTCACTAAGAGATGAAGTACTAGCCTAGCTCCACTATCCTAAGGAGTACAAGTCTTGTGATAGTGAGAGAGAGGCTTCAAGTGTTGTGTGTGTGGAATAAGGGGGTGAGGGGTCCCTTTTATGGCTTCCAAGGGCAGTTCCCGCAATCCTAAAATATGGAAACCTTATCATCTGGGCAGAGGAAGCTTGGAGGCGACTCCTTTTCAAGATGCACCTAGACGGGAAGCAGGCCTGGGTCGGCCGACCCCTGGGGTCAGCCGACCCTAGGTTGTGCCTCCCCAGGTGTATCTTCCTCTAGCATGCTAACATGTGGGCTCAGATGGATATTCAGCATGTTTGCTACCTTGGCGCGCACGTTTAGTCTGTCAGGGGGGTCCCTCTTGTAAGTGTGATGCGGCGGATGATCTTCTGTGCATACTTTGCTGCGTATTCTTCGTGTTTTCTTCTTATTTCCGACTTGTGTCCCTGAAAAGGTTAGAGTGACAAAATAACTTTGGAACTAGGTTAGTGATACATTTATGCGAGTAAGAGATATAATTTTCCTCCGTTTGTGAGTATAGTTGACGGTCGGATTTTGTACTTAATGGCCGTCAACAACACCCCCAAGCTAGCCTTTTACTCGTCCCGAGCAAAACAAGGCTTTATGCTGTTGATCAGCAGTTGCTTCAATGTTGCATTTCCAGCATATACCTTAGGCACAACAGAATGTTCTTACCATGATTTTGAATAAGTTGGCCTTGTTCTTACCTCCTACCTTACTTTTGTGGGGTTTATAGCTTTACCTTATCATTGGCGGTTGAGAGTCAGAACGGTTTTGTAGAGTGCTAATGTTTCTTACCCCTTTGCTCAACCGTCAATCAGGAGATTTTTATAGGGTTTTTCAAAAAGAAGTTTCAAAGTTCCTCAAATAATTTCTTGGATCACTCATTGTGTATCATTCCTCACCTAGGCTCTTCATTTTACTTTCTTCCTCAACCTATCTCTAAAGGGCAAAAATTGTGGAGCTGTAGGTATGGAGGATATGAAGCCACACTTGTTTCTCATGTATTGCTAAGTCAATAATCGGATCAAAAGGAGAGAAAAGTCATAAACCTTGATCAAGAAGTGCAAGTGTGTGGAGATTTTTGGTCGATGAACTCCTCTTGTATAAACCATTTCTCCATTTATTTTCTTCTTTTGAGCATGGGCTATCTTCTTCTTTTTTTAACATGCCTTTTCAGCATGTGGCATACCTTCTTTGGGTATGCATCCTTTTCTTTTCTCTTTTTTTTGACATGCCTTGTGAGCATGTGGCATACCTTCTTTGGATATGTAGATTCCCCCCCCCTTTTTCTTATGGAACTTAGAGAGAGTGGTCATGAGGCAATATGGAGTTTTTATGTGTATTTTGTGGACGGATGGAATGCTTGCTCACTTCTTGTGTAGAAGCGTAGCATACGGTGGAGTGTTTACATGATCTTGATCATGGGAGTATGAAATGAATCTCACTAAGGGTCACAGCAGTTTGACAAAGCTCAATGAGATAACAAGTTGCATATGTGGAAGGTTTTCATTTGGATCAACATATGGCTTTGGATAGGAATTTCATATCATTGAGGAACTGTGTTTGTTTTTGTATTTTCAAAAATAAATACTCCAGGAATCAAGCATCACTTAGGAGAAGATTATAGCAACTCTATTTAACCATACCATAGCTCACAAAAACTTGGATTCAGATCATGCTTTTTGCTACCCACAAGTTTCAAGCTTAAGGTTTGAACATTTAGCCAGCAAACTCAAAGCGCTAAGTAAGTTGCAACTAGGCATATGAAAGAAATTAACAGAGCAACTATTCATCATCTCAACAAGGAAAACTACACCATAATTACTACACATAAGGAAGCAAGTAAATATTTTTGGTCTTTCTGGGTTTTGCAAATTTTTATTTTGTTTTTAGTTTTGCAGATTTTTTTTGTTTCATGCATAAGGTTTTGAAAGCGATAAAGAAATACAAGATACAAGATACAAGAGACCTCTCATGGGGGTCGGTCATTGTTGTTGGTCGGGGTTGTACCCTGTCCAACGGTAGTAGGCCCTCCACTCCTACTGCTGCAACTGCCTCTGCTCCATGGCGTGGATCCTGTCGCTGGTGTATGGCTGCCATGCTTGGTTGGTTTCAATGTGTTGGTGCAGCGTATCCTCGATGTTGTTGTCCTGAACCCGCCACTCGCCTAGCTGCTGGGTGATGGAGCTGAAGTCACAGCTAGAGGTCATTCGTCGTGCAAGCTTCGGGATCCCGCTGGAGCTGGAGCTGGTGGATCGGCGGCTTGGAGCCTGCCGTGCCCACTCGTCGGTGGTTGCGCTGTGCCAGGACGAACCACCCTCCTCATGGTGATATGAAGATTGAGGCTTCTGTGGTGGTGGTGCTGGCTCAGTTCCTCTCCTTGACCTGTTTCGCGTCATCCTGCCAGGCAAACCAGAAACACTATGTCTACGTGCCGCCTCTTCTGGGATGAGAGGGGCAGTTAGTGACTGGCAGTTATACAAATGATACCCCACGTTTGGCAACCGGATTTCATTTGCATAGCCCAAGGAGAAGAAAATCAAAGAGTCATTCGGACCTTTCTTGAGTGTGTGCCCATAAATCAAATAAGCTTCATCGATAAGAGTAGGGGATCCTCAATGAAAGGAATGGCATTCCCATCTAAGACCTCGAGACTCAAAGCGATGCGTGTAACCAAAGAAGTGCACTCAATAGGACCCATCATCTTGAAATTCGAAAGCCATTGCGAAATCATTGCCTTTATGGGGGAGACTTTGATCTTGTTGACCATGGCGTATAATATAATCAACTCATGATTGCGCATGGTTCGAACATCATCTCTTGGAAAGAGAGTGATGGCTAACCATTTGTGCATCAAACGAAGAGTTAGATTTTGAATGTCATTGCACCGGGGTGCAAACTTGCCAAAATTCAGGTCGATTAAAACCGCGGCGAGCTTTTTCAAGAGAAATCAGCAAGCGTTTGTTAACCGAGGTGATGACTCAAATCTTTCCAAGTGATGTAGTAATCATGTCCAAAAATTCGAAATGAAACACCGTCATCCACCTCTTGAAGAGTGCAAAGAAACTGGATGGTGAGGAGACGAGAACCATTCTCCTCAACGGGCACAAAACCATCCCATCCAATCGCATGCCAAACATTAGCAAAGTCTACATCCATACCTGTTTTGGTGAGGAGGTCCGGGTCGAAAGCTTTGGTGTGGCCGAAGCTTCGGTTCTTGATGATGGCGTAGGCTTGACGTTCGCGGTCGTCTCGCAAGTCGAGGTAGGGTGCATCATCATCGTCCATCTCCATGTCCTCGGCTTGCGGTTCGGCTTGTGCTTCTTGTTGTTGTTCTTGTTCTTCTTCGTCGTAGTTCATCATGCTTGGGCTTGGCGTAGGTTCGAGAGTGTGGTGGGAGCTTGAGCCACGCCGAGAACGGGACAAGCTTCCTCCCGTCACCTTCTTCAACGCTCTGGAAACCTTTCGCCTAATGCCCTTTATGCTTGAACAAGAACACGAAGAACAACTCAAATCGGGTTACGTTAGTGAAACAAAACGGAAACTCTTACCCGAAGTTGTTCCTCCAAAAATGTGGGCTTTCTTGCAGCAAAAAAATGAGAGACAGAGAGAGAGTTCTTGCGCTTGAACTTGAGCACAAAACCAAATGAATCTCGAGAGCAAATGTTTGAGAGAGTGAGAGGGAGTGAAGAAGTGAAGTGTGAGTGAAACACACCCCTCTTCGACCTCTATTTATAGAGCAATGGCCGGGAGCAAGCAAGCAACGGGCAGCATGCAACGGCTAGTTACTGTTGGAGGTGGTGGGCCCCAGGAGCCATTGCTCCTGGGTTAGCCGACCTGCACAGTGGGCCCAGCTCTGCTGCCCTTTCTTGTGTCCTTCCCAATGGTTATATGAAAGATAGCTGTGGGAGGCTTGGCCAGAGTTTGCCTTGAAAAGATGTTCAAAAATATTTTTCAAAAGGTTTTGATGCTTAAAAATATTTTTGGGTTTTTGTAAAAAGAAAGAAAAGGCTAGAAAAAATTCCAGCATGCAAGAAAAATTTGGGAAACTAAATGTGCAGTGGGAAAATTCAAATGAACTAAAAAGGCAAATTTTGAAAAATCAAATATGGGGTAAATATCAATTTACCTTTGGCAAGGGCTCGTCGTTTAGAGTCCGACAGGCAAGACTTTTCTCCATTGTTACTTACCACTTGTCATCTCGTCTCGGAGAAGTAGACGAAGATGAGCTTTCCACCTTTCGTGACGCCTTCTTAGGTTTCTTCCCTCTTGGCTACGCTGGAGGCGGAGTTTCGGGCTCGGGGAGTGGTTCTCCCCAGATACCATTCCCATCGTACCCTTGGTGGATTGCGAATCGCTGCTCTTTCCTATATAAAAATTTGAAAAATATGTTGTTGCTTCCAATGTGGAACTGGATTTCTCCAGTCCATACATCGATCATTGCCTTAACGTCCCTCAGGAAGGGTCATCAAAGAATGAGCTCTATGCCCAGATCTCCTTCTATGTTGAGGATAACGAAGTTGGCTAGGACGAAGGAGTTCTTGACCTGTATGAGCATGTTTTCTACTATCCCTTCAGGATGTCGAACTGTAGAATTTGCAAGCAGTACAAGCATACGGGTTGGGGAAAGAGCAGGATACTGTAGTTGTTCGAAGATTACCTTGGGCATAATATTTATGCTTGCCCCAAGGACGCAGAGGGCCCATTCGTAGAAACGATTGTAGATGGAACAGGTGATCAATGGCACCCGTGGATCTCCGTGGAGTGCTGCTGTTAGTCCTCCCCGAGCGTTCATCCTGGGTCGCGTGATTTTACCTGCACGGTTAGTGCGTGGCGCCCTCCGGAATGAGTTACCCCATCCGGTGGACAGCATGCTAACATTTTCAACTGGAGCCTCGGGTTGCCTCGAGATATTCCCATCATCAACAGCAGGAACAACAAAAACTATTTGGGCTAACTGAGATTTGATTATTTTATTAAAACTTAACTGATTTTTAAAAGTAGAAGAAAGAGTTCCAACTTTTATGTTTATGCTCTCAAGAATTTTATCGTTGGCAGCAAGCTTTTTAGTTAAATTTTTATTAATTTTAACTTGGCCAAGAACGAGATCTTTTATGGAAGGTTGGTACGAATTGAAATTGGAATTATAATTTGAGTTATAATTGCTACCTCCTTGATAAGGTGGACGCGATTGGTTCCACCCTTGACCTCCCTGTGGATGGTACCCTTTATTGTTGTTGTTGATGAAGGCGGCATCTTCACGGGTCTCGGTGCAGTTGTTCCCTGAGTGTCCACCATTCCCGCATACTTCACATGCAGAGGGTGTGTTGATAGCTTGGGCGTAGTTTTGTTCATGTGATCCTTGTACTGCGCCCGTTCGTCTAGGCGCTTCAGAAGGAGGTCTAGCTTTGCGGCGAGCATATCCGTCTCTTTGACGGTATGCATTCCACCTTTGGGCTTGGGGTGGAGTCGTTCTTTGTTCCATCCTTCGTTGGAGACCATTTTCTCGACCAATGCGTTAGCTTTTGCAATGGTGAGGTCGAGGAAGGCTCCTCCGACAGCAGCATCGATGTGGGCTCTCGAAGTTGGAGTTAGCCCATTGTAGAAATTATGGAGTACGAGCAACTCGTCCATCCCATGATGAGGATAAGCGAGTATGTACTCTTGGAGTGTCTCCCATGCTTCCGGGATGGACTCCATTGCTGTCTGCTGGAAACTTGAAATTTTTACGCGCAAGACATTTGTTTTGCCTAGCGGGAAGAATTTTGCAAGGAATGTCGCGAAACATTTTTCCCACGTGCTGACAACTTCTTTGTTCTGATAAAACCACTATTTTGCCTTCCCTAGAAGGAAGAAAGGAAACAGGCGGAGCGTTATGGCGTCAGCAGCAACGCCTCGTATGGTTACGGTCTTGCAAAGCTCCAAGAAATTATGGAGGTGGGCGTTGGCATCCTTGTTAGGCTTGCCACAAAACGGGCTAGCCTGCACCATGTTGATGAGGCTGGACTTCTGTGACACCTCAGGTGTTTAAATTACTAAACAAGTCTCATTAGCATAACAATATGCTTAACTAACTAAGAAAAATTTAAAGGAAATAAATTATTAGTTGGTTTTGCTTGGATTTGAAAGTATGTGTATATGTGCATAAGTACATGTACTTTAATCAAACAAATAAAATAACTTATCATCAAAGCAAATTTGGCTACAAAATTGAATAGGCACACCATCAGTGACATGATAAACAAAAGTCTAGTTGAAGCCTAGGAGAGTATACAAATTTTTGCCTAGGAAATGACGTGCCCTCCGAATCAAGCATTTTGAGTTTTCAAATTAACTTTCAAACTAGAACTCAAATGAACTTTGGCCTGGAACCAAACTTGTGCAACTTTTCATTTTGAACAACTTTCATGTTCATAGATTTTTGAGTTGCAACACAGGAAAGGGAGATAATTTTATTTTTACGACCAGACCCCTGAATGTAACAACCCTGATAAATTACATTTCCAAAGCAATGTCATTAGCCCCACCCTGTGCTTAAACAACTAATAAAAGGGTGAAAAGAATTAGAACAAGTTAAGTTGAAATTCAAATTGAAATTTGGCACATATGAATACCCTCGAATTATTAAATTAACTTTCAAACCATAAGCCAAATGAGATGTTGCCTGAAACCAAACTTGTAGAACTTTTTATTCTGAACAACTTTCATGTTCAAAAGTTTTTGAAATTCAAATTAGAAAGTGGAGAAAACGTCCTGTTTGCAACCAGCCCCCTGGAAGTTTTCAAATTCTCGCACACAGGTCCCTCCCTCACCTCCCCCCTCCTCTGCTGCACCGCCTCCCTTGCCCGACAGCCGCCGGCCACCTGGCCATCGATGCCTGCGCGGCACTAGGCGCCAAGCCAACCCCCGGCGCCCTGCAGCACCGCCCCCGCTCGCCCAACCGCTGCCGCGTCTTCTTCTCCCTCGCCCACGCCGCTAGCTCGCTCGCCCAGTCGCCTGCCCGCGTAGTTCACACGCGACACAGCACCCCTGTGCACCGCCCTTTTCGCCCAATGGCGCGCCCCAGCCCTGCCGGCACCCCTAGACCCTCCTCCTCCTCCCTCCCGTGCACCTATAAAGGCCGAACAGAGCCCCTCGCGCGCCTAGAAAGCCACCGCGCCTCCATTGCCGCCGGCGCCCCCACCTCGCCGTGGGGCCCTTTGCTCCGGCCCACCTCCGCCCGAGACAAGCGCTGTAACGGGTCCTCCTCAATGCGCTGAAGCTTCCCAGCCTGAGCCCTGCCACCCACCTCGCCGGAGTTCGCCGGAATCCTGGCCGCAGCTCGACGGAGCCGCTGCTCCACGCCGCGGCACCCCTTCCCGGCCGCCCCAACTCGCACAAAACCCACCCAAAGGTAGCCCCCAACCTCCTCTTGCTCCTCCCCCACCTTGCCCTCGCCGCCGGCGACCAAGCCCGCCGGATTTCGGCCGGATTTGATGTTCCCCGCCGTGAATCGCGACCAGGGACCACATTGCAATCGCCCAAATCTTCCCAGGGGGTTTTCTGCTAGTTTTCAGGGACCCCTCTGTAAAGAAAGTTTTAACCAAATCAGTGAGCTTGTAAAATTTGTATAAAATCATACAAAAATCACAAAAATGCAAGCTAAACTGTTCTGGAATGCTTAGAAGAAACTCTACAAGTTTTGTTACGTAAAGTTTCTCAGATTCTCAATATATTTTGCTCTACATTAAATGGAAGTTTTAATGGACTTCTTTTGTACCCACTGTTGTAGATCAATGCTGACCCTAAATTTTGGGCAGTGAGTTAGTTGCTTGATGTTTAGGACTGTGTAAAAAGATCAGGCCCAAATTCCATCTCTATCTACACTGTTTATTAAACTTACTTTCATACCATGATTGGCTAAATATTTTTATCCCTGCAGTTAGGTTATGAATCACCTAATGAAACTTTTTCCATACTGGTGTAATGGCACCTAGATGCCATAGAAAACTTTAGAGACTTTTTCTCCCAAGGGAACCTATCTATTTGATTTATGTGCTAATAACATACATTAAATTAAGAAAATAGTATCTTAGCTTGGAAAATTCTCATATTTTTACTAGAAGATACTCAGTAGTAGGGGATGCTGTGTAAAAAGTTGCATAAACAAAAACTCTGTGTAGAATCCTGTAAAAATAAATCCTTGAATAACCTAGGTGTGTAATGTCATTTTTACTATGCTCTGAACACTGCATAATAAATCCTATAACGATTACAGTAGCTCCTGCATGATTGAATGAAAGCCCTGTAAAAATCTTAGACCCAGATTGTGCACCATTTGTTCTGTACAAAAAGAACAAAGATCTAGCAGCCACCAAGTGTTATATTTTTCATAATTAATCTGCTGCATGAAATTGTCTGAAAATTTTACAGTAAGCATATCTTTCTCTGATATGCCTAGATCCAAGATTTCATGACCAGAAACTACCCACTGTAGTAGTTACACTTAAATCATGTTTCCATGAGGAACATAAGTTCCCATGAACACCCACCCCACCTTGCTTAACGAAGTTACTCATTGTACTATTCTACTCTATTAACGATTGCCTACGAATGATAAAGTAACTCACTTGACAACAAACTCGTGTTTTATAAACTGCAACTTTGTCGTGAAGGAAATCATGTCGTTTACCATTACCACTACTTAAACTTGTGCATTCATGTAGAAACGACTACTCTCGCCGACGGGACTTACGAGCTGGTGCCCGAGTCCGAGAGTGAGCAGCGAGAAGCCCAGGCGAATTTAACTGAAGCAGTTGAAGACCCGGGTCAACGTTTAGATGATCCCCGGACTAACTTTGCACAAGAAGGCAAGCCCCGGAGCATAACCCAATTCCTTTCCTAAATTATGCAACTCACTACTCTTTTGCTTGTACGTTAAGTTTATAGGAGTTGAATGAAAACTTAGTTGCATGATGATAGGAACTCATGCTTGAAAACTAGATGTAAGGTTCGATAGAATGCTGTGCTAATAGGACTCCGGTAAAAGCTGAGTGATTTCCTGTCACTCGCGAGAAAATAGGAGTTGAATGTTTACTACACGCGGCAATCATAAGGACAACGGATGGGCTATGGTACGATGTTTACGGTTGAGGCCCGTCTGTTTAGTGAAAAATGCTAAGGCCGCAGTGTGTGGTATTGGTGGTTAAGTCTTTGAACGTACTAACCATATGCCGAGAATATGGTAATCGGTAAGCTTAAGTACCTGATTGGCCCGGCAAGTGGACGGCATCCTACCCTTTGAACTTCGGTCCCACTATATGGCGAGTGCACGAGTGGTCACGACCCGGCGGCGAACCGTGGCGTGGGACTCGTGTACTCTCGGAAGGTAGCCCCGATCCACGACTCGGAAAGAAAGGGGAAAAGTTGCACGTGTGACTCTGTGAGTAACCACGTGACATGTGTTTAGGTTTCCCTTGAAAGGTTAAGAAATTCGATTCGAATCGTCCGTTTCTCACGGCTATTGAGACTGCTTAACCCCCTTTACCCACAGAGTAAGAAGAGGAACAATGATGATGAATAATCTTGTTGGATGAAAATTAATGCTTCACCATGAATGATATTGGATAGCTGCTTATCTAGAATGGTTAATGAAACTAGAATCTTGAGCTAAAAGTTGAAAGTAAGGACCCACTTGTAGATGCTTTTCGGCAAAACAAACCCCTGAGCCAAAAAGCCTTGCATGTCTAGAGTCGGTGGAGTAGTTTCCACTACACGGGTAAGTCTTGTTGAGTATTAGTATACTCAGCCTTGCTTGTGGCTCGTTTTCAGGTGAGACCTTCGAAGATATGATTGCTAGCTTGACTTGGCCCTGCACTCTTCCCCCTGGTTTGTCGGTGGAATGGGATACGCCCCCGTCCAATGGAGATAATGCCGAGTGATGTCTCGTACGGGCTTCACCGGGACATCCTGTATCGTCGAGTAGCTTTCGTTGTTTTATTTTCCGCTGCAACTTAAACTCTGATGAACTCATTAGTTATGATCACTGAAGTACTTGGTTTCTAAACTCAAACTTGGTCTGTAATATTCACTTATGATAATTTTGTAATATCTGCTGGAATGTGGTATTATCTGGGCTCATCGTCGCATGAGCATTTGTATGTATGGCATTCGATCCGCTCTACCGTGGTTGTATCGGGAGGTTACCTGACAGACCAATGGATTACTCCGTTTGAAGTGTAAGGTTAACCAAGATTGCCCTAATGGTGATGGTTAATACACTTGAGCCGGATTAATTCAGGTGGTTCTGCCACAGCTGGTATCAGAGCCGTAGTTGGTGCCACAGCTGGTAACAGCGGGCACCAGAGCCGAAATGCATACGCCAGAGAATGCGACAAACCTTAAAAACTCGTTTTACTAAAACTTGACTAGAAGGATGTGTTGCAGAATACGTTCGTGCGTTAAGGATGGTGCCTAGTTCGTAAAGCCCTAAGGGATTATGGGAAAGTTACTAGGTGGCTATCTAACTTATGAAATATTATCAACTCACTTCCAGCACATTACTTTCTGTCAAAACTTACTTTCATGCACAACCGACCTTAAATTCTGTAACGACGCACTCATCGCTAAGGTAAGAAGGTAAGAATCCTCAGCCAACTGAGAGAGCTTGGCCTTCCTGTCGGTGATGCGAGCCGAACGCTGCCCTCAAGCAGTGGCTTACTTGAGGTGCTGCCAATATGCCAACTGTTAGTTGAATATATTGGGAGTAGAAGGTTTGGCGCAGGGTATCGTTTCTATAAGTAAACGGTAATGAATACGGACGCTTTCATGAGTGCTGGCATGAAAGGTTCATAAAATATATGTGCTCTATCAATCTTCTGCAGGTACACTAACCGCGATTACGATAAGTTAAAGAACGGTTAGAAAATCTCGACTAGCTATTATAGTGAGAGGCGTATCATGTATGCCACCGAAACTATCTTCGTAAGACCAAAAGTATTTGGCAATTATTTTATTTTGCGAGGACGAATAGGACGTGCATGCATCATGACCATATATATCTGAAATTGAAAATGCGTTGTATGAGAGTGGTAAGGTTCTTGCGTATCTAAGCGTGATTTTGCATAAGGACTATCTAGCGAATCTGTCACAAATCTGCCATGACCGAAAAGAGATATTTATTGATCGAAGAAAATGACCTTTTCTGGTAAAGTTCATGTTGAAAGAATTGTTCCAAAATCCGTATTCTACCTCCTGTCTAAATACGAAAAATTCTGAACTTATGGATAGTAAGAAATAACAGAAACCATGGAATGTCAGATTTCTGTCCAGGATAAGCACTTCTGCCCCTTAAATTTTTAGGCCCCCTTTCTACAGTTTTCTGCAAAAGAGTACAACACAAAACTTGTTCCAAATTTACCCAGGTAGCTGCTGTTAAAATTTGGTAAATTTTGGCTGGGTAGATTTTCCCTGGTGCACGAAACTCTAGCCCTCTGTTCACTGAAAATTCTGGGTAGACAGAGAGGTAAAACCTGAAAAGAAAGACCATCTTAGAGACCTATCTAGCTCTGGAGTTGACTAGCAAAGTTGTTCACAAATACCTTAGGAGTGATCTGGTGAAATTTGAGAATTTTTGGATGAGAACTGTGGAAGTTATGGTTATTTTTGCACACTATACAGAATCTGTCCCTGTGCTGTTCACAGTTTTTCAGTATCTCACTCCATTTGATCTTTTGTTCAGATGGCCGAGCCTGTTGCTATGATGGTGGATGAGGATGGACGCGTTCACTTGCAGTGTCTCCACTGGGAGGGCTTTCCCTCTATTTTGTGGGATGTTCTGCGCACCGCGGGCTATCCAATTCCCCCACGTTACGCCGGACTGGAGTTTGCAGATAATGGAGTTACCCAGTGCCGTGTCAACGTGACCATTTTTCCGCACCCACTACACGGATCATAAGAGTCTCAAGTATATCTTCACACAAGCCGATCTGAATATGAGACAACGACGATGGCTAGAATTAATCAAGGATTATGACCTTGAAGTGCACTATCACCCCGGCAAGGCTAATGTAGTCGCGGATGCACTAAGCCGCAAGTCCCATTGCCATTGCTTATCCATGGAATCCTACAATGAGACATTGTGTGCGGAAATGAGGAAGCTTAACATGGAAATGGTTTCCCAAGGCACTCTACATCACATCTCAGTTGAGCCCACTCTTCACGACCAAATCGTCATGGCACAACTACATGATGAAGGAATTAAGATCATCAAACAAAAACTCTCTCTAGGTGAGGAGAAGTATAAATGTTTCCGCCAGGACCATAAGGGAGTTCTATGGTTCGAAAGTCGTATAGTCGTTCCGAAGAATCATGAACTCCGCAAGCAAATTCTCGATGAGGCACATCTTTCCAAATTCTCTATCCACCCTGGCAGTAGTGTTGACGCCAGATTTTGACACGTATTGAATCGGCGTCAGGAGGAGAAGATTGGCCGATGAAGCAGATCTGAAAGCTACAGTAAGGAATCGGCCGATTGAGGTGACAGTTGAAAATCGGCCGATTGGTGGCGCAGCCTATGCCAACAGGATGGGATTATTCCAGAAGATCCTGGTCAAAAGCTGGTCAACAAGGCATGCTAAGTCGGTCGGGAAGCAATTGAAGAGGTCCTGATTGGATTAGGAAACGGCGACGGAAGATTCTGCGGGAGTCCGTTTCCTTTTTAAAAGTTATTATAGATATAGTAGTTTTCCTGTTTTTTAAATAAGGTTGTAACAAGTCGTAATCGACCAGGAGTCCTAGTTTCAGGGTATAAATAGGAGTCGCTAGGGCTTTGCAAAAACAATCAAATCAATCAACAAAACACTTCTACTTTTTACCAGTACTTTACTTTTCAAGTCGGCGACTTCGCCAATATTTTCTTCTTCTACGAGTTCGTACGGATTGGCAGGGCTGCATCAACCTGATCTCCAGCCAATTGGTAGGTTCCGCTTATCGAGTAATATCCGAGCTTTAACTACGGGCGCATCGCTGTGGTTTTGTTTGGATTTATTCACAAGTTATCGATATTTACTGGAATTGCAAGTTTTACCTGTTATTCTAGTATTATCACCAGTTATCCAGCTTGAGATCAGGGTAATCGGCTTCGTCATTATTCTCCCTTGATTCATCGCCATATAGCCGATTAAATCTGTTTCAAGTGTTGCTTCTACAGTAATTGTTTAGATTGCTCCAGCAGTCCTCTTTACAATTACTATACGATCATCGGCTGACCCATAGCCGATCATCTCTACAGCAAATCGGCCGATTTACCGCCGACGCGCTCCTTAGGACAGATCGGAAATCCAGCCGATCGACGTGCCTGCAGTTTAATACTCTATTTCCTTGTCAATCAACAGGTCAGATTGACTGGCACGCCGCGCGAACCGCACCAGGGCAATAACCCGAACAGGAGCTAAGCATATTCTCCCGGGTCGTGTGTCCGACGCTGAAGACCCATCGGCCGATTCCTACCCGGCCGATTTTAGCGCCAACACACTTTTGGCACGCCCGGTGGGACCATCCAAGACCTGATATGTCGAACAACGCAGAAATCTCTGACAGCAACATCATTGGGGTCACAGAAGCTGATCTCAAGGACGACCAGAGGGAGGAATTGGCCAAATATCTGGAAGATTATAAGAAGATGTACCTCCAATCGTTCAGTCGTACCAGAAGCGGGGAAGCAGTTAAGAAAGCTCCTATTCCAGCACCTCGCCACATCACCATTGCTGAAGACTCGGGCAAGATGTCAGAGATGATTCAGCAGTCCGTGTATCAAGCATTCATTGACCAATCCTCGGTGATGAGCAACACGGTGTACAACGCCGTCGTCAACTCTCTGGCCAGCGTTGCCGTTCAAGGATATCAGGGACCAGCATATGCCCCTCCGACTATGCTACCAGTCAGAAACTTACCGTACACATCCCAATCGGCTTCTCAGCCGATATTGACGCAGCGCGAAGGATACAACTCTCCACCACTTCCGGCGTCTCCAAGATACAGCGGTGCACCATGTCTCCCATCGCGAGCGCCGCTTCAACCCGTTCAAATGGCTTCTGTGCAAACACTACCTACGAGCTCAGTGCCTTGGGGGGCATCAGCCACGATGTATTTACCCGAGCCAGCGAACGGGCATCGCACTTATCCGTTCCAGGTGCCGTACCAATCGGCCGCTCGGCCAACGGTCTCCCAGTACCAGCCGATTTTACCAGAAATCGGCAGGGGGGCATCAGCCATGACGCATTTTCCCGAGCCAGCGAACGGGCATGGCACTTATCCGTTCCAGGTGCCATACCAATCGGCCGTCCGGCCGGTGGTCTCTCAGTACCAGCCGATTTTACCAGAAATCGGCAGGGGGGCAAGCACTGTGGAGGCATTCAGAGGCACGGTGCCAGCAACGACGTACGAAGGGGGTGCGGACGCGTTTCGCCAGCAGTTATCGGCCGCTCAGAAAACTTCGCCGATTCATCACCTGGCCGAACCAGCCCTTCAACACGTGCCCGCGCCGCGAACAACTGTTCATCAGCAGCAGGTGGATTGGACGGCAAGAATAGCAGAAGTAATTCAAGATCAGTTTGGGCTGAAGCCGAAAGTTCAAACTTATACTTACAAGACGCCGTATCCATCGGCCTATGACTCGTTGCCGTTCCCACACCGCTACAAAGTTCCTGATTTCACCATGTTTTCAGGAACGGACGATACATCCACTATGGAGCATATCAACCGATTCATCATCCAGTGCGGAGAGGCTGCCACACAAGATGCTCTGAGGGTGCGTTTATTTTCGTCATCTCTGTCCGGATCGGCCTTCCAGTGGTTCACCACCTTGCCGCCAAATTCCATTGTTACTTGGGCCGATCTGGAGAAACAGTTCCACAAGTACTTCTATGCAGGAGTACATGAGATGAAGCTCTCGGATTTGACCAGCCTCAGACAGAGGAGCGATGAACCAGTGATGGGATATATACAGAGGTTCAGAGAAGTCAGGAACAGATGCTACAGTCTGGCTCTGACCGATGCCCAGTTGGCCGATATTGCTTTCCAAGGCCTCTTGCCACAACTCAAGGAAAGGTATGCCTCGCAAGAATTTGAAAGCTTAAGTCAGATCATTCACCGGTTGGCCAGCCAGGAGGTACGTCTGTTTGATCAGCAGAGGAATTTGGAAGGGTCTGAATCTGAGGAAGGAGAAGAAATTGGCCTAGTAGAATGGGTCAAAGGGAAGAAAGAACCGAAAGCATTCGGCTTTGACACATCAAAAGCCGATAAGATTTTCGACTTACTACTCCAGGAAGGGAAGATCAAGCTATCATCATACCATACCATTCCTTCGGCCGATCAGCCCAAAAAGGTGAAGTACTACAAATGGCACAACGCTACATCTCATGACACAAATGAGCGCAAGATCTTCCGTCAGCAAATACAGTCGGCCATCGAGCAGGGAAGACTCAAGCTCAAAGTCCAGGCGAAGCCAGTAGAGCCGATGAAGATTGATCAGCATCCTTTCCCTGCTAACATGGTTGAAACGGGAAAGAACTCACTTCAAACTAAGGCGCTGACATCGGAATCGGCTAGAAGAAGCGGCGCCGTGGATGCCAGAAAGCAGGTCACGGTGGATGGTGTTAAAGGGAAGAGACGGACGGAAGGCGAAGGCGAAGGATCAGAGCGATCGCGTAGACCCGTTACTTCCCAATTCTTACTCAGCAAATATCGGCGACAGCAGGAAAGGACGAGACACCATGATGAGATGATACGCCGACACAAAGATCATTGGCGATGTCCGTTTTTTATTCATTGCTGGGAAAATGACATCAGATTGCCATCAGCCGATAATTGCCCTGAGTGCAGCGGGTCAAGTTGCGGCAATCGCTCGCTCAAAAGATCGCGCTCCAGAGATAGAGGATCAGAGCCGATCAGCAGAAACTGGCGCGAACAAGAGGGTCGGCGCCTTTCAGTGCATGTTCGGTTGGAGGGTAAAGCTGACCGGTATGATCGGTCGAAAGGCAGGATCGACCAACAGGATCGACTGGGGGGCAGAATCGGCGTACACGATCGGCTGGAAGAGATGGCTGATGGCAGGGTGTCAGATGAAAACCCCCTAGGAAGGGAATCAGATTGGGAGCACGCCAAATCATCGGCCAAACCAATAAACCCCAGGTGGTGCCCTGATGGACTATTCAAATCGCAGAAACGGAGGATCCAACGCCTGCGCCAATGGGAGCAACAAGAAGAAGAGCAGAGGCAGGCGCTGGAAAAGAGAAACGTCAAGTGTCGGGTCTGGCGCCCCAAGCGAAATAACAGCAAGGAGATAGAAAATCAAGAATCGGCAGCTAATGTCAAGAAAAAGGGTGGCCGGGTGATATGATAAGAAAGTCAAGATTAAACAGTTCTCCCAAGGAGATTTGGTATGGAAGTTGGTACTGCTGATAGGGTCTAAGGATCCCAAATTCGGTAAATGGTCGCTGTGGCAGAACCACCTGAATTAATCCGGCTCAAGTGTATTAACCATCACCATTAGGGCAATTTCGGTTAACCTTACACTTCAAACGGAGTAATCCACTGGTCTGTCGGGTATAACCTCCCGATACAACCACGGTAATCGGATTGAGCGCCATACATACAAATGCTCACGCGACGATGAGCCCAGAGAATACCACATTCCGGCAAATATTACAACATTATCATAAGTAAATATTACAGACTAAGTTTTAAATTTAAAAACCAAATACTTCAATGATCATAAATAAGTTCTTCAGAGTTCAAGTTGCAGCGGAAAATAAAACAGCGAAAGCTACTTCGACGATAAGGATGTCTCGATGAAGCCCGTACGAGACATCACTCGACGTTATCTCCATTGGACGGGGGCGTATCCCATTCCACCGACCAACCAGGGGGAAGAGTGCAGGGCCAAGTCAAGCTAGCAATCATATCTTCGAAAGTCTCACCTGAAAACGAGCCACAAGCAAGGCTGAGTATACTAATACTCAGCAAGACTTACCCGAGTAGTGGAATCTACTCCACCGACTCTAGATATGCAAGGCTTTTGGCTCAGGGGTTCGTTTTGCCGAAAAGCTTCTACAAGTGGGTCCTTACTTTCAACTTTTAGCTCAAGATTCTAGTTTCGTTAACCATTCTAGATAAGCAGCTATCCAAAAGCATACATGGTGAAGCATTAAATTTTCATCCAACCAGTTCATTCGTCATCATTGTTACTCTTCTTACTCTGTGGGTAAAAATGGTTAAGCAGTCTCAATAGCCGTGAGAAACGGATGATTCGAATCGAATTTCTTAACCTTGCAAGGGAAACCCAAACACACGTCACGTGGTTACTCCCTACAGTCACACGTGCAACTTTTCCCCTTTCTTTCCGGGTCGTGGATCGGGGCTACCCTCCGAGAGTACAAGAGCTCCACGCCATGGTTCGGCGCCGGGTCGTGACTGTGACAACCCTGGTAAAAATTTCATTTCTAAAATCAGTATCATTAGCCTAACCCTATGCTTGAACCAACTAATAAAAATTTGGTTACTTTTGAACTTTTAAATTTAACTTTCAAACCATAAGCCAATTGAGATTTTGCCTGAAACCAAAGTTGTAGAACTTTTTATTTTGAACAACTTTCGTGTTCAAAAGTTTTTGAAATTCAAATCAGAAAGAGGAGAAAACGCCCTGTTTGCACCCAGCCCCCTGAAGTTTTTCCAAATTCTCGCATCCAGGCCCTCGCGCCCCCCCCCCCCCCCCCCTCTCTCCTCCCCGCCCGACCGCCGCGCGCCGGGTGGCCGGTGACGCCTGACCGGCGCGAGGCGCCAGGCCAGTGGCCGCCGCACCACCCCGCCACGGCCGGCTTTGCCCCCTCCCCACGCCGCGCGGCCCAGTGAGCGCCCGCGCGTGCACACGACGCTGCCGCGCCAGCCCCGCCGCCCGTCGCGCCCAGTCGCCGCGCCCCGCCGTGCCGCCCCGGCTCCCGCGCCCCGCCAGTCGCCGCGCCCGCCCTCCGCCCGAGCCGCTGCAGCTGCTGCTCCACCACTCCGCGCGCCACGTTATCTCTCGCACCCACGCCATATCCCGGCCGCCCAGTCACCACGCCCGCTCGCCGCACGCTGCGCCGGCGTTCTGCTGCCGCCCGCCGCGCCCAGTGCGCACCGTGCCGTGCCCCCGCCCCGCGCGTTGCCCAGGCCCCTCCACACTCCCTCCTGCCCCTATAAAGGCCGAGCTCCGACCGCCCGCGCGAGCCACGCACCAGAACGCACTCGCCGTCGCCATTGCCGCCGCCGAGCGCCGCCCGCCCGTGGACAGCCCTCCGCCGCCGCCCACCGCCCAAACTAAAGCTTCAACCACCACTACATCATCCCCCTTAAGCTCGCCGACCCGCCCAACGCCGCCCAGAACCACCGGAGCGCCGCCGCCCGCGCTGCCGCCGCCGCCGCCGCCCCTGCTCGCCGTGGACAGCACGACCCCGACCTCCTCCGTCCAAGCCGAGCCCCTGAGCAGCTTCCCCATGCGCCACTGAAGCTCGCCGACCGGACCACACCGCCCCAAGCCCGCCGGAGCACCGCCGTCGACGCGTGCCGCGCCGCCGCCGCCTCTGCTCCAACGCCGGCGAGCCCTTCCCGGCCGTCCCCCACCTGAACAACACCCCCACAAGGTAGCCCTCGCACCCCTGAACCTTCCCCGACCCTCACCCCTCGCCGCCGGCGAGCCCCTCGCCGGAATTTCGGCCGGCCGCCGTACCCGAGCCGCCCGAGGACCCAATTGCAAGAATTTAAATCTTTAGAAGGGTCTGCGCGTAAGATTCAAGGACCTAGTTGTAAAAGAAAGTTTCAAATCTAGATTCAAATTCAGTGAACTTGTAAAATACGTATAAAATCGTAGAAAATTCAAAAAAAATGCAAACTCTACTGTTCTGGAATCCTTAGAACAAACTCTACCAATTTTGTTACAAAACGTTTCTCAGAATCCCTACATATTTTGCTCTACATTAAATGGAAGCTTTAATGGACTTATTTTGTACCCACTGTTGTAGAACAATGCTGACCCTAAATTTTGGGCAGTGAGTTAGTTGCTTGATGTTTAAGATTGTGTAAAAAGATCAGGCCCAAATTCCAACTCTAGCTTTACTGTTTATTAAACTTAGTTTCATACCATGTTTAAGTAGAATGTTTTATCCCTGCAGTTAAGTGGTGAATCACCCAATGAAACTTTTTCTATGCTAATGTATTGGTACCTAGAAGCCAGAGAAAAATTAGGAGACTTTTTATCTCAAAGTAACCTTTTTATTTGATTTATGTGCTAATAACATACGTTAAATCAAGAAAATAGTATCTTAGCTTGGAAAATTCTAATATTTTTACTGGGAGATACACTGTGGTAGTGGTTGCTGTGTAAAAAGTTCCAAGGACAAAAACCCTGTGTAGGGTCCTGTAAAAATGAATCCTTGAATAACCTAGGTGTGCAATGTCATATTTTCTATGCTCTGGATACTGCATAATAAATCCTACAAAAATTACAGTAGCTTCTGCATGCTTAAGTGAAAGCTCTGTAAAAATCTTGGACTCATTTGTTGCACCGATTGTTCTGTACAAAAAGAACAAGGATCTAACAGCAACTATGTAATATATTTTTCATAATTAATCTGTTACATAAAATTGGCTGAACATTTTACAGTAAGCACATCTTTCCCTGATGTGCCTAAATCCAAAAATTTCATGACCAGAGACTATCCATTGTAGTAATTACTCTTAAATCGTATCGATTGCCATTACCACGACTTAAACTTGTGCATTCATGTAGAATCGACGACCCTCGCCGACGGAACTTACGAGCTGGTGCCCGCGTCCGAGAGTGAGCAGCGTGAAGCTCAAGGGAATCTAACTGAAGCTCTTGAAGACCCGAGCCCAAGTTCGGAAGAGCCCCAAGCTAACTGTGAAGGCAAGCCCCGGAGCATAACCCATCTCTTTCCTAAATTATGCAACTCCTTACTCCTTGCTTGTGCATTAAGTTTATAGGAGTTGAATGAAAACTTAGTTGCATGATGTTAGGAACCCTTGCTTGAAAACTAGACGTAAGGTTCGATAGAATGCTGTGCTAATAGGACTCCGGTAAAAGTCGAGTGATTTCCTGTCACTCGCGAGAAAATAGGAGTTGAATGTCTACTACACGCTGCAATCATAAGGACACGGACGGGCTATGGAATGATGGTTACGATTGAGGCCCGTCTGTCTAGTGAAAAATGCTAAGGCCGCAGGGTGTGGTAGTGATGGTTAAGTCTTTGAACGTACTAAACACATGCCGAGATTATGGGAATCGATAAGCTTAAGTACCTAATTGGCCCGGCAAGGGGACGGCATCCTACCCTTTGAACTTCGGTCCCATGTGCATATGGCGAGTGCAGAGAGTGGTCACGACCCGGCGCCGAACCGTGGCGTGGGGCTCTTGTACTCTCGGAGAGTAGCCCCGAACCACGACCCGGAAAGAAAGGGGAAAAGTTGCACGTGTGACTCTAGGGAGTAACCACGTGACGTGTGTTTGGGTTTCCCTTGCAAGGTTAAGAAATTCGATTCGAATCGTCCGTTTCTCAGGGCTATTGAGACTGCTTAACCATTTTTACCCACAGAGTAAGAAGAGGAACAATGTTGATGAATGAACTGGTTGGATGAAAACTAATGTGCCACCATGTATGCTTTTGGATAGTTGCTTACCTAGAATGGTTAACGAAACTAGAATCTTGAGCTAAAAGTTGAAAGTAAGGACCCACTTGTAGTTGCTTTTCGGCAAAACAAACCCCTGAGCCAAAAGCCTTGCATATCTAGAGTCGGTGGAGTAGATTCCACTACTCGGGTAAGTCTTGCTGAGTATTAGTATACTCAGCCTTGCTTGTGGCTCGTTTTCAGGTGAGACCTTCGAAGATATGATTGCTAGCTTGACTTGGCCCTGCACTCTTCCCCCTGGTTGGTCGGTGGAATGGGATGCGCTCCCGTCCAATGGGGATGAGGCCGAGTGATGTCTCGTACGGGCTTCATCGAGACATTCTGTATCGTCGAGTAGTTTCCGTCGTTTATTTCCGCTGCAACTTAAACTCTGAAAAACTTATGATCATTGGAGTATTTGGTTTCTAAACTCAGAACTTGGTCTGTAATATTCACTTATGCTAATGTTATAATATTTGCTGGAATGTGGTATTCTCTGGGCTCATCGTCGCATGAGCGTTGGTATGTATGGCGCTCGATCCGATTACCGTGGTTGTATCGGGAGGTTATACCCGACAGACCAGTGGATTACTCCGTTTGAAGTGTAAGATTAACCGGAATTTCCCAAATGGTGATGGTTAATACACTTGAGCCGGATTAATTCAGGTGGTTCTGCCACAGTGACCACTCTCTGCACTCGTCATATGCACATGGGACCGAAGTTCAAAGGGTAGGATGCCGTCCCCTTGCCGGGCCAATTAGGTACTTAAGCTTACCGATTCCCATAATCTCGGCATGTGTTTAGTACGTTCAAAGACTTAACCATCACTACCACACCCTGCGGCCTTAGCATTTTTCACTAGACAGACGGGCCTCAATCGTAACCATGGTTACATAACCCGTCCGTGTCCTTATGATTGCAGCGTGTAGTAGACATTCAACTCCTATTTTCTCGCGAGTGACAGGAAATCACTCGACTTTTACCGGAGTCCTATTAGCACATCATTCTATCGAACCTTACGTCTAGTTTTCAAGCAAGGGTCCTAACATCATGCAACTAAATTTTCATTCAACTCCTATAAACTTAATGCACAAGCAAAGAGTAGTTAGTTGCATAATTTAGGAAAGAGATGGGTTATGCTCCGGGGCTTGCCTTCTTGCGAAAAGTTAGTCCGGGGCTCTTCCGAACTTGGGCTCGGGTCTTCAAGAGCTTCAGTTAGATTCGCCTGGGCTTCTCGCTGCTCACTCTCGGACTCGGGCACCAGCTCGTAAGTTCCGTCGGCGAGAGTCGTCGATTCTACATGAATGCACAAGTTTAAGTCGTGCTAATGGTACTCGATACGATTTAAGAGTAATTACTACAATGGATAGTTTCTGGTCATGAACTTTTGGATTTAGGCACATCAGGGAAAGATGTGCTTACTGTAAAATTTTCAGCCAATTTTATGCAACAGATTAATTATGAAAAATATATTACATAATTGCTGTTAGATCCTTGTTCTTTTTGTACAGAACAATTGGTGCAACAACTGAGTCTAAGATTTTTTACAAAGCTTTCACTTAAGCATGCAGAAGCTACTGTAATTTTTGTAGGATTTATCATGCAGTATTCAGAGCATAGAAAATATGACATTTCACACCTAGGCTATTCAAGGATTCATTTTTACAGGACCCTACACAAGGTTTTTGTCCTTGGAACCTTTTACACAGCAACCTCTACCACAGTGTATCTCCCAGTAAAAATTTTAGAATTTTCCAAGCTAAGATACTATTTTCTTGATTTAACGTATGTTATTAGCACATAAATCAAATAAATAGGTTACTTTGAGATAAAAAGTCTCCTAATTTTTCTCTGGCTTCTAGGTACCAATACATTAGCATAGAAAAAGTTTCATTGGGTGATTCACCACTTAACTGCAGGGATAAAACATTCTACTTAAACATGGTATGAAACTAAGTTTAATAAACAGTAAAGGTAGAGTTGGAATTTGGGCCTGATCTTTTTACACAATCTTAAACATCAAGCAACTAACTCACTGCCCAAAATTTAGGGTCAGCATTGTTCTACAACAGTGGGTACAAAATAAGTCCATTAAAGCTTCCATTTAATGTAGAGCAAAATATGTAGGGATTCTGAGAAACTTTTTGTAACAAAAGTGGTAGAGTTTGTTCTAAGGATTCCAGAACAGTTGAGTTTGCATTTTTTCGGATTTTCTACGATTTTATACGTATTTTACAAGTTCACTGAATTTGAATCTAGATTTGAAACTTTCTTTTACAACTAGGTCCTTGAATCTTACGCGCAGACCCTTCTAAAGATTTAAATTCTTGCAATTGGGTCCTCGGGCGGCTCGGATACGGCGGCCGGCCGAAATTCCGGCGAGGGGCTCGCCGGCGGCGAGGGGTGAGGGTCGGGGAAGGTTCAGGGGTGCGAGGGCTACCTTGTGGGGGTGTTGTTCAGGTGGGGGACGGCCGGGAAGGGCTCGCCGGCGTTGGAGCAGAGGCAGCGGCGGCGCGGCACGCGTCGACGGCGGTGCTCCGGCGGGCTTGGGGCGGCCTGGTCCGGTCAGCGAGCTTCAGTGGCGCGTGGGGAAGCTGCTCAGGGGCTTGGCTTGGACGGAGGAGGTCGGGGTCGAGCTATCCACGGCGAGCAGGGGCGGCGGCGGCGGCGGCGCCGCGGGCGGCAGCGCTCCGGTGGTTCTGGGCGGCGTTGGGCGGGTCGGCGAGCTTCAGGGGGATGATGTAGTGGTGGCTGGAGGCTCAATTTGGGCGGTGGGCGGCGGTGGAGAGCTGTCCATGGGCGGGCGGCGCTCGGCGGCGGCAATGGCGGCGGCGAGGGCGTTCTGGGTGCGTGGCTCCCGCGGGCGGTCGGGGCTCGGCCTTTATAGGGGCAGGAGGGGGTGTGGAGGGCCTGGGCGGTGCGCGGGGCGGAGGCACGGCACGGCGCGGCACTGGGCGCGGCGGGCGGCAGCAGAACGCCGGCGTGGCGTGCGGCGAGCGGGCGCGGTGACTGGGCGGCCGGGATATGGCGTGGGCGCGAGGGGATAGCGCTGGGCGTGGAGTGGTGGAGCAGCAGCTGCAGCGCCTCGGGCGGAGGGCGGGCGCAGTGACGGGCGGGGCGCGGGAGCCGGGGCGGCACGGCGGGGCGCGGTGACTGGGCGCGACGGGCGGCGGGGCCGGGGCGCGGCAGCGGCGTGCGCACGCGCGGGCGCTCACTAGGCCGCGCGGCGTGGGGAGGGGGCAAAGCCGGCCGTGGCGGAGTGGCGCGGCGGCCACTGGCCTGGCGCCTCGCGCCGGTCAGGCGTCGCCGGCCACCTGGCGCGCGGCGGTCGGGCGGGGAGGAGAGAGGGGGGGGGGGGTGCGAGGGGCTTGATTGCGAGAATTTGAAAAACTTCAGGGGGCTGGGTGCAAACCGGGCGTTTTCTCCCCTTTCTAATTTGAATTTCGAAAACTTTTGAACACGAAAGTTATTCAGAATAAAAAGTTCTACAAGTTTGGTTTCAGGCAACATTTCATTTGGCTTATGGTTTGAAAGTTAAATTTAAAAGTTCAAAAGTAACCAAATGTGCTCAATTTAAATTCGAATTCCAACTGAACTCGTTCTAATTCTTTCCCCCCTTTTATTAGTTGGTTTAAGCATAGGGTTAGGCTAATGATACTGATTTTAGAATGAAATTTTTACCAGGGTTGTCACAGCCTTCCCCCCTTAACAAGAATCTCGCCCCGAGATTCGGCAATTCTTAGTGTGGGCGTGGGTGCACGTACCAGTGGTTGAGATAAGAAACCCAGGGAAATGTTGGTTTAGGTAGCTCTCGGTTTCCCAGGTGGCTTCTTCTTCCGTGTGGTGATTCCATTGTACTTTATACATTCTAATCACTTTCCTCCTGGTCTCTCTTTCTTTTTGATCCAAAATCCTAACTGGGTGTTCGACATACGAGAGGTCGGGCTCTAACGATATTTCTTGTTGTTCCACAATCTCAGTAGGGACTCGAATACACTTCTTGAGTTGAGATACGTGGAAGACATCATGGGTGGCCGTGAGCTGAGGGGGCAGTCGTAATTTGTAGGCTACGGGTCCGCAGCTCTCAATGATTTCGTAAGGACCAACATAACGGGGAGCTAGTTTGCCTTTGATTCCAAATCTTCGCACTCCCTTGGTTGGTGAAACTCGAAGATAGACATGATCGCCAACTTCGAACTTTAGGGGCTTTCTCCTTTTGTCAGAATAGCTCTTTTGTCGAGCTTGTGCGGCTCTAAGATTTGCTTGTATTACTTTTACTTTCTCCTCTGCCTCGACTACCAGGTCGGGTCCAATTATTTGACGTTCTCCGGTTTGTGACCAGCTCAAAGGAGTTCGACACCTTCGTCCGTACAGGGCCTCAAATGGTGCCATTTTCAAACTCGCTTGATAGCTGTTGTTGTACGAGAACTCTACTAGGGGTAGGCATTTGCCCCAATTCTTGTCATAGTGAATGACGCAAGCTCTCAACATGTCTTCAAGAATTTGGTTTACTCTTTCCGTTTGTCCGTCAGTCTGAGGATGGTATGCTGAGCTGCGAATCAGTTTAGTGCCAAGAGACGTTTGCAGTTGTTCCCAAAAGCGTGCTACAAACTGAGGACCACGATCGGAAATAATTGTCTTAGGTATTCCATGTAGGCAAACAATACGATCGAGGTAAATCTCGGCATATTTCTTGGTAGAATGGGTGGTGTGTACCGGAAGAAAATGTGCTGTCTTCGTGAGTCTGTCCACGATAACCCATATGGAATCATGTTTCTGGGAAGTGTTTGGTAGTCCAACGATGAAGTCCATACTTATGTCTTCCCATTTCCAGGATGGTATAGGTAACGGTTGTAGTGTACCGGCTACCTTCAAGTGGCTAGCTTTTACTCTCTGGCACGTGTCACATTCCGAGACATACGTAGCAATTTCCCTTTTCATTCTAGTCCACCAGAAGTTTTTCCTTAGGTCTTGATACATTTTTCTACTGCCGGGGTGGATAGAGAATTTGGAAAGGTGTGCCTCATCGAGAATTTGCTTGCTGAGTTCACGATCCTTCGGAACGACTATACGACTTTCGAACCATAGAACTCCCTTATGGTCCTGGCGGAAACATTTATACTT
This sequence comes from Panicum miliaceum, assembly GCA_032594955.1. Lineage (NCBI taxonomy): Eukaryota > Viridiplantae > Streptophyta > Magnoliopsida > Poales > Poaceae > Panicum > Panicum miliaceum. The sequence continues at coordinate 28,532,333 of CM064060.1, forward strand.
CTCCTCACCTAGAGAGAGTTTTTGTTTGATGATCTTAATTCCTTCATCATGTAGTTGTGCCATGACGATTTGGTCGTGAAGAGTGGGCTCAACTGAGATGTGATTTAGAGCGCCTTGGGAAACCATTTCCATGTCAAGCTTCCTCATTTCTGCACACAATGTCTCATGGTAGGACTCCATGGATAAGCAATGGCAATGGGACTTGCGGCTTAGTGCATCCGCGACTACATTAGCCTTGCCGGGGTGATAGTGCACTTCAAGGTCATAATCCTTGATTAATTCTAGCCATCTCCGTTGTCTCATATTCAGATCGGCTTGTGTGAAGATATACTTGAGACTCTTATGATCCGTGTAGATATTGCACTGTGTACCCATGAGATAGTGCCTCCATATTTTCAGAGCGTGAATGACAGCTGCAAGTTCAAGATCATGAGTGGGATAATTCTGTTCGTGGGGCCGAAGGGCTCGTGAGGCATATGCAATCGCTCGATTCTCTTGCATAAGCACACATCCTAGACCAGTACCTGATGCGTCACAATACACATCGAATGACTTGGTATTATCGGGTTGAGCTAACACAGGTGCAGTAGTCAGATGCTCTCTGAGAGTGTGGAAAGCTTCTTCACATTTCTCATTCCATACAAACTTTACTTCCTTCTTTAACAGTTCAGTCATGGGCTTAGCAATTCGAGAGAAATCCGGGATGAAGCGGCGGTAGTAACCGGCTAAGCCGAGAAAACTGCGAATCTGATGAACAGAGGTAGGGGGTTTCCAATCCATCACCTCTTGTACCTTGCTGGGGTCAACAGCTATGCCTTCGCTGGAGATCGTGTGACCTAAGAACTTTACAGTATCCAACCAAAACTCACACTTAGAAAACTTAGCATAGAGCTGATGGTCTCTTAGACGTTGAAGAACAATGTGCAGGTGCTTGGCATGCTCTTCCTCATCCTTGGAATAGATAAGGATGTCGTCGATGAACACTACGACGAATTTGTCAAGTTCGGGCATGAATACCGAATTCATGAGATACATGAAGTAGGCAAGGGCATTGGTGAGTCCAAAGGACATAACCAAGAATTCATATAGTCCATAGCGTGTGGAGAAGGCAGTCTTAGGAATATCGCAGGGGCGAATCTTGATTTGATGATATCCCGAACGAAGATCAATCTTTGAGAAGACTCTAGCTCCAGCTAATTGATCGAAGAGTACATCGATACGAGGAAGTGGGTATTTGTTTTTGACAGTTACCGCATTGAGAGGTCGGTAGTCAACGCATAATCTCAAACTGTCATCCTTCTTCTTTACGAATAGGGCTGGACATCCCCAAGGTGACGCGCTAGGGCGAATGAAACCTTTGTCCAGTAGTTCTTGGAGTTGAATTTTCAGCTCGGCCAATTCTTTAGGGGGCATCCTATATGGTCTTTTGGATATAGGTGCAGTGCCTGGTTGTAGTTCAATGACGAACTCAATATCCCTATCCAGTGGCATTCCTGGTAAGTCATCCGGAAAGACATCGGCATACTCGTTGACGACAGGAATATCTTCTAGCTTAAGTCCCTCCACCTTGTAAGCATAGGAATTCGTGCAATCTAGGAATGGTAGGTAAAGGGTAGTGGCTCCGTGACTAGGTGAATTTATCTCAACGGCTCGGGACGAAAGGTCCAGTGTGACTCCATGCATAGTCATCCAGTTCATTCCCAAAATAATGTCCATGCCGTCAAGAGGGAAAAGGACAAGGTCTGTGTCTATGGTTTTACTACCCAATTTGACTGGTACTTGTCTGACTATTTGGTTTGAAGCAATTTTACCACCCGGTGTTGATATTATATATGACCCTTTGGTGTGACAAACATCCAAGCCTACTTTTGCACCGAATTTTGCACTTATGAAACTATGCGATGCACCAGAATCAAATAATATAACTGCAGGCTTGTTATGGATAGAGAATGTACCCGACATCACTGGGGCTCCTTCAGGAAGCTCTGCAAGCGTGGTGAAGTTAATCCGTCCTTGCTTGACTTGCAGGGTCTGTCTCTTGCCCCTGTTCTTGGTGTTCGGGTTGGATCCTTGACCTTGGTTGGGCTGTCCAGGCTGAGGGCATTCTCGTGCGAAGTGGCTGGAACTCCCGCATTTGAAACAGCGATTCGCGGGGCTAGGTTGAAGAGACTGCTGAAGAATGGGCCTCGGACCATTCTGTGGAGGCATCCGAGGTCGTACCATGTCTGGCTGCTGTTGGGGTCTGGCAATCCATCTTCCTGGCTGCGGGACCCTTGGTGGAGCTGTGGGTGCGGTATTTTGCACGATGCGATACCTTGGTGGTTGGACACTTGATGGTCCTGCGGGTGCCTTTCTCTTCTTCTCTGCCCGGTGCGCCATGATACAGTCTTCCTGGGTAATGGCCATATTGACCAACTCGTTGTAGGTGTCAGCCCTGGCTAGGTTCAGACGTTCCTTGAGCTTGGTATTCAGACCTCGGCGGAAACGATCACGCTTCTTGGCATCCGTATCAGCGTGGTAGCCTGCATACTGGCATAGGTTTTTGAATGCCTGGGCGTACTGCAGCACGGTGCGGGTGCCCTGGGTAAGTGCCAGAAACTCATTCAACTTCCTCTCCATGAGACCCTCGGGAATATGATGTGCCCGGAATGCGGTCTTGAATTCATCCTAGTCGACCACATGGTCAGCCGGGAGCATCGCAGAATAGTGGTCCCACCACAGTCGAGCGGTACCGTGAAGCTGTTGCGCGGCAAAACGAGCCTTGTTGGCCTCTGAGCATGGGGCCACAAGTAGTGTGAACTTGGATTCGATGGTGCGAATCCATGCATCTGCGTCCAGGGGTTCCTCGGTCTTATGGAACAAGGGCGGCTGGGTCCCTAGGAAATCCGTGTATCCTGCAGCTTGGGGTTGGTGAGCATTGTGCCCACCCCTTTGTTGGTGCTGTCCTTGCACGATCTGACGCAGCAGTTCGGTTTGAGCGGCCATCACTTCCACCAAACTGGGCGGGGGTGGTGGCGATTGTCGCGAGCGGCTGCTACCGGCACCAAAACCCTCGGGGTTGCCACGTGTTGATCCAACCATCTGAAACGTGAAAGGTCACCATTAGCAACGCGATCCATATTACTTCCTCGATTCATAAATGATTGGTGTAGTCAAAGACTTCCGAATTCACAGCTAGAAGTATGGACAGAATCTCTGTTTGCTACGAGAAAAATCATAGCTTGCTGTGGGTCCATCTAAAACATCTCATACTTTGGCAGTAGTCAGAGAATTTAGGAATGCACCACTTTGGTATTTAACTTTGGCGCTAGAACTATAGCTAAGGTGGTCGAAAGGCTCGTCCTTTGCCTCACTGTCTTAGCTGTTTTTCAGCAGATGGATCGGTACTGTTTCGCCTATAACTTAAACTAGCGAGGTCCAATGATGCTGAATTTTTGTGAGAACCACGATCACAAAATTTAGCACAAGTTTGGTATTCAACACTCAGCCAAGAAATGCAAGGAGACATGGATAAAAATTCTGACAAGTCTCAGTGATTGTGGATTTCATCGTTTACCAACTTACAACGAAATCACCCAAGTTTATCGCCGTTCCTTACAAGTTGAGGGTGTCCACATGGTTCAGGTGTACCCATCACAAAAGAGTTACTCAACTCCTAGTTAGCCTATTACAACACTTGCTAAAAGTTAGGCCACCCTATCGAGGAGTATGTGCAAAAGTCCTCCTAGGTCGTCCTCTAGAAATCATCCAAGTCGTTGACGGACGACTCGCTGTGAGCAGGAGAGTGAGCTCCCATCTGAGGTGCCTGTGGTACCTCACCCTCGAAATCCATACCGGAGATACCATCAATCTCCTGTGGCTCCTCCTCATCTTCCTCCATGTCCTCCTCATGGGGATGGTCATTTTGATCATGGTGCCACTGAATGTGCTCATTAGCATCCTCCAACTCAAGGCTTAGATCATGGAGCTGCTCCTCCAACTGTGCTATCGTGGCATCTCTCTCACCCATGAGAGTGTCCTGCTCCTGAATTTGGCCCTCAAGTTGGCCAATCTGAGCATCTCTGTCCTCAAGATCCTGACTGAGCTCCTTAATCTGCTCATCCCTGGTATCTGCCATCATGTGGTAGGCCTGAGCAAGATCAGTGAGCTGCTCAAGCGCCTGACTCTAGAGAGTCTGAAGCCGATAGAGTGCACTCATGCACCGCACGGAGGTATGAATAGTTTCCTGGGCGCGAAAGTCTAGCAAGTACTGTGCGTGCTGCACCCTGTTGAGCCAAAAGGGGTCGTTGTCCTGGGCTGCAGGAAACAAACCAATGGGAGTGAGTGTGACAACCTCGGGACGCTGCGCACAAAAAGTGGTGAGCGCCCTCATGGCTGCAAGCTCCCAAGTATCGGCCAAACGGCGACCAACAGCCTCAAGCTCCAAGGCGGGCCACTCCGGGTGTAGCGGGTGCGGGAAGATAGTCACGTTGACACGGCACTGGGTAACTCCATTTTCTGCAAACTCCAGTCCGGCGTAACGTGGGGGAATTAGATAGCCCGCGGTACGCAGAACGTCCCACAAAATAGAGGAAAAGCCCTCCCAGTGGAGACACTGCGAGTGTACGCGTCCATCCTCATTCACCATCATAGCAACAGGCTCGGCCATCTGAACAAAAGATCAAATGGAGTGAGATAGCGAAAAACTGTGAACAGCACAAGGACAGATTCTGTATAGTGTGCAAAAATAACCATAACTTCCACAGTTCTAATCCAAAAATTCTCAAATTTCACCAGGTCACTCCTAAGGTATTTGTGAACAACTTTGCTAGTTAACTCCAGAGCTAGATAGGTCTCTAAGATGGTCTTTCTTTTCGGGTTTTACCTCTCTGTCTACCCAGAATTTTCAGTGAACAGAGGGCTAGAGTTTCGTGCACCAGGGAAAATCTACCCAGCCAAAATTTACCAAATTTTAACAGCAGCTACCTGGGTAAATTTGGAACAAGTTTCGTGTTGTGCTCTTTTGCAGAAAACCGCAGGAAGGGGGCCTAAAAATTTAAGAGGCAGAAGGGCTTATTCTGGACAGAATTCTGACATTCCAAGGTTTCTGTTATTTCTCACTATCCATAAGTTCAGAATTTTTCATTTTTGAACAGAAGATAGAACACAAAATTTGGAACAATTTCTTCAACATGAACTTTATCAGAAAAGGTCATTTTCTTTGGTCAATAAATCGCTCTTTTCGGTCACGGCAGATTTCGGACAGTTTCGCTAGATGGTCCTTATGCAAACCATGCTTAGATACGCAAGAACCTTACCACTCTCATACAACGTATTTTCAATTTCCGATATATATGGTGATGATGCATGCACGTCCTATTCATCCTCACAAACTAAAATAATTGCCAAATACTTTTGGTCTTACGAAGATAGTTTCGGTGGCATACACAATACGGCTCTCGCTATAATAGCTAGTCGAGTCTTTCTAATCGTTCCTTAACTTATCGTAATCGCGGTTAGCGTACCTGCAGAAGATTGACAAAGCATATATATTTCATGAACCTTTCATGCCAGCACTCATGAAAGCGTCTGTATTCATTACCGTTTACTTATAGAAACGATATCTGTACAATTTCCGCCGTACAGACGACGTTAACATACGCTATCGAGATAGCGTATTCACGGGGGTACCGTCATGAGACGGGGGTATGAACAGCGATCGCCATACCCTGCGCCAAACCTTCTACTCCCAATATGTTCAACTAACAGTTGGCATATTGGCAGCACCTCAAGTAAGCCACTGCTTGAGGGCAGCGTTCGGTTCGCATCACCGACAGGAAGGCCAAGCTCCCTCAGTTGGCTGAGGATCCTTACCTTCTTACCTCAGCGATGAGTGCGTCGTTACAGAAATTAAGGTCGGTTGTGCATGAAAGTAAGTTTTGACAGAAAGTAATGTGCTGGAAGTCGGTTGATAATATTTCATAAGTTAGATAGCCACCTAGTAACTTTCCTATAATCCCTTAGGGCTTTACGAACTAGGCACCATCCTTAGCGTACCAACGTACTTCGCAACATATCCTTCTAGTCAAATTTTTATGAAAATAAGTTTTTAAGGCTTGTCGCATTCTCTGGCGTATGTATTTTGGCTCTGGCGCCAGCTGTTGCCAGCTGTGGCACCAACTACGGCTCTGATACCAGCTGTGGCAGAACCACCTGAATTAATCCGGCTCAAGTGTATTAACCATCACCATTAGGGCAATTTCGGTTAACCTTACACTTCAAACGGAGTAATCCACTGGTCTGTCGGGTATAACCTCCCGATACAACCACGGTAATCGGATCGAGCGCCATACATACAAATGCTCACGCGACGATGAGCCCAGAGAATACCACATTCCGGCAAATATTACAACATTATCATAAGTAAATATTACAGACTAAGTTTTAAATTTAAAAACCAAATACTTTAATGATCATAAATAAGTTCTTCAGAGTTCAAGTTGCAGCGGAAAATAAAACAGCGAAAGCTACTTCGACGATAAGGATGTCTCGATGAAGCCCGTACGAGACATCACTCGGCGTTATCTCCATTGGACGGGGGCGTATCCCATTCCACCGACCAACCAGGGGGAAGAGTGCAGGGCCAAGTCAAGCTAGCAATCATATCTTCGAAAGTCTCACCTGAAAACGAGCCACAAGCAAGGCTGAGTATACTAATACTCAACAAGACTTACCCGAGTAGTGGAATCTACTCCACCGACTCTAGATATGCAAGGCTTTTGGCTCAGGGGTTTGTTTTGCCGAAAAGCTTCTACAAGTGGGTCCTTACTTTCAACTTTTAGCTCAAGATTCTAGTTTCGTTAACCATTCTAGATAAGCAGCTATCCAAAAGCATACATGGTGAAGCATTAAATTTTCATCCAACCAGTTCATTCGTCATCATTGTTACTCTTCTTACTCTGTGGGTAAAAATGGTTAAGCAGTCTCAATAGCCGTGAGAAACGGATGATTCGAATCGAATTTCTTAACCTTGCAAGGGAAACCCAAACACACGTAACGTGGTTACTCCCTAGAGTCACACGTGCAACTTTTCCCCTTTCTTTCCGGGTCGCGGATCGGGGCTACCCTCCGAGAGTACAAGAGCTCCACGCCACGGTTCGGCGCCGGGTCGTGACCACTCTCTGCACTCGCCATATGCACATGGGACCGAAGTTCAAAGGGTAGGATGCCGTCCCCTTGCCGGGCCAATTAGGTACTTAAGCTTACCGATTCCCATAATCTCGGCATGTGTTTAGTACGTTCAAAGACTTAACCAACACTACCACACCCTTCGGCCTTAGCATTTTTCACTAGACAGACGGGCCTCAATCGTAACCATGGTTACATAACCCGTCCGTGTCCTTATGATTGCAGCGTGTAGTAGACATTCAACTCCTATTTTCTCGCGAGTGACAGGAAATCACTCGACTTTTACCGGAGTCCTATTAGCACATCATTCTATCGAACCTTACGTCTAGTTTTCAAGCAAGGGTCCTAACATCATGCAACTAAAGTTTCATTCAACTCCTATAAACTTAATGCACAAGCAAAGAGTAGTTAGTTGCATAATTTAGGAAAGAGATGGGTTATGCTCCGGGGCTTGCCTTCTTGCGAAAAGTTAGTCCGGGGCTCTTCCGAACTTGGGCTCGGGTCTTCAAGAGCTTCAGTTAGATTCGCCTGGGCTTCTCGCTGCTCACTCTCGGACTCGGGCACCAGCTCATAAGTTCCGTCGGCGAGAGTCGTCGATTCTACATGAATGCACAAGTTTAAGTCGTGCTAATGGTACTCGATACGATTTAAGAGTAATTACTACAATGGATAGTTTCTGGTTATGAACTTTTGGATTTAGGCACATCAGGGAAAGATGTGCTTACTGTAAAATTTTCAGCCAATTTTATGTAACAGATTAATTATGAAAAATATATTACATAGTTGCTGTTAGATCCTTGTTCTTTTTGTACAGAACAATTGGTGCAACAACTGAGTCTAAGATTTTTTACAGAGCTTTCACTTAAGCATGCAGAAGCTACTGTAATTTTTGTAGGATTTATCATGCAGTATTCAGAGCATAGAAAATATGACATTTCACACCTAGGCTATTCAAGGATTCATTTTTACAGGACCCTACATAGGGTTTTTGTCCCTGGAACTTTTTACACAGCAACCTCTACCACAGTGTATCTCCCAGTAAACATTTGAGAATTTTCCAAGCTAAGATACTATTTTCTTGATTTAACGTATGTTATTAGCACATAAATCAAATAAATAGGTTACTTTGAGATAAAAAGTCTCCTAATTTTTCTCTGGCTTCTAGGTACCAATACATTAGCATAGAAAAAGTTTCATTGGGTGATTCACCACTTAACTACAGGGATAAAACATTCTACTTAAACATGGTATGAAACTAAGTTTAATAAACAGTAAAGCTAGAGTTGGAATTTGGGCCTAATCTTTTTACACAATCCTAAACATCAAGCAACTAACTCACTGCCCAAAATTTAGGGTCAGCATTGTTCTACAACAGTGGGTACAAAATAAGTCCATTAAAGCTTCCATTTAATGTAGAGCAAAATATGTAGGGATTCTGAAAAACTTTTTGTAACAACAGTGGTAGAGTTTGTTCTAAGGATTCCAGAACAGTTGAGTTTGCATTTTTCTGAATTTTCTACGATTTTATACAAATTTTAAAATTTTACTGAATTTGAATGTAGATTTGAAACTTTCTTTTACAACTAAGTCCTTGAATCTTACGCGCAGACCCTTCTAAAGATTTAAATTCTTGCAATTGGGTCCTCGGGCGGCTCGGGTACGGCGGCCGGCCGAAATTCCGGCGAGGGGCTCGCCGGCGGCGAGGGGTGAGGGTCGGGGAAGGTTCAGGGGTGTGAGGGCTACCTCGTGGGGGTGTTGTTCAGGTGGGGGACGACCAGGAAGGGCTCGCCGGCGTTGGAGCAGAGGCGGCGGCGACGCGGCACGCGTCGACGGCGGTGCTCCGGCGGGCTTGGGGCGGCCTGGTCCGGTCAGCGAGCTTCAGGGGCTTGGCTTGGACGGAGGAGGTCGGGGTCGAGCTGTCCACGGCGAGCAGGGGCGGCGGCGGCGGCGGCAGCGCGGGCGGCGGCGCTCCGGTGGTTCTGGGCGGCGCTGGGCGGGTCGGCGAGCTTCAGGGGGATGATGTAGTGGTGGCTGGAGGCTCAATTTGGGCGGTGGGCGGCGGTGGAGAGCTGTCCACGGGCGGGCGGCGCTCGGCGGCGGCAATGGCGGCGGCGAGGGCGTTCTGGGTGCGTGGCTCGCGCGGGCGGTCGGGGCTCGGCCTTTATAGGGGCAGGAGGGGGTGTGGAGGGCCTGGGCGGTGCGCGGGGCGGAGGCACGGCACGGCGCGGCACTGGGCGCGGCGGGCGGCAGCAGAATGCCGGCGCGGCGTGCGGCGAGCGGGCGCGGTGACTGGGCGGCCGGGATATGGCGTGGGCGCGAGGGGATAGCGCTGGGCGTGGAGTGGTGGAGCAGCAGCTGCAGCGCCTCGGGCGGAGGGCGGGCGCAGTGACGGGCGGGGCGCGGGAGCCGGGGCGGCACGGCGGGGCGCGGTGACTGGGCGCGACGGGCGGCGGGGCCGGGCGCGGCAGCGGCGTGCGCACGCGCGGGCGCTCACTAGGCCGCGCGGCGTGGGGAGGGGGCAAAGCCGGCCGTGGCGGAGTGGCGCGGCGGCCACTGGCCTGGCGCCTCGCGCCGGTCAGGCGTCGCCGGCCACCCGGCGCGCGGCGGTCGGGCGGGGACGAGAGAGGGGGGGGGGTGCGAGGGGCCTGATTGCGAGAATTTGAAAAACTTCAGGGGGCTGGGTGCAAACCGGGCGTTTTCTCCCCTTTCTAATTTGAATTTCGAAAACTTTTGAACACGAAAGTTGTTCAGAATAAAAAGTTCTACAAGTTTGGTTTCAGGCAACATTTCATTTGGCTTATGGTTTGAAAGTTAAATTTAAAAGTTCGAAAGTAACCAAATGTGCTCAATTTAAATTCGAATTCCAACTGAACTCGTTCTAATTCTTTCCCCCCTTTTATTAGTTGGTTTAAGCATAGGATTAGGCTAATGATACTGATTTTAGAATGAAATTTTTACCAGGGTTGTCACAGCGATGTGACACCCCGGCCCAGGGCTTAATAGGATTAATAGGATACTCATACCAACAAGTTGCAACTTCATTTCCGGAAGCCCAATTTTAAAGAACTTCAAAGTTAAGCGTGCTTGGCTTGGAGCAATTTGGGGATGGGTGACCGACCGGGAAATTCTTCCTGGGTGCGCACGAGTGAGGACAAAGTGTGCAGAAAAAACTTGTGTTGGTCTGTGAGGGCAGTCTATGTTCTAGGAATCGGCCAGATGTAAGCGGGCCCCTCCTCGGGGAGGCGGGACGTTACAGAATGGTATCAGAGCCGACTCTCGCGGTTTCACGGGCGCGTGGCGGTTCAGTGCACGGGCATCAAGGATGCGCCGTTGGCACTGGACGCACGGACGTGGCACATGGGCCGTTGGCACTGTCACCCTGGCCCAGGGCTTAATAGGATTAATAGGATACTCATACCAACAAGTTGCAACTTCTTTTCCGGAAGCCCAATTTCAAAAAACTTCAAAGTTAAGCGTGATTGGCTTGGAGCAATTTGGGGATGGGTGACCGACCGGGAAATTCTTCCTGGGTGCGCACGAGTGAGGACAAAGTGTGCAGAAAAGACTTGTGTTGGTCTGTGAGGGCAGTCTATGTTCTAGGAATCGGCCAGATGTCGGGACGTTACAGTCGCCCACCTGGGAAAGGCCGTATAAAATCGGCCGATGTGCTCCGGGAAATGCATATGTCGAAGGGAGCTTTGAACGAAATGAGATTTTTACTGCGTCCGTTTCGGAGGAGAGGATTAAAGAAAAGAGTTTCGAAGGAAAAGTTATATTTTACTCCGAAACTGGGGGGCATGTGTTGACGCCAGATTTTGACACGTATTGAATCGGCGTCAGGAGGAGAAGATTGGCCGATGAAGCAGATCGCCGATTGAGGTGACAGTTGAAAATCGGCCGATTGGTGGCGCAGCCTATGCCAACAGGATGGGATTATTCCAGAAGATCGTGGTCAAAAGCTGGTCAACAAGGCATGCTAAGTCGGTCGGGAAGCCATTGAAGAGGTCCTGATTGGATTAGGAAACGGCGGCAGAAGATTCTGCAGGAGTCCGTTTCCTTTTTAAAAGTTATTATAGATATAGTAGTTTTCCTGTTTTTTAAATAAGGTTGTAACAAGTCGTAATCGACCAGGAGTCCTAGTTTCAGGGTATAAATAGGAGTCGCTAGGGCTTTGCAAAAACAATCAAATCAATCAACAAAACACTTCTACTTTTTACCAGTACTTTACTTTTCAAGTCGGCGACTTCGCCAATATTTTCTTCTTCTACGAGTTCGTACGGATTGGCAGGGCTGCATCAACCTGATCTCCGGCCAATTGGTAGGTTCCGCTTATCGAGTAATATCCGAGCTTTAACTACGGGCGCATCGCTGTGGTTTCGTTTGGATTTATTCACAAGTTATCGATATTTACTGGAATTGCAAGTTTTACCTGTTATTCTAGTATTATCACCAGTTATCCAGCTTGAGATCAGGGTAATCGGCTTCGTCATTATTCTCCCTCGATTCATCGCCATATAGCCGATTAAATCTGTTTCAAGTGTTGCTTCTACAGTAATTGTTTAGATTGCTCCAGCAGTCCTCTTTACAATTACTATACGATCATCGGCTGACCCATAGCCGATCATCTCTACAGCAAATCGGCCGATTTACCGCCGACGCGTTCCTCAGGACAGATCGGAAATCCAGCCGATCGACTTGCCTGGAGTTTAATACTCTATTTCCTTGTCAATCAACAGGTCAGATTGACTGGCACGCCGCGCGAACCGCACCAGGGCAATAACCCGAACAGGAGCTAAGCAGATTCTCCCGGGTCGTGTGTCTGACGCTGAAGACCCATCGGCCGATTCCTACCCGGCCGATTTTAGCGCCAACAAGTAGCAAAATGTATCAAGACCTAAGGCAAAACTTCTGGTGGACTAGAATGAGAAGAGAAATTGCTACGTATGTCTCAGAATGTGACACGTGCCAGAGAGTAAAGGCTAGCCACTTGAAAGTAGCCGGTACACTTCAACCGTTACCTATACCATCCTGGAAATGGGAAGACATAAGTATGGACTTCATCGTTGGACTGCCGAACACTTCCCAGAAACATGATTCCATATGGGTTATCGTTGATAGACTCACAAAGACGGCACATTTCCTTCCGGCACACACCACCTATTCTACCAAGAAATATGCCGAGATTTACCTCGATCGTATTGTTTGCCTACATGGAATACCTAAGACAATTATTTCTGATCGTGGTACTCAGTTTGTAGCACGCTTTTGGGAACAACTGCAAACGTCTCTTGGTACTAAACTGATTCGCAGCTCAGCATACCATCCTCAGACTGACGGACAAACGGAAAGAGTAAACCAAATTCTTGAAGACATGATGAGAGCTTGCGTCATTCACTATGACAAGAATTGGGACAAATGCCTAACCCTAGCAGAGTTCTCGTACAACAATAGCTATCAAACAATTTTGAAAATGGCACAATTTGAGGCCCTGTACGGACGAAGGTGTCGAAGTCCTTTGAGCTGGTCACAAACCGTAGAACGTAAAATAATTGGACCCGACCTGGTAATCGAGGCAGAGGAGAAAGTAAAAGTAATACAAGCAAATCTTAAAGCCGCACAAGCCCGACAAAAGAGCTATTCCGACAAAAGGAGAAAGACCCTAAAATTCGAAGTTGGCGATCATGTCTATCTTCGAGTTTCACCAACCAAGGGAGTGCAAAGATTAGGAATCAAAGGCAAACTAGCTCCCCGTTATGTTGGTCCTTACGAAATCATTGAGAGCTGCGGACCCGTAGCCTACAAATTACGACTACCCCCTCAGCTCACGGCCACCCAAGATGTCTTCCTCGTATCTCAACTCAAGAAGTGTATTCGAGTCCCTACCGAGATTGTGGAACAACAAGAAATATTGTTAGAACCCGACCTCTCGTATGTCGAACACCCGGTTAAAATTTTGGATCGAAAAGAAAGAGGGACCAGGAGGAAAGTGATTAAAATGTATAAAGTTTAATGGAACCATCACACTGAAGAAGAACCCACCTGGGAAACCGAGAGCTACCTAAACCAAAATTTCCCTGGTTTTCTTACCTCAACCACTGGTATGTGCACCCCTGTCCACACTAAGATTTACCGAATCTCAGGGCGAGATTCTTGTTAAGGGGGGAAGGCTGTAACAACCCTGATAAATTACATTTCCAAAGCAATGTCATTAGCCCCACCCTATGCTTAAACAACTAATAAAAGGGTGAAAAGAATTAGAACAAGTTAAGTTGAAATTCAAATTGAAATTGGGCACATATGAATACCCTCGAATTATTAAATTAACTTTCAAACCATAAGCCAAATGAGATGTTGCCTGAAACCAAACTTGTAGAACTTTTTATTCTGAACAACTTTCATGTTCAAAAGTTTTTGAAATTCAAATTAGAAAGTGGAGAAAACGTCCTGTTTGCAACCAGCCCCCTGGAAGTTTTCAAATTCTCCCACACAGGTCCCTCCCTCACCTCCCCCACTCCTCTGCTGCACCGCCTCCCTTGCCCGACAGCCGCCAGCCACCTGGCCATCGATGCCTGCGCGGCACTAGGCGCCAAGCCAACCCCCGGCGCCCTGCAGCACTGCCCCCGCTCGCCCAACCGCGGCCGCGTCTTCTTCTCCCTCGCCCACGCCGCTAGCTCGCTCGCCCAGTCGCCTGCCCGCGTAGTTCGCACGCGACACAGCACTCCTGTGCACTGCCCTTTTCGCCCAATGGCGCGCCCCAGCCCTGCCGGCACCCCTAGACCCTCCTCCTCCCTCCCTCCCTTGCACCTATAAAGGCCGAACAGAGCCCCTCGCGCGCCTAGAAAGCCACCGCGCCTCCATTGCCACCGGCGCCCCCACCTCGCCGCGAGGCCCTTTGCTCCAGCCCACCTCCGCCCGAGACAAGCGCTGTAACGGGTCCTCCTCAATGCGCTGAAGCTTCCCACCTCGTCGGAGTTCGCCGGAATCCCGGCCGCACCTCGACGGAGCCGCTGCTCCACGCCGCGGCACCCCTTCCCGGCTGCCCCAACTCGCACAAAACCCACCCAAAGGTAGCCCCCAACCTCCTCTTGCTCCTCCCCCACCTTGCCCTCGCCGCCGGCGACCAAGCCCGCCGGATTTCGGCCGGATTTGATGTTCCCCGCCGTGAATCGCGACCAGGGACCACATTGCAATCGCCCAAATCTTCCCAGGGGGTTTTCTGCTAGTTTTCAGGGACCCCTCTGTAAAGAAAGTTTTAACCAAATCAGTGAGCTTGTAAAATTTGTATAAAATCATAGAAAAATCACAAAAATGCAAACTAAACTGTTCTGGAATCCTTAGAAGAAACTCTACAACTTTTGTTACGTAACGTTCCTCAGATTCTCAATATATTTTGCTCTACATTAAATGGAAGTTTTAATGGACTTCTTTTGTACCCACTGTTGTAGATCAATTCTGACCCTAAATTTTGGGCAGTGAGTTAGTTGCTTGATGTTTAGGACTGTGTAAAAAGATCAGGCCCAAATTCCATCTCTATCTGCACTGTTTATTAAACTTAGTTTCATACCATGATTGGCTAAATATTTTTATCCCTGCAGTTAGGTTATGAATAACCTAATGAAACTTTTTACATATTGGTGTAATGGAACCTAGATGCCATAGAAAAATTTAGAGACTTTTTATCCCACAGGTGTGGCAGAACCACCTCAATTAATCCGGCTCAAGTGTATTAACCATCACCATTAAGGCATCCTCGGTTAACCTTACACTTCAAACGGAGTAATCCACTGGTCTGTCGGGTATAACCTCCCGATACAACCACGGTGAACGGATCGAGCGCCGTACATACAAATGCTCATGCGACGATGAGCCCAGAGAATACCACATTCCAGCAAATATTACATCATTAGCATAAGTAATTATTACAGACCTAGTTCTGAGTTTAGAAAACAAGTACTTCAATTAACATAAATAAGTTCTTCAGAGTTAAATTGCAGCGGAAATAAACAACGGAAACTACTCGACGATATAGGATGTCTCGATGAAGCCCGTACGAGACATCACTCGGCCTTATCTCCGTTGGACGGGGGTGCATCCCATTCCACCGACCAACCAGGGGGAAGAGTGCAGGGCCAAGTCAAGCTAGCAATCATGTCTTCAAAGGGCTCACCTGAAAACGAGTCACAAGCAAGACTGAGTATACTAATACTCAGCAAGACTTACCCGTGTAGTGGGGGCTACTCCACCGACTCTAGACATGCAAGGCTTTTTGGCTCAGGGGTTTGTTTTGCCGAAAAGCATCTACAAGTGGGTCCTTACTTTCAACTTTTAGCTCAAGATTCTAGTTTCGTTAGCCAGTCTAGGTAAGCAGCTATCTAATGCATACATGGTGAAGCATTAAATTTTCCATCCAACCAGTTCATTCATCATCATTGTTCCTCTTCTTACTCTGTGGGTAAAAATGGTTAAGCAGTCTCAATAGCCGTGAGAAACGGACGATTCGAATCGAATTTCTTAACCTTGCAAGGGAAACCCAAACACACGTCACGTGGTTACTCCCTAGAGTCACACGTGCAACTTTTCCCCTTTCTTTCCGGGTCGTGGATCGGGGCTACCCTCCGAGAGTACAAGAGCTCCACGCCATGGTTCGGCGCCGGGTCGTGACCACTCTCTGCACTCGCCATATGCACATGGGACCGAAGTTCAAAGGGTAGGATGCCGTCCCCTTGCCGGGCCAATCAGGTACTTAAGCTTACCGATTCCCATAATCTCGGCATGTGTTTAGTACGTTCAAAGACTTAACCATCACTACCACACCCTGCGGCCTTAGCATTTTTCACTAGACAGACGGGCCTCAATCGTAACCATCGTTACATAACCCGTCCGTGTCCTTATGATTGCAGCGTGTAGTAGCCATTCAACTCCTATTTTCTCGCGAGTGACAGGAAATCACTCGACTTTTACCGGAGTCCTATTAGCACAGCATTCTATCGAACCTTACATCTAGTTTTCAAGCAAGGGTTCCTGACATCATGCAACTAAGTTTTCATCCAACTCCTATAAACTTAATGCACAAGCAAAGAGTAACGAGTTGCAAAAATTTCGGAAAGAATGGGTTATGCTCCGGGGCTTGCCTTCGCAGTTTGCTTGGGGATCTTCCGAACTTGGGCTCGGGTCTTCAAAAGCTTCAGTTAGATTTGCTTGAGCTTCACGCTGCTCACTCTCGGACGCGGGCACCAGCTCGTAAGTTCCGTTGGCGAGAGTCGTCGATTCTACATGAGTGCACAAGTTTAAGTTGTGGAAATAGCACTTGATTACGATTTGAGAGTAATTACTACAAGGGATAGTTCCTGGTCATGAATTTTGGGATTTAGGCACATCAAGGAAAGATGTGCTTACTGTAAAATTTTCAGCCAATTTTATGTAACAGATTAATTCTGAAAAATATATTTCCTTGTTGCTGTTAGATACTTGTTCTTTTTGTACAGAACAACTGGTGTAACAAATGAGTCTAAGATTTTTACAGAGCTTTCACTTAAGCATGTAGAAGCTACTGTAATTTTTGTAGGATTTATCATGCAGTATCCAGAGCATAGAAAATATGACATTCTACACCTAGGCTATTCAAAGATTCATTTTTACAGGACCCTACACAGGGTTTTTGTCCATGAAACTTTTTAAACAGCAACCCCTACCACAGTGTAACTCCCAGTAATAATTTGGGAATTTTCCAAGCTAAGATACTATTTTCTTGATTTAATGTTTGTTATTAGCACATAAATCAAATAAATAGGTTACTCTGAGATAAAAAGTCTCCTAATTTTTCTCTGGCTTCTAGGTACCAATACATTAGCATAGGAAAAATTTCAATGGGTGACTCACCACCTAACTGCAGGGATAAAACATTCTTCTTACACATGATATAAAACTAAGTTTAACCAACAGTAAATCTAGATATGGAATTTGGGCCTGATCTTTTTACACAGTCCTAATCATCCCGCAACTAATTCACTGCCCAAATTTCAGGGTCAGCATTGTTCTAGAACAGTGGGTACAAAATAAGTCCATTAAAGCTTCTATTTAATGTAGAGCAAAATATTTTGAGATTCTGAGAAAACTTTTGTAACAAAAGTGGTAGAGTTTGTTCTGAGGATTCCAGAACAGTTGAGTTTGCATTTTTCTGAATTTTCTATGATTTTATACGAATTTTACAAATTCACTGATTTTGAATCTAGGTTTGAAACTTTCTTTTACAACCAGGTCCTTGAATCTTACGCTCAGACCCTTCTAAAGATTTAAATCCTTGCAATTGGGTCCTCGGCGGCTCGGGTGCGGCGGCTGGCCGAAATTCCGGCGAGGGGGCTCGCCGGCGGCGAGGGGCGGGGGTCGGGGAAGGTTCAGGGGTGCGAGGGCTACCTTGTGGGGGTGTTGTTCAGGTAGGGGACGGCCGGGAAGGGCTCGCCGGCGTTGGAGCAGAGGCGGCGGCGGCGCGGCTCGCGTCGACGGCGGTGCTCCGGCGGGCTTGGGGCGGCGTGGTCCGGTCGGTGAGCTTCAGTGGCGCGTGGGGAAGCTACTCCGGGGCTCGGCTTGGACGGAGGGGGTCGGAGTCGTGCTGTCCACGGCGAGCAGGGGCGGCGGCGGCGACGGCAGCGCGGGCGGCGGCGCTCCGGTGGCTCTGGGTGGCGTTGGGTGGGTCGGCGAGCTGCGGTGGGGTGATGTAGTGGTGGCTGGGGGCTCAGTTTGGGCAGTGGGCGGCGGCAGTGGGCTGTCCACGGACGGGTGGTGCTCGGCGGCGGCGATGGCGACGGCGAGGCGTTCTGGTGGCCGGGGGCTCGCGCGCGTGGCCGGGCGGGGCTTTTATAGGGACAGGAGGGCGTGTGGAGGTGCCTGGGCGACGCGCGGGGCGGGGCACGGCAGCGGCGTGCACTGGCTGCGGCGGGCGGCGGCAGAACGCCGGCGCGGCGTGCGGCGAGCGGGCGCGGGCGACTGGGCGGCCGCGATTGTGGCGTGGGCGCGAGGAGATAGCGCGGCGTGCGGATTGGGGAGCAGCTGCTGCAACGGCTCGGGCGGAGGGCAGGTGCGGCAGCTGGCGGGGCGCGGGGGCCGGGGCGGCACGGCGGAGCGCGGCCACTGGGCGGGCGGGCGGCGGCCTGGGCGCGGCAGCACGCGCGGGCGGGGACTGGCCGCGCGGCGTCGGGGCGGGGCAAAGCCGGCCGTGGCGGGGTGGTGCGGCGGCCACTGGCCTGGCACTTCGCGCCGGTCAGGCGACGCCGGCCACCTGGCGCGCGGCGGGCGGGCGAGCGCCCGCGGCGCGGCAGAGGGAGGGGGAGAAACGAGGGACCGAAATGCAAAAATTCGAAAAAGTTCAGGGGGCTGGGTGCAAACAGGGCGTTTTCTCCTCTTTCTGATTTGAATTTCAAAAACTTTTGAACACGAAAGTTGCTCAAAATAAAAAGTTCTACAACTTTGGTTTCAGGCAACACCTCATTTGGCTTATGGTTTTAAAGTTATTTTAAAAGTTTCAAATGTGTCCAAATGTGCCTAAATTAAATTTGAATTCCAACTGAACCCGTTTTAAAATCTTTCCACCCTCTTATTAGTTGGTTTAAAACATAGAGTTAGGCTAATGTTATGGTTTTTGGAATTGTAATCACCAGGGTTGTCACAGCCTTCCCCCCTTAACAAGAATCTCGCCCCGAGATTCGGTAATTCTTAGTGTGGGCGTGGGTGCACATACCAGTGGTTGAGACAAGAAACCCAGGGAAATGTTGGTTCAGGTAGCTCTCCGTTTCCCAGGTGGCTTCTTCTTCCGTGTGGCGATTCCATTGTATTTTATACATTCTAATCACTTTCCTCCTGGTCTCTCTTTCTTTTTGATCCAGAATCTTCACTGGGTATTCGACATACGAGAGGTCGGGTTCCAACGATATTTCTTGTTGTTCCACAATCTCGGTAGGGACTCGAATACACTTCTTAAGTTGAGATACGTGGAAGACATCATGGGTGGCCGTGAGTTGAGGGGGCAGTCGTAATTTGTAGGCTACGGGTACGCAGCTCTCACTGATTTCGTAGGGACCAATATAACGGGGAGCTAGTTTGCCTTTGATTCCAAATCTTCGCACTCCCTTGGTTGGTGAAACTCGAAGATAGACATGATCGCCAACTTCGAACTTTAGGGGCTTTCTCCTTTTGTCAGAATAGCTCTTTTGTCGGGCTTGTGCGGCTTTAAGATTTGCTTGTATTACTTTTACTTTCTTCTCCGCCTCGATTACCAGGTCGGGTCCAATTATTTTACGTTCTCCGGTTTGTGACCAGCTCAAAGGGGTTCGACACCTTCGTCCGTACAGGGCCTCAAATGGTGCCATTTTCAAACTCGTTTGGTAGCTGTTGTTGTACGAGAACTCTGCCAGGGGTAGACATTTGTCCCAATTCTTGTCATAATGAAGGACACAAGCTCTCAGCATGTCTTCAAGAATTTGGTTTACTCTTTCCGTTTGTCCATCGGTCTGAGGATGGTATGCTGAGCTGCGAATCAGCTTAGTGCCAAGAGACGTTTGCAGTTGTTCCCAAAAGCGTGCTACAAACTGGGGACCACGATCGGAAATGATTGTCTTAGGTATTCCATGCAGGCAAACAATACGATCGAGGTAAATCTCGGCATATTTCTTGGTAGAATAGGTGGTGTGTACCGGAAGAAAATGTGCCGTCTTCGTGAGTCTATCAACGATAACCCATATGGAATCATGTCTCTGGGACGTGTTTGGTAGTCCAACGATGAAGTCCATACTTATGTCTTCCCATTTCCATGATGGTGTAGGTAACGGTTGAAGTGTACCGGCTACCTTTAAGTGGCTAGCTTTTACTCTCTGGCACGTGTCACATTCCGAGACATACGTAGCAATTTCCCTTTTCATTCTAGTCCACCAGAAGTTTTGCCTTAGGTCCTGATACATTTTGCTACTGCCGGGGTGGATGGAGAATTTGGAGAGGTGTGCCTCATCAAGAATTTGCTTGCGGAGTTCACGATTCTTCGGAACGACTATACGACTTTCGAACCATAGAACTCCCTTATGGTCTTGGCGGAAACACTTATACTTCTCCTCACCTAGAGAGAGTTTTTGTTTGATGATCTTGATTCCTTCATCATGTAGTTGTGCCATGACGATTTGGTCGTGAAGAGTGGGCTCAACTGAGATGTGATTTAGAGTGCCTTGGGAAACCATTTCCAAGTTAAGCTTCCTCATGTCTGCACATAATGTCTCATGGTAGGACTCCATGGATAAGCAATGGCAATGGGACTTGCGGCTTAGTGCATCCGCGACTACATTAGCCTTACCGGGGTGATAGTGCACTTCAAGGTCATAATCTTTGATTAATTCTAGCCATCTTCGTTGCCTCATATTCAGATCGGCTTGTGTGAAGATGTACTTGAGACTCTTATGATCCGTGTAGATATTGCACTGTGTACCCATGAGATAGTGCCTCCATATCTTCAGAGCGTGAATGACGGCTGCGAGCTCAAGGTCATGCGTGGGATAATTCTGTTCGTGGGGCCGAAGGGCTCGTGAGGCATATGCAATCACTCGATTCTCTTGCATAAGCACACATCCTAGACCAGTACCTGATGCGTCACAATACACATCGAATGACTTGCTATTATCGGGTTGAGCTAACACAGGTGCAGTAGTCAGATGCTCTCTGAGAGTGTGGAAGGCTTCCTCACACTTCTCATTCCATACAAACTTTACTTCCTTCTTCAATAGTTCCGTCATGGGCTTAGCAATTCGAGAGAAATCCGGGATGAAGCGACGGTAGTAACCGGCTAAGCCGAGAAAACTGCGAATCTGATGAACAGAGGTAGGGGGTTTCCAATCCATCACCTCCTGTACCTTGCTGGGGTCAACAGCTATGCCTTCGTTGGAGATCGTGTGACCTAAGAACTTTACAGTATCCAACCAGAATTCACACTTAGAAAACTTAGCATAGAGCTGATGGTCTCTGAGTCGCTGAAGAACAATGCGAAGGTGCTTGGCATGCTCTTCCTCATCCTTGGAATAGATAAGAATGTCGTCGATGAACACTACGACGAATTTGTCAAGTTCGGGCATGAATACCGAATTCATGAGATACATGAAGTAGGCAGGGGCATTGGTGAGTCCAAAGGACATGACCAAAAACTCATATAGTCCATATCGTGTGGAGAAGGCAGTCTTAGGAATATCGCACGGGCGAATCTTGATCTGATGATATCCCGAACGAAGATCAATCTTTGAGAAGACTCTGGCTCCAGCTAATTGATCGAAGAGTACATCGATGCGAGGAAGTGGGTATTTATTTTTAACTGTTACCGCATTGAGAGGTCGGTAGTCCACACATAATCTCAAACTGTCATCCTTCTTCTTTACGAATAGGGCTGGACATCCCCAAGGTGACGCGCTAGGGCGAATGAAACCTTTGTCCAGTAGTTCTTGGAGTTGAATTTTTTAGCTCTGCCAATTCTTTAGGGGGCATCCTATACGGTCTTTTGGATATAGGTGCAGTGCCTGGTTGTAGTTCAATAACGAACTCAATGTCCCTATCCGGTGGCATTCCGGGTAAGTCATCCGGGAAAACATCGGCATACTCGTTTACCACAAGAATATCATCTAACTTAAGTCCTTCCATCTTGTAAGCACAGGAATTCGTGCAATCTATGAATGGTAGGTAAAGGGTAGTGGCTCCGTGACTAGGTGAATTTATCTCAACGGCTCGGGAAGAAAGGTCCAGTGTGACTCCATGCATAGCCATCCAGTTCATTCCCAAAATAACGTCCATGCCGTCAAGGGGTAAAAGGACAAGGTCCGTGTCAATGGTTTTACTTCCCAATTTGACTGGTACTTGTCTGATCATTTGGTTTGAAGCAATTTTACCACCCGGTGTTGATATCATATATGACCCTTTTGTGTGACAAACATCCAAGCCTACTTTTGCACCGAATTTTGCACTTATGAAACTATGCGATGCACCAGAATCAAATAATATAACGGCAGGCTTGTTATGGATAGAGAATGTACCCGACATCACTGGGGCTCCTTCAGGAAGCTCTGCAAGCGTGGTGAAGTTAATCCGTCCTTGCTTGACTTGCAGGGTCTGTCTCTTGCCCCTGTTCTTGGTGTTCGGGTTGGATCCTTGACCTTGGTTGGGTTGTCCAGGTTGAGGGCATTCTCGTGCGAAGTGGCTGGAACTCCCGCATTTGAAACAGCGATTCGCAGGGCTAGGTCGAAGAGACTGCTGAAGAATGGGCCTCGGACCATTCTGTGGAGGCATCGGGGGTCGTACCATGCCTGGCTGCTGTGGGGGTCTGGCAATCCATCTTCCTGACTGCGAGGCCTTTGGTGGAGCTGTAGGTGCGGTATTTTGCACGATGCGATACCTTGGTGGTTGGGCACTTGATGGTCCTGCGGGTGCCTTTCTCTTCTTCTCTGCCCGGTGTGCCATGATACAGTCTTCCTGGGTAATGGCCATATTGACCAACTCGTTGTAGGTGTCAGCCCTGGCTAGGTTCAGACGTTCCTTGAGCTTGGTATTCAGACCTCGGCGGAAACGATCACGCTTCTTGGCATCCGTATCAGCGTGATAGCCCGCATACTGACATAAGTTGTTGAACGCTTGGGCGTACTGCAGCACGGTGCGGGTGCCCTGGGTAAGTGCCAGGAACTCGTTCAACTTCCTCTCCATGAGACCCTCGGGAATATGATGTGCCCGGAACGCGGTCTTGAATTCATTCCAGTCGACCACATGATCAGCCGGGAGCATCGCATAATAGTGGTCCCACCACAGACGAGCGGTACCGCGAAGCTGTTGCGCGGCAAAACGAGCCTTGTTGGCCTCTGAGCATGGGGCCACAAGTAGTGTGAACTTGGATTCTATGGTGCGAATCCATGCATCTGCGTCCAGGGGTTCCTCTGTCTTATGGAACAATGGAGGCTGGGTCCCTAGGAAATCCGTGTATCCTGCAGCTTGTGGTTGGTGAGCATTGTGCCCACCCCTCTGCTGGTGTTGCCCTTGCACAATCTGACGCAGCAGCTCGGTTTGAGCGGCCATCACTTCCACCAAACTGGGCGGGGGTGGTGGCGATTGTCGCGAGCGGCTGCCACCGGCACCAAAACCCTCGGGGTTGCCACGGGTTGATCCAACCATCTGAAACGTGAAAGGTTACCATTAGCAACGCGATCCATATTACCTCCTTGATTCATAAATAATTGGTGTAGTCATGGACTTCCGAAGTCACAGCTAGACGTATGGACAGAATCTCTGTTTGCTACGAGAAAAATCACAGCCTGCTGTGGGTCCATCCAAAACATTTCAGACTTTTGCAGTAGTCAGAGAATTTAGGAATGCACCGCTTTGGTATTTAACTTCGGTGCTAGAACTATGGCTAAGGTGGTCGAAAAGCTCGTCCTTTGCCTTGCTGTCTTAGCTGTTTTTCAGCAGATTGATCGGTACTGTTTCGCCTATATCTTAAACTGGCGAGGTCCAATGATGCTGAATTTTTGTGAGAACCTAGATCACAAAATTTAGCACAAGTTTGGTGTTCAACACTCAGCCAAGAAATGTAAGGAGACATGGGTAAAAATTCCGACAAGTCTCAGCGATTGTGGATTTCATCGTTTACCAAATTACAACGAAATCACCCAAGTTTATCGCCGTTCCTTACATGTTGTGGGTATCCACACGGTTCAGGTGTACCCAACACAAAAAGAGTTACTCAACTCCTAGTTAGCCTATTACAACACTTGCCAAAAGTTAGGCTACCCTATCGAGGAGTATGTGCAAAAGTCCTCCTAGGTCGTCCTCTAGAAATCATCCAAGTCGTTGACGGACGACTCGCTGTGAGCAGGAGAGTGAGCTCCCATCCGAGGTGCCTGGGGTACCTCACCCTCGAAATCCATACCTGAGATACCATCAATCTCCTGTGGCTCCTCCTCATCCTCCTCCATGTCGTCCTCATGGGGATGGTCATTCTGATCATGGTGCCACTGAATGTGCTCATTAGCATCCTCCAACTCAAGGTTCAGATCATGGAGCTGCTCCTCCAACTGTGCTATCGTGGTATCTCTCTCACCCATGAGAGTGTCCTGCTCCTGGATTTGGCCCTCAAGTTGGCCAATCTGAGCATCTCTGTCCTCAAGATCCTGACTGAGCTCCTTTATCTGCTCATCCCTGGTATCTGCCATCATATGGTAGGCCTGAGCAAGATCAGTGAGCTGCTCGAGTGCCTGACTCTGGAGAGTCTGAAGCCGGTAGAGTGCACTCATGCACCGTACGGAGGTATGGATAGTCTCCTGGGCATGGAAGTCTACCAAATACTGTGCGTGCTGCACCCTGTTGAGCCAGAAGGGGTCGTTGTCCTGGGCAGCAGGAAACAATCCAATGGGAGTGAGTGTGACAACCTCGGGACGCTGCGCACAAAACGTGGTGAGCGCCCTCATGGCTGCAAGCTCCCAAGTATCGGCCAAACGGCGACCAACAGCCTCAAGCTCCAAGGCGGGCCACTCCGGGTGTAGCGGGTGCGGAAAGATAGTCACGTTGACACGGCACTGGGTAACTCCATTTTCTGCAAACTCCAGTCCGGCGTAACGTGGGGGAATTAGATAGCCCGCGGTACGCAGAACATCCCACAAAATAGAGAGAAAGCCCTCCCAGTGGAGACACTGCGAGTGTACGCGTCCATCCTCATCCACCATCATATCAACAGGCTCGGCCATCTGAACAAAAGATCAAATGGAGTGAGATAGCTAAAAACTGTGAACAGCACAAGGACAGATTCTGTATAGTGTGCAAAAATAATCATAACTCCCACAGTTCTTATCCAAAAATTCCCAAATTTCACCAGATCACTCCTAAGATATTTGTGAACAACTTTTCTAGTCAACTCCAGAGCTAATTGGGTCTCTAAGATGGTCTTTCTTTTCAGGTTTTACCTTACTGTCTACCCAGAATTTTCAGTGAACAGAGGGCTAGAGTTTCGCACCCCAGGGAAAATCTACCCAGCCAAAATTTACCAAATTTTAACAGCAGCTTCCTGGGTAAATTTGGAACAAGTTTCGTGTTGTTCTCTTTTGCAGAAAACCGCAGGAAGGGGGTCTAAAAATTTAAGGGGCAGAAGTGCTTATTCTGGACAGAATTCTGACATTTCAAGGTTTCTGTTATTTCTCACTATCCATAAGTTCAGAATTTTTCGTTTTTGAACAGAAGATAGAACACAAAATTTGGGACAATTTCTTCAACATGAACTTTATCAGAAATGGTCATTTTTTTTGGCCAATAAATCGCTCTTTTTGGTCACGGCAGAATTCGGACAGTTCCGCTAGATGGTCCTTATGGAAACCACGCTTAGATACGCAAGAACCTTTCCACTCTCACACAACGCATTTTTGATTTCAGATACACATGTTTATGATGTATGCACGTCCTATTCGTCCTCACAAATAAAACAATTGCCAAATAGCTTTGGTCTTACGATGATAGTTTCGGTGGCATACACAATACGGCTCTCGCTATAATAGCTAGTCGAGTCTTTCTAATCGTTCCTTAACTTATCGTGATCGCGGTTAGTGTACCTGCAGAAAATCGACAAGCATATATATATCATGAACCTTTCATGCCAGCACTCATGAAAGCGTCCGTAATCATTACCGTTTACTTATAGAAACGATATCTGTACAATTCCCGCCGTACAGACGACGTTAACATACGCTATCGAGATAGCGTATTCACGGGGGTACCGTCATGAGACGGGAGTATGAACAGCGATCGCCATACCCTACGCCGAACCTTCTACTCCCAATATGTTCAACTAACAGTTGGCATATTGGCAGCACCTCAAGTAAGCCACTGCTTGAGGGCAGCGTTCGGTTCGCATCACCGACAGGAAGGCCAAACTCCCTCAGTTGGCTGAGGATCCTTACCTTCTTACCTTAGCGACGAGTGCGTCGTTACAGAATTTAAGGTCGGTTGTGCATGAAAGTAAGTTTTGACAGAAAGTAATGTGCTGGAAGTCAGTTGATACTATATATAGAAGTTAGATAGCCACCTAGTAACTTTCCCATAATCCCTTAGGGCTTTACGAACTAGGCACCATCCTTATCGTACCAACGCTTTTCGCAACACAACCTTCTAGTCAAGTTTTGGTAAAATGAGTTTTTAAGGCTTGTAGCATGCTCTGGCGTATGTATTTCGGCTCTGGTGTCCGCTGTTGCCAGCTGTGGCACCAGCTACGGCTCTGATACCAGCTGTGGCAGAACCACCTGAATTAATCCGGCTCAAGTGTATTAACCATCACCATTAAGGCATCCTCGGTTAACCTTACACTTCAAACGGAGTAATCCACTGGTCTGTCGGGTATAACCTCCCGATACAACCACGGTGAACGGATCGAGCGCCGTACATACAAATGCTCATGCGACGATGAGCCCAGAGAATACCACATTCCAGCAAATATTACATCATTAGCATAAGTAATTATTACAGACCTAGTTCTGAGTTTAGAAAACAAGTACTTCAATTAACATAAATAAGTTCTTCAGAGTTAAATTGCAGCGGAAATAAACAACGGAAACTACTCAACGATACAGGATGTCTCGATGAAGCCCGTACGAGACATCACTCGGCCTTATCTCCGTTGGACGGGGGCGCATCCCATTCCACCGACCAACCAGGGGGAAGAGTGCAGGGCCAAGTCAAGCTAGCAATCATGTCTTCAAAGGGCTCACCTGAAAACGAGTCACAAGCAAGACTGAGTATACTAATACTCAGCAAGACTTACCCGTGTAGTGGGGGCTACTCCACCGACTCTAGACATGCAAGGCTTTTTGGCTCAGGGGTTTGTTTTGCCGAAAAGCATCTACAAGTGGGTCCTTACTTTCAACTTTTAGCTCAAGATTCTAGTTTCGTTAGCCAGTCTAGGTAAGCAGCTATCTAATGCATACATAGTGAAGCATTAAATTTTCCATCCAACCAGTTCATTCATCATCATTGTTCCTCTTCTTACTCTGTGGGTAAAAATGGTTAAGCAGTCTCAATAGCCGTGAGAAACGGACGATTCGAATCGAATTTCTTAACCTTGCAAGGGAAACCCAAACACATGTCACGTGGTTACTCCCTAGAGTCACACGTGCAACTTTTCCCCTTTCTTTCCGGGTCGTGGATCGGGGCTACCCTCCGAGAGTACAAGAGCTCCACGCCACGGTTCGGCGCCGGGTCGTGACCACTCTCTGCACTCGCCATATGCACATGGGACCGAAGTTCAAAGGGTAGGATGCCGTCCCCTTGCCGGGCCAATCAGGTACTTAAGCTTACCGATTCCCATAATCTCGGCATGTGTTTAGTACGTTCAAAGACTTAACCATCACTACCACACCCTGCCAATCAGGTACTTAAGCTTACCGATTCCCATAATCTCGGCATTTTTCACTAGACAGACGGGCCTCAATCGTAACCATCGTTACATAACCCGTCCGTGTCCTTATGATTGCAGCGTGTAGTAGCCATTCAACTCCTATTTTCTCGCGAGTGACAGGAAATCACTCGACTTTTACCGGAGTCCTATTAGCACAGCATTCTATCGAACCTTACATCTAGTTTTCAAGCAAGGGTTCCTGACATCATGCAACTAAGTTTTCATCCAACTCCTATAAACTTAATGCACAAGCAAAGAGTAACGAGTTGCAAAAATTTCGGAAAGAATGGGTTATGCTCCGGGGCTTGCCTTCGCAGTTTGCTTGGGGATCTTCCGAACTTGGGCTCGGGTCTTCAAAAGCTTCAGTTAGATTTGCTTGAGCTTCACGCTGCTCACTCTCGGATGCGGGCACCAGCTCGTAAGTTCCGTCGGCGAGAGTCGTCGATTCTACATGAGTGCACAAGTTTAAGTTGTGGAAATAGCACTTGATTACGATTTGAGAGTAATTACTACAAGGGATAGTTTCTGGTCATGAATTTTGGGATTTAGGCACATCAAGGAAAGATGTGCTTACTGTAAAATTTTCAGCCAATTTTATGTAACAGATTAATTCTGAAAAATATATTTCCTTGTTGCTGTTAGATACTTGTTCTTTTTGTACAGAACAATTGGTGTAACAAATGAGTCTAAGATTTTTACAGAGCTTTCACTTAAGCATGCAGAAGCTACTGTAATTTTTGTAGGATTTATCATGCAGTATCCAGAGCATAGAAAATATGACATTCTACACCTAGGCTATTCAAAGATTCATTTTTACAGGACCCTACACAGGGTTTTTGTCCATGAAACATTTTACACAGCAACCTCTACCACAGTGTAACTCCCAGTAATAATTTGGGAATTTTCCAAGCTAAGATACTATTTTCTTGATTTAATGTTTGTTATTAGCACATAAATCAAATAAATAGGTTACTGTGAGATAAAAAGTCTCCTAATTTTTCTCTGGCTTCTAGGTACCAATACATTAGCATAGGAAAAATTTCAATGGGTGACTCACCACCTAACTGCAGGGATAAAACATTCTTCTTACACATGATATAAAACTAAGTTTAACCAACAGTAAATCTAGAGATGGAATTTGGGCCTGATCTTTTTACACAGTCCTAATCATCCCGCAACTAATTCACTGCCCAAATTTCAGGGTCAGCATTGTTCTAGAACAGTGGGTACAAAATAAGTCCATTAAAGCTTCTATTTAATGTAGAGCAAAATATTTTGAGATTCTGAGAAAACTTTTGTAACAAAAGTGGTAGAGTTTGTTCTGAGGATTCCAGAACAGTTGAGTTTGCATTTTTCTGAATTTTCTACGATTTTATAAGAATTTTACAAATTCACTGATTTTGAATCTAGGTTTGAAACTTTCTTTTACAACCAGGTCCTTGAATCTTACGGTCAGACCCTTCTAAAGATTTAAATCCTTGCAATTGGGTCCTCGGCGGCTCGGGTGCGGCGGCCGGCCGAAATTCCGGCGAGGGGGCTCGCCGGCGGCGAGGGGCGGGGGTCGGGGAAGGTTCAGGGGTGCGAGGGCTACCTTGTGGGGGTGTTGTTCAGGTGGGGGACGGCCGGGAAGGGCTCGCCGGCGTTGGAGCAGAGGCGGCGGCGGCGCGGCTCGCGTCGACGGCGGTGCTCCGGCGGGCTTGGGGCGGCGTGGTCCGGTCGGTGAGCTTCAGTGGCGCGTGGGGAAGCTACTCCGGGGCTCGGCTTGGACGGAGGGGGTCGGAGTCGTGCTGTCCACGGCGAGCAGGGGCGGCGGCGGCGACGGCAGCGCGGGCGGCGGCGCTCCGGTGGCTCTGGGTGGCGTTGGGTGGGTCGGCGAGCTGCGGTGGGGTGATGTAGTGGTGGCTGGGGGCTCAGTTTGGGCAGTGGGCGGCGGCAGTGGGCTGTCCACGGACGGGCGGTGCTCGGCGGCGGCGATGGCGACGGCGAGGCGTTCTGGTGGCCAGGGGCTCGCGCGTGTGGCCGGGCGGGGCTTTTATAGGGACAGGAGGGCGTGTGGAGGTGCCTGGGCGACGCGCGGGGCGGGGCACGGCAGCGGCGTGCACTGGCTGCGCCGGGCGGCGGCAGAACGCCGGCGCGGCGTGCGGCGAGCGGGCGCGGGCGACTGGGCGGCCGCGATTGTGGCGTGGGCGCGAGGAGATAGCGCGGCGTGCGGATTGGGGAGCAGCTGCTGCAGCGGCTCGGGCGGAGGGCAGGTGCGGCAGCTGGCGGGGCGCGGGGGCCGGGGCGGCACGGCGGAGCGCGGCCACTGGGCGGGCGGGCGGCGGCCTGGGCGCGGCAGCACGCGCGGGCGGGGACTGGCCGCGCGGCGTCGGGGCGGGGCAAAGCCGGCCGTGGCGGGGTGGTGCGGCGGCCACTGGCCTGGCGCTTCGCACCGGTCAGGCGACGCCGGCCACCTGGCGCGCGGCGGGCGGGCGAGCGCGCGCGGCGCGGCAGAGGGAGGGGGAGAAACGAGGGACCGAAATGCAAAAATTCGAAAAAGTTCAGGGGGCTGGGTGCAAACAGGGCGTTTTCTCCTCTTTCTGATTTGAATTTCAAAAACTTTTGAACACGAAAGTTGCTCAAAATAAAAAGTTCTACAACTTTGGTTTCAGGCAACACCTCATTTGGCTTATGGTTTTAAAGTTATTTTAAAAGTTTCAAATGTGTCCAAATGTGCCTAAATTAAATTTGAATTCCAACTGAACCCGTTTTAAAATCTTTCCACCCTCTTATTAGTTGGTTTAAAACATAGAGTTAGGCTAATGTTATGGTTTTTGGAATTGTAATCACCAGGGTTGTCACAACAGGAACCTATTTATTTGATTTATGTGCTAATAACATACATTAAATTAAGAAAATAGTATCTTAGCTTGGAAAATTCTCATATTTTTACTCAGTGGTAGAGGATGCTGTGTAAAAAGTTTCATAGACAAAAACCCTGTGTAGCATCCTGTAAAAATAAATCCTTGAATAACCTAGGTGTGTAATGTCATTTTTACTATGCTCTGAACACTGCATAATAAATCCTATAAAAATTATAGTAGCTCCTGCATGATTAAATGAAAGCCCTGTAAAAATCTTAGACCCAGATTTTGCACCATTTGTTCTGTATAAAAAGAACAAGGATCTAGCAGCCACCATGTGTTATATTTTTCATAATTAATCTGCTGCATGAAATTGTCTGAAAATTTTACAGTAAGCATATCTTTCTCTGATATGCCTAGATCCAAGATTTCATGACCAGAAACTACCCACTGTAGTAGTTACACTTAAATCATGTTTCCATGAGGAACATAAGTTTCCATGAACACCCACCCCACCTTGCTTAACGAAGTTACTCATTGTACTATTCTACTCTATTAACGATTGCCCACGAATGATAAAGTAACTCACTTCACAACAAACTCGTGTTTTACAAACTGCAACTTTGTCGTGAAGGAAATCATGTCGTTTACCATTACCACTACTTAAACTTGTGCATTCATGTAGAAACGACTACTCTCACCGATGGGACTTACGAGCTGGTGCCCGAGTCCGAGAGTGAGCAGCGAGAAGCCCAGGCGAATTTAACTGAAGCAGTTGAAGACCCGGGTCAACGTTCAGACGATCCCCGGACTAACTTTGCACAAGAAGGCAAGCCCCGGAGCATAACCCAATTCCTTTCGTAAATTATGCAACTCACTACTCTTTTGCTTGTGCGTTAAGTTTATAGGAGTTGAATGAAAACTTAGTTGCATGATGATAGGAACCCATGCTTGAAAACTAGATGTAAGGTTCGATAGAATGCTGTGCTAATAGGACTCCGGTAAAAGCCGAGTGATTTCCTGTCACTCGCGAGAAAATAGGAGTTGAATGTTTACTACACGCTGCAATCATAAGGACAACGGACGGGCTATGGTACGATGTTTACGGTTGAGGCCCGTCTGTTTAGTGAAAAATGCTAAGGCCGCAGTGTGTGGTAGTGGTGGTTAAGTCTTTGAACGTACTAACCACATGCCGAGAATATGGTAATCGGTAAGCTTAAGTACCTGATTGGCTCGGCAAGTGGACGGTATCCTACCCTTTGAACTTCGGTCCCACTATATGGCGAGTGCACGAGTGGTCACGACCCGGCAGCGAACCGTGGCGTGGGACTCGTGTACTCTCGGAAGGTAGCCCCGATCCACGACCCGGAAAGAAAGGGGAAAAGTTGCACGTGTGACTCTGTGAGTAATCACGTGACGTGTGTTTAGGTTTCCCTTGCAAGGTTAAGAAATTCGATTCGAATCGTCCGTTTCTCACGGCTATTGAGACTGCTTAACCCCCTTTACCCACAGAGTAAGAAGAGGAACAATGATGATGAATAATCTTGTTGGATGAAAATTAATGCTTCACCATGAATGATATTGGATAGCTGCTTATCTAGAATGGTTAATGAAACTAGAATCTTGAGCTAAAAGTTGAAAGTAAGGACCCACTTGTAGATGCTTTTCGGCAAAACAAACCCCTGAGCCAAAAAGCCTTGCATGTCTAGAGTCGGTGGAGTAGTTTCCACTACACGGGTAAGTCTTGCTGAGTATTAGTATACTCAGCCTTGCTTGTGGCTCGTTTTCAGGTGAGACCTTCGAAGATATGATTGCTAGCTTGACTTGGCCCTGCACTCTTCCCCCTGGTTGGTCGGTGGAATGGGATACGCCCCCGTCCAATGGAGATAATGCCGAGTGATGTCTCGTACGGGCTTCACCGGGACATCCTGTATCGTCGAGTAGCTTTCGTTGTTTTATTTTCCGATGCAACTTAAACTCTGATGAACTCATTAGTTAAGATCACTGAAGTACTTGGTTTCTAAACTCAAACTTGGTCTGTAATATTCACATATGATAATTTTGTAATATCTGCTGGAATGTGGTATTCTCTGGGCTCATCGTCGCATGAGCATTTGTATGTATGGCATTCGATCCGCTCTACCGTGGTTGTATCGGGAGGTTACCCGACAGACCAATGGATTACTCCGTTTGAAGTGTAAGGTTAACCAAGATTGCCCTAATGGTGATGGTTAATACACTTGAGCCGGATTAATTCAGGTGGTTCTGCCACACTGAAGTTCTTCCAATTTTCGCTTTTCAGTCCCTCCCTCACCTCCCCTCTCCCCTGCTCTGCCCGACCGCCGCGCAGCGGCCGTCCACCACCTGGCCGGCGATGGCTGACCGGCGCTAGGCACCAAGCCAATGGCTGCCGCACCCCTGTCGCACGCCAGCTCCCTCCCCCGCGCCGCGACCCTGCCCAGCCCGAGCGTGCAACGCGCGCGACGTCGTCGCCCTCCTCTGCTCGCCACCCGCCGCGCCCAATGGCCAGGCCGCGCCGTGCCCGAGCCCCCACCGCGTCCCGCCAGTCGCCGCGCTCGCTGCCCGACCGGCCCGCTGCTGCAGGTGCTTGCCCAACCCACGCCCGGTGCTCTCCCCCTCCCCCATGCCAAATACCCGGCGCCCAACCCGTGCCCGCGTCACTACGGTACGCTGCGCCGACGCTGTCCACCGCCGGCCACGGCCAATGCCGAGCCTCCGCACTACCCAGTCTCCCTCACGCGCGTCCAACCCTCCCCACTCCCTCCGCTCCCCCGCTGTGCCCCTATAAAGGCCACCCCAAGCCCCTGCTCACGCGCCCAAGCTCCCTGCCGCTGCCTCCACCGCCGCTACACCCCACCTCGCCATGGACAGCCCAGCTCCAACCCTGCTCCGCCCTAGCCAAGCCTCGAAACAGGTTCCCCTCGACACCGCGAAGCTCACCGTCCCGCCCCCGCAGGCTCTAGCTCGCCGGAGCATCGTCGCCGATGCGCCGCACCGCCGCCGCCCCCTGCTCCGCGCCGACGAGCCACCTCCGGCCATCCCCAACCCGGACCATGGCCCCCACAAGGTAGCTCTTGCCTCCCTGGTTCTCCCCGACCCTTTTTCCCTCGCCGCCGACGAGGCCCCTCGCCGGAATTTGGCCGGCCGCCATGCCAGCGCCGCCTAGGGACCACATTGCAACGATTGAAATCTTTAAAAGGGTCCGCACGCAAGTTTCTAGTGGCATATCTGCAAACCAGTGTTTTAACTTTAGTTTCAAAAATAGCGAAATTGTAAAATTCATATAAAATCATAGAGAAATCGGAAAAATACAAACTCAACTGTTCTGGAATCCTTAGAAGGAAATCTACAACTTTTTATTACATGCATTTTTTCATTTGCTTGCTATATTTTGCCCTAGATTAAATGGAAGGTTTAATAGACTTTATTTGTACTCACTGTTGTAGACAAAGGTTGAACCTAATTTTTGGACAGTGGATTAGTTTCTTGATGTGTAGGCCAGTATAAAAAGTTTAGGACTAGAACCCATCTCTAGCTAAACTTTTTGTTAGACTTTTTTTATGCCATAAAGGGATAGAACTAATTTTCCCTGCTGTTCTATGGTGATTCATGTTATGAAACATTTTATGTGCTATTATATTGATACCTCGATGCCACAGAAAAAGTTTAGGACTTTTTACCTTTCTGTAATCTACTTATATAATTTTTATGGTGGAAAAATGCATTAAATCAAAGTGGTTAGCTTTTGTGCTTGAAAAATATTCATCTTTTTACTATGGTGTACTTTAGTTTATAACATGCTGTATAAAAAGTTTCATACTCAGAAATCCGGTAAAACATCCTATAGAAATTAATCTTTTTTAAAATAGGTGTATGATGTCCTATTTATTATGCTTTGTATCATGCCTAATAAAATCTGAAAAATTTATAATAACACATATATGGATAGATTAACACCCTGTAAAATATTTAGCATCAATACATGCATGGTTCGTTTTGTATAAAAATAACTATGTTCTAGCAGTAGCTGTTTATTTTATTTTTCATACTTAATATACTTCATATAAAGAGCTGAAATTTATACAGTAGTTTAGTTGCTCAGAGGGGTATGTTGTATAAAAATATCAACACCAGAAAATGTTTCTAGCTATGGCTACAAATACTTCATACTAGGTTTTGAAAGGTAACAATTATAAATGGCAAAACACACATCTATTTAATGAGGTTAATTGATCTAAGTTATATTCAGTAAATGACTACACAAGGAACAGTAAAGAACAATGATTTATGATAAACATGAACTTTTGTTGGATTACAAGTTTATCGTGAAATAAGCTACAAATCTCTACATCACTACAACTCATACTTGTGCATTCATATAGAATCGACTACTCTCGCTGACAGAACGTACGAGCTGGTGCCTGAGTCTGAGAGTGAGCAGCGTGAAGCTCAAGTGAATCTAACTGAAGTTTTCGAAGACCCGAACCCGAGTTCGGAAGAGCCCAAGGCTAGCATTGGTCAGGAAGGCAAGCCCCGGAGCATGAACCCTATTTTTCTAAATTATGCAACTTATTACTCTATTTTACTTGTGCATTAAGTTTGTAGGAGTTGAATGAAAACTTAGTTGCATGATCCTAGGTACCCATGCTCTGAACACTAGATGTAAGTTTCGATAGAATTCTATGCTAATAGGACTCGGTAAAAGTTGAGTGATTTCCTGTCAGTCGCGAGAATATAGGAGTTGAATGTTTACTACATGCTGCAATCATAAGGTCGACGGATGGGGCTATGGTGCGATGTTCATGTTGGTGATTGAGGCCCCATCTGTTTAGTGAAAAATGCTAAGGCCGCAGTGTGTGGTAGTGGTGGTTAAGCGTTTGAACGTACTAACCACATGCCGAGAATATGGTAATCGGTAAGCTTAAGTACCTAATCGGACCGGCAAGTGGACAGCACCTCACCCTCCCAACTTCGGTTCCATGCGCGCACATGGTGGGTGCAGAGCTGGGCTCTGTAGTCTCGGATGGTGGCCCTGATCCACAACCCGGGAAGAAAGGGGAAAGGTTGCACGTGTGACTCTGGGAGTAACCACGTGACGTGTGTTTAGGTCTACCTTGCAAGGTTAAGAAATTCGATTCGAATCGTCCGTTTTAGACTGCTTGTGACTGCTTGACCCTTTTACCACATAGAGTAAGAAATGGAACAATGATGATGATTAAAATTGTTGGATGCAAATTAATTCTTTCACCATTTATGATATTAGATAGTTGCTTACCTAGAATCGTTAAGAAAACTAGAATCTGGAGCTAAAATTTGAAAGTAAGGACCTACTTGTATATGCTTTTCGGCAAAACAAACCCCTCAAGCAAAAAAGCCTTGCATGTCTAGGAGTCGGATAAGTATATTCCACTAGTCGGGTAAGCCTTGCTGAGTATTAGTATACTCAGCCTTGCTTGTGGCTTGTTTTCAGGTGATACTTTTGAGGACATGGTTGCTAGTTTGACTTGGTCGTGTACTCTTCCTCTTGGTTGGTCGGTGGAATGGGATGCGTCCCAGGCTAATGATGATAATGCCGAGTGATGTCTCGTACGGGCTTCATCGAGACATCATGTATCGTCGAGTAGTTTATCGTTGTTTTTCCGCTGCAAAGAACTCTGAAGAACTCGTTTACTTTTAAACTCTGAAGTACTTTGTTTTACAATTTCGAACTTGGTCGGTAACAATAAATTTATGTTGAACCCTGTGATGTAAAGTTTGTGGAATGTTGTATTCTCTGGGCTCACCTTCGTGTGAGTACTTTGTATGTGTGGTTTCGATCGGTAAAACCGTGGTTGTATCGGGAGGTTACCCAACAGACCAATGGATTACTCCATTTGAAGTGCGGGTTAGCCTTGATTGCCCTCGTGGTGATGGTTAACGCACTTGAGCCGGATTAATTCAGGTGGTTATGCCACAACTTCAACTCGAAATTCACGTCCCCAACATCAACGTTGGGTCCCGTTGCCACATTGGTAACGGACGGGACGGAAAAGTCGCGGAGGGTCTTCTAAGCCATGGGTTCGGTTGTTGTTGATGGTGCTTGAAGGACTGGTTCATTTGTCGACAGGACGATCTGAGGAGGGATGACGCGAGGTTGGAACCTTCTCACGAGCTTCTCAGGATTTTCAACGAAGTTTGTCGGCAAGAAGAAACTAGTCATACACTACCCTGTTTTCATCCAAGCAAGAGAAAACAAAAGCAACATTAGCCTGTATAAGCTACAGCTATAGAGCTTAGACATGACATCATGATCATGTATTAGTAAATCTTTTAAATCAATGTCACTCCCCGGCAACGGCGCCAGAAATGCTTGTTGGAGTTTCTTAACGTCGTCACCAGGATTGTTAGTCCCCGGCAACGGCGCCAGAAATGCCATGTAGTGGTATGTCTTAACGATTACAGAATGAATCCGCAAGCGCACGGATATACCACTGTAGCATTTCACCCGGTGAGTATTCAGGTATCGTTATTTATATTTTCCCAAAGTAGGGCATGATGTAAAAGAGTTTACTTGGTACATAATTGAGATGACATGAATAAGATATAGACTATAACATTGCAGGGGTAAGTTATGATAAAGATATGAATAAGGGTAATGTGACACACACGCTCAAGGCAACTCTGGATAAAGAATAAATGAATAAACCTAAGGTTAGTGGGAGCATAGGCATACAACAAAGTCCTAATAGCATCTATTCATGCAAGCAAGGGTTATGCAACATACACAAGGTTAGGACTACATGTGCTGGGAAATTAGGGATACTAGGGAGAATGTCCTGTCCCGAAGTACATCCGGGACATTACATCTTTCAGAACTCCTACACCGTACCCGAACGTCGGGTAGTGCACTAACCACAAAGCAGCTTCGTAGCGGACGGACAGGGTTATAACCACCTGCCGTCTACCCAGTAACACCATGGAGCAGGGTCATATTCGAAGGATCCCGCATACCCGAGCACTATGCTCGTGTATGAGGTCACTACCCTACCGCCCCCGGGTCTCCCACCCTTCGGATGGACAAGAAAAACGCTAAGGCAAGCCCTAAGGCACAACGAACCGATATCCATACCTAGATCATCTAGCCTTATCATATGAAAAGCATAACTAATGAAGCACCAAACCGTGACATGATTCACTATCAAAACAGCATAACAAGCCAAAGCATGATAAGCTACTAAGATAGCAAAACAATCGTAGCTCAGCTCTGCATTATGAATAGAGTACTGACGATCCGAATACAAAGCCATTACCCAAGGCCGAGGAATGCTTCTCTGGCCCCGAGGATGACTTGCTTTGCTAAGAGATGAAGTACTAGCCTAGCTCCACTATCCTAAGGAGTACAAGTCTTGTGAGAGTGAGAGAGAGGCTTCAAGTGTTGTGTGTGGAGTGAGGGGGTGAGGGGTCTCTTTTATAGCTTCCAAGGGCGGTTCCCGCCATCCTAAAATATGGAAACCTTATCATCTGGGCTGAGGATGCTTGGCGGCGACTCCTCCCCAAGATGCACCTGGACGAGAAGCAGGCCTCCCCAGGTGTATCTTCCTCTGGCATGCTGACATGTGGGCCCAGGTGGATATTCTGCATGTTTGCTTCCTTGGCGCGCCCATTTGGTGTGTCAGGTGGGCCCCTCTTGTAAGTGTGATGTAGTGGATGATCTTCTGTGCATACTTTGCTGCGTATTCTTCGTGTTTTCTTCTTATTTCAACTTGTGCTCCTGAAAAGGTTAGAGTGACAAACAACTATGGAACTAGCTTAGTGATACATTTATGCGAGTAAGAAATATAATTTTCCTCTGTTTGTGAGTATAGTTGACGGTCGGATTTTGCACTTAATGACTGTCAACAGCTCTCATGTTCTTAGGAGTCAACTCTCTGTCATTATTTTAATCTCCACCTAAAATGGTTAGTGACCAAAAATACCCACCGGAGAGTTTATCTTTAAGACATGATCTTGCTTTTATTCACAAGGGTTATCTCCCGGTAGTGCTTTGTTTATGGTCACAAGCTCAACCTTGGGAACTGCCTCTTGCAGCTACTATTGGTGATGTCGTTCCCCTCTCACCACTAAATGTTGACAGTGTTAGCCTAAACATTAAACAGTGAACATACCTCCCCCACACTTGGGGTATTATTGGTGATGTCACTCATCGCTTAGCAAAAAGTCGGTATACACGGCCATTTAAATGGCCTTTTAAATGGTCGAAATGGTTTTGCATGGCTTTACACGGCTAATCGGCCTACATGGCTACCTATCGAGTAGCGTTTACACACTGTGTGAATGGCCTACACGGCCGTGTAGGCGAATAGTGTTGTTGATGTGTCATTAAAGCTTTAGCTGCATGGTAAGCACCATAGAGCATCCACGAAATTTGCAATGTTTATGATATACGTATGCATCACAACCAACCTTCTGAAGATTTTGCAGAAGAAGACCTTGAGTTGGTTGCCTTCCTTGTGAGTGCTCGAGGCACAAAGCGTGCCTGACTCTGGAGACACATTGAACGTGCATGGTTCTTGGGGGTATTTCAAGAATGAAGCTCGCATGCTCATCTATGAAATCCTTTCCTTCGGACTCAAGAGTCGGCGTGTCACAAAATTCCATGGCCCATGGATTCTCCATCTCAAGAGATTCATCGTGAGAGATCATAGCTGGGTCTCGATCGTGGTCGAGAACAACATACTCTAGGCCAACGTGAGGAAACTCAGACTTGATCGAGGGGTGATGATGATCGTTCATCTTCACACCGGCGAAGGATTTCTTCGTGAGTGTATTGTTCGGAGGTGGCTGATTTTGCAACCTCACATAGAATAGGCTCGGATGATACGAATGGAGATACATGCATCATCTTCTCGAGCGGGTTTTGCTTGGAAAGAGGCTTCACCATAGGATTTTCTAAGCAAGAGGTAGCGGTGGTAGAAGCGGTTTCCCTAGGCTTTTCATATAGGCTCCCTTGAGATGGATTGACAAGTTGTTCAAATGGGGAGCCTAGTAGAAGATCAGAATCGTGGATATTGAAGATATGAATGTCTCGGTTGACTTCAATTCTGTCTATGGTGAGCGGTCCGGCACTTGCGACCCCCCGACATTTAAGGATATGTCTAGACGGACAACTTTTGAGGAGCTTATCAGATGGTCTTAGCAAAACATTGCCCAAGAGAGTGTATGCTAAGTGCCACAGCATAAATTAACCTCCATGATAGGGTTAAGATGGGCTTCTACGATGATTCCCCTTATAGAACAAGGAATGATCATGGAGGGTGAACGAATCCAAATTGCTTTTGGAAAAACGTCTCATTTCATCCGACCATTCCTCCTTCATGGCCTCCATAAGATATGCTTCGTTAGGAGGATCAGGTGGAGAAGGGGGCTCCGTAGGCCTAGGGGAAGGATTTGTCAAGGGATTTTTAGATTGATAGATTTGGATAGAAGAAGGCTTATCCCTACTTCGGCGTCGAAAAGATTCGAGATGTTTCTATGATTGGTAGATGGATCATCCTCGAACTCGGAGTGGAACATTGGAGGTTGAATTTCTTCTTCCTCTGATGTCCCTAGTTCGGAAAAGGGTTCTATGGCTGAATATGAGGATGTGGAAGATGAATGATCGGATTCAGCCTCTAGAGTATCCTTATTATTCAACCCATGCTCTTCTCGGAGGGATTTGGTCTCAACTTCAAGGCAGGCGTTTTCCATGATATGATCTAAGAGTTCCCTACCTTCAGTTAGATCCTTATGGAGAAATGACCTTGCAGCAATGATGTCGAGATTATAGGCAGAATCCTTATCAAGACCCTCATAAAAACTATGCAGCAACCAGGATTGATGCATTGATCGGATAGGTCCAGATGTTGCTAAAAGCAAAAACCTAAACCCTGCCATGCCTATGGGTTCCTTCTCTCTCAGTTGAAAATGGCGGATATCCTCCTTTAGGGTCATGAAATGAGAATGGGGGAAGAACTCGAGACAAAACTTGCCTTTAAGCTCATCCCAGTTGTCATTCATGTTGCCTACAGTGTACGTGTACCATTGCTCAGCCTTCCCTGCTAGAGAGTAGGGGAACAACTTCCACATGAGGATATCGTGTGTCATGCTTGCAATGGCAAGGCATGAACACAGGTGCTTGAATTCATACAAATGGTGGTATGGGCTCTCACTATCTAACCCAGGGAAGGAGAGATTTCGAACCGTAGCGATAAGGTTGGGACAAAGTTCGTGGCCAGATGTAGAAGATCATGGTGGCTCATAGGACTCGCCCCTTGGGGTCGAAAGGGTGTGAAAGGATGGCTTTTCCATGGGTAGCGGGGGTGAAGGTAGAAGGAAAGAAAAACAAGAGATACGAGGATGACTAGGTACGAAGATAAATACAACAACCGTTCCCCGGCAGCGGCGTGTTGACGCAAAAAGCCGTAAGTCGGCCTTCAGCGCCGGCACACGTGAGGACCCGGGAGCCTATTGCTTCACTCCTGCACGGCGTCCAAATAGGATGCGTGGTGGTGCAGGGCGTGCCAGTCAATTTGACCTACAATTGAAAAGGGACAGGTAAAATGTTAAAGTGCCGGAACGTATCGGCTGGTGTTCCGAATCATTCCATCACGGGCATCGCCCAAGAGTCCGATGCAGCAGTAGATCAATCGGCCAAAGCTCCGGCCGATTGCGAAGATGAGAAAACGCCAAACGACTTAGAGAGGCCTCGGCAAACAACACCTAGATCCGAACCCGATCGGCCTAACGACGTGCTACAGGCAAGTTGTGCGTTGGCAATGCTATTTAGATCTAGGCTGGACAAATTGTGGTAAAAACTAAATAAAAACAAGATTAAACGAATCTAACCTTGACAAATCTAGCAAATACCGATAACTTCTGATAACAGCAAGAAACAAGTTAGACTAAGCAGATTAATCAAACGGGAACAAGCTGATATCGATAACTTGGTGAACAGACCAGACCGACATCCAATCTGCTTGATAACTTGAACTAATACAGGATAGAGGAAGAAGCGACGTGCCGTCAACCTTGAGCCTATCTGCCTTGTTCGACGCGGAACTTACCAGCAAGTCGGAGATCGAAGTCGATGCAGTCCCATGTGCAGGAAATAAGTCGTACAAGAAAAATCTACTGCAACTAAGGCGAAGCCGCCGAAAAAGAGAAAAAAAAGGAAAAAAAAGGTTTGTGTATTGATCATTAGATGGATTTCATACATGCCCAAGAGGACCTATTTATAGCCTAAACTACAAACCCTAGTCGATTAAGACTTACAACTTTCTTGATTGTAAAGAAAATAAACTTCCCTAAACAAAATCTAAAAGATAACTTGCTGACGTAGCTTTGCCAGCTCTTTCTATGCTCTTGTCGGCTGCGACGCCCTTTCTTATCGGCAATTACCAAATCTCATCGGCCTTCTCCTTAACGATCAACCCTTCACGCCGGCTCAGGATTTTTGATCAATTCAGTACCTCTGATCTTGGTTTCAACCAGTTGTGCAAAAACCGATGTCAACTCATGCCCCCAATTTTGGAATCAAAATGCTTTTTCCGAAATTCCAATCAAAATCTTTCCTCTGCACCTTCCTGATTTATTCATAGCTCTTCGTTTCCTGCGCAACAATCCAACTTCTGCAACTTCATTGGCATAAAAGCAAATAGCCAATACTGTTCTACTTTTGACTTCTCGGCCCTTCTCATCATTACGTCTCTGCAGGGAATGTACGATCGGCCATCAATCAACCATCCCATCTTTTCAAGTAACTCCACGACCCCTCGATTATCGGCATGGTGACTGTAACATGTTTCTGACTCCTCCACTTCCTTTCAACTGCAGCCGTCTGGTTTCCGGACTCCTCTGACTGCACTACAAATCAAGAAACAAGGCAGAGTGCAAGAGAAAACCCCAATCTTGCTCTTCTTCTTCCTCTGTTTTCCTCTTCATCTGCTCTTCGCTTCAACATCCCCTAACAACTCATGGCTGACAACAGACGCTCTGCCGATGACTCTTCTAGCCCAACTCAGCTGACAGGTAATGACTCTTTGGCTTTGCAGTTCTCCTTCCAGCTTTTGATCTAAGTGTCTTCTTCCATTGTCTCAGAGCCATCTCGATGGCGGACGGTGTGTACCATGCCAGCACGCCGTCAAGGTCTACACCAAGCACCTCTGCCGCGGGCTCCCTAGATCTAATTCTGGTGATTCCTCGAACCCCAAGGTGAACGAATTGGAGTCTTCTCTACGCGCATCCAGGACTGCTCTGTCAACTGCTGAGGAGAGGCTAGCTGCGACTCGGGCAATGCTGGTAGAATCTGATGCAAGAGTAGCAGGTGCTTCAGAGCCCACTCCCGTTCATTTTTATGCTTTCACCACTGATTCTCAAATCTTTTCAGCCCTCGAATCTCAACTCCAAACTCTTCAACCATCGGTGAATCGAGCCGCTGAGTTTGTGAACGCCCGAGGCCCCTTGCTGACCGACCGCCTGCACGACATCCCTGTCCGTGTTCGAGAAATCGCCATTAATGGCATCCATGACGGGGCGGCTACGGCTCTAGCTACAGCACAGATCCAACTACGCCACAATGTTCAAGACATGGATCCTGTTCAAGCTGAAGGGGAGGATCTCCTCAAATTCCTGGACATCATGGAGGATGTTGAGCGTACGGCCGCAGTCGTTAGCGAAAGCACTAGTGCAAACTCTGTAATCAATTCAGTCTTGTATGATGAGTAAATCATCGCGTGTAATAATGTACCATCTCCATGAACCTCCCCTGCTTGGCTTCCTTTGTGTAATTTCTATGTGTGCCTTTTCTGCCAATTGATCTTGCACTCTCGAGTTTCAAACTCCAAAACCGCGATGCGAATCCAGATTGGAATTTCAACTCTTTATTTTGCAATGTCTCCAAGAAAAGGCAGGGCACATCAACATCAATCGGCTCTGATGGCTGTGCAGGCAGCACATAACTCAAAAATAACCCCACTCCTTTCAGACGTGATTCTTTAGCCGACGATTTGATAAATGACATTAAATCAAAACATCCCAACTTGTTATGGGTACTTTTTGCACTAAGGGCGATACATATTGTATCGGCAATTTGAGCCTGATCAACACGATTAGCTTTTACAAGACTAGTTCATCGGCTAGAGATTTTTTGCCTTGCTTCTCCTCAACCGATGGGATGCTTGCTCAAACATCTTCATGGAGTAGAATTTTCCAAGCTGTCTTCCTGAACTGGATCAAGACCAAAGTCCTCCATCTTCAAGAAGTCTACTTCCCATATCTTCCCTGATATACATTCCACGCCATCAAAGTCCCAAATTGGAGGATCCGCCCATGCAACACTGAGAGATGGATCTGCGGGTACTACTTCAACTGAACCATTTTACAGCCACTGAATAAGGCATTGATGCATCGTGGATGGAATGCAGCAATTAGCATGGATCCAGTCCCGGCCTAAGAGCAGATTGTACGATCCTTTGCCATCCGTAGCGAAGAAAGTAGTGGGCAGAATCTTGCTTCCAATCGTCAATTCGACAGAGATTGCCCCCCGAGCAGGCGAGGTCTTCCCTTCGTAGCTTTTAAGAACCATATCTGTCCCCATCATGTCTTCTTTGTCGTACCCAAGCTTTCGGAGGACAATGTATGGCATGACATTGACAGCAACTCCTCCATCGACTAGCATCTCAGTCATTGGCCTGCCGTCAACATGCCCCTTCACATAAAAAGGTCTTAGATGTCTTCGCTCCTCTTCTCCTGGCTTCTCGAATGATGCTCGGACCGGATTCAGTGCAAGTCCTGCCACCACTACCTCCTCATCGCCATGAACCGGTGCTTTGAATTCCACGGGTAGCACAAAAACAATATTGGCTGATGCGGACGGGGTAGTTTCATCGGTCTTCATGCACCACACTTGCGACTTGATTATTTTCTTCTCGTAGGCGTGTGCTTCTTCCTGCTCCCAGTGAATACACCAATCTGGGTATTCCTCTAGATCATACCTGTAGCTGTCGTGATGCTCGAGCGACCAATCTAGAGGTGCTTCATCTAGCACACGATCCGCAGCTTGCTCTTTAGTTGTTGCTTGTTCAGGGACGCGCGGACCTAGCCGATCATGAACAGAGACATGATTGTGTTTGCCTTTGAAGGTCGGCTGCTGATGGTTGTCTTCATGACGCTGCCTCTTGAAATCATATCGGCCTTCATGGGCCCCATTGCATTCGGGGCAATCATCGGCCGATGGCAAGCGCAGGCCCTCTTTCCAGCAGAAAGCAAAGAATGGGTATCGCCAGTGTTTTGCATCACGCCTGTCTTTCTCTTCTTGACGGCGTCTTTCTCTTTCTTGCTAGTGCTGGTACTTGTTCAGGAGCATCTGGGATGTGACGACTCTGCGTGGCCTTCTG
Source organism: Panicum miliaceum (assembly GCA_032594955.1). Lineage (NCBI taxonomy): Eukaryota > Viridiplantae > Streptophyta > Magnoliopsida > Poales > Poaceae > Panicum > Panicum miliaceum. Next base: position 28,577,212 of record CM064060.1, read on the forward strand.
AAATTTCCGCCTTGTACTTATCGACCTTGGTTCCCCCTGCCGTTGGCCGATATACGAGTCTTTGGGTTTTTGGTACCATGATTAGAATGATCAGAAGCTGATACCTTTGCATCCCCGTCGACTTCCTGGGCTCCCACGTCAACTGCACTGGATGGGAAGGGATGCTCGTCTATCTTCATCGGCCTTTCGAACTAGATCCTTCCTTGCTCAATGGCTGTCTGGATCTCCTTCTTGAACGTCATGCAATCATTACTATTATGAGTTACAATACCTGCGGCCCTTTAATTCATTGGCCGATGGGATCACGTAGTTGGAAGGCAACTTGAGCTGACCTCTTGCAGTAGTAAGTCAAAGATCCAATCGGCCTTTGTGACATCGAACCCGTAGCTTTCGGCGTCCTTCTTTGCGAACGGGCATGAGATTGGCTTTTTGGTCTTGACCAATTCAGCAACACCGATCTCAGCTTCATTCTCCGAGTCAGAAGAATCTCCAACATAGTTGATCTTCTTTTGTAACATGTTCTTCCTGGCGTCGTGGGCTCGAACATCAACATTAGCAAGCCTGGATGCTAGATGGCTCAGGCTCTCGAACTCATGGGACAAAAATTTCTCCCTAATGTGCGGCAGGAGTCCCTGAAAGGCCAATTCTGCTAACTAGCCATCACTAAGAGACAGGTTGAAGCAACGGCTTCTAACGTCCCTGAATCTCTGAATGTAGTCTGGGACAAGCTCGCCATTCCTCTGTCGCACCGCAGTCAAGTCAGTGATCTTCATCTCTTGTACTTCTGTGAAGAAGTACTTGTGGAATTGCTTCTCGAGATCAGCTCAAATAATTATGGAGTTGGCTGGCAGTGATGCAAACTAGGCAAAGGCCGATCCAGAGAGAGATAGCGGGAACAGGCGGATCTTCAGGGCATCTGTCGCTGTAGCTTCCCCACATTGCACCAGAAACCTACTGACGTGCCCAACGGTTGACATGTTTCCCTGTCCAGAGAATTTGGTGAAGTCTGGCAACTTGTACCGATGAGGCAACGAAATTTGATCATAGGCTTCTGGGTAAGGCTTCCTGTACATGAATGCAAGTTCCTTTGGCTTCAAGTTGAAATGATTCTTCATCACATCGGCTATCTTGCTAGTCCAATCAACTTTAGGCTGCTGCACCATGAGGTTTGGCATCTGAAAGTTTGCATCTTGAGAGGCCCTCTGGATTTGGGGACTCGTCGGCTATCCCACAGTATCATCCATCATCTGGAAAGCCGATGCATCTGCGCGATACCCCCCAGTCTGGGTCGGTGCCGGTGGAGTCTGCGGTAGATGCTGAATTGTCGGGGCAGACAGCACAAATGGCAATGTGGTAGTAGGGGAGTTCACCACATTGTTGTTTTGTCCAAACATCCATGGATAGATGTACGACCAGAATTCCATCGGCATGGCCAATGTGGAAGGTACAAATCCAGCTGTGGTGTTGAACATGTCTCTGCTTGGTGTCGACGTATTCATCGCAACGTTAACAGCGAACACCATCGTAGGTGGCGATGAAGTGTGTGCTGCTGAGGATCCTGGGCGCTTCAACACGTACTGCGATGAGCTTGTTCCGGCACCGGTCATTGGCACATTGTTGTGTTGGGTAGAACACTATTGGCCATTGATGCAGATATCTTGGCATCAGCAGCGGCCGATAATTCTGTGTTGGAGTAGGATGGTCCCGTGTTGAGCGCCTTCAGCTAGGACGTTCTTGACAGCGTCATTGATGGTCTCGGTCAGAATCCCTGACTGATTAATCAATGCATGGCTTATTGTGACACTCGAGGTGTTTAAAATTCTAAATCAAGAATCACAACCCTCAGTCATGCACAAAAGAGTTAGAGCAATGTAAAACAACCTATTAAATTTCACTTATAAGCATGTGTATATGTGTATGTGCATATAATGAATAAACATGTGTACTTATCCAAAGAAACACCTACAATTTTTACACCTGATATTGAATGGTCATGAAATTAAATAGGCACCACTATCATCATGATAGTAATAAAAGTCTAGTTGAACACTAGGGTTAATTATGAAAGTTCACACATGAAATGATGAGTTATTTAAATCATAGTTTTTGGAATATTTAAAATAACTCTTTATCCATTGCTCAAACAAATTTTTTCCCAACATGAATGTTGTAGTTCTTGAAAATATGAACAAGTTTGGTATTCAAAGAGTTTTGATTTGACCACTGGCTGAGGGAGAAAATTATAGTTTACATCTGGACCCCTGCTGTTTTCTCGATGAAGCCCGTACGAGACATCACTCGGCATTATCATCATTGGTCGGGGACGCATCCCATTCCACCGACCAACCAGGAGGAAGAGTACACAGCCAAGTCAAACTAGCAACCATGTCCTGAAAAGTATCACCTAAAAACAAGCCACAAGCAAGGCTGAGTATACTAATACTCAGCAAGGCTTACCCGACTAGTGGAATATACTTAGCTAACTCCTAGACATGCAACGCTTTTGGCTTGAGGGGTTTGTTTTGCTGAAAAGCATATACAAGTACGTCCTTACTTTCAAATTTTAGCTCCAGGTTCTAGTTTACTTAACCATTCTAGGTAAGCAACTATCCAATATCATGCATGGTGAAAGAATTAATTTGCATCCAACAAGTTTAATCATCATCATTGTTCCATTTCTTACTCTATGTGGTAAAAGGGTCAAGCAGTCTCAATACCACGAGAAACGGACGATTCGAATTGAATTTCTTAACCTTGCGAGGCAGACCTAGACACACGTCACGTGGTTACTCCCAGAGTCACACGTGCAATCTTTCCCCTTTCTTCCCGGGTTGTGGATCAGGGCCACCGTCCGAGACTACAGAGCCCGGCTCTGCACCCACCATGTGCGCGCATGGAACCGAAGTTGGGAGGGTGAGGTGCTGTCCACTTGCCGCTCCGATTAGTTACTTAAGCTTACAGATTACCATATTCTCGGCATGTGGTTAGTACGTTCTAACGCTTAACCACCACTAGCACACACTGCGGCCTTAGCATTTTTCACTAAACCGACGGGGCCTCAATCACCAACATGAACATCGCACCATAGCCCCATCCGTCGACCTTATGATTGCAGCATGTAGTAAACATTCAACTCCTATATTCTCGCGAGTGACAGAAAATCACTCGACTTTTACCGGGTCCTATTAGCATAGCATTCTATCGAAACTTACATCTAGTATTCAGAGCATGGGTACCTAGGATCATGCAACTAAGTTTTCATTCAACTCTTATAAACTTAATGCTCAAGTAAAATAGAGTAATAAGTTGCATGATTTAGAAAAATGGGGTTCATGCTCCGGGGCTTGCCTTCCTGAGCAAAGCTAGCCTTGGGCTCTTCCAAACTTGGGTTCGGGTCTTTAAAAACTTCAGTTAGATTCGCTTGAGCTTCACGCTACTTACTCTTGGACTCGGGCACCAGCTCGTACGTTCCGAAAGAGAGAGTAGTCGATTCTATATGTATGCACAAGTATGAGTCGTAGTGATGATATATGATATTTATTTCCTTCACGATAAAGTTGCACTCCACAAAAATATAGATTTGGTTGTAAAGTTACTTAGTTAAGATTTCTTGGGCAATCATTAATAGAGTATAACTTAAACTAATTAACTCCATTTAACAAGAGGTGGGGGTTGTGTTCTTTTGGAAACTAAATTTTCTAAGCACAACATGGATTAAACACAACTTCTGGACTAGGTAACTTTTGGTGTTGAAATGTTTATTGAGAGTACATTATGCAGAGATAACAGCACTATAAAAATTTCAGAAATTTCTGTGTAGCAGATTAATTTTGAAAAATTTAATACACAGCCACTGCTAGAACCTAGTTATTTTTATTCAGGACAAACCATGCAAGTATTGATGCTAAACTTTTTACAGGGTGTTAATCTATCCATATAAGTGTTACCGTAAATTTTTCAGATTTTATTGTGGACGATACAGAGCATAATAAATAGGACAAGATACACCTATTTCTTTAAGGATTAATTTCTACACGATGTTTTACAAGGTTTCTGAGTATGAAACGTTTTATACAGCATGTTCTAACCCACAATATCCTATAGTAAAAATATAAATATTTTCCAAGAAAAAAACTAATTACTTTGATTTAATGCATTTTTCCACCACAAAAATCACATATGTGGTTACAGACAGGTAAAGAGTCCCTAAATATTTTTGTGGGATCTAGGCATCAATATAACAGCTCTAGAAAAGTTTCACAACATAAATCACAATATAACAGTAGTGGAAATTAAATCTACCCATTTATGGCATCAACCAAAGTCTAACAAAAAGCTTAGCTAGAGATGGGTTTTGGCCCTAAGATTTTTACATTGGCATACACATTAAGAAACTAAGCCACTGTCCAAAAATCAGATTCAGCACTTGTCTACAACAGTGGACACAATTAAAAGCTATTAAACTTTCCATTTAATGTAGAAAAAAATATAGCAAGCATCTGAAGAAATACATGTAACAAACGTTGTATATTTTCTTCTAAAGATTCCATAACAGTTGAGTTTGTATTTTTCCGACTTTTCTACGATTTTATATGAATTTTACAATTTTACTATTTTTGAAACTAAAGTTAAAACACTGGTTTGCAAATATGCCCCTGGAAACTTCGTGCAGACCCTTTTAAAGATTTCAATCGAAGCAATTGGGCCCTTGGCGGCGGCTGGCATGGCGGCCGGCCAAATTCCAGCGAGGGGGCTCGTCGGCGGGGAGAACAAGGGAGGCGAGAGCTACCTCGCGGGGGCCTTGGTCGGGGTTCGGGATGGCCGGAGGTGGCTCGTCGGCGTGGAGCAGGGGAGCAGCGATGGTGCGGCGCGTCGGCGATGATGCTCCGGCGAGCTAGAGCCTGGGGGGGCGGGTCGGTGAGCTTCGCGGCGTCGAGGGGAACCCGTTCTGAGGCTTCGCTAGGGCGGAGGAGGGTCAGAGGCGGTGTGCCCACGGCGGACAGGGGCGGCGGCGGCGGTTGCTGGTGGTGGCCTCGCTACGGCGGATCTGGGCGGCGATGGGGGGGGCAGTGAGCTTCGGTGGGCGGTGTGGTGGCGGTTGGAGGCTCAGCTCTGGCAATGGGTCACCGGAGAGGTCAGCTCCACGCCGAGCTCCTTACGGTGGCGGCAATGGAAGGTGGTGGCGGCGTTCTGGTGTCTGGGCGTGCGAGGAGGCTTAGTGCGGCCTTTTGTAGGCAGCAGAGAGGCGGGAGGAGGGGCGGGGCTGGACTGCGAGGCTCGGGTGTGGGCGTCATGACGGGGGCGTGCCATTGTGCGGTCGGGGTGGTGGTAGTGCCGGCGCGGCGTGCGGAGGGCGCGGCTAGGGGGTTGGATGCTGGGGATTTGGCGTGGGGGAGGGGGAGATCACGCGGCACGCGATTGGGCGAGCAGTAGCAGCAACGGCCTGGTCGGGCGGTGAGCGCGGCGACAGGCGGGACGCGGCGGGAGCTCGGGCATGGCGCAGCCTGGCCATTGGACGCGGCGGGCGGCGGGCAGAGGCGGGCGACGACGTCGCGCGCGTGGCACGCTCGGGCTGGGCTTGCGTGGGGGAGAGAGCTGGCGTGCAGCAGGGGCGCGGCCGGCCATTGGCTTGGCACGGTGCGGGCGGCAGGGATGCCCTGCCAGGTGGCCGGGCCTCTGCGCGGCGGTCGGGTGAAACAGGGGAGGGAGGAGGGACTGGATTTCAAGAATTTGTAGAAGTTTAGGGTTCTGGTCGTAAAAACAAAATTATCTCCCATTTTTATGTTGCAACTCAAAAAATCTATGAACATGAAAGTTGTTCAAAATGGAAAGTCGCACAAGTTTGGTTTCAGGCCAAAGTTCATTTCAGTTCTAGTTTGAAAGTTAATTTGAAAACTCAAAAAGCTTGATTCGGGGGGCACGTCATTTCCTGGGCAAAAATTTGTATTCTCTCCTAGGCTTCAACTAGACTTTTGTTTATCATGTCACTGATGGTGTGCCTATTCAATTTCGTAGCCATATTTGCTTTGATGTGAAAGTTATTTAATTTGTTTGATTAAAGCACATGTACTTATGCACATATACACATACTTTCAAATCCAAGCAAAACCAACTCATAATTTATTTCCTTTAAATTTTTCTTAGTTCGTTAAGCATTTTGTTATGCGAAAGAGACTTGTTTAGTAATTTAAACACCTGAGGTGTCACAGCCTTCCCCCTTAAAAGAATCTCGTCCCGAGATTCGAACAATAAGCTTAGTGTGGACAGTGTGTGTACCTTTGGTAGAATTTAGAAAACCGGGGAAATTTTGGTTTAGATAGCTTTCAGTTTCCCATGTGGCTTCTTCCTCAATGTGATGATTCCATTGAATTTTATACATTTTAATCACTTTCCTCCTAGTGCTTCTTTCTTTTTGATCCATGATTTTGATAGGGTACTCAACATACGAGAGGTCGGGCTCTACTAATATTTCTTGTTGTTCCATAACCTCGGTAGGAACTCGAACACATTTCTTGAGTTGAGACACGTGAAAGACATCATGGATGGCTGCAAGCTGAGGGGGCAGTCGTATTCTATAGGCTACGAGTCCACAACTCTCGATGATTTCATAGGGACCAACATATCGGGGAGCTAGTTTTCCTTTGACTCCGAATCGTTGTGCACCCTTGGTTGGTGAAACCCGAAGGTAGACGTGATCACCAACTTCAAATATCAGTGGCTTTCTCCTTCTATCGAAATAGCTCTTTTGCCTGGATTGTGCGGCTCTAAGATTTTCTTGTATTACTCTCACTTTTTCGTTGGCCTTGATTACCAAGTCTGGTCCAAATATTTTGCGTTCTCCGGTCTGTGACCAACTCAAAGGAGTTCGGAACCTTCGTCCGTATAAGGCATCAAATGGTGCCATCTTCAAACTCGCTTGATAGCTATTGTTATATAAGAACGTTCCTAGGGATAGGCATTTGTCCCAATTCTTGTCATAGTGAATGACGCAAGCTCTAAGCATGTCTTCAAGAATTTGGTTCACTCTTTCAGTTTGTCTATCAGTGTGAGGAGGATAGGCTGAGCTTCGAATCAATTTAGTACCAAGAGATGCTTGCAATTGTTCCCAAAAGCGTGCTACAAACTGAGGACCACGATCGGAAACAATTGTCTTTGGTACTCCATGTAGGCAAACAATGCGATCGCATTGGCAGTATAAGTGGTGTGCACCGGAAGAAAATATGTCGTCTTTGTGAGCCTATCAACGATAACCCATATGGAATCATGTTTCTGTGCGGTGCTTGGCAATCCAACAATGAAATCCATACTTATGTCTTACCATTTCAAGGAGGGTATAGGCAAAGGTTGAAGTGTACCGGCTACTTTCAAGTGGCTAGATTTTACTCTCTGACATGTGTCACATTCTGAGACATATTTAGCAATTTCCCTTTTCATTCTAGTCCACCAGAAGTTTTGCCTAAGATCTTGATACATTTTGCTACTGCCGGGGTGAATAGAAAATTTGGAAAGATGTGCCTCATCAAGAATTTGTCTGCGGAGCTCATGATTTTTCGGAACGACTATGCGACTTTCGAACCATAGAATTCCCTTATGGTCTTGGCGGAAACATTTATACTTCTCCAAGAGAGAGTTTTTGTTTGATGATCTTAACACCTTCATCATGTAGTTGTGCCATGATGATTTGGTCGTGAAGAGTAGGCTCGACTGAGATGTGATTCAAAGTGCTTTGGGGAATCATTTTCAAACTAAGCTTCCTCATTTCCGCACATAATGTTTCATTATAGACTTCCACTGATAGGCAATAGCAATGAGCTTTGCGGTTTAGTGCATCCGCGACTACATTAGCCTTGCCTGGGTGATAGTGCACCTCGAGGTCATAATCCTTGATTAATTCTAGCCATCTTCTTTGTCTCATATTCAGATCGGCTTGGGTAAAGATATATTTGAGACTTTTATGATCGGTGTAGATATTACAAAGAGTGCCCATGAGATAATGCCTCCATATTTTTAGAGCATGAATGCCTGCTGCTAGTTTGAGATCATGGGTCGGATAATTCTGCTCATGGGGCCGAAGGGCTCATGAAGCATAGGCGATAACTTGATTTTCTTGCATAAGCACACATCTAAGACCAGTGCCAGATGCGTCACAGTAAACATCGAACGGCTTGGTGTTATCGGGTTGAGCTAACACAGGGGCTGTAGTCAAATGTTCTCTGAGAGTGTGGAAAGCTTCTTCGCATTTCTCATTCAACATAAACTTTACTCCCTTTTTCAATAGTTCAGTCATAGGCTTAACAATTCTGGAGAAATCCGGAATGAAACGGCGATAGTAGCCGGCTAAACCAAGAAAACTGCGAATCTGATGAACCGAGGTGGGAGGTTTCCAATCCATCACTTCTTGTACCTTGCTTGGGTCAACGGCTATGCCTTTGCTGGAAATAGTGTGACCCAAGAAATTCACACTATCCAACCAGAATTCGCACTTAGAAAATTTAGCATAGAGCTGATGGTCTCTTAGACGCTGAAGAACAATGTGCAGGTGCTTAGCGTGCTCTTCCTCATTCTTAGAATAGATAAGGATGTCGTCAATGAAAACTACGACGAACTTGTCGAGCTCGGGCATGAATACCGAATTCATGAGATACATGAAGTAGGCAGGAGCATTTGTGAGACCAAAGGACATGACCAAAAATTCATATAGTTCATATCGTGTGGAAAAGGCAGTCTTAGGAATATCGCATGGACGAATCTTTATCTGATGATATCCAGAACGAAGATCAATCTTTGAGAAAACCCTAGCTCCAGATAATTAATCAAAGAGAACGTCAATGCGGGGAAGTGGGTATTTATTCTTATGGTCACCGCATTGAGAGGTCGGTAGTCAAAACATAACCTCAAACTGTCATCCTTTTTCTTTACAAATAGGGCTGGACATCCCCAAGGTGATGCGCTAGGGCGAATGAAGCCTTTGTCCAGTAGTCCTTGGAGTTGTGTTTTTAGTTCAGCCAATTCCTTAGGTGGCATTCTATAGGGCATTTTGGAGATAGGTGCAGTGCCTGGTTGCAGTTCAATAACAAACTCAATATCCCTATCAGGTGGCATTCCTCGCAAATCCTTCGGAAAAACATCGACATACTCGCATACAACGGGGATATCTTCTAGTTTGAATCCTTCCATCACGAAAGCACAAGAATTCGTGCACTCCCGGAATGGTAGGTAAAGGGTAGTGGGTCAGTGACTAGGTGAATTTATTTCAACAGCGCGGGAAGAAAGGTCCAGTGTGACGCCGTGCAGAGCCATCCAATTCATACCCAAAATAATGTCTATGCCTTCTAGTGCCAGAAGGATAAGGTTGGATATGATAGTTTCACTACCCAACTTGATTGGTACGTGCCTTATCATTAGCAACATGATCCATATTGCTTACACGATTCAAAAGGGATGGCGCAGAAAATGTAGAATCTCAAAAGATCATGGCTTGAATTGTGGTCAGAAAACTGTCTGCCATAAGAAACTTATAACTCCTAGTAAGTTCATCCAAAATAGCTCACATTTTGGCAGTGGGTAGGGAATGTAGAGATGTACAACTTTGGTATTCAAATCAGACGCTAAATCGATGGCCAAGATGGTCGAAAGATTCACTCTATGCTTCGCTGGTTTGGCTGTTTTTCAGCAAAACGAGTTATAGTATATTGCCTATAACTCAAACTAGCAAGATCCAATATTGCTGAAATTTTATGAGAACCTAGATCACAAAATTTTTGACAATTTTGGTATTCAACACACAGCCCAGAAATGTAAGGAGACATGGGTAAAAATTCCGACAAGTTTCTGCAATCGCAGATTCAACTGCTTTCCAACATCACAATCAAACCACCAAGTTTTTAGCCATGGCCTACACGTTAGAGAATCCAATAGTCGAGATGCACTTGTCTCAAAAGAGGTACTCAACTCTCAGTTAGCCTATTACAACACTTGCCAAAAGTTAGGCTACACTATCGAGGAGTATATGCAAAAGTCCTTCTAGGTCATCAACTAGAAATCGTCGAGGTCGTTGACGGACGACTCGCTGCTAGTAGGAGAGTGAGCTCCCATCGGAGGTGGCTGCGGTGCTTCACCCTCAAAGTCCATGCCTGAAACACCGTCAATCTCCTGTGGCTCCTCAACATCTTCCTCCATAGCCACCACATCGGGCGGGGCATTCTGATCATGGTGCCACTGAATGTGCTCATTAGCATCCTCCAACTCAAGGTTCAGATCATGGAGCTACTCCTCCAAGTGCACTATCATGTCATCTCTCTCACCTATGAGAGTGTCATGCTCCTGAACTTGGCCCTCAAGTTGGCCAATCCGGGTGTCTCTGTCCTCAAAAGATCCTCACTGAGCTCCTGAATCTATGCATCTCTGGTATCTGCCATCATGTGGTAGGCCTGTGCAAGGTTGGCGAGCTGCGCAAGCGTCTGACTCTGGAGAGTCTGCAGTCGGTACAATGCATTCATGCATCGCACGGAGGTCTCGATGGTCTCCTGGGCATGAAAGTCCACTAAATACTGTGAGTGCTGCACCCTGTTGAGCCAGAAGGGGTCGTTGTCCTGGGCAGCAGGAAACAAACCAATAGGAGTGAGCGTGACGACCTCGGGGCACTGCGCACAGAAAGTGGTGAGTGCCCTCATGGCAGCAAGCTCCCAAGTATCGGCCAAACGGTGACCAACAGCCTCAATCTCCAAGGCGGGCCACTCCGGGTGTAGTGGGTGTGGAAAGAGAGTCACGTTAACACGGCACTGGGTAACTCCATTCTCTGCAAACTCCAATCCCGCGTAACATGGGGGAATTGGATAGCCCGCGGTGCTCAGAACATCCCACAAGATAGAGGGAAAGCCCTCCCAGTGGAGACACTACGAGTGAACGTGTCCATCCTCATCCACCATCATGGCAACAGGCTTGGCCATCTGAACAAAAGATCGAATGGGTGAGATAGTGAAAAACTGTGAATAACATTGTGGACAGGTTCTAGATAGTGCGCTAAAATAGCCATAGCTTCAACAGTTCTTCTTACAGCGGTGGCATTGGAAGGGGGCGGCGACGTTCTAGTGCCTGGGCGCGCGAGCAGGCTCAGTGAGGCCTCTTGTAGGCAATAGAGAGGCGGGAGGCTCGGGCGCAGGTGGCACGAAGGGGGCGTGCCATTGGGCCGTCGGGGCGGTGGCAGTGCTGGCGCGGCGTGCGTCGGGCGTGGCCAGGGGGTTGGACGCCGGAGATTTGGCGTGGGGGAGGGGGAGATCACGCGGCACGCGATTGGGCGAGCAGCTGCAGCAACGGCCTGGTCCGACGGTGAGCGCGGCGACAGGCGGGACGCGGCGGGAGCTCAGGCACGGCGCGGCCTGGCCATTGGGCGCGGCGGGCGTCGAGCAGAGGCGGGCGACGGCGTCGCGTGCGTGGAACGCTCGGGCTGGGCAGGCTTCGCGGCGTGGGGGAGGGAGCTGGCGTGCGGCAGGGGTGCGGCCAGCCATTGGCTTGGCACGGCGCGGGCGGCAGGGATGCCCTGCCTGGTCGCCGGGCCTCTGCGCGGCGGTCGGGTGAAACAGGGGAGGGAGGAGGGACTGGACTGCAAGACTTTGCAGAAGTTTAGGGGTCTGGTCGTAAAAACAAAATTATCTCCCATTTTTATGTTGCAACTCAAAAAATCTGTGAACATGAAAGTTGTTCAAAATGGAAAGTCGCACAAGTTTGGTTTCAGGCCAAAGTTTATTTGAGTTCTAGTTTTAAAGTAATTCAAAAACTCAAAAAGCTTGATTCGGAGGGCACGTCATTTCCTGGGCAAAAATTTGTATTCTCTCCTAGGCTTCAACTAGACTTTTGTTTATCATGTCACTGATAGTGTGCGTATTCAATTTTGTAGCCATATTTGCCTTGATGTGAAAGTTATTTAATTTGTTTGTTTAAAGTACAGGTACTTATGCACATATACACATACTTTCAAATCCAAGCAAAACCAACTCATAATTTATTTCCTTTAAATTTTTCTTAGTTCGTTAAGCATTTTGTTATGCGAAAGAGACTTGTTTAGTAATTTAAACACCTGAGGTGTCAGACTTTGTGCCGACGAGCTCGAGCTTGCTGTGGCGCTGCCCCTACCCTGACCCTCTGCCCACACCAAGCCCCAGAATCGGTTCCCCTGCTCGCACCGCACTTCCCTAGCTCAGCCTTTGCCCCCAGCCCCCCATGGGAACGCCGTCGTCATCGGAGAGCGCCACCTCCGGTCGTCCCCTCTCGCCGACAAGCATCTTCCCGACCACCCCAGCCTGCGACACCAGCACCCACAGGTTCGCCACGGTCTACTCTTGCTCACCCACACCCTAGCCCTCGCCGCAGACGAGCCCCCTCGCCGGAACATCGCAGGACCCGAGCCGCCCTCAGGGACAAGGACCCAATTGCTTCGATTGAAATCTTTACAAGGGGTAGCCTGCAAGTTTTCAGGGACCTCGTTGTAAACATAAACTTGAGTTCTTGATCTCAAACAGCGAACTTGTAAAATCGATAACAAATTGTAGAAAACTCATAAAAATGCAAACTCAACTGTTCTATAATCTGTGGAACAAACGCTACAACTTTTGTTACATGTACATTCTCAGTTTTGTAATATATTTTGTTCTAGGATAAATGGAATGTTAAATAGCTTTTAATTATAACCACTGTTGTAGATCTGTGCTAGGCTTGAAATTTATGTGGTACATTCTGTACTGATAGAGTAGCTGCTCAGAAAAGTTTCATGCACTATGTCCTACTCAAACTAGATGTTTTGAACACCTTTTGTTATATGCTTGAGTTGAAATATATGTTTTGTTCAGATAGTTATGCTACTAGTCTTAAGTCAATACTTTCATGAGACTTTTTTGTCACTGATTGAAAGTTGTACACAAATTTTGAGCTTAGTCACTTCACTAGAACTTGCCGTTTCATTTATTACATGTTTAACAATGTAAAATACAAACCAGTAGTTCTTGTACTAGGAAAATACTGATCTTTTTATTAGTAGGTCTATTCGACTAAGTGAAGCTACGGAAAAAGTTTGAGACTCAGAAACTGAAAGAAACTCTCTGTAGAAAAAGTTCTTGCTAGAGTTAGATCTAGTTTGAAATATTTATTTGTTACTGAAACATGCCTAGGAAAAATCTGAAAAACTTATAGAAGACTCATCACTAGATTAGAAGTACTCAATAAAATTTTGAGCTCCATATATGTCATGGTTTGTTCTACATAAATATATCTTGTTCACTAGTAGTAGCTATTTAATACATTTTTTTATGTTTAATCTGCTGCATAGAAATGTCTGAAATTTTTACAGTACATTTGTCTCTGCATGTTGTACTCTGCAAAAACGTTTTATCACCAGAAGTTATCTAGGTCAGTAGTTGTGTTTAATCCATGTTATGCTTAGAAAGTAGAGTGTCAACATAACACAACCCCTTCTTGTTTAAGGAAGTTAAGTAGTTTAAGATGTACTCGATAAATGACTGCCCAAGAAATCTTAACTAAGAAACTTCACAACAAAATTCATGTTCTGTTGGACCGCAACTTTATCGTGAAAGAAATAACATCAAGTATCACTACAATAATGTGAACCCTTTGCATATCTTATAGAATCGTCTACTCTCGCCGACGGAACATACGAGCTAGTACCGGAGTCCGAGGATGAGCAGCACGAAGCCCAAGCTAACCTAACTGAAGTTGTTTAAGACCCGAACCAAGTTTCGGAAGAGCCCAAAGTTAGTGTCGATCAAGAAGGCAATCCCCGGTGCATGTTCCTAATAATTTCAACTTATGCAATTTTTGTTCCTATTTACTTGTGCATTTAAGTTGAGTTGACTGAAACCATAGATGCATGATCCTAGGTACCTATGTGCTGAATACTAGAACTCGAGTTCGGTTACATGCTATGCTAATAGGTTCGGTAGAAGTCGAGTGATTGTCGGTCACTCGCGAGAATTTTAGGAGCTGATTTTTTACTACACGCTGCAACTATAAGGTCGACAGGCGGAGCTGTGTTACGATACTCTTGGATGAGGCCCCATTGGTATAGTGAAAGATGCTAAGGCTGGAATGTGTGGTAGTGGTGGTTAAGCGTTTGAACGTACTAGCCACATGCCGAAAATGTGGTACTCGGTAAGCCAATTACCTCATCGGCCCAGCATGTGGACTTTACTTTCACCATACTGTAACACCTCAGGTGTTTAAATTATGAGATAAGCCTCATTAGCATAACACGATGCATAAATAACAAAGAAAAGTTTAAAAGAAATGAATTATAAATTGGTTTTGCTTTGAATTGAAAATAGATGAGTATATGTGCACAAGTACATGTACTTTAATCGAACAAATTGAATAACTCTCACCTCAAAGCACTTATGGCTGCAAAATTTAATAGGAACACCCTTGATGGCAGGATAAACAAAAGTCTAGTTGATGCCTAGGAGAGAATACAAATTTTTGCCCAGGAAATGACGTGCCCTCCGAATCATGCTTTTTGAGTTTTTAAAATAACTTCTGAACTATGACTCAAATGAAGTTTGGCCTGAAACAAAACTTGTGTAACTTTTCATTTTGAACAACTTTCATGTTTAGAGATTTTTGAGTTGCAACACAAAAATTTGAGAAACACTTGAATTTGCAGTTTAGCCCCTCACCTTTCTTCTATTTCCCTCTTGGCTCCCTCCCTCCCCTGCTCTGTTGCCCAGCGAAGCCGCCAGCGCCACGTCGCTGGCGATGCCTGCCGCCGCGTCGCACCAAGCCAATCCCCCAACGCCTCTGCTCGCCGCCCAGCTCGCCCAACCCGCGGCGGCGTCCTCCTTCTCCCCCACGCGACATCCCGCACGGCCAGTAGAACACCGCCGCCTCGACGCCCAATGGCGTGCCCCAGCCGTGCACGGCTCTGGTCACCGCCGGCCGCGCCCAATGGCGCACCCCTGCCATGCCCGGCCCGCCCCAACCCTCTCCCCTCCCTTGGCTCGCTATAAAATGGAAGCACGCCCCTGCTCGCGCGCAGACCCACCGACGCCCGCCATTAATGCCGCCGCTCGAAGCTCAACACTGAGCCCCTCGCTCCGCCCCGCCTCCACTCAATCCAACCCCCGGAATCGGTCCCCCACCATCCACTAAAGCTCCCCAGCCAAGCGCTGCCGCTCCACATCGCCGGAGCTCGCCGGAGCCAAGCTCCAAGCGCCACCGCCCTTGCTCCACCGTGGCGAGCCCGCCACCGGCCACCTCGGCCCCAACTGAGACCTCCCCAAGGTAGCCCATGCCTTCCCCGTGCTCCTCCCCCACCTTGCCCTCACCACCAGCCCCTCTCCTTGCCAGAATCGACCTCGAGCTCGCCGGCCGGCCGCCAGGGACCACATTGCCTTGATTGCAATCTTCCCAGGGGCCTACACGCAAGTTTCCAGGGACCCCTCTGTAAAAGAAAGTTTTAACCCTAGATTCAAAATTAGTGAACTTGTAAAATTCATATAAAATCATAGAAAAAGCGGAAAAAAATACAAACTCAACTGTTCTGGAATCGTTAGAAGAAAATCTATAACTTTTGTTACATGCTTTTCTTCAGTTGCTTGCTAAATCTTTCTCTAAATTAAATGGAAAGTTTAATAGACTTTAACTGTAGCCACTGTTGTAGACCAGTTCAGAATCTGATTTTTGGACAGTAGATTGGTTCCTTGATGTGTAGGCCAGTGTAAAAATATTAGGACCAGAACCTATCTCTAGCTAAACTTTTTGTTAAACTTTTTTTTATGCCACGAAATAATAGAACTAATTTGTAACTACTGTTATATTGTGATTCATGTTGTGAAACTTTTCCAGAGCTGTTATAATGATGCCTAAATACCGCAGAAAAAGTTTAGAACCTTTTTCCTTTCTGTAACCTATTTATATAATTTTGTGGTAGGAAAAATTCACTAATTCAAATTATTAGTTTCTTTGCTTGGAAAATGTTCAAATTTTAAATGTTGGACTCTTTAGAGTATCTCTTGCTGTACAAAAAGTTTCATACACAAAAATCCTGTAGAACATCCATTAGAAATTAATCTTTATTAACATAAGTGTATCTTGTCCTATTTGTTATGATCCGTATCCTGCACAATAAAATCTGAAAAATTTACAGTAACACACATATAGTTAGGTTGACACCCTGTAAAAGTTTTGGCATCAACATTTGCATGGTTCGTCCTGTATAAAAATAACTAGGATCTAGCAGTGGCTGTGTAATACATGTTTCATGTTTAATCTGCTACATGAAAGTGTCTGAAATTTTTACAGTAGTCTTATCTCTGCATAATGTACTCTGAATAAAAATTTCATCACCAGAAGTTACATAGTCCAGAAGTTGTGTTTAATCCATGTTGTGCTTAGAAAAATTAGTTCCAAAAGGACTCAACCCCCAACCCCTCTTGTTTCATGGAGTTAATAGTTTAAGATGTACTCTATTAATGATTTCCCAAGAAAATTGTAACTAAGTAACTTCACAACTATGTTTTGTGGACTGCAACTTTATCGTGAAGAAAATAAATATCATGTATCATCACTACAACTTACACTTGTGCATTCATATAGAATCGACTACTCTCGCCGATGGAACGTACGAGCTGGTGCCCGCGTTCGAGAGTGAGCAGCGTGAAGCTCAAGTGAATTTAACTGAAGTTTTCAAAGACCCGAACCAAAGTTCGGACGAGCCCGAAGCTAACTTTACCCAAGACGGCAAGCCCCGGAGCATGAACCCTATTTTCCAAATTATGCAACTTATTACTCTATTTGTACTTGTGCATTAAGTTTATAGGAGTTGAATGAAAACTTAGTTGCATGATCCTAGGTACCCATGCTCTGAACACTAGATATTAGGTTCGATAGAATGCTATGCTAATAGGACCCGGTAAAAGTCGAGTGATTTCCTGTCACTCGCGAGAATATAGGAGTTTAATGTTTACTACATGCTGCAATCATAAGGTCGACGGACGGGGCTATGGTGCGATGTTCATGTTGGTGAATGAGGCCCCGTCTGTTTAGTGAAAAATGCTAAGGTCGCAGTGTGTGGTAGTGGTGGTTAAGCGTTTGAACATACTAACCACATGCCGAGAATATGGTAATCGGTAAGCTTAAGTACCTAATCGGACCGGCAAGTGGACAACATCCCACCCTCTCAACTTCGGTTCCATGCGCGCACATGGTGGGTACAAAGCTGGGCTCTGTAGTCTCGGATGGTGGCCCTGATCAACAACCCAGGAAGAAAGGGGAAAAGTTGCACGTGTCACTCTGGGAGTAACCACATGACGTGTGTTTAGGTTTTCCTCGATTCGAATCGTCCATTTCTCGCGGTTATTGAGACTGCTTGACCCTTTTACCACATAGAGTAAGAAGAGGAACAATGATGATGATTAATCTTGTTGGATGCAAATTAATTCTTCCACCATGTATGATATTGGATAGTTGCTTACCTAGAATGGTTAAAGAAAACTAGAATAGGGAGTTAAAATTTGAAAGTAAGGACCTACTTGTATATGCTTTTCGGCAAAACAAACCTCTCAAGCCAAAAAGCCTTGCATGTCTAGGAGTCGGCTAAGTATATTCCACTAGTCGGGTAAGCCTTGCTGAGTATTAGTATACTCAGCCTTGCTTGTGGCTTGTTTTCAGGTGATACGTTTGAGGATCTGATCTCTACTTTGACTTGGCCGTGTACCCTTCCTCCTGGTTGGTCGGTGGAATGGGATGCGCCCCCGGCCAACGATGATAATGCCGAGTGATGTCTCGTACGGGCTTCATCGAGACATCGTGTATCGTCGAGTAGTTTATCGTTATTTTTCCACTGTATTGAACTCTGAAGAACTCAATTATTTTGAACTCTGAAGTACCTTGTTTTACGAATTTGAACTCCATTGTAATAATAATTTATGATGAACCCTGTGGTGTAAAATCTTGTGGAATGTTGTATCCTCTGGGCTCACCTTCGTGTGAGTACATGTATGTGTGATTTCGATCGGCAAAAACCGTGGTGGTATCGGGAGGTTACCCGATAGACCAATGGATTATTCCGTTTGAAGTGCGAGTTAGCCCTGATTGCCCTCGTGGTGATGGTTAGCACGCTTGAGGCGGATTAATTCAGGTGGTTCTGCCACACATACTAGAACTAGGTTCACATGCTTGCAACATGCGGGTGCAGAGCTAGGCTCTGTAGTCGAGGATGGTGACCCTGCTCCACGACCCAGAATGAAAAGGGAACAATTGCTTGGGGTGACCCTTCGGTGCTCCAGGCGTGTGTGTTATGTTTGCCTTGCAAGGTTTATAAACTCGATTCGAATCATCCGTTTCTCACAGTATATGAGACTGCTTAATACTTCTGCCACATAGAGTAAAAACTAGAATGATGATGATAATGATTAATCTTGTTGGATGAATAATTGTTCTACCATGCTTGAGTACAAATAGATGCTCACCTAGAATGGTTAATTTAAACTGGAATCTTGAAAGCTAAAATCTGAAAATAAGGACTTACTCTTTGTTGCTTTTCAGCAAAATGAAACCTAGAGTTTTAGAGCCATGCATGTTTAGGAGTCGGCTAAGTATAGACCAATAGTCGGGTAAGCCTTGCTGAGTATTAGTATACTCAGCCTTGCTTGTGGCTTTGTTTTCAGGTATGACTTTTGAGGATATGATAGCTGGTTTGACTTGGCCTTATACCTTGCCTCCTGGTTGGTCCATGGAATGGGATGCGTTCCCGGCCAATGATAACACTGCCGAGTGATGCCACGTACGGGCTTCATCGTGGCAGTTTTGTCTTTGTGGACGATGGTTAGTGCACTTGAGCCGGATTAATTTAGGAGGTTCTGCCACAGCTAGTATCAGAGTGAAAAGAGTACACCAGAGGATGCAACGGACCTTAAAAATCAGTTTTTGATAAAATTTTACCACAAAAAGTTGTATTTGAAAAGTGCGTTAGTTTCGTTAAGGATGTCGCTTAGTTCGTAAAGCCCCACGGAATTATAGGTAGTTACAAGGTGGTTATCTAACTTATTAAACTGACTTTCAGCACTTTACTTTCAGGCATTTAAATTCTGTTTAAATTCCATAATGACGCACTCATCTCTTAGGTTAGAAGGTAAGGATCCTCAGCCAACTGAGGGAGCTTGGCCTTCCTGTCGGTGATGCGAGCCGAACGCTGTCCTCAAGTAGTGGCCTACATGAGGTGCTGCCAATATACCAACTATTAGTTGATTATATTGGGAGTAGAAGGTCTGGCACAGGGTATGGCGATCGCTGTTCATACCCCCATCTCAGACGGTACCCCCATGACTACGCTATCTCGATAGTGTATGTTAACATCGTCGTACGGCGGGAATTGTACGGATGTTGTTTCTATAGTGAACAGTAATGAATGGGGACGCTTTCATGAGTGCTGGCATGAAAGGTTCAATGGATATAAATATACTCCGTGAATTTTCTGCAGGTACACTTACCTCGATTAAAATAAGTTAGATCGGTTAGGAATATTCAACTAGATATTATAGCGAGAGCCATAGTATATGTGCCACCGAATCTAACCACGTAAGTTCAAAGTTATTTGGCAGTTGTTTCATTTGTGAGGATGATAGATCGTGCATGCTGCATGTTAAATAGAAATCGAAGAAAAAGAATCATGAACAAGGTTTGTGAATTGGATACATAAGCCAAGTCTCTTAAGGATTATCTAGAATTCTGCTTTTTCTGCCAGAACTCAGGAAAAGAGTTGAATACACCTAGCAAACAACTTTAATTGTATGGGAGCCTGATGAGAGTTTTGTTTCAAAACTTTTTTACTATTTTCTGTTAAAAATTCGAAATTTTTGAACCAGTATATACCGTAAGGAATCTTGTAAAGAACTACCATCAGTTTTTCTGCCTAGTTAAGACAGTTTTTGGTAATTAAATTTTTCGACCCATTTACATACACTTTCTGCAGAAAAGTTCAATAGAAAACTTGTTCCTCATTGGATAAGTACACCACTGTTAAAATATGGTAATTTTTGGTTAAGTAGATCTTTCACCACATATAAAATACTAGCTCTCTGTATTCTGGAAAATCAGCTTAGACAGCCATGTAAAGATGTAAGGATATGTATACCTTAGACCATGATCTAGCTCTGGAGTTGACTAGAAACGTTTTGCACATTTATGTTAGAAATGTCCTGGTAAAGTTTGAAGATTTTTGGACAGCAATGGTTTGTGATATGATTATTTTGGTACACTGTCCAGAATCTGTTTTTCAGCATATGCCAGCTTTTCGCTATCTCACCCTTTGATCTTTTGATCCAGATGGCTGAGCCTGCACTCATGGTATGGGATGAGGAAGAGCGTGCACATTCAGCGTGCCTACACTGGGAGGGCTTTCCCTCCATCTTGTGGGAAGCGCTGCAAGCTTTGGGTTATCCAGATCCACCTCGCTATGTGGGGAAAGAGTTTGTGGTAGATGGAGTTCGGAGATGCAGAGTTAACATGACCATCCCACAGCACCCTATTCACCCCAAGTGGGCAGCCATAGAGATTGAGGTGATCGGACACCATTTTATTGACACGTGGGAGTCTGCAACTATGAAGGCCCTCACCACTTTTTGCGCGCAGCACTCGGTTGAGGTGACACTGTCTCCTGTGGGGTTGTTTCCGTCCGTCCAGGAGAACGATCAGGCATGGGTTAACAGAGTGGCCAACTTGGGTGTCTTGGCAAGGTTAGACTCTGTCGGGACCATCACCATGACAGTCAGGTGCATGAATGCACTATACCGTCTTCAGGTCTTCAGAGTCAGGGGATGACACACGTGGTGGACCTTACTCAGTCACTGCAGTGGGGAGTACGGTTGAGAGATGAGCAGCTGCAGGACCTTGGTGAGGAGGTTTTGGAGAGAGGTGCCGCTATTACTCAGCTCGAGGCTCAAGTTCAGGAGTGTGATGCCTTGCTAGCTGACCGCGATGCCGCGATTGGGGTTTTGCAGGAGCAAGTGCATGACCTGAATATCGAGCTTAATGATGCCATTGCACACATAGATATGCACCATGCCCAGCATTTTCCTCCTCAATATCGAGCTTAATGATGCCATTGCTGATGGAGGGTGTTTCCGGACTTGACTCAGAGGATATGCCTCCGCAGCCACACCCCCAGGAATCTGACTCTTCTATGGGTAGCGCATCTTCGGTCAACAATCTCGACGACTTCTAGGCGACGACTTTAGAAGCTTATGCACATACTCCTCCTAGTGTAGCCTAACTTTTGGCAAGTGTTGTATTAGGCTAACTTAGAGTTGAGTACACCCCCCTACTGAGATAAATGTAACTTGGTAGTTTGAACTATCTAATCTTGTAGGCCTTGGTGAAAGAACTCTATGGTTGTATGTAAATATTGTCAGCCAGTTGGAAACTGATGATGCAGTAGCTTGCCTAAATTTTTATCTATGTTTCTCTGTATTTCTGGGCTGTGTGATGAATACCAAAGTTGTCTCCAATTTCATGATCCAGGTGCTCACAAAATTTCAGTTTCATTAGACCTTTGTATCAACAGTTATTGGCAATATACTATAGCTCGGCCTGCTGAAATTCAGCCAAAACAGAGAAGCAGTATTTGAATTTTTTGACTATCTTATCCATCGATTTTATAGCTGCTGGTAAAATTTTAGATGCATTGGATGAACAGAACGTGAGATATGATTT
The DNA here is from genome assembly GCA_032594955.1 of Panicum miliaceum. Taxonomy (NCBI): domain Eukaryota; kingdom Viridiplantae; phylum Streptophyta; class Magnoliopsida; order Poales; family Poaceae; genus Panicum; species Panicum miliaceum. Next base: position 28,598,926 of record CM064060.1, read on the forward strand.
TTCTTGTAAACAGCAACATTCTGTCCAGAAACTATGAGAATCAAATTGAGCTATATTATTTTCCATATTGCTCCTTTGAATTTTTGGAAGTGATATGGATCCTTGATCTAATAAAAATCTTCCGTATTTCAGATGGTTGGTGCAACACGTGGTAATCCCGATGGGTTTGGTGCCAGTGGCAGTCGTTCACAACAAACACCGCCACCGCCACTGCCACCGCCACCCAGCTTGGTGGAGGTTATGGCCGCTCAAACCGAATTACTACGCCAACTTGTTCAAGGGCAACAGTAGCAGCAGCAAGGTGGGCACAATGTCCACCAACCTCAAGCCGCTGGATATCTAGAGTTCTTTGCTACACAGCCCCCTCTGTTCCATAAGACGGAGGAGCCCTTGGATGCAGACGCTTGGATTCGAACCATCGAGTCCAAGTTTTCTTTCCTGGTAATGCCGTGTTCGGATACAAACAAGGCCCGTTTTGCTGTGCAGCAACTTCGTGGTACTGCGTGATTATGGTGGGATAATTACTTTGCTATGCTTCCGGCAGACCATGTTGTCACATGGAATGAGTTCATGACTGCTTTCAGAGCACATCATATCCCAGAAGGCCTTATGGAGAGAAAGTTAAATGAGTTCTTGGCTCTCACTCAGGGCGCTCGTACTGTACTTCAGTATGCCCAGGCTTTCAATAACCTTTGTGAATACACGGGTTATCATGCTGATACCGACGCTAAGAAGCCTGATCGCTTCCGTCGAGGACTTAACACCAAGCTCAAGGAATGACTGAATCTTGTCAGAGCGGACACTTATAATGAGCTGGTAAATGTGGCCATCACTCAAGAGGATTGTATCATGGCTCATCGCGCTGAGAAGAAAAGGAAGACTCCAGCTGGACCCTCGAGTGTTCAACCACCGAGGTATCACTTGTTGCAGAATGCCGCACCTAAACCTCTTCAGAATGTCCCTCAGCCGGAACGTTGGGTTGTCAGGCCTCCACAGCAATAGGGCATGGCAAGACCTCCTGCTCCACAGCAAAATGGCCAAGGTCTAATGCTCAGCAACCACTCCACGTACTTTGCTCGAGAATGCCCTGAACCTAGACAGCAAGCACAGGACCAAGGTTCGAGTCAGAATAACAAGAACAAGGGAAAGCGTCAGGTTATTCATAATCAAGGGCGAGTTAACTTCATCACTCTTGCAGAACTTCCTGATGGCGCACCGGTGATGATGGGTACATTTTCTATTCATCACAAGCCTATAGTTATATTATTTGATTCTGGTGCATCACATAGTTTCATTAGTGCAATGTTTGGGGCAAAGTTAGGTTTGGATTTTTGTCACACAAAGGGATCATACATGATAGCAACACCAGGTGGTAAAATTGCTTCCAATCAAATCATAAGGAATGTACCAATTAAATTGGGTAGCAAAACCATCAAAACAGACCTGATTCTTCAGAAACTAGAAGGCATGGATATTACTTTGGGAATGGATTAGATGACTCGACATGGGGTGACCTTAGATATTTCTTCACGGGCTGTTGAAATTAATTCTCCATATCAAGGAACTACTACTCTTTACCTACCTTTCTGAGAATGTATAAATTCTTGCGCTTTCGCAATGAAAAGGTAAGCTGGAAAATATTTCAATGGTCTGCGAGTATGCCGATGTCTTTCCAAATGACTTGCCAGGAATGCCACCAGATAGAGACATTGAGTTTGTCATTGAATTACAGCCAGGCACTGCACCTATTTCTAAACGACCCTATCGAATGCCACCTAAAGAATTAGCGGAACTGAAAGTGCTTCACCATGGGGTTGCCCAGCCCTATTCGTGAAGAAAAAGGATAATAGTCTGAGGTTTTGCGTAGACTACCGACTTCTCAATGCGGTGACAATAAAAAATGATGCATCCGGCCCAGGTGGGGTTGGCCGAGGCCCAATAAATTAAGGTTGCCTGGAACCCCAACAGTTCTTAGGCACACCCACTTGGGGAAAGGCCCAATCTCTCTAAAAGACTAGTCCAATAGGGGAAGGGTGGCTCTCCCTTTTAAGGTGGCTTACTCCTCCCAAGCTAAGCAAGGTGGGATTATTCAGAGGCTCACACGGTCGCCGCCCGACTACAACTGGGCCACTCGGCCCCCTTTGTTGCGTCTTTGCCAGCGGGTAATAGTGGAGGATGTCCTCATCATTCCCACCCCCTTAAACAAGGGCCCAGCTCTGATACCAAATGATGCATCCGGCCCAGGTGGGGTTGGCCGAGGCCCAATAAATTAAGGTTGCCTGGAACCCCAACAGTTCTTAGGCACACCCACTTGGGGAAAGGCCCAATCTCTCTAAAAGACTAGTCCAATAGGGGAAGGGTGGCTCTCCCTTTTAAGGTGGCTTACTCCTCCCAAGGTAAGCAAGGTGGGATTATTCAGAGGCTCACACGGTCGCCGCCCGACTACAACTGGGCCACTCGGCCCCCTTTGTTGCGTCTTTGCCAGCGGGTAATAGTGGAGGATGTCCTCATCAAAAAATAAGTATCCACTTCCCCGCATTGATATTCTCTTTGATCAACTGGCTGGAGCTAAGGTTTTCTCCAAGATTGATCTTCGTTCTGGTTATCATCAAATTAAGATCCGACCATGTGATATCCCTAAGACTGCCTTTTCCACAAGATACAAGCTAAATGAATATTTGGTGATGTCTTTTGCTCTCACAAATGCTCCTGCCTATTTCATGTATCTCGTAAACTCAGTCTTTATGCCAGAACTTGACAAGTTTGTCGTGGTTTGTAATGACGACATTCTTGTTTATTCCAAGAATAAAGAGGATCATGCTAAACACTTACACATAGTTCTCCAACGTCTCCGAGATCATCAGTTATATGCCAAATTCTCTAAATGCGAATTCTGGTTAGATAGTGTGTGTTGACGCCAGATTTTGACACGTGTTGAATCGGCGTCAGGAGAAGAAGATTGGCCGATGCGGCAGATCTGAAGGCTACAGTAAGGAATCGGCCGATTGAGATAACAGTTGGAAATTGGCCGATTGGTGATACAGCTTGCGCCAACAGGTTGGGGCTACTTCAGAGGGTCCCGGTTAAAAGTTGGTCAATAGAGCGACGCTAAGTCGGTCAAGAAGCAATTGGAAAAGTCCTGATTGGATTAGGAGACGGCGGCGGAAGATTCTGCGGGAGTCCGTTTCCTTTTTAAAAGATATTATAGATATAGTAGTTTTCCTGTTTTAAATAAGATTATAACAAGTCGTAATCGACCAGGAGTCCTAGTTTTAGGGTATAAATAGGAGTCGTCAGGGTTTTGCAAAGGGATCTACACATCAATCAACAAAACACTTCTACTTTTTACTAGTACTTTACTTTCAAGTCGGCGACTTCACCAATACTTTTTCTTCTTTCATGAGTTCGTACGGATTGGCAGGGCTGCATCAACTTGATCTCCGGCCAATTGGTAGGTTCCGCTTATCGAGTAACATCCAAGCTTTAACTACAGGCGCATTGCTTTGGTTTCGTTTGGATTTATTCACCAGTTATCGATATTTACTAGAATTATAGGTTTTACCTGTTGTTCTAGTATTATCACCAGTTATCCAGCTTGAGATCAGAGTAATCGGCTTTATCATCACTTTTCCTCGATTCATTGTTATATAGACGATTAGATCTATTTCAAGTGTTGCCCTTGTAATAATTGTTTAGATCGCTCCAGCAGTTTTCTTTGCAATTATTACGTGATCATCAGCTGATCCATAGCCGATTATCTTCACAGCAAATTGGCCGATTCGCCGACGCGCTCTTAGGGACAGATCGGAACCCCAGCCGATCGGAGCGCCCTGAATTTAATACTCTTATTTCCTTGTCAATCAACAGGTCAGATTGACTGGCACGCCGCGCGAACATACCAGGGCGATAACCCGAACAGGAGCTAAGCAGATTCTCCCGGGTCGTGTGTCCGACGCTGAAGACCATCGGCCGATTCCTGTCTAGCCGATTTTAGCGCCAACACACTTTTGGCACGCCCAGTGGGAGACTTCAAGATCTGATATGTCGAAGAACGCAGAAATCTCCGACAGCAACATCATTGAGGTCACAGAAGCGGATCTCAAGGACGACCAGAGAGAAGAACTAGCTAAACATCTAGAAGATTACAAGAAGATGTATCTGCAGTCGTTCAGTCGTACAAGAAGCACGGAAGCTGTCAAGAAAGCTCCTATTCCAGTTCCCCGCCACATCACCATTGCTGAGGACTCGGGCAAGATGTCTGATATGATCTAACAGTCCGTCTACCAGGCGTTCGTCGACCAGTCCTCGGTGATGACCAACACGGTGTACAACGCCGTCATCAGCTCTCTGGCTAGCGGAGCAGTTCAAGGCTATCAGGGACCGGTGTATGCCCCGCCGATCGCACTTCCAGCCAGAAGCTTACCAGGCACGTCCCAATCGGCTCCTCAGCCGATATTGACGCACCGCGAGGGGTACAACACTCCGTTGCCTCCACCGTCTCCAAGATTCAGCGGTGCACCATGTTTCCCATCACAGGCACTGCTTCAACCCGTCCAGATTGCTTCTGTACAATCGCTGCCCATAAGCTCAGTACCCTGGGGGACATCGGCAACGACGGCTTTCCCCGATCCATCAACCGGGCATGGAAGCTACCCAATCCAGGCACCGTTCCAATCGGCCGTCCGGCCGACGGTCCCTCAGTATCAACCGGTCTCATCAGAGATCGGCAGGGGGGCAAGCGCTGTAGAAGCACTCAGAAGCACGGCGCTGATGATGACGTACGACGGGGCGGCGGATTCACTTCGCCATCAACTATCAGCTGCTCTGCAAAATTCGCCGCATGCTTCGATCCATCATCCAGCTGTACCACCAGCCCTTCAACATATGCCAGCACCACGAACGGTCGTTCATCAGCAGCAGGTTGACTGGACGGCAAGAATAGCAGAGGTGATTCAGGACCAATTTGGGTTGAAGCCAAAAGTGCAGACTTACACATACAAGACGCCATATCCATCTGCCTATGACTTGCTGTCGTTTCCACACCGATACAAGGTGCCCGATTTCACCAAATTTTCAGGGCTGGACGATACATCCACCGTGGAGCACATCAACAGATTCATCATCCAGTGCGGAGAAGCCGCCACGCAAGATGCTCTGAGGGTGCGGCTATTTTCATCGTCTCTGTCCGGATCGGCCTTCCAGTGGTTCACCACTTTGCCACCAAATTCTATTGTTACTTGGGCCGATCTGGAGAAACATTTCCATAAGTACTTCTCCGCAGGAGTTCATGAGATGAAGCTCTTAGATTTGACCAGCCTCAGGCAGAGGAGCGATGAACCAGTAACTGGATATATACAGAGGTTCAAAGAGGTCAGGAACAAATGCTACAGTCTAGCTCTGACCAATGCACAGTTGGCCGATATAGCTTTCCAAGGTCTCCTACCACAAATCAAGGAAAGGTATGCTTCGCAAGAGTTTGAAAGCCTAAGCCAGATCGTTCACCGATTGGCTAGACAGGAAGTCCGTCCGTTTGAGCAGCGGAGGAATTTCCAGAAGAAGGTGGCATACCTAGAAGGATCTGAATCTGATGGGGAGGAGGAAATCGGCCTGGCAGAGTGGGTAAAAGGCAAAAAACCAATATCCTGCACATTCGGAAAGAAAGAGCCAGAGACATTCGGCTTTGACACATCAAAAGCCGATAAAATTTTCGATTTATTACTCCAGGAAGGGCAAATTAAGCTATCTCAGTATCATACCATCCCTTCGGCCGGTCAGCTCAAGAAGATGAAGTACTGCAAGTGGCACAACGCCATGTCTCATGACACAAATGAATGCAAGATCTTCCGTCAGCAGATACAATCGGCCATCGAGCAGGAGAGGCACAAATTTGAAACCCCGGCTAAATCAACAAAGCCGATGAAGATAGACCAGCACCCTTTCCCGGCTAACATGGTTGACACGGGGAGAAATTCACTTCAAACCAAGGTGCTGACGTCAGAATCGGCAAGAAGGAGCGGCGCCGTTGATCCCAGGAGGCAAGTCACGGTGGCTGAAATCAAAAAGAACAGGCGGGGGCTAGAACGACCGCGCAGACCCGTCACCTCCCAGTTTTTGCTCAGCAAATATCGGCGACAGCAGGAACAGTCAAGCTACCATGATGAAATGACGCGCCGGCACGAGGATCACTGGCAATGTCCGTTCTTCATCCATTGATGGGAGAACGACATCCGACTGCCGTCAGCCGATAACTGTCCTGAGTGCAACGGATTAAGTTGCAACGATCTGTGGCAGAACCACCTGAATTAATCCGGTTCAAGCGCGCTATTCATCACCACGAGGGCAATCAAGGCTAACTCGCACTTCAAACGGAATAATCCACTGGTCTGTCGGGTAACCTCCCGATACAACCACGGTAGAGCGGATCGAAGCCATACATACAAATGCTCATGCGAAGATGAGCCCAGAGAATACCACATTCCAGCAGATATTACAAAAATTATCATAAGTGAATATTACAAACCAAGTTTGAGTTTAGTAACCAAGTACTTTTGTGATCATAACCAATAAGTTCTTCAGAGTTTAAGTTGCAGCGGAAATAAGATAATGAAAGCTACTCGATGATACAGGATGTCTCGGTGAAGCCCGTACGAGACATCACTCGGTATTATCTCCATTGGCCGGGGGCGTATCCCATTCCACCGACCAACCAGGAGGGAGGGTACAAGGCCAAGTCAAACTAGCAATCATGTCTTCAAAGGTCTCACCTAAAAACAAGCCACAAGCAAGGCCGAGTATACTAATACTCAGCAAGGCTTACCCGACCAGTGGGGTATACTTAGCCGACTCCTAGACATGCGAGGCTTTTGGCTTGAGGGGTTTGTTTTGCCGAAAAGCATATACGAGTGGGTCCTTACTTTCAACTTTTAGCTCAAGATTCTAGTTTCATTAACCATTCTAGATAAGCAGCTATCCAATATCATTCATGGTGAAGCAATTATATTTCATCCAACAAGTTTATTCATCATCATTGTTCCTCTTCTTACTCTGTGGGTAAAAGGGATTAAGCAGTCTCAATAGCCGTGAGAAACGGACGATTCGAATCGAATTTCTTAACCTTGCAAGGGAAACCTAAACACACGTCACGTGGTTACTCCCAGAGTCACACGTGCAACTTTTCCCCTTTCTTTCCGGGTTGTGGATCGGAGCTACCCTCCGAGAGTACAAGAGCCCCACGCCACGGTTCGACGTCGGGTCGTGACCACTCGTGCACTCGCCATATGCATATGGACCGAAAGGAGCTACCCTTCGAGAGTACAAGAGCCCCACACCACGGTTCGACGCCGGGTCGTGACCACTCGTGCACTCGCCGTATGCACATGGGACCGAAGTTCAAAGGGTAGGTTGTCGTCCACTTGCCGGGCCAATCAGGTACTTAAGCTTACCGATTACCATATTCTCGGCATGTGGTTAGTACGTTCAAAGACTTAACCACCACTACCACACACTGCGGCCTTAGCATTTTTCACTAAACAGACGGGCCTCAATCATAAACATCGTACCATAGCCCGTCCGTTGTCCTTATGATTGCAGCGTGTGGTAAACATTCAACTCCTATTTTCTCGCGAGTGACAGGAAATCACTCGGCTTTTACCGGAGTCCTATTAGCACAGCATTCTAGCGAACCTTACATCTAGTTTTCAAGCATGGGTTCCTAACATCATGCAACTAAGTTTTCATTCAACTCCTATAAACTTAATGCACAAGCAAAAGAGTAATGAGTTGCATATTTTAGGAAAGGAAATGGGTTATGCTCCGGGGCTTGCCTTCTTGTGCAAAGTTAGTCCAGGGATCGTCTGAACGTTGACCCGGGTCTTCAACTACTTCAGTTAAATTTGCCTGGGCTTCTCGCTGCTCACTCTCGGACTCGGGCACCAGCTCGTAAGTTCCGTCGGCGAGAGTATTCGTTTCTATATGAATGCACAAGTGTAAGTAGTGGTGATGATAAACGACATGATTTCCTTCACGATAAAGTTGCAGTTTGTAAAACAAGAGTTTTGTTGTGAGGTGAGTTACTTTATCATTCGTGGGCAATTGTTAATAGAGTAGAATAGTACAATAAGTCACTTCGTTAAGCAAGGTGGGGTGGGTGTTCACGGGAACTTATGTTCCGCATGGAAATATGATTTAAAAGTAACTTCTACAGTGAGTAGTTTCTGGTCATGAAACCTTGGATCTAGGCACATCAGGGAAAGATATGCTTACTGTAAAATTTTCAGATATTTTCATGCAGCAGATTAATTATGAAAAATATAATACATGGGTGCTGCTAGACACTTGTTCTTTTTGTACAGAACAAATGGTGCGAAAACTGAGACTAAGATTTTTACAGGGCTTTCATTTCATCAAGCAGGAGCTACTGTAATTTTTGCAGGATTTATTATGCAGTTTTCAGAGCATGGTAAAAATGACATTACACACCTAGGTTATTCAAGGATTTATTTTTACAGGACCCTACACAGGGTTTTTGTGCATGAAACTTTTTACAAAGCATCCACTACCATTGGGTATCGTCTAGTACAAATATGAGAATTTTCAAAGCTAAGATACTATTTTCTTGATTTAATGTATGTTATTAGCACATAAATCAAATAATTAGGTTCCTGTGAGATAAAAAGTCTCTAAATTTTTCTATGGCATTTAGGTACCATTACACCAGTACAAAAAAAGTTTCATTAGGTGAATCACAACCTAATTGTAGGGACAATTAATTCTATCCAAACATGGTATGAAACTAAGTTTAATAAACAGTGCAGATAGAGACGGAATTTGGGCCTGATCTTTTTACACAGTCCTAAACATCAAGCAACTAACTCACTGCCCAAAATTTAGGGTCATCATTGATCTACAACAGTGGGTACAAAAGAAGTCCATTTAAACTTCCATTTAATGTAGAGCAAAATATATTGAGAATCTGAGAAACTTTACATAACAAAAGTTGTAGAGTTTCTTCTAAGGATTCCAGAACAGTATAGTTTGCGTTTTTGTGATTTTTCTATGATTTTATACAAATTTTACAAGCTCACTGATTTGGTTAAAACTTTCTTTACAGAGGGGTCCCTGAAAACTAGCAGAAAACCCCCTGGGAAGATCTGGGCGATTGCAATGTGGTCCTGGCACCATGGCTGGCCATTGGGAGCTCGATTTGGCTCAAAATCCGGCGAGGGGAAGGGCCGATCGGCGAGGGGGAAGTGGGGAGCACGGAGAGGGAACCAGGGCGCACCTAGTGGTGGTCTTGGAGTGGCTCGGGGTGGCTGGTGGCGGGCTGGCCGCGGAGAGCAAGGGGGCAGCGGCGGTGGGGCGGCGCGGACGGCGGCGCTCCGGCGATGAGGGCGAGGGGGACCGGCCTGGGGAGCTTCAAAGGACTGGAGGCTACCCGTTTCTGGGAAGTGTTTGGTAGTCCAACGATGAAGTCCATACTTATGTCTTCCCACTTCCAGGATGGTATAGGTAACGGTTGAAGTGTACCGGCTACTTTCAAGTGGCTAGCTTTTACTCTCTGGCATGTGTCACATTCTGAGACATACGTAGCAATTTCTCTTTTCATTCTAGTCCACCAGAAGTTTTGCCTTAGTTCTTGATACATTTTGCTACTGCCAGGGTGGATAGAGAATTTGGAAAGATGTGCCTCATCGAGAATTTGCTTGCGGAGTTCATGATTCTTCGGAACGACTATACGACTTTCGAACCATAGAACTCCCTTATGGTCCTGGCGGAAACATTTATACTTCTCCTCACCTAGAGAGAGTTTTTGTTTGATGATCTTAATTCCTTCATCATGTAGTTGTGCCATGACGACTTGGTCGTGAAGAGTGGGCTCAACTGAGATGTGATTTAGAGTGCCTTGGGAAACCATTTCCATGTTAAGCTTCCTCATTTCTGCACACAATGTCTCATTGTAGGATTCCATGGATAAGCAATGGCAATGGGACTTACGGCTTAGTGCATCCGCGACTACATTAGCCTTGCCGGGGTGATAGTGCATTTCAAGGTCATAATCCTTGATTAATTCTAGCCATCTTCGTTGTCTCATATTCAGATCGGCTTGTGTGAAGATATACTTGAGACTCTTATGATCAGTGTAGATATTGCACTGTGTACCCATGAGATAGTGCCTCCATATTTTCAGAGCGTGAATGACAGCTGCAAGCTCAAGATCATGAGTGGGATAATTCTGCTCGTGGGGCCGAAGGGCTCGTGAGGCATATGCAATCACTCGATTCTCTTGCATAAGCACACATCCTAGACCAGTACCCGATGCGTCACAATACACATCGAACGACTTGGGATTATCGGGTTGAGCTAACACAGGTGCAGTAGTCAGATGCTCTCTGAGAGTATGGAAAGCTTCTTCACATTTCTCATTCCATACAAACTTTACTTCCTTCTTTAACAGTTCAGTCATGGGCTTAGCAATTCGAGAGAAATCCGGGATGAAGCGACGGTAGTAACCGGCTAAGCCGAGAAAACTACGAATCCGATGAACAGAGGTAGGGGGTTTCCAATCCATCACCTCTTGTTCCTTGCTGGGGTCAACAGCTATGCCTTCGCTGGAGATCGTGTGACCCAAGAACTTTACAGTATCCAACCAGAATTCACACTTAGAAAACTTAGCATAGAGCTGATGGTCTCTGAGTCGCTGAAGAACAATGCGAAGGTGCTTGGCATGCTCTTCCTCATCCTTCGAATAGATAAGGATGTCGTCGATGAACACTACGATGAATTTGTCAAGTTCGGGCATGAATACCGAATTCATGAGATACATGAAGTAGGCAGGGGCATTTGTGAGTCCAAAGGACATGACCAAGAATTCATATAGTCCATATCGTGTGGAGAAGGCAGTCTTCGGAATATCGCACGGGCGAATCTTGATCTGATGATATCCCGAACGAAGATCAATTTTTGAGAAGACTCTGGCTCCAGCTAATTGATCGAAGAGTACATCGATACGAGGGAGTGGGTATTTATTCTTAATGGTTACTGTGTTGAGGGGCCGGTAGTCAACGCATAACCTCAAACTGTCATCCTTCTTCTTTACGAATAGGGCTGGACATCCCCAAGGTGACGCGCTAGGGCGAATGAAACCTTTGTCCAGCAGTTCTTGGAGTTGAATTTTCAGCTCTGCCAATTCTTTAGGGGGCATCCTATATGGTCTTTTGGATATAGGTGCAGTGCCTGGTTGCAGTTCGATGATGAACTCAATATCCCTATCCGGTGGCATTCCTGGTAAGTCATCCGGAAAAACGTCAGCATACTCATTTACCACAGGAATATCCTCTAGCTTAAGTCCTTCCATTACGAAAGCACAAGAATTTGTGCACTCCCGTAATGGTAGGTAAAGGGTAGTGGCTCCGTGACTAGGTGAATTTATCTCAACGGCTCGGGAAGAAAGGTCCAGCGTGACTCCATGCATAGTCATCCAGTTCATTCCCAAAATAATATCCATGCCGTCAAGGGGTAAAAGAACAAGGTCTGTGTCGATGGTTTTACTACCCAACTTGACTGGTACTTGTCTAACCATTTGGTTTGAAGCAATTCTACCACCCGGTGTTGATATCATATATGACCCTTTTGTGTGACAAACATCCAAGCCTACTTTTGCACCAAACTTTGCACTAATGAAACTATGTGATGCACCAGAATCAAACAATATGACTGCAGGCTTGTTATGGATAGAGAATATACCCGACATCACTAGGGCTCCTTCAGGAAGCTCTGCAAGCGTGGTGAAGTTAATCCGTCCTTGCTTGACCTGCAGGGTCTGTCTCTTGCCCCTGTTCTTGTTGTTCGGGTTGGATCCCTGACCTTGGTTGGGCGGCCCAGACTGAGGGCATTCGCGAGCGAAATGACCGGAACTCCCGCATTTGAAACAACGATTGGTGATGCTCGGTCGAAGAAACTGCTGAGTAGCGGGCCGGGGTCCAGTTTGTTGAGGCATAGGGGGTCGTACAACACCTGGTTGCTGCGGGGGCCTGATAATCCAACGCCCTGGCTGAGGGGCCTTTGGTGGAGCTGTTGGTGCGGCATTTTGCACGATGTGATACCTTGGTGGCTGAGCACTTGAAGGTCCAGCGGGTGCCTTTCTCTTCTTCTCTGCCCGGTGTGCCATGATACAGTCTTCCTGGGTAATGGCCATATTGACCAATTCGTTGTAGGTGTTAGCCCTGACTAGGTTCAGACGCTCCTTGAGCTTGGTGCTTAGTCCTCTATGGAAACGGTCACGCTTCTTAGCATCCGTATCAGCGTGATAGCCCGCATACTGGCATAGATTGTAGAACGCCTGGGCGTATTGCAGCACGGTGCGGGTGCCCTGGGTGAGTGCCAGGAACTCGTTCAACTTCCTCTCCATGAGACCCTCGGGGATATGATGTGCGCGGAATGCGGCCTTGAATTCGTCCCAGTCGACCACATGATCAGCCGGGAGCATCACAAAATAGTGGTCCCACCACAGACGAGTGGTACCGCGAAGCTGTTGCGCGGCAAAACGAGCTTTGTTGGCCTCTGAGCATGGGGCCACAAGTAGTGTGAACTTGGATTCGATGGTGCGAATCCATGCGTCTGCGTCCAGGGGTTCCTCTGTCTTATGGAACAAGGGCGGCTGGGTCCCCAGAAAATCCGTATATCCTGCAGCTTGGGGGTGGGGGACATTTTGCCCACCCCGCTGGTGGTGTTGCTGTCCTTGCACCAGCTGACGCAGCAGCTCGGTTTGAGCGGCCATCACTTCCACCAAACTGGGCGGGGGTGGTGGCGATTGTCGTGGTCTGCTGCCACCGGCACCAAAACCCTCAGGGTTGCCACGTGTTGATCCAACCATCTGAAAAGTGAACGGTTACCATTAGCAATGTGATCCATATTACTTCCTCGATTCATAGAGGACTAGTGTAGTCATAGACTTCCGAAATCACAGATAGAAGTGTGGACAAAATTTCTGTTTGCTATGAGAAAAATCATAGCTTGCTGTGGGTCCATCCAAAACGTCTCATACTTTGGCAGTAGTTAGAGAACTTAGGGATGCACCACTTTGGTATTTAACTTTGGTGCTAGAACTCTAGCAAAGATGGTCGAAAGGCTCGTCCTTTGCCTTACTGTCCCAGCTGTTTTTCAGCAGATCGATAGGTGATGTTTTGCCTATAACTCAAACTAGCGAGGTCCAATGACGCTGAATTTCTGTGAGAACCACGATCACAAAATTCCTGACAGGTTTGGTATTCAACTCATAGCTCAAAAATGTAAGGAGACATGGATAAAATTTCCGACAAGTTTCAGCGATTGTGGATTTCATCGTTTACCAACTTACAACGAAATCACCCAAGTTTATCGCCGTTCCTTACATGCTGAGGGTATCCACATGGTTCAGGTGTACCTATCACAAAAGAGTTACTGAACTCCTAGTTAGCCTATTACAACACTTGCCAAAAGTTAGGCTACCCTATCGAGGAGTATGTGCAAAAGTCCTTCTAGGTCATCATCTAGAAATCGTCGAGGTCGTTGACGGACGACTCGCTGTGAGTAGGAGAGTGAGCTCCCATCGGAGGTGGCTGCAGTGCCTCACCCTCAAAGTCCATTCCTGAAATACCGTCAACCTCCTGTGGCTCCTCCTCATCTTCCTCCATAGCCACCACGCCAGGAGGGGCATTCTGATCATGGTGCCGCTGAATGTGCTCATTAGCATCCTCCAACTCAAGGCTCAGATCATGGAGCTGCTCCTCCAAGTGTGCTATCATGTCATCTCTCTCACCCATGAGAGTGTCGTGCTCCTGTACTTGGCCCTCAAGTTGGCCAATCCGGGTGTCTCTATCCTCGAGTTCCTCACTGAGTTCTTTTATCTGCTCATCCCTGGTATCTGCCATCATGTGGTAGGCCTGTGGAAGATCAGTGAGCTGCACAAGCGCCTGACTCTAGAGAGTCAAAAGTCGGTACAACGCATTCATGCATCATACGGAGGTCTGGATAGTCTCCTGGGCGTGAAAGTCTACCAGGTACTGTGAATGCTGCACCCTGTTGAGCCAAAAGGGGTCGTTGTCCTGGGCAGCAGGAAACAAACCAATGGGAGCGAGTGTGACAACCTCGTGACGCTGCGCACAAAAAGTGGTGAGCGCCCTCATGGCTGCAAGCTCCCAAGTATCGGCAAAACGGCGACCAACAGCCTCAATCTCCAAGGCGGGCCACTCCGGGTGTAGCGGGTGCGGAAAAAATGGTCACGTTGACACGGCACTGGGTAACTCCATTCTCTGCAAACTCCAGTCCGGCGTAACGTGGGGGAATTGGATAGCCCGCGGTGCTCAACACGTCCCACAAAATAGAGGGAAAGCCCTCCCAGTGGAGACACTGTGAGTGAACGCGTCCATCCTCATGCACCATCATGGCAGCTGTCTCGGCCATCTGAACAAAAGATCAAATGGGTGAGGCCAAGAAAAAGTGTGAAAGGCACAGGGACACATTCTGTATAGAGTGCAAAAATAACCGTAACTTTCACAGTTCATATCCAAAAATTCTCAAATTTCACCAGAACACTTTGGCTGGATTAGGCTCTAAGATGGCTGTTCCCTTAAGGTCTCACTTCTCTGTCTACCCAGAAATTTCAGTGAACAGTGGGCCCATTATTTCGTGCACCAGGGAAAATCTACCCAGCCAAAATTTACCAAATTTTAACAGCAGCTACCTGGGTAAATTTGGAACAAGTTTTGTGTTGTACTCTTTTGCAGAAAACTGTAGGAAGGGGGCCTAAAAGTTTAAGGGTCAGAAGTGCTTATTCTGGACAGAAATCTGACATTCCATGGTTTCTGTTATTTCTTACTATCCATAAGTTCAGAATTTTTAATTTTTGAATAGGAGATAGAACACAAAATTTGGAACAATTCCTTCAACATGAACTTTGCCAGAAAAGGTCATTTTCTCAGCTTAATAATTTCATCCTTTCGGATAAGGCGGAAAGTGACCGGTTTGCTAGATAATCCTTATGCAAGACAGTCGTGTGGACGCATGAACCTTGCCACTCTCACGCATCGTATTTTCAATTTCAGATTTATATAGCTATGATGCATGCACGTCCTATTCGTCCTCACAAAATAAAATAATTGCCAAATAACTTTTGGTCTTACGAAGATAGTTTCGGTGGCATACATGATACGCCTCTCACTATAATAGCTAGTCGAGATTTTCTAACCGTTCTTTAACTTATCGCAATTGCGGTTAGTGTACCTGCAGAAGATTGATAGAGCACATATATTTCATGAACCTTTCATGCCAGCACTCATGAAAGTGTCCGTATTCATTACCGTTTACTTATAGAAACGATATCTGTACAATTTCCGCCGTACAGACGACGTTAACATACGCTATCGAGATAGCGTATTCACGGGGGTACCGTCATGAGACGGGGGTATGAACAGCGATTGCCATACCCTGCGCCAAACCTTCTACTCCCAATATATTCAACTAGCAGTTGGCATATTGGCAGCACCTCAAGTAAGCCACTGCTTGAGGGCAGCGTTCGGTTCGCATCACCGACAGGAAGGCCAAGCTCTCTCAGTTGGCTGAGGATTCTTACCTTCTTACCTTAGCGATGAGTGCGTCATTACAGAATTTAAGGTCGGTTGTGCATGAAAGTAAGTTTTGACAGAAAGTAATGTGCTGGAAGTCAGTTGATAATATTTCATAAGTTAGATAGCCACCTAGTAACTTTCCCAATAATCCCTTAGGGCTTTACGAACTAGGCACCATCCTTAACGAACCAACGCATTTTCCAACACAATTTTGTGGTCAAGTTTTAGGAAAACGAGTTTTTAAGGCTTGTCGCATTCTCTGGCGTATGCATTTCGGCTCTGGTGCCAGCTGTTACCAGCTGTGGCACCAGCTACGGCTCTGATACCAGCTGTGGCAGAACCACCTGAATTAATCCGGTTCAAGCGCGCTATTCATCACCACGAGGGCAATCAAGGCTAACTCGCACTTCAAACGGAATAATCCACTGGTCTGTCGGGTAACCTCCCGATACAACCACGGTAGAGCGGATCGAAGCCATACATACAAATGCTCATGCGAAGATGAGCCCAGAGAATACCACATTCCAGCAGATATTACAAAAATTATCATAAGTGAATATTACAAACCAAGTTTGAGTTTAGTAACCAAGTACTTCAGTGATCATAACCAATAAGTTCTTCAGAGTTTAAGTTGCAGCGGAAATAAGATAACGAAAGCTACTCGACGATACAGGATGTCTCGGTGAAGCCCGTACGAGACATCACTCGGCATTATCTCCATTGGCCGGGGGCGTATCCCATTCCACCGACCAACCAGGAGGGAGGGTACAAGGCCAAGTCAAACTAGCAATCATGTCTTCGAAGGTCTCACCTGAAAACAAGCCACAAGCAAGGCTGAGTATACTAATACTCAGCAAGGCTTACCCGACCAGTGGGGTATACTTAGCCGACTCCTAGACATGCGAGGCTTTTGGCTTGAGGGGTTTGTTTTGCCAAAAAGCATATACGAGTGGGTCCTTACTTTCAACTTTTAGCTCAAGATTCTAGTTTCATTAACCATTCTAGATAAGCAGCTATCCAATATCATTCATGGTGAAGCAATTATATTTCATCCAACAAGTTTATTCATCATCATTGTTCCTCTTCTTACTCTGTGGGTAAAAGGGATTAAGCAGTCTCAATAGCCGTGAGAAACGGACGATTCGAATCGAATTTCTTAACCTTGCAAGGGAAACCTAAACACACGTCACGTGGTTACTCCCAGAGTCACACGTGCAACTTTTCCCCTTTCTTTCCGGGTTGTGGATCGGAGCTACCCTCCGAGAGTACAAGAGCCCCACGCCACGGTTCGACGCCGGGTCGTGACCACTCGTGCACTCGCCATATGCATATGGACCGAAAGGAGCTACCCTTCGAGAGTACAAGAGCCCCACGCCACGGTTCGACGCCGGGTCGTGACCACTCGTGCACTCGCCGTATGCACATGGGACCGAAGTTCAAAGGGCAGGTTGTCGTCCACTTGCCGGGCCAATCAGGTACTTAAGCTTACCGATTACCATATTCTCGGCATGTGGTTAGTACGTTCAAAGACTTAACCACCACTACCACACACTGCGGCCTTAGCATTTTTCACTAAACAGACGGGCCTCAATCGTAAACATCGTACCATAGCCCGTCCGTTGTCCTTATGATTGCAGCGTGTGGTAAACATTCAACTCCTATTTTCTCGCGAGTGACAGGAAATCACTCGGCTTTTACCGGAGTCCTATTAGCACAGCATTCTAGCGAACCTTACATCTAGTTTTCAAGCATGGGTTCCTAACATCATGCAACTAAGTTTTCATTCAACTCCTATAAACTTAATGCACAAGCAAAAGAGTAATGAGTTGCATATTTTAGGAAAGGAAATGGGTTATGCTCCGGGGCTTGCCTTCTTGTGCAAAGTTAGTCCGGGGATCGTTTGAACGTTGACCCGGGTCTTCAACTGCTTCAGTTAAATTTGCCTGGGCTTCTCGCTGCTCACTCTCGGACTCGGGCACCAGCTCGTAAGTTCCGTCGGCGAGAGTATTCGTTTCTATATGAATGCACAAGTGTAAGTAGTGGTGATGATAAACGACATGATTTCCTTCACGATAAAGTTGCAGTTTGTAAAACAAGAGTTTTGTTGTGAGGTGAGTTACTTTATCATTCGTAGGCAATTGTTAATAGAGTAGAATAGTACAATAAGTCACTTCGTTAAGCAAGGTGGGGTGGGTGTTCACGGGAACTTATGTTCCGCATGGAAACATGATTTAAGTGTAACTTCTACAGTGAGGAGTTTCTGGTCATGAAACCTTGGATCTAGGCACATCAGGGAAAGATATGCTTACTGTAAAAGTTTCAGATATTTTCATGCAGCAGATTAATTATGAAAAATATAATACATGGGTGCTGCTAGACACTTGTTCTTTTTGTACAGAACAAATGGTGCAAAAACTGAGACTAAGATTTTTACATGGCTTTCATTTCATCAAGCAGGAGCTACTGTAATTTTTGGAGGATTTATTATGCAGTTTTCAGAGCATGGTAAAAATGACATTACACACCTAGGTTATTCAAGGATTTGTTTTTACAGGACCCTACACAGAGTTTTTGTCCATGAAACTTTTTACAAAGCATCCACTACCACTGCGTATCTTCTAGTAAAAATATGAGAATTTTCCAAGCTAAGATACTATTTTCTTGATTTAATGTATGTTATTAGCACATAAATCAAATAATTAGGTTCCTGTGAGATAAAAAGTCTCTAAATTTTTCTATGGTATTTAGGTACCATTACACCAGTACAGAAAAAGTTTCATTAGGTGAATCACAACCCAACTGTAGGGACAATTAATTCTATCCAAACATGGTATGAAACTAAGTTTAATAAACAGTGCAGATAGAGATGGAATTTGGGCCTGATCTTTTTACACAGTCCTAAACATCAAGCAACTAACTCACTTCCCAAAATTTAGGGTCAGCATTGATCTACAACAGTGGGTACAAAAGAAGTCCATTAAAACTTCCATTTAATGTAGAGCAAAATATAATGAGAATCTGAGAAACTTTACATAACAAAAGTTGTAGAGTTTCTTCTAAGGATTCCAGAATAGTTTAGATTGCATTTTTGTGATTTTTCTATGAGTTTATACAAATTTTACAAGCTCACTGATTTGGTTAAAACTTTCTTTACAGAGGGGTCCCTGAAAACTAGCAGAAAACCCCCTGGGAAGATCTGGGCGATTGCAATGTGGTCCTGGCGCCATGGCTGGCCCTTGGGAGCTCGATTTGGCTCAAAATCCGGCGAGGGGAAGGGCCGGTCGGCGAGGGGGAAGTGGGGAGCACGGAGAGGGAACCAGGGCGCACCTATTGGTGGTCTTGGAGTGGCTCGGGGTGGCTGGTGGCGGGCTGGCCGCGGAGAGCAAGGGGGGGGGGGGGGCGGCGGCGGTGGGGCGGCGCGGTCGGCGGCGCTCCAGCGATGAGGGCGAGGGGGACCGGCCTGGGGAACTTCAAAGGACTGGAGGCTACCCGTTCCGAGGGTTAGCCCGGGAGGAGGAGGGCCGGAGTGAGGAGTCCCGCGGTGAGCTTCAAGCGGCGGCAATGGTGACGGGCGCGGGTGGTTCTGTGTGCGAGCACCAGTGCGCGGGTGGCCTTTTAGAGAGACACGAAGGAGGGAGGAGAGGTCTAGGCAGAGCTGGGCCGGGCGGCACGACGGGGGCATGCCGTTGGGTGCCTGGGCGGCGGCCAGCGACTGGGCGGCTGTAGCGGCCGGGGATTTGACGCGTGAAGCAAGAGATTGGGTGCGCTCGGTTGGGCTAATGACATTGCTTTATAAATGTAATTTATCAGGGTTGTTACACGATCGCCCATTTAAAAGATCACGCTCTAGAGACAAAGGATCAGAGCCAATCTGCAGAAATCGGCGCGAACAAGAGGGACAACGCATTTCAGTACATGATCGGCTGGGGGGCAGATTGACCAGCATCACCGGTCAAAAGGCAAGATCAACCGACAGGATGGACTGGGGGGCAGAATCAGTGTGCACGATCGGCTGGAAGAGATGGCTGATGACAGGGTGTTAGACGAAAATCCCCTAGGGAGGGAACCAGATTGGGAACACGCCAGATCATCGGCCAAACCAGTAAACCCCAGGTGGTGTCCCGACGGCTTATCCACATCCCAGAAACGGAGGATCCAGCGCCTGCACCAGTGGGAGAAACAAGAAGAAGAACAGAAGCAGGCGCCGGAGAAAAGAAATGTTAAGTCTCGGGTTTGGCGCCCCAAGAAAAATAACAGCCAAGGAGTAGACAATCAAGAATCGGCAGCCGACATCAGCATGGTGTTAATATTGCCGATGGAATTCATGGCGCCTGACGATCGAGACAAAGCAATAAGAATGGAAGAGCAAATGGCGCAACTGGTGTTAGAGCCGATGACGGCTACTTTTGAGAAACAAGAAGAAGAAAAACGGCAACATCTTAAGGCGTTGTTTCTCAAAGGCTACGTTGACGGGCGACCCGTCACCAGACTACTAGTAGATGGAGGCGCCGCAGTCAACATCATGCCGTATGCCATGTTCCGCAAGCTAGGCAGGAGCGATGAAGATCTCACCAAGACGGACATGATGCTAAAGGATTTCGAAGGCAACGTGTCTCCTGCCCGTGGAGCGCTCTGCATCGACCTCACCATCGGAAGTAAGACCTTTCCTACTACCTTTTTTGTTATTAATGGTAAGGGATCCTACAACATGCTGCTCGATCGCGACTGGATATATGCGAACTGCTGTGTCCCATCTACAATGCATCAATGCCTCATGCAATGGGTCGGCGACAGTATGGAGATAGTCACCGCCGATTCCGCCTACAGCGTCGCAGCGGCCGACACACAACAATGGAGCTGCGAGCACATCAAGTGTATATCCGGCAGGACTTGGGACACTGATTTCCTGAAAGTGTCCGATTTCGGTCTACAGCCGATCCAAGCAGTCGACTCGGAAGATTCAGAATAGATGGATCAGCTCGTTCGAGAAGACGGGAAGCTCGGGCATGGGTTTACGTCAGCCGATTCATTGGAGATGGTGGATTTGGGAGATAGTACCAAATCAAGGCCGACGTATATTAGTCCTAATTTGGATCCTGAGTATAAGTGTAAATTGATAAGTTTATTAAAGAAATTCAAGGATTGCTTTGCTTGGGAATATCATGAGATGCCAGGTCTAGACCGGTCCATTGTTGAACACCGGTTACCTATAAAATCAGGATATCGGCCATATCAGCAACCTGCACGACGGTGCAACCCCAAGATTCTACCTGATATAAAGGTCGAGATCACGAAGTGAATTGAAGCAGGATTTATTCGGCAGTGCCGCTACGCCGAGTGGATTTCGAATATTGTGCCCGTGTATAAAAAGAATGGAAAGTTGCGTGTGTGCATCGATTTCAGGAACTTAAATCAGGCCACACCAATGGATGGATATCCGATGCCAACGGCCGATATCTTGATAGATGCTGCCACAGGACACAAAGTCATCAGTTTCATGGATGGTAATGCCGGGTACAATCAGATATTAATGGCTGAAAAAGATATCTCGAAAATGGCTTTCACGTATCCAGGTCATCTTGGTTTATTTGAATGGGTTGTAATGACCTTTGGGTTAAAGAACGCCGGTGCTACATATCAGCGGGCCATGAACTATATCTTCCACAAGCTTATTGGTACATCGGTGGAAATTTATATAGATGACGTCGTGGTCAAGTCAAAAGGTCACCAAGAACATCTGGCCAATTTACAAGAAATACTGGAGTGCACAAGGAAGCATGGGTTGAAGATGAACCCGAATAAGTGTGCATTTGGTGTATCAGCCGGGCAATTCTTAGGATTCATGGTTCACGAGCGCGGGATAGAAGTCAACCGGAAGACCATAGATGCCATCAACAAAGTTGTGGCCCCGCAAAATAAAACTGAGCTACAGTCCCTCATCGGCAAGGTCAATTTTATCAAAAGATTCATATCCAACCTGTCAGGGCGTATTCGGGCTTTTACTCCTTTGTTGAAATTAAAGCCCGATCAGGAACTTGTATGGGGAGAAGAACAGCGCAGAGCGTTGGAAGACATCAAGCAATATCTGATTTCACCTCCGGTGTTAGTCCTGCCACAGCCTGGTAAGCCGTTCAAATTATATTTATCGGCTGATGAACAGGCCATTGGATCGGCGTTGGTATAGGAGTTTGATAGGAAAGAACGGGTGGTATATTATGTCAGCAGAAGACTCCTGGACGCCGAAACAAGATATTCCCTGGTGGAGCGCCTGTGCTTGTGTTTATACTTCTCGTGCACCAAGCTTAAGCATTATTTGTTATCGGCAGAATGCATAGTTATATGCAAGGATGATGTGGTGAAGTATATGCTATCATTGCCGATTTTGAAAGGACGGATTGGAAAATGGATCCTGGCTCTGTCAGAATTCGACTTAAGGTACGAATCGGCCAAAGCTGTTAAAGGTCAAGTCATGGCAAATTTCGTAGCCCAACATTGTGGACCGGAGATTGCCGTTGTTGAATCGGTTCCATGGACTCTGTATTTCGATGGTTCTTCGTGTGGGGCCGGGTCAGGAATCGGCATTGTTCTTGTATCGCCTCGGGGGGCAAGTTATGATTTCTCTCTGCCGATAGAAGCGTCCGCAACCAATAATCAGGTGGAATATCGAGCTGTTCTAAAAGGTATCCAACTATTAAGGGAAGTCAAAGCTGATGCAGACAAAATTTTTGGAGATTCCATGCTCATTGTGGATCAGTTAATAGGGCGATCTGAATGCAAAGATGATACCTTGAGGATTTATTATGAAGATTGCCTTCAGCTTTTAAAGGAATTCAAATCTGCAATAATTGAGCATATCCCCAGAAATTATAATGAAGAAGCTAACAGGCTGGCCCAACATGCGTCCGGATATCGGCCGATTCAGGGAGCTATGATGTTAGAGCTCGCGGCCGACGACTGGCGAAAGGAAATCGCCGATTATTTGAAGGATCCCTCCCGGAAAGTGGATCGGCTATGTTTTCAAGCTACAAAATATGTGTTGCTTGAAGATGATTTATTTTACCGAACGATTGATGGAGTTCTTCTCAAGTGCCTGGAAACAGAAGAGGCAAAAGTTTTGATGGGAGAAATCCATGAAGGCGTATGTGGAGCCCAGAGAGTGAAAGTAGAACACCAGAGACCAGCAGGTTTACTCCAGCCATTGAAAACACCTGAATGGAAATGGGAAGAGATTGGTATGGATTTCATTGTAGGGTTACCTCGTACTCGTGATGGTTACGACTCGATATGGGTTATTGTGGACAGATTTACAAAAGTCGCACATTTCATCCCAGTCAAAACCACATATACTGGAGCCAAGTTAGCAGAACTATACATGTCACGAATTGTGTGTCTGCACGGTGTTCCAAAGAAGATAGTGTCTGATCGAGGTACTCAGTTCACGTCACGTTTCTGGCAGAAATTACATGAATCCATGGATACAAAGCTCAATTTCAGTTCTGGATACCATCCGCAAACAGACGATCAGACTGAGCGAACGAATCAAGTATTGGAAGACATGTTGAGAGCATGTGCCCTAAAGCATGGAGGTAGTTGGGATAAAAGTTTGCCATATGCAGAATTCTCCTACAACAACAGTTATCAGGCAAGTCTCAAGATGGCCCCATTTGAAGCATTATATGGAAGAAAATGCAGGACACCCCTGTATTGGAATCAGACAGGAGAAAGTCAAGTTTTTGGACCAGAGATTCTTCAAGAAGCGGATAGACAAGTCCAGATAATCCGGGATAATCTCAAGACTGCCCAGTCACGACTCCTATTTATACCCTAAAGCTAGGACTTCTGGTCGATCACGACTTGTTACAACCTTATTTAAATTACTATATCTATATGAACTTTAAAAAGGAAACGGACTCCCGCAGAGTCTTCCGCCGCCGTTCCCTAATCCAGTCAGGATTTCCTGCAATTACTCTCCGACCGACTTAGCATGCCCCCTTTGACCAACTTTTGACCAGGATCCTCTGAAATGATCCCATCCTGTCGGCGTAGGCTGTGCCACCAATCGGCCGATTTCCAACTGTCACTTCAATCGACCGATTCCTTTCTGTAGCCTTCAGATCTGCCGCATCGGCGAATCTCCTCCTCCTGACACCGATTCAACACGTGTCAAAATCTGGCGTCAACACATGCCCCCCAGTTTCGGAGTAAAATATAACTTTTCTTTCGAAACTCTTTTCTTTAATCCTTTCCTCCGAAACGGGCGCAGTAAAAATCTCCTTCCGTTCCGCGGCACAATGATTGCAATTTCCTCGAACCGGGCGTGCGAAACGACTGCTCCTCTGGAACTCGTGTAGACGACGCGGTAAAAATACCATCTTTGCCCTCGCTTCCCTGATCTCTCTTAAGTACTGGCTTTCTCCGCCCATCCTTCCCCACGAATCTAGCATTCTCTCCGTTGCATCACTGTTCGTCTTCTTCCAAGCTCTTTTAGTTTCCAAGTGCTTCCCCTTTTTCGGCGATCTCATCCGCGGCCTGCTCCGATCCCCAATGGCGTCTCCATCGGCGACCAACCCATCTACAGAGGCTCTATCGGCTACTCCTTTGGCGGCGGCGGCCCAATCGGCGGCTTCCCCAGCGGCGTCATCGGCGACGATGGCTTCCATCCTAGAGGTAAATGCTCGAAATTTTTCCCTTTTTGCCTTTTTACTGCCTCAGTATCTTCTGGACCCTTTCTTAGTTTCTTCCTTTTTTCCCTTTTTTAGGCACTTAGGCATCGAATCACCATTCCTCTTTCAGAATCCCCTGACCTCATCTGTCTGGGCCCTATGGGGAGCCCTGATCCAACGGATCTGATTAGTTTAGAAACCCATAGGATCCCCTTTAAGCAGTCATCCATGGATTTAGACCATTGGGTAGGCACTTTCAGATCCTGGCCGAATGAAACACCCGGGTGGAGAGAATGGTACCAGAGGGTAGCCGGGTCTTGGAAGATTCAATGGGAAGAACTCAAAATCGGCCAGTGCATAGACTTATCCCTGTCTCAGATGTAAAGGAACGAACCTTTGCTTATGGCAGCCTCTTACTTTTGGTCCGATGCACTTAACGCATTCCTTTTTGGACACGGACCCATAACCCCGACCTTGGCTGATGTTCTGCTGTTGACCGGCCTCAATGTTTCCTCCGCCGATACCCCTTTCAATTATCTTTTCAAGCCATCTCATCGGCTGGAGACCAAAGGAATCGGCGGGTGGAAAGGATACATCAGTAAAAACATGAAGACAGGGATAGTCTCGTAGAGGGAGCATACTGCCGTCTTGATGATGTGGCTGGAGAAGCATTTCTTCTGTGGCAGAGCGGTCGGCCCCTCTTCCAACACTCAATCTTTGGCAGAGGCTCTTTCACAAGGATCGGCCATCCCCCTCGGTAAACATTTGCTGGGATCGGCGTACCATCTGATGCACCAAATCGGCGTCAAGCTGTCAAAGGGGGAGCCGATAGGGAACCCAGGCGGTCCTTGGTGGTTCATCACCCTCTGGCTCAACTTACACATGAGCAAGGTTTCTCAGCAGCGGATAGAGACAAAGTCCTTTCCCAACATCGAGTCAGAGAAGAATCCATCGGTCCGTCGCCACTGCAGGTATTTTGGAGAAGCGGTATCGGCTTTTCCCGGCTGCCAATTCACTGCCACCCGCACAGCTGAATATTTCAGATGCTTCTACAATGGCCTTAGTGAAGAGATGATCAGCTGGCATCCATATCAGGCAGTAGAGCCGATTTTCGAGTTGCCTGTATGTTTTGATTTCACCACCCATACCTTTGACAGAGAGTTGATGGACATCTTGATCAAGCCGGGGATCCTGCCGGCCAACTTCTTCTCAGGAAAGGACTCACCCACTTATGAATTTTACTGTCCATCGGCTGCGGCAAGGCAACTGGGCTTTGGCCAACTGCCGATTCGAGTCTATTTCGCCGGCCAGGCGAAATTCAGAGATGGACTAACTTCAAGTCTTGAGTATAATCGGCTGTGCGATCTAGTACCCGACTCCAGCACCATTGACTTGAATGGCTGGTCAGTTTCGCCACCCAGCAGTATAAATTATGGTGGGCAGAATGGAAGCAGCATCTTTTCTGTAAATCTCCATCATCTTACTGCAACATTCTGGACCCAGAGAACATCGACCCAAATGCAGCGGTATGTCCTTTTTCCTTAGCCGATTCCAATGTTACATTACCATCTTGTTGTTAACTTATGTTTATCCCTTCAGTCTGAAAGCCATGTTCCCCCGATGCGGAGCCGAAGCGGCCGGCCGATTGATAGCCATCACCAATACACGCCGTATCCACTCATCGGCTTCCATGCTCCAACTGTTAGAGATATCTCCACCGGCCGATCAAGGTGAGCACCCAAAAGGCCAACATCAAAGATAACCAGCCGTCGGGTGCGAGCTCGCATTGGATCGGCCGATCAGACGGCAATAGCATCGGCTGAAGTCTCCCGCATCCGATCGGCCAGCCAGATGACAGCTGGTATCAGAGCCGAAATGCATACACCAGAGAGTACGACAAGCCTTAAAAATTTGTTTCATAAAACGTGACCACAAAAATCGTGTTTGCAAAATGCGTTGGTTCATTAAGGGTAGTACCTAGTTCGTAAAGCCCTAGGGGACTATGGGAAAGTTACTAGGTGGCTATCTAACTTATGTATATTATCAACTGACTTCCAGCACATTACTTTCTGTCAAAACTTACTTTTATGCACAACCGACCTTTAATTTCTGTAATGACGCACTCATCGCTAAGGTAAGAAGGTAAGAATACTCAGCCAACTGAGAGAGCTTGGCCTTTCTGTCGGTGATGCGAGCTGAACGCTGCCCTCAAGCAGTGGCCTACTTGAGGTGCAGCCAATATACCAACTACAAGTTGATTATATTAGGAGTATAAGGATTGGCGCAGGGTATGGCGATCGCTGTTCATGCCCCCGTCTCAAGACGGTACCCCTATGAATACGCTATCTCGATAGCGTATGTTAACGTTGTCTATACGGCGGGAATTGTACGGATGCCATTTCTATAGTGAACTATAATGAATGCGGACGCTTTCATGAGTGCTGGCATGAAAGGTTCAATAGATATATATACTCTGTGAATTTTCTGCAGGTACACTAACCACAATTACGATAGGTTAAGATCGGTTAGGAATATTTGACTAGATATTATAGTGAGAGACGTATTATATGTGCCACCGAAACTAACCACGTAAGTCCAAAGTTATTTGGCAATTGTTTCAGTTTGTGAGGACGATAGATTGTGCATGCAGCATGTTAAATAGAAAACGAATAAAAAGAAGCATGAATAAGGTTTGTGAATTGGATACATAAGCCAAGTCTCTTAAGGATTATCTAGAAATCTGTTGTTTTCTGCTATAAACTGAGGAAAGGAAGTGAATACACCTAGCAAATGACTTTAATTTTATGGGAGCATGTTGAGAGTTTTGTTTCAAAACTTGACTACTTTCTGCTGTAAGACCTTCAAAATTTTTGGACCAATATACAGTAAATAATCTTGTAAAGAACTACCTTAAGTTTTTCTGCCTAGTTAAGACAGTTTTGGGTAGTTAAATTTTTCAAACCATTTAGATACAGCTTCTGCAGCAAAGTTCAGTACAAAACTTCTTCCACATTGGATAAGGACGTCACTGTTAAAATATGGTATTTTTTGGATAAGTAGATCTTTCACCACAAATAAAATACTAGCTCTTTGTTTTCTTGGAAAATCAGATCAGACAGTCATGCAAAGATGTAAGGATATGTATATCTTAGAATGTGATCTAGCTCTGGAGTTGATTAGAAAATTGTGCACAATTATCCTAGGAACACTTTAGTGAATATTGAGAATTTCTGGATTGCTCAAATTGGAGTTATGGAGTTTTGAAGTTGCTTCGAGAAATATTTAACTTTCATCCTCCAGTTGATATCCTATGGCATGATCTTGTCGAAACTTTTACCCTTTGAAGATGATCCTTCTGTGCAGCAAGTTAAATACCAAAGTTGTCAAGAACTTTATGTCCTGAGAGCTCACAAAATTTCAGCACTATTGGACTTTGCTACTTTGAGTTATAGGCAAAATACTATAACTCATTTTGCTGAAAAACAGCCAAAACAGAGAAACAAAGAATGAATTCTTCGACCATCTTGACTATCGATTTAGCCTCGGATCTGAATACCAAAATTGTAGGTCACCAAATTCCCTAGTCAATGATAAAATATGAGCTATTTTGGATGAACCTACCGAGAGCTATGAATTTTCTTGTAGCAAACAGTATTCTATCCACGATTCTATCCATGATCTTTTGAAATTCTACATTTTCCGCACTATCCCTTTTGAATCGTGTAAGCAATATGGATCATGTTGCTAATGATAAACCTTCACGTTTCAGATGGTTTGAGCAACCTGTGGTAACCCGGATGGTTTTGGTCCTAGTGGTAGCGGATCGCAACAGCCGCCACCGCCACCACCCAGTTTGGTGGAAGTAATGGCTGCTCAAACCGAGTTGCTTCGTCAGCTTGTTCAAGGGCAGCAGCACCATCAGCGGGGTGGGCACAATGTCCACCAACCTCAAGGTACCGGTTACGTAGATTTCCTTTGGACTCAACCTTCTTTGTTTCACAAGATGGAGGAGCCCTTGGATGCGGACGCTTGGATTCGCACAATCGAGTCCAAGTTTTCTCTACTTGTGGTCTCATGTTCGGATCCAAACAAGGCTCACTTTGCCGCTCAGCAGCTTCGTGGTACAGCTCGTCTTTGGTGGGACAACTACTTTGCTATGCTCCCTGATGATCACGTTGTCACCTGGGATGAATTCAAAACTGCATTCCTGGCACACCATATTCCATAAGGTCTTATGGAAAGAAAGTTAAATGAGTTTCTGGCTCTTACTTAGGGTACCCGCACTGTACTTCAGTATGCTCAGGCCTTCAACAATCTGTGTCACTACACGGGCTATCATGCTGACACTGATGCTAAGAAGCATGATCGCTTCCGCAGAGGTCTGTGTACCAAGCTCAAGGAACGGTTGAACCTTGTCAAGGCCGATACTTACAATGAGCTGGTCAATATGGCAATCACTCAGGAGGATTGTATTGTGGCTCATCATGCTAAAAAGAAGAGGAAGGCACCAGCTGGACCCTCGGGTGCTCAGCCACTGAGGTATCACTTAGTGCAAAATGCTACGCCTACAGCTCCTCAGAAGGCCCCTCAGCCAGAGTGTTGGATTGTCAGCCCCCCACAGCAGAAAGGCGTTGTACGACCCCCTATGCCTCAGCAAACTGGCCCAAGGCAAGCCACTCAGCAGTCTCTTCGCTCGAGCATCACAAACCATTGTTTCAACTGTGGGAGTTCCAGTCATTTTGCTCGGGAATGCCCTTAGCCTAGGCGGCCAAATCAAGGCCAATGTTCTAACCAGAACAATAAGAACAAAGGCAAGAGGCAGACCATTCAGGTCAAACAACGGTGGATCAATTTCACCACTCTTGCAGAACTTCCTGAAGGAGCATCAGTGGTGAAGGGTACATTCTCTATCCATAACAAGCCTGCAGGTATATTGTTTGATTCCGGCGCATCGCATAGCTTTATTGGTGCAAAATTTGGAGCAAAAATTGGGTTCAATTTCTGTCACACCAAAGGGTCATATATGATCTCAACACCTGGTGGTAAAATTGCTTCCAACCAAATAATACGGCTGGTACCAATAAAATTGGGTAGTAAAACCATCAACATGGACCACTTGAAGGTATGGATATTATTTTGGGTATGAATTGGATGGCTCTACATGGAGTCACACTGGACATTTCTTCCCGAGCTGTTGAAATAAATTCACCTAGTCACGGAGCCACTACTCTTTACTTACCGTTCCGGGAGGGCACAAATTCATGCGCTTTCGCAATATAAGGAGTCAAACTAGGAGACATTCCAGTGGTATGCGAATTTGGGGATGTTTTTCCGGATGACTTGCCAGGCATGCCACCGGATAGGGACATTGAGTTTGTCATTGAATTACAACCGGGCACTGCACCTATCTCCAAAAGACCTTATAGAATGCCACCAAAAGAGTTGGCCGAATTAAAAGTCTAGCTCCAAGAACTCCTAGACAAAGGCTTCATTCGTCCTAGCACATAACCATGGGGTTGTCCAGCCCTCTTTGTAAAGAAAAAGGATGAGACCTTGAGGTTGTGTGTTGATTACCGGCCTCTCAATGCAGTGACTATCAAAAATAAATATCCCCTTCCCCGCATTGGTGTTCTCTTTGATCAATTATCTGAATCTAGAGTTTTCTCAAAGATTGATCTTTGTTCTGGATATCATCAGATAAAGATTCGTCCATGCGATATTCCTAAGACCGCCTTTTCCACTCGATATGGGCTATATGAATTTTTTGTCATGTCTTTTGGTCTCACAAAATGCTCCTGCCTACTTCATGTATCTCATGAATTCAGTATTCACGCCTGAGCTCGACAAGTTCATCGTGGTTTTCATTGACGACATCCTTATTTATTCCAAGAATGAGGAAGAGCATGTTAAGCACTTGCAAATTGTTCTTCAACGTCTTAGGGACCATCAACTCTATGCTAAATTTTCTAAGTGCGAATTCTGGTTGAATAGTGTGAAATTCTTGGGTCACACAATTTCCAGCGAAGGCATAGCCGTTGACCCCAGCAAGGTGCAAGAGGTGATGAATTGGAAGCCTCCTACCTCTGTTCATCATATTTGCAGTTTTCTTGGTTTAGCCGGTTACTATCGCTGCTTCATTCCGGATTTCTCCAGAATTGCTAAGCCTATGACTGAACTATTGAAAAAGGGAGTAAAGTTTGTGTGGGATGAGAAATGTGACGAAGCTTTCCACACTCTTAGAGAATAGTTGACTACAACCTTTGTGTTAGCTCAACCCGATAACACCAAGACGTTTGATGTTTACTGTGACGCATCTGGCACTGTTCTTGGTTACGTGCTTATGCAAGATAATCGAGTTATTGCTTATGCCTCATGAGCTCTTCGGCCCCATGAGCAGAATTATCCGACCCATGATCTTGAATTAGCAGCTGTCATTCATGCTCTAAAAATATGGAGACATTATCTCATGAGTACTCATTGTAATATCTACACCGATCATAAAAGTATCAAATATATCTTCACCCAAGCCGATCTGAATATGAGACAAACAAGATGGTAGAATTATTCAAAGATTATGATCTCGAGGTGCACTATCACCCAGGCAAGACTAATGTAGTCGCTGATGCACTGAGCCGCAAGGCCCATTAACATTGCCTATCAGTGGAATCCTATAATGAAATATTATGTTCAGAAATGAGGAAGCTTAGTTTGGAAAAGATTCCCCAAGGCACTCTGAATCACATCTCAGTTGAGCCCACTCTCCATGATCAAATCATTATGGCACAACTACATGATGAAGGTGTTAAGATAATCAAACAAAAACTCTCTCTAGAAGAAGAGAAGTATAAATGTTTCCGCCAAGACCATAAGGGAGTTCTATGGTTCGAAAGTCGCATAGTCGTTCCGAAGAATCATAAGCTCCGCAAACAAATTCTTGATGAGGCACATCTTTCCAAATTTTCTATTCACCCCGGCAGTAGCAAAATGTATCAAGATCTTAGGCAAAACTTTTGGTGGACTTGAATGAAAAGGGAAATTTCTAAATATGTCTCAGAATGTGACACATGTTAGAGAGTAAAAGCTAGCCACTTGAAAGTAGCCGGTACACTTCAACCTTTGCCTATACCCTCCTGGAAATGGGAAGACATAAGTATGGATTTCATTGTTGGGTTGCCAAGCACCTCACAGAAATATGATTCCATATGGGTTATCGTTGATAGGCTCACAAAGACGACACATTTTCTTCCAGTGCACACCACCTATACTGCCAAGAAATATGCCAAGATTTATCTCGACCGCATTGTTTGCCTACATAAAGTACCGAAGACAATCATTTCTGATCACGGTGCTCAGTTTGTAGCACGCTTTTGGGAACAAATGCAAGCATCTCTTGGTACTAAATTTATTCAAGCTCAGCCTATCATCCTCAAACTGACGGACAAACTGAAAGAGTGAACCAAATTCTTGAAGACATGCTTAGAGCTTGCGTCATTCACTATGACAAGAGTTGGGACAAATGCCTATCCCTAGCAGAGTTCTCATACAACAATAGCTATCAAGCGAGTTTGAAAATGGCACCATTTGAGGACTTGTACGGTAGAAGTTGTCGAACTCCTTTGAGCTGGTCACAAATCGGAGAACGCAAAATATTTGGACCAGACTTGGTAATCGAGGCAAAAGAGCTATTTCGACAGAAGGAGAAAGCCATTGAAATTTGAAGTTGGTGATCATGTCTACCTTCGGGTTTCACTAACCAAGGGTGTACAACGATTCAGAGTCAAAGGAAAACTAGCTCCCCGATATGTTGGTCCCTATGAAATCATCGAGAGCTGTGGACCCGTGGCCTATAGAGTACGACTGCCCCCTCGGCTTGCAGCCATCCTTGATTTCTTTCACGTGTCTCAACTCAAGAAGTGTGTTCGAGTTCCTACCGAGGTTGTGGAACAACAAGAAATATTGGTAGAACCCGACCTCTCATATGTTGAGTATCCTATCAAAGTCCTTGATCAAAAAGAAAGAGGCACTAAAAGGAAAGTGATTAAAATGTGCAAAATTCAATGGAATCATCACAACGAAGAAGAAGCCACATGGGAAATTGAAAGCTATCTAAACCAAAATTTCCTCGGTTTTCTCGATCCTACCAAAGGTACCCACTATCCACACTAAGTGTATTGTCCGAATCTCGGGACGAGATTCTTTTTAAGTGGGGAAGGCTGTGACACTCTAGGTGTCAAAATGACAAAAACCAGGTCATTAGTGTAGCAATATTAATGAAGAGCTAAGGAAACTTTAAATAAATTCCAAGCACCTTGCTTCTGTAGGATATGTATACATGTACATTTATGTGTGCATGTGTACATGTACTTTAAGCAAACAAATTAAGTAACCTTCACACCAATGGAAATATGGCTACGAAATGGAATAGGCACATCATCAGTAACATGATAAACAAAAGTCTAGTTGAAGCCAAGGGGAGAATATGAAGTTTTGCCCATGAAATGACGTGCCCTCCGAATCAAGCTTTTTGAGTTTTTAAAATAACTTTTGAACTATAACTCAAATGAAATTTGGCCTAAAACGTAACTTGTAGAACTTTTTTTTGAACAAATTTCGTGTTCAAAGAATTTTGAGTTGCAACAAAAAGTGCGAGAAAAATATAGTTTTACAATCCCTCCCCTCGCTTTTCCTGTATTCTCGTCTCAACCCCCTTTCCTGCACCCGACCATGGCAGAGCTCGGCCGCCACGTCGCCGGTGATGCCTGATCGGCGCTAGGCGCCAAGCCAGTAGCCGGCCGCCCTTGCCACTGCCCACACCAGCCCTTGCACCTCGCCAATCGCGCCCCGCGCGACCCCCCCCCCCTCCCCCACGCCAAATCCCCGGGGCCCAACCCCGTGCCCGCGTCGCTGGCACGCGACGCCGCGGCCTACCACCGCCGCCCGCGCCCAATGGCGAGCCCCCGCCATGCCGACCCTCCCCAGCCTCGCTCCAGCCCTCTCCTTCCCTCCTGCAGCCTTTAAAAGGCGAGGCCAAAGCCCTCTCGCGCGCCCAGAACCTTGCCAGAGATCCATTGTCGCCGCCGCTAGTATCTCCACGCCGCGCCCCCACCCCCGGCCCTCCTCCGCCCGAGCCAAGGCTATGAATCGATTCCCCACGACGCTCTGAAGCTCCCTGACCCATCCACGAAGCCTCTCCCTGGCCGGACCACCACCGCCAGCTCGCCCTCCCTCGCTGGAGCTCCTGCCCACGCCGGCGAGCCCCCTCCGGCCATCCCCGACCCCAACCGAGCCACCTACAGGTAGGCCTCATCGTCCTCTTGCTCCTTCACCCCTTTCCCCTCGCTGCCGGCTAGCCTCGTCACCGGATTTAGGCCGGCAGCCATGGCAGCCCCGCCAGGGACCCAATTGCTATGATTGCGTTCTTTTTAGGGTCCTGGTGCAAAATCCCGAGGACCTAGTTGTAAACCACATTTTCCCACCTAGATTGAAAAACAGTGAACTTGTAAAATCCATATAAATTGGAAAAATGCAAACTCAACTGTTATGTAATCTTTAGAAGAAGATCTACAACTTTTGTTACATACACTTCTTCGGTTTTGAAATATTTTTGGCTCTAAGATAAATGGAAGAATAAATAGGATTTAAGTGTACCCACTGTTGTAGGCTATTGCTGAACTTGATTTTGGGATGGTAGGTTATATTCTAAATATTAAGCTCAGTGTAAAATTTTGAAGGCCAGAGCACAACTCTAGCTCAAGTGTTTGATAGATTTTGTTTTATGCCATGAAGGGATAGATTTAATTGTTCCTGCTGTTATATTGTGATTTATGTTGTGAAACTTTTTTTGTGATGTTATATTGATACCTAGATTCCACATAAAAAGTTTATGACTTTTTACCTTTTTGTAACTTACTTATATAATTTTTGTTGTGGAGAAATGCATTAAATCAAAGTAATTAGTTCTTGTCCTTGGAAAA
The DNA here is from genome assembly GCA_032594955.1 of Panicum miliaceum. Taxonomy (NCBI): domain Eukaryota; kingdom Viridiplantae; phylum Streptophyta; class Magnoliopsida; order Poales; family Poaceae; genus Panicum; species Panicum miliaceum. Next base: position 28,633,165 of record CM064060.1, read on the forward strand.
TGATAATCTTTTTACTAGGGGACACTTTAGAGTAGCTCATGCTGTATAAAAAGTTTGATGCATAGAAACCCTGTAGACCCTCCTATAGAAATAGATCTTTATTAAAGTAGGTGTATCTTGTCTTAATTATTATACTCAGTATCATGCCCAATAAAATCTAAAAAATTTATAGTGATATTTATAGGGGTATTTTAACACCTTGTAAAATGTTTAGCATCAATACTTGCATAGTTTGTTCTGTATAAATATAACTATATTCTAGCAGTAGCTGTTTATTTTATTTTTCATACTTAATCTGCTGCATATAAACAGCTGAAATTTTGACAGTAATCTAGTTGCTCAGAGTGGTATCTTGTATAAAAATATCAATACAAGAAAATGTTTCTAGTAGTGACTACGAATATTTCATACTTACTTTTGAAAGATAACAATTATAAATGATAAAACACACATCTATATAATGAGATTAATTGATCTAGTAAATGACTATCCAAGGAACAGTAAAGAACAACGATTTAAGATAAACATGAAGTTTTATTGGATTACATGTTTATGGTTAAATAAGCTACAAATCTCTACATCAGTACAACTTATACTTGTGCATTCATATAGAATCGACTACTCTCGCTGACGGAACGTACGAGCTGGTGCCCGAGTCCGAGAGTGAGCAGCGCGAAGCACAAGTTAATCTAACCGAAGTTGTCGAAGACCCAAACCAAAGTTCGGAAGAGCCCAAGGCTAGCTTAGCTCAGGAAGGCAAGCCCCGGAGCATGAACCCTGTTTTTCCAAATTATGCAACTTATTACTGTATTTTACTTGTGCATTGAGATTATAAGAGTTGAATGAAAACTTAGTTGCATGATCCTAGGTACCCATGCTCTGAACACTAGATGTAAGGTTCGATAGAATGCTGTGCTAATAGGACCCGGTAGAAGTCGAGTGATTTCCTGTCACTCGCGATAATATAGGAGTTGAGTGTTTACTACATGCTGCAATCATAAGGTCAACGGATGGGGCCATGGTGCGATGTTCATGTTGATGATTGAGGCCCCGTATGTTTAGCGAAAATGCTAAGGTCGCAGTGTGTGGTTGTGGTGGTTAAGCGTTTGAACGTACTAACCACATGCTGAGAATATGATAATCGGTAAGCTTATGTACCTGATTGAACCGATGCCGGAACATACTCCCCACCGTCTTGAATTCGTTCACATCTAGCTAATGGTGGGTGCATGTGCCGCCATGGCCCGGCGTCGTACCGTGGTTTGTGGGGACGTGTAGTCGTGGGCGGTGGGCCTGTTCCGTGAAGTGGGGATTGAAAGGAAATTTTGCTTGGGGTGACCATTCGGTGCTCCAGGCGTGTGTGTTAGGTTTCACCTTGCAAGGTTAAGAAATTCGATTCGAATCGTCCATTTCTTGCGGTATTGAGATTGCTTGACCATTTTACCACATAGAGTAAGAAGAGGAACAATGATGATGATTAATCTTGTTGGATGCAAATTAATTCTTTCACCATGTATGATATGAGATAGTTGCTTACAAAGAATAGTTAAGGAAACTAGAACTTGGGGCTAAAATTTGAAAGTAAGGACCTACACGTAGATGCTTTTTGGCGAAACAAACCCTTCAAGCCAAAAGCCTTGCATGTCTAGGAGTCGGCTAAGTATATTCCACTAGTCAGATAAGCCTTGCTGAGTATTAGTATACTCAGCATTGCTTGTGGCTTTGTTTTCAGGTGATACTTTTGAGGACATGATTGCTAGTTTGACTTGGTCGTGTACTCTTCATCCTGGTTGGTCGGTGGAATGGGATGCGTCCCCGGCCAATGGTGATAATTCCGAGTGATGTCTTGTACGGGCTTCATTAAGACATCATGTATCGTCGAGTAGTTTATCATTTGTGCAATGAACTCTGAAGAACCCGTTTACTTTTGAACTCTGAACTACTTTGTTTTTCGAATTCGAACTTGGTCTCTAATAATAAATTTATGTTGAACCCTATGATGTAAATTTGTGGAATGTTGTATTCTCTGGGCTCGCCTTCGTGTGAGTACTTTGTATGTGTTGTTTCGATCGGTAAACCCGTGGTTGTATCGGGAGGTTACCCGACAGACCTATGGATTACTCCGTTTGAAGTGCGAGTTAGCCCTGATTGCCCGCGTGGTGATGGTTAGCGCACTTGAGCCGGATTAATTCAGGTGGTTCGGCCACAGTATGGGTTTTCACATTCGAACCCAGAGAAGGAACGTTTCCGAACCAGAGTGATAAGGTGAGGAAGGAATCCAAAGCCAGATGTGAGTATTATTCGTGTAAAGGGTGGTGGCTCTAAGAATTCTCCCCTTGAGGTAGATGTTGACGGTGCTTAAGTCCTGAAATCAACCGTCAACTCTTGCAACATTCTTATCAAACCAATCACCAAACTTAGTTATAGGACTTTATTCTAACAATTTTCACAACTTTTGATGGGTTGTGATATGCAGGAACCCATACGTGAAAGACAAGGAGAAATATATAAAACATACACAAAGAAGTGCATAAAAGACAACTTTCTTCATCACACTTACAAGGGAGGCCCACATGACAGCCCAACCGACGTAGAAAGGTGACAAGCACCCAAAGGATGAAGCCTAGGCCCACCTACCAGTGCCCCATCCAAAGGCGGTGGCCAGAGGCGGCAGAGGGGGGTCAGCCGCACCAGGGGGTTGGCCGCACCCTCCCTGGAAGAAGTCCAGATGCATTTTCGCGGGAAGATCAACTTGATCCTCCCAAGGTCGGTGGCAATGTTTCCATCCAAAGAGAAGGCGGGAACCGACCTTAGAAGCTATTAAAGGAGCCTCCCTCACCCTCTCAATGTAACACACTTTGGAGAAGAAGATGTAGAGGACCTATTCAACTTGTATCTTTAGAGTAGGGACTGTATGAGGAAGAAGTGAGGAGAAGAGCCGGGCTTATCGGTCTCCCTCCATCCTTGTACCTCGACGGATATGATTCATTTGAGTAAGTATCCGAATTCATCTTCTGGTAAGATCTTGGTTAAGTTATTATTTCGTTATTGTTCATTTGCGGGTTCATCGTCCGTTCTAGTATCGGATGCTCTAGTGAGGGCCCTTGATAAAGACGGGATAACCCTACGCATCGCTAGAGTAGTAGTCGATGGCATAAACATGGTGTTTAGGCCCTAGATTACCTTTGTTTTCTGCGAGCCCCATGGTATTGCAGGGGTAGTCCGCGGAAGGTGACAGATCCGTTGGTCCACCACAACATCTTGTCGTGGTTAGCGAAGTCCCCCGTGTCCGGACTCGGAGTAGAGCTAATACCTGGAGGTCCTTGGCAGCCCAGGGTCAGACCGGTGCCTTAAGTGAACGACCAATATCATATGTATATCTTTCCTTGACTCCTTTACCTTTGGATAACCAAACTACCCATAAGCCATTCTACCTCTTCCTTGGGTAAACTTGCTAGAAGACCTTTGCATATCCGTTCCCTGAGAAATTACGATACCCTGAATATTCTCTGGGTGAAGTGATACAACGGTATGTTCCGTGTGCTTGCGGATATATCTGTGATCGTTAATAAATACCAACAAGCTTTTCTGGCGCTGTTGCCGGGGAACGGTTGTTGTTTCTATCTTCAAACCTAGTTTGCCCGTGTATCTTTTCTTTTATCCTTTATTTTCTTTTTATTTTTTCTTCTTACCATGGAGTAGACTTCTATCCAAAACCTTTCTGCTCCCAAAGGCGAGTTCTTAGAGCCACCCCAGTCATCTAAGCCCATAGCTTCAGTCTTTGAACTCCGTCCTAGCTTCATAGCCATGCTTCGAGAACAACCCTTCTCAGGACTTGTTGATGAAAACCCTTACCACCACCAATGAGAGTTCGAACAGTTGTGCTCATGTGTAACCATTTTAGGCATGGCACAGGAAATACTGCGGTGGAAATTGTTTCCTTTTTCCCTTCGTGAGAGAGCAAAACAATGGTACACCCATAACATAGGCAAGGTAAACAGAGAGTGGGACGAACTACGAGACATATTTTGTCTTGCGTTTTTTCCTATTTCTCACATTGCTTCCCTACGAAAAGAAATCCTTGACTTTCGTCAGGATGAGAAGGAAAGCTTAGGTGCAGCTTGGGCCAGGTTTTCACAGTTAACCCATGCCGGCCCAGACTTATCTATACCCAACCATGTGTTGCCTCAACACTTTTGGTTAGGGCTTAGCAAGGAATTTGCCCTACAGCTTGACGTCTCCGCTGGAGGATCGTTTTCACACAAAACCACGGCCGAAGGAGAAGCTTTGCTAGATCGTATCCTAGAATACACTTCCTTCAATGAGCCCAACCCAACTGAGGAGCCATCTAGATAAACGGAAGTTTCGTTGGTTGCACCTTTACAGCCATCCTATTCTGAGCCTACCACCGTTCCTTCCCCCGAACCAGGAACAATAGAGGAAGAAGAAATTCAACCTCTAGAGTTCCCGTTTAACATCGAGGATGATCTTTTTCAAGATTTCAGAAACACCTCGTTGTACCCACATGAGAAAAGACCTCCAGTCCCAATAGAACCATCTGATCCTCTTGATAAGCCTTCCGTTAAAGAGAGTGTCAAAGGACTAACCACTGTCATGAGCAGCGAATGGGTCCAAGAAGGAGAACTTTCTTCTGAAATCATTCAGATTCGACTTCCCTCTTTGAGTTTTCCTTGCCTTGTCCAAGGAACTATGGTCTCCGCTCTCTATATCCCCATGGTAGAAGCAAACATCATTTCTGCATCATTCGTGTATAGCCACCTAAGAGAGTATCCTTTGCTCTCGACCTCTAGAACCCTCAAAATCAGACCACATTCTATCATAGATGGGATTGGGGTTATCCACGACGTACCAGTTTGGTACAAGAAAAACGAGATCGCTCTAGATTTCCATATCTTTGAAGTACACGACTTCGATGTGTTAATAGGGCATCCCGTTGAAAGCTTGTTCCTAGATGTTTCGGCTCTAGGAACCTTAGACGTAAAACTTGGGGGTAGAACCTACCCTTTACCGATCAACCGGTTGTTGGCGCTAAAATCGGCCGGATAGGAATCGGCCGTTGGGTCTTCAGCGTCGGACACATGACCCGGGAGAATCTGCTTAGCTCCTGTTCGGGTTATCGCCCTGGTGCGGTTCGCGCGGCGTGCCAGTCAATCTGACCTGTTGATTGACAAGGAAATAGAGTATTAAATTCCAGGCGCGTCGATCGGCTGGATTTCCGATCTGTCCTGAGGAGCGCGTCGACGGCAAATTGGCCGATTTGCTGTAGAGATGATCGGCTATGGGTCAGCCGATGATCGTATAGTAATTGTAAAGAGAACTGCTAGAGCAATCTAAACAATTACTATAGAAGCAACACTTGAAACAGATCTAATCGGCTGTATGGCGATGAATCGAAGGAGAACAATGACGAAGCCGATTACTCTGATCTCAAGCTGGATAACTGGTGATAATACTAGAATAACAGGTAAAACTTGCAATTCTAGTAAATATCGATAACTTGTGAATAAATCCAAACGAAACCACAGCGATGCGCCCGTAGTTAAAGCTCGGATATTACTCGATAAGCGGAACCTACCAATTGGCCGGAGATCAGGTTGATGCAGTCCTGCCAATCCGTACGAACTCGTGGAAGAAGAAAATATTGGCGAAGTTGCCGACTTGAAAGTAAAGTACTGGTAAAAAGTAGAACTATTTTGTTGATTGATGTGTTGATATGTTGCAAAGCCCTGATGACTCCTATTTATACTCTAAAACTAGGACTCCTGGTCGATTACGACTTGTTACAACCTTATTTAAAACAGGAAAACTACTATATCTATAAGAACTTTTAAAGGAAACGGACTCCCGCAGAATCTTTCGCCGCCTTTCCCTGATCCAACCAGGATTCTCTTCAATTGCTCCTTGACCGATTTGACGTGCCCTGTTGACCATCTTTTGACCAGGATCTTCTGGAATAATCCCATCCTGTTGGTATAGGCTGCGCCACCAATCGGCCGATTTTCAACTGTTACCTCAATCAGCCGATTCCTTACTGTAGCTTTCAGATCTGCTGCATCGGCCAATCTTCTCCTCCTGACGCCGATTCAACACGTGTCAAAATCTGGCGTCAACACATGCCCCCCAGTTTCGGAGTAAAATATAACTTTTCCTTCGAAACTCTTTTCTTCAATCCTCTTTCTAAGCTTCCTAATTGTGACAGGAATAAACCTCAGAGTCAAATTGCGTTACCTTTTCCTCTGCATCTGATCCTTTCTCTAGAATCGGCTCCATGACATGGAATCCGGTAACAGGATAAACATCATGTTGGCGTGTAGACTCAAACTTTGACCATCTCCCCTGGCAGCTTTACATTTACTGATGCCTTTACTCCGACGGTACACATCTTGCCAACCCTTTGTCTCTTCCTTTCTATAAATACGACTCTTCGTACTATTTCCAAAAAATGCTCATCTTGTTCGTCTTCTTTTCCTTCTGAATCCCGACCCTCGCCGTCTTCGGTCAAACATTAAAATGTCTTCTCGATCCTCCTCTTCCGTTAACCAGGTATCAATTTTCTCTCCATCCCTTCCTGAGATATCTTACTTTGTTCCAACATGTTCGTCTGTTCTTTCTTTCAGCCGAACCATCTTAACCCTGGTTTGGAAAGAACGATCGAAATCGTACATTCAGACAAACCATTGTCGCAAGCTGATATAGATCTGATAAAAGCTCATTCTGAAGAACTCAAAGATCATGCTCCTGCTAATATCCGACCAATCTTGGATTACATGGATCTTGTCTGCTTTGAACAAATGCCAACCTCTGACGAGAGTTCTTCATCTTCATATCGACTTGCTGAAGCCAAAACTGAAGTCGCCATGAAAGATTTGGAAGAGGAGAAGGCCCGCCTGCTGAAAGAACTCTGCAACCAAGCTGAAACTGGAGCCACTGCAGAGGACTTGAAAGATGAAAGGCTCACCCTCATGATAAGACTAGGTCGCGTTGAAAGAGAAATCCAACATAGGCGTAACCAGTAGTACTTTTTATTCTAAGGGCGACTTATACCATGTCGGCCATGTAATCTGTGATTTCCATTCAATAATGAATCCCAATGTTTCCTTCACCAGATGTGTAGCCAGAAAACCGACGAGAAATCGGCCATGTTACCTTGATATATTCTGCTGTAAGTTATGCGTCTACCCAAATGCTTGGATAGTACCTCTTCAGATATCGTCCATTTAAAGCTCTTGGGAATTCCTCTCCTTCTATTGTCTCCGGAATGTATGCATTTCCAGGAGCACATCGGCCGATTCTATACGGCCCTTCCCAAGTGGGTGACCATTTACCGAATTTGGGATCCTTAGATCCTATCGGCAGCACCAGCTTCCATACCAGATCTCCCTGAGAGAACTGTTTAACTTTGACCTTTTTGTCATACCATCTGGCCACCCTTTTCTTGTTCTCTTCTATGCTAATCAGGGCTCTTAACCGCAAATCCGCCGAATCGTCAAGTTCATCTTTCATAAGAAAGGAATAGTCATCGGCCGTTAACTGATCCTGTAGCGATATGCGTCTTGACCCTGTCCTTATCTCCCATGGTAAGACCGCTTCATGACCATAAACCAAATGATAAGGGGATATTTTAGTGGCCCCATGACAAGCCATCCTGTACGCCCATAAAGATTCAGCCAAAGACATATGCCACTTCTTGGTTTGCTCTTCTATCTTCCTCTTGATTAGCTTGATTATCCCCTTGTTAGACGATTCTGCTTGGCCATTGGCTTGAGCATAGTATGGAGAAGAATTTAATAATTTAATTCCCATATCGGCGGCGAACTCTCCGAATTCTCCAGAAGTGAACATTGTCCCTTGATCAGTTGTGATGGTTTGAGGAATACCAAATCGATATATAATATGGCTTCTAACAAACTCAATCATATCGGCCGATGTCACGTTCCTTAAAGGAACTGCCTCCACCCACTTGGTAAAATAGTCTGTAGCCACCAATATGAACTTATGCCCTTTGCTAGATGGAGGATGAATCTGTCCGATGAGATATATTCCCCAACCTCTGAACGACCATGGCTTAATTATTGGATTCATAGCCGATGCGGGTGCGCGCTGCACATTGCCAAACCTCTGACAGTCTTGGCATCCTTTGTAGTACTTGAAACAATCTTCAAGGATGTTCGGCCAGTAATACCCATTGTTCCTGATCATCCATTTCATTTTGTGAGCCGATTGATGAGCTCCACACACGCCTTCATGGATCTCTCCCATCAGAACCTTTGCTTCTTCTGTTCCCAGGCATTTGAGAAGAACTCCATCAATCGTCCGATAAAATAAATCATCCTCAAGCAACACATACTTTGTAGCCTGAAAACGTGTTCGCCGATCTACCTTTTGGGATGGATTTTTCAAGTAATCGGCGACCTCCTTTCGCCAGTCATCGGCCGCGAGTTCTAGCGTCATCGCTCCCAGAATCGGCCGATACCCAGAAGCATGCTGAGCCAGTCTGTTGGCTTCTTCATTATAATTCCTGGGGATATGCTCAATTATTGCAGATTTGAATTCTTTCAAAAGTTGAAGACAATCCTCATAATAAATCCTCAAGATGTCATCCTTGCACTCAGATCGTCCTGTTAACTGATCCACAATGAGCATGGAGTCCCCAAAGATCTCGACTGCATCAGCTCTGACTTCCCTTAATAATTGGATGCCTTTCAGAACAACTCGATATTCCGCCTGGTTATTAGTGTGACAACCCTGGTAATTACATTTCCAAAATCAATGTCATTAGCCTAACTCTATGCTTAAACCAACTAATGAAAGGGTGGAAAGAATTGGAACGAGTTCAGTTGGAATTCAAATTTAATTTGAGCACATTTGGTTACTTTTGAACTTTTAAATTTAACTTTCAAACCATAAGCCAAATGAGTTTTTGCCTGAAACCAAAGTTGTAGAACTTTTTATTTTGAACAACTTTCGTGTTCAAAAGTTTTTGAAATTCAAATCGGAAAGAGGAGAAAACGCCCTGTTTGCACCCAGCCCCCTGAAGTTTTCCAAATTCTCGCATCCAGGCCCTCGCGTCCCCCCCCCCCCCCCTCTCTCTCTCCTCCCCGCCCGACCGCCGCGCACCAGGTGGCCGGCGACGCCTGACCGGCGCGAGGCGCCAGGCCAGTGGCCGCCGCACCACCCCGCCACGGCCGGCTTTGCCCCCCCCCCCCACGCCGCGCGGCCAGTAAACGCCCGCGCGTGCACGCGACGCTGCCGCGTCCAGCCCCGCCGCCCGTCGCGCCCAGTCGCCGCGCTCCGCCGTGCCGCCCCGGCCCCCGCGCCCCGCCAGTCGCCGCGCCCGCCCCCCCCGCCCGAGCCGCTGCAGCTGCTGCTCCACCACTCCGCGCGCCGCGCTATCCCACCGCGCCCACGCCATATCTCCGGCCGCCCAGTCACCGCGCCCGCGCTGCCGCACGTCGCGCCGGCGTTCTGCCGCCGCCCCCGCGCCCAGTGCGCACCGTGCCGTGCCCCCGCCCCGCGCATTGCCCAGGCCCCTCCGCACCCCCTCTGGCCGCTATAAAAGCCGAGCTCCGACCGCCCCGCGCGAGCCATGCACCAGAACCCACTCGCCGTCGCCATTGCCGCCGCCCGCGCTGCCGCCGCCGCCGCCGCCCCTGCTCGCCGTGGACAGCACGACCCTGACCTCCTCCGTCTAAACCGAGCCCCTGAGCAGCTTCCCCACGCGCCACTGAAGCTCGCCGACCGGACCACACCGCCCCAAGCCCGCCGGAGCACCGCCGTCGACGCGTGCCGCGCCGCCGCCGCCTCTGCTCCAACGCCGGCGAGCCCTTCCCGGCCGTCCCCCACCTGAACAACATCCCCACAAGGTAGCCCTCGAACCCCTGAACCTTCCCCGACCCTCACCCCTCGCCGCCGGCGAGCCCCTCGCCGGAATTTCGGCCGGCCGCCGTACCCGAGCCGCCCGAGGACCCAATTGCAAGAATTTAAATCTTTAGAAGGGTCTGCGCGTAAGATTCAATGACCTAGTTGTAAAAGAAAGTTTCAAACCTAGATTCAAATTCAGTGAACTTGTAAAATTCGTATAAAATCCTAGAAAATTCAGCAAAATGCAAACTCAACTGTTCCGGAATCCTCAGAACAAACTCTACCACTTTGTTACAAAAGGTTTCTCAGAATCTCAACATATTTTGCTCTACATTAAATAGAAGCTTTAATGGACTTATTTTGTACCCACTGTTCTAGAACAATGCTGACCCTAAATTTTGGGCAGTGAGTTAGTTGCTTGATGATTAGGACTGTATAAAAAGATCAGGCCCAAATTCCATCTCTATCATGTTTAAGTAGAACGTTTTATCCCTGCAGTTAGCTGGTGAATCACCCAATGAAACTTTTTCTATGCTAATGTATTGGTACCTAGAAGCCAGAGAAAAATTAGGAGACTTTTTATCTCAAAGTAACCTACTTATTTGATTTATGTGCTAATAACATACATTAAATCAAGAAAATAGTATCTTACCTTGGAAAATTCCCAAAGTTTTACTAGGAGTTACACTGTGGTAGAGGTTGCTGTGTAAAAAGTTCCATGGACAAAAACCCTGTGTAGGGTCCTGTAAAAAAGAATCCTTGAATAGCCTAGGTGTAGAATGTCATATTTTCTATGCTCTGAATACTACATGATAAATCCTACAAAAATTACAGTAGCTTCTGCATGCTTAAGTGAAAGCTCTGTAAAAATCTTAGACCCAGTTATAGCACCAATTGTTCTGTACAAAAAGAACAAGGATCTAACAGCAACTAAGTAATATATTTTTTATAATTAATCTGTTACATAAAATTGGCTGAAAATTTTACAGTAAGCGAATCTTTCCTTGATGTGCCTAAATCCGAAAGTTCATGACCAGAAACTATCCATTGTAGTAATTACTCTTAAATCGTATCGAGTACCATTTCCACGACTTAAACTTGTGCACTCATGTAGAATCGACGACACTCACCGACGGAACTTACGAGCTGGTGCCCGCGTCCGAGAGTGAGCAGCGTGAAGCTCAAGCGAATCTAACTGAAGCTCTTGAAGACCCGAGCCCAAGTTCGGAAGAGCCCCAAGCGAACTGCGAAGGCAAGCCCCAGAGCATAACCCATCTCTTTCCGAAATTAGGCAACTCATTACTCTTTGCTTGTGCATTAAGTTTATAGGAGTTGAATGAAAACTTAGTTTAATGATGTTAGGAATCCTTGCTTGAAAACTAGACGTAAGGTTCGATAGAATGCTGTGCTTATAGGACTCCGGTAAAAGTCGAGTGATTTCCTGTCACTCGCGAGAAAATAGGAGTTGAATGACTACTACACGCTGCAATCATAAGGACACGGACGGGCTATGGAACGATGGTTACAATTGAGGCCCGTCTGTCTAGTGAAAAATGCTAAGGCCGCAGGGTGTGGTAGTGATGGTTAAGTCTTTGAACGTACTAAACACATGCCGAGATTATGGGAATCGGTAAGCTTAAGTACCTGATTGGCCCGGCAAGGGGACGGCATCCTACCCTTTGAACTTCGGTCCCATGTGCATATGGCGAGTGCAGAGAGTGGTCACGACCCGGCGCCGAACCGTGGCGTGGGGCTCCTGTACTCTCGGAGGGTAGCCCCGATCCACGACCCGGAAAGAAAGGGGAAAAGTTGCACGTGTGACTCTAGGGAGTAACCACGTGACGTGTGTTTGGGTTTCCCTTGCAAGGTTAAGAAATTCGATTCGAATCGTCTGTTTCTCACAGCTATTGAGACTGCTTAACCATTTTTACCCACAGAGTAAGAAGAGGAACAGTGATGACGAATGAACTGGTTGGATGAAACATTTAATGCTTCACCATGTATGCTTTTAGATAGCTGCTTATCTAGAATGGTTAACGAAACTAGAATCTTGAGCTAAAAGTTGAAAGTAAGGACCCACTTGTAGACGCTTTTTCGGCAAAACAAACCCCTGAGCCAAAAAGCCTTGCATGTCTAGAGTCGGTGGAGTAGATTCCACTATACGGGTAAGTCTTGCTGAGTATTAGTATACTCAGCCTTGCTGGTGGCTCGTTTTCAGGTGAGACCTTCGACGACATGATTGCTAGCTTGACTTGGCCCTGCACTCTTCCCCCTGGTTGGTCGGTGGAATGGGATGCGCCCCCGTCTAATGGAGAAAATGCCGAGTGATGTCTCGTACGGGCTTCATCGAGACATTCTGTATCGTCGAGTAGTTTCCGTCGTTTATTTCCGCTGCAACTTAAACACTGAAAAACTTATTTATGATCATTGGAGTACTTGGTTTCTAAATTTAAAACTTGGTCTGTAATATTCACTTATGCTAATGTTGTAATATTTGCTGGAATGTGGTATTCTCTGGGCTCATCGTCGCATGAGCGTTTGTATGTATGGCGCTCGATCCGTTCACCGTGGTTGTATCGGGAGGTTATACCCGACAGACCAGTGGATTACTCCGTTTGAAGTGTAAGGTTAACCGAGAATGCCTTAATGGTGATGGTTAATACACTTGAGCCAGATTAATTCAGGTGGTTCTGCCACAGCTGGTATCAGAGCCGTAGATGGTGCCACAGCTGGCAACAGCTGGCGCCAGAGCCAAAAATACATACGCCAGAGAATGCGACAAGCCTTAAAAACTCGATTTACTAAAACTTGACTAGAAAGATGTGTTGCGAAGTACGTTGGTACGTTAAGGATGGTGCCTAGTTCGTAAAGCCCTAAGGGATTATGGGAAAGTTTACTAGGTGGCTATCTAACTTCTATGTATATTATCAACTGACTTCCAGCACATTACTTTCTGTCAAAACTTACTTTCATGCACAACCGACCTTAATTTCTATAACGACGCACTCATCGCTAAGGTAAGAAGGTAAGGATCCTCAGCCAACTGAGAGAGCTTGGCCTTCCTGTCGGTGATGCGAACCGAACGCTGCCCTCAAGCAGTGGCTTTCTTGAGGTGCTGCCAATATGCCAACTGTTAGTTGAACATATTGGGAGTAGAAGGTTTGGCGCAGGGTATGGCGATCGCTGTTCATACCCCCGTCTCATGACGGTACCCCCGTGAATACGCTATCTCGATAGCGTATGTTAACGTCGTCTGTACGGCGGGAATTGTACAGATATCGTTTCTATAAGTAAACGGTAATGAATACGGACGCTTTCATGAGTGCTGGCATGAAAGGTTCATGAAATATATATGCTTGTCGATCTTCTGCAGGTACACTAACCGCGATTACGATAAGTTAAGGAACGATTAGAAAGACTCAACTAGCTAGTATAGGAGAGCCGTATTGTGTATGCCACCGAAACTATCTTCGTAAGACCAAAGCTATTTGGCATCATGACCACATATATCTGAAATCGAAATGCGTTGTATGAGAGTGGTAAGGTTCTTGCGTATCTAAAGCATGGTTTGCATAAGGACTATCTAGCGAGACTGTCCAAAATCTGCTGTTACCAAAAAGAGCGATTTATTGGCCAAAGAAAATGACCTTTCCTGATAAAGTTCATGTTGAATAAATTGTTCCAAATTTTGTGTTCTATCTTCTGTTCAAAAACGAAAAATTCTGAACCTATGGATAGTGAGAAATAACAGAAACCTTGGAATGTCAGAATTCTGTCCAGAATAAGCCCTTCTGCCTCTTAAATTTTTAGGCCCCCTTCCTGCGGTTTTCTGCAAAAGAGCACAACACGAAACTTGTTCCAAAGTTGTTCACAAATACCTTAGGAGTGACCTGGTGAAATTTGAGAATTTTTGGATTAGAACTGTGGAAGTTATGGTTATTTTTGCACCCTATGCAGAATCTGTCCTTGTGCTGTTCACAGTTTTTCGCTATCTCACTCCATTTGATCTTTTGTTCAGATGGCCGAGCCTGTTGCTATGATGGTGGATGAGGATGGACGCGTACACTCGCAGTGTCTCCACTGGGAGGGCTTTCCCTCTATTTTGTGGGATATTCTGCGTACCGCGGGCTATCTAGTTCCCCCACGTTACGCCGGACTGGAGTTTGCAGATAATGGAGTTACCCAGTGCCGTGTCAACGTGACTGTCTTCCCGCACCCGCTACACCCGGAGTGGCACGCCTTGGAGCTTGAGGCTGTTGGTCGCCGTTTGGCCGATACTTGGGAGCTTGCAGCCATGAGGGCGCTCACCACTTTTTGTGCGCAGCGTCCCGAGGTTGTCACACTCGCTCCCATTGGTTTGTTTCCTGCTGCCCAGGACAACGACCCCTTTTGGCTCAACAGGGTGCAGCACGCACAGTACTTGGTAGACTTTCATGCCCAGGAAACTATTCATACCTCCGTGCGGTGCATGAGTGCACTCTACCGGCTTCAGACTCTTCAGAGTCAGGCACTTGAGCAGCTCACTGATCTTGCTCAGGCCTACCACATGATGGCAGATACCAGGGATGAGCAGATTAAGGAGCTCAGTCAGGATCTTGAGGACAGAGATGCTCAGATTGGCCAACTTGAGGGCCAAATTCAGGAGTAGGACACTCTCATGGGTGAGAGAGATGCCACGATAGCACAGTTGGAGGAGCAGCTCCATGATCTGAGCCTTGAGTTGGAGGATGCTAATGAGCACATTCAGTGGCACCATGATCAGAATGACCATCCCCATGAGGAGGACATGGAGGAAGATGAGGAGGAGCCACAGGAGATTGATGGTGTCTCCGGTATGGATTTCGAGGGTGAGGTACCACAGGCACCTCCGATGGGAGCTCACTCTCCTGCTCACAGCGAGTCGTCCGTAAACGACTTGGATGATTTCTAGATGACGACCTAGGAGGACTTTTGCACATACTCCTCGATAGGGTAGCCTAACTTTTGGCAAGTGTTGTAATAGGCTAACTAGGAGTTGAGTAACTCTTTTGTGTTGGGTACACCTGAACCATGTGGATACCCTCAGCATGTAAGGAACGGCGATAAACTTGGGTGTTTTCGTTGTAATTTGGTAAATGATGAAATCCACAATCGCTGAGACTTGTCGGAATTTTTACCCATGTCTCCTTGCATTTCTTAGCTGGGTGTTGAATACCAGACTTGTGCTAAATTTTGTGATCTGGTTTCTCACAAAAATTCAGCATCATTGGACCTCGCTAGTTTAAGATATAGGCGAAACCGTACCGATCAATCTGCTGAAAAACAGCTAAGACAGTAAGGCAAAGGACGAGCTTTTCGACCACCTTAGCTATGGTTCTAGCACCGAAGTTAAATACCAAAGTGGTGCATTCCTAAATCCTCTGACTACTGCGAAAGTTTGAGATGTTTTGGATGGACTCACATTAGGCTATGATTTTTCTCGTAGCAAACAAAGATTCTGTCCATACTTCTAGCTGTGATTTCGGAAGTCTTTGACTACACCAATCATTTATGAATCAAGGAAGTAATATGGATCGCGTTGCTAATGGTAACCTTTCACGTTTCAGATGGTTGGATCAACACGTGGCAACCCCGAGGGTTTTGGTGCCGGTGGCAGCCGCTCGCGACAATCGCCACCACCCCCGCCCAGTTTGGTGGAAGTGATGGCCGCTCAAACCGAACTGCTGCGTCAGATTGTGCAAGGACAACACCAGCAGAGGGGTGGGCACAATGCTCACCAACCCCAAGCTGCAGGATACACGGATTTCCTAGGGACCCAGCCGCCCTTGTTCCATAAGACCGAGGAACCCCTGGATGCAGATGCATGGATTCGCACCATCGAATCCAAGTTCACCTTACTTGTGGCCCCATGCTCAGAGGCCAACAAGGCTCGTTTTGCCGCGCAACAGCTTCGCGGTACCGCTCGTCTGTGGTGGGACCACTATTCTGCGATGCTCCCGGCTGATCATGTAGTCGACTGGGATGAATTCAAGACCGCGTTCCGGGCACATCATATTCCCGAGGGCCTCATGGAGAGGAAGTTGAATAAGTTTCTGGCACTCACCCAGGGCACCCGCACCGTGCTGCAGTACGCCCAAGCATTCAACAACCTATGCCAGTATGCGGGCTATCACGCTGATACGGATGCCAAGAAGCGTGATCATTTCCGCCGAGGTCTGAACACCAAGTTCAAGGAACGTCTGAACCTAGCCAAGGCTGACACCTACAACGAATTGGTCAATATGGCCATTACCTAGGAAGACTGTATCATGGCGCACCGGGCAGAGAAGAAGAGAAAGGCACCCGCAGGACCATCAAGTGTCCAACCACCAAGGTATCGCATCGTGCAAAATACCGCACCCACAGCTCCACCAAGGGCCCCGCAGCCAGGAAGATGGATTGCCAGACCCCCACAGCAGGCAGGCATGGTACGACCCCCGATGCCTCCACAGAATGGTCCGAGGCCCATTCTTCAGCAGTCTCTTCGACCTAGCCCCGCGAATCGCTGTTTCAAATGCGGGAGTTCTAACCACTTCGCACGAGAATGCCCTCAGTCGGGACAGCCCAACCAAGGTCAAGGATCAAACCCGAACACCAAGAACAGGGGCAAGAGACAGACCCTGCAAGTCAAGCAAGGACGGATTAACTTCACCACGCTTGCAGAACTTCCTGAAGAAGCCCCAGTGATGTCGGGTACATTCTCTATCCATAACAAGCCTGCAGTTATATTATTTGATTCTGGTGCATCGCATAGTTTCATAAGTGCAAAATTCGGTGCAAAAGTAGGCTTGGATGTTTGCCACACAAAAGGGTCATACATGATATCAACACCGGGTGGTAAAATTGCTTCAAACCAAATGGTCAGACAAGTACCAGTCAAATTGGGTAGTAAAACCATCGACACAGACCTTGTCCTTTTACCTCTTGACGGCATGGACATTATTTTGGGAATGAACTGGATGACTATGCATGGAGTAACGCTGGACCTTTCTTCCCGAGCCGTTGAGATAAATTCACCTAGTCACGGAGCCACTACCCTTTACCTACCGTTACAGGAGTGCACAAATTCTTGTGCTTTCGTGATGGAAGGGATCAACCTAGAGAATATTCCAGTGGTATGCGAGTATGCCGATGTCTTTCCGGACGACTTACCCGGAATGCCACCAGATAGGGACATTGAGTTCGTTATTGAACTACAGCCAGGCACTGCACCTATATCCAAAAGACCATATAGGATGCCCCCTAAAGAATTGGCCGAGCTGAAAATTCAACTCCAAGAACTACTGGACAAAGGTTTCATTCGCCCTAGCGCATCACCTTGGGGATGTCCAGCCCTATTCGTAAAGAAAAAGGATGACAGTTTAAGACTATGTGTGGATTACCGACCTCTCAATGCGGTAACAGTTAAAAATAAATACCCCCTTCCTCGCATCTCTTCGATCAATTAGCTGGAGCCAGAGTCTTCTCAAAGATTGATCTTCGTTCGGGATATCATCAGATCAAGATTCGCCCGTGCGATATTCCTAAGACTGCCTTCTCCACACGATATGGACTATATGAATTCTTAGTCATGTCCTTTGGACTCACCAATGCCCCTGCCTACTTCATGTATCTCATGAATTCGGTATTCATGCCCGAACTTGACAAATTCGTCGTAGTGTTCATCGATGACATCCTTATCTATTCCAAGGATGAAGAAGAGCATGCCAAGCACCTTCACATTGTTCTTCAGCGACTCAGAGACCATCAGCTCTACGCTAAGTTTTCTAAGTGTGAGTTTTGGTTGGATACTGTAAAGTTCTTAGGTCACATGATCTCCAGTGAAGGCATAGCTGTTGACCCCAGCAAGGTACAAGAGGTGATGGATTGGAAACCCCCTACCTCTGTTCATCAGATTCGCAGTTTTCTCGGCTTAGCCGGTTACTACCGTCGCTTCATCCCGGATTTCTCTCGAATTGCTAAGCCCATGACGGAACTATTGAAGAAGGAAGTAAAGTTTGTATGGAATGAGAAGTGTGAAGAAGCCTTCCACACTCTCAGAGAGCATCTGACAACTGCACCTGTGTTAGCTCAACCCGATAATACCAAGTCATTCGATGTGTATTGTGACGCATCGGGTACTGGTCTAGGATGTGTGCTTATGCAAGAGAATCGAGTGATTGCCTATGCCTCACGAGCCCTTCGGCCCCACGAACAGAATTATCCCACTCATGATCTTGAGCTTGCAGCCGTCATTCACGCTCTGAAGATATGGAGGCACTATCTCATGGGTACACAGTGCAATATCTACACGGATCATAAGAGTCTCAAGTATATCTTCACACAAGCCGATCTGAATATGAGACAACGGAGATGGCTAGAACTAATCAAGGATTATGACCTTGAAGTGCACTATCACCCCGGCAAGGCTAACGTAGTCGCTGATGCACTAAGCCGCAAGTCCCATTGCCATTGCTTATCCATGGAGTTCTACCATGAGACATTATGTGCAGACATGAGGAAGCTTAACTTGGAAATGGTTTCCCAAGGCACTCTAAATCACATCTCAGTTGAGCCCACTCTTCACGACCAAATCGTCATGGCACAACTACATGATGAAGGAATTAAGATCATCAAACAAAAACTCTCCCTAGGTGAGGAGAAGTACAAATGTTTCTGCGAGGACCATAAGGGAGTTCTATGGTTCGAAAGTCGTATAGTCGTTCCGAAGAATCATGAGCTCTGCAAGCAGATTGTTGATGAGGCACACCTTTCCAAATTCTCTATCCACCCCGGCAGTAGCAAAATGTATCAAGACCTAAGGCAAAACTTCTGGTGGACTAGGATGAAAAGAGAAATTGCTGCGTATGTCTCGGGATGTGACACGTGCCAGAGAGTAAAAGCTAGCCACTTGAAGGTAGCAGGTACACTACAACCGTTACCTATACCATCCTGGAAATGGGAAGACATAAGTATGGAATTCATCGTTGGACTGCCAAACACTTCCCAGAAACATGATTCCATATGGGTTATCGTGGATAGACTCACAAAGACGGCACATTTTCTTCCGGTACACACCACCTATTCTACCAAGAAATATGCCGAGATTTACCTCGATCGTATTGTTTGCCTGCATGGAATACCTAAGACAATTATTTCCGATCGTGGTCCTCAGTTTGTAGCACGCTTTTGGGAACAACTGCAAACGTCTCTTGGCACTAAGCTGATTCGCAGCTCAGCATACCATCCTTAGACCGATGGACAAACGGAAAGAGTAAACCAAATTCTTGAAGACATGCTAAGGGCTTGTGTCATTCATTATGACAAGAATTGGGACAAATGCCTACCCCTGGCAGAGTTCTCGTACAACAACAGCTATCAAACGAGTTTGAAAATGGCACCATTTGAGGCCCTGTACGGACGAAGGTGTCGAACTCCTTTGAACTGGTCACAAACCGGAGAACATAAAATAATTGGACCCGACCTGGTAATTGAGGCAGAGGAGAAAGTAAAAGTAATACAAGCAAATCTTAGAGCCGCCCAAGCTCGACAAAAGAGCTATTCGGACAAAAGGAGAAAGCCCCTAAAATTCGAAGTTGGCGATCATGTCTATCTTCGAGTATCACCCACCAAGGGAGTGCGAAGATTTGGAATCAAAGGCAAACTAGCTCCCCGTTATGTTGGCCCTTACGAAATCATTGAGAGCTGCGGACCCGTAGCCTACAAATTACGACTGCCCCCTCAGCTCACGGCCACCCATGATGTTTTCCACGTATCTCAACTCAAGAAGTGTATTCGAGTCCCTACTGAGATTGTGGAACAACAAGAAATATCGTTGGAACCCGACCTCTCATATGTCGAATACCCAGTTAAGATTTTGGATCAAAAAGAAAGAGAGACCAGGAGGAATGTAATTAGAATGTATAAAGTACAATGGAATCACCACACGGAAGAAGAAGCCACCTGGGAAACTGAGAGCTACCTGAACCAACATTTCCCTGGGTTTCTTATCTCAACCACTGGTATGTGCAACCACGCCCACACTAAGAATTACCGAATCTCGGGGCGAGATTCTTGTTAAGGGGGGAAGGCTGTGACAACCCTGGTAATTACATTTCCAAAATCAATGTCATTAGCCTAACTCTATGCTTAAACCAACTAATGAAAGGGTGGAAAGAATTGGAACGAGTTCAGTTGGAATTCAAATTTAATTTGAGCACATTTGGTTACTTTTGAACTTTTAAATTTAACTTTCAAACCATAAGCCAAATGAGTTTTTGCCTGAAACCAAAGTTGTAGAACTTTTTATTTTGAACAACTTTCGTGTTCAAAAGTTTTTGAAATTCAAATCGGAAAGAGGAGAAAACGCCCTGTTTGCACCCAGCCCCCTGAAGTTTTCCAAATTCTCGCATCCAGGCCCTCGCGTCCCCCCCCCCCCCCCCCCCTCTCTCTCCTCCCCGCCCGACCGCCGCGCGCCAGGTGGCCGGCGACGCCTGACCGGCGCGAGGCGCCAGGCCAGTGGCCGCCGCACCACCCCGCCACGGCCGGCTTTGCCCCCCCCCCCCCCACGCCGCGCGGCCAGTAAACGCCCGCGCGTGCACGCGACGCTGCCGAGTCCAGCCCCGCCGCCCGTCGCGCCCAGTCGCCGCGCTCCGCCGTGCCGCCCCGGCCCCCGCGCCCCGCCAGTCGCCGCGCCCGCCCCCCCCGCCCGAGCCGCTGCAGCTGCTGCTCCACCACTCCGCGCGCCGCGCTATCCCACCGCGCCCACGCCATATCTCCGACCGCCCAGTCACCGCGCCCGCGCTGCCGCACGTCGCGCCGGCGTACTGCCGCCGCCCGCCGCGCCCAGTGCGCACCGTGCCGTGCCCCCGCCCCGCGCATTGCCCAGGCCCCTCCGCACCCCCTCCGGCCGCTATAAAAGCCGAGCTCCGACCGCCCCGCGCGAGCCACGCACCAGAACGCACTCGCCGTCGCCATTGCCGCCGCCCGCGCTGCCGCCGCCGCCGCCGCCCCTGCTCGCCGTGGACAGCACGACCCCGACCTCCTCCGTCCAAACCGAGCCCCTGAGCAGCTTCCCCACGGGCCACTGAAGCTCGCCGACCGGACCACACCGCCCCAAGCCCGCCGGAGCACCGCCGTCGACGCGTGCCGCGCCGCCGCCGCCTCTGCTCCAACGCTGGCGAGCCCTTCCGGGCCGTCCCCCACCTGAACAACACCCCCACAAGGTAGCCCTCGCACCCCTGAACCTTCCCCGACCCTCATCCCTCGCCGCCGGCGAGCCCCTCGCCGGAATTTCGGCCGGCCGCCGTACCCGAGCCGCCCGAGGACCCAATTGCAAGAATTTAAATCTTTAGAAGGGTCTGCGCGTAAGATTCAAGGACCTAGTTGTAAAAGAAAGTTTCAAACCTAGATTCAAATTTAGTGAACTTGTAAAATTCGTATAAAATCGTAGAAAATTCAGCAAAATGCAAACTCAACTGTTATGGAATCCTCAGAACAAACTCTACCACTTTTGTTACAAAAGGTTTCTCAGAATCTCAACATGTTTTGCTCTACATTAAATAGAAGCTTTAATGGACTTATTTTGTACCCACTGTTCTAGAACAATGCTGACCCTAAATTTTGGGCAGTGACTTAGTTGCTTGATGATTAGGACTGTGTAAAAAGATCAGGCCCAAATTCCATTTCTAGCTTTACTGTTTGTTAAACTTAGTTTTATATCATGTTTAAGTAGAATGTTTTATCCCTGCAGTTAGCTGGTGAATCACCCAATGAAACTTTTTCTATGCTAATATATTGGTACCTAGAAGCCAGAGAAAAATTAGGAGACTTTTTATCTCACAGTAACCTACTTATTTGATTTATGTGCTAATAACATATATTAAATCAAGAAAATAGTATCTTAGCTTGGAAAATTCCCAAAGTTTTACTAGGAGTTACACTATGGTAGAGGTTGCTGTGTAAAAAGTTCCATGGACAAAAACCCTGTGTAGGGTCCTGTAAAAAAGAATCCTTGAATAGCCTAGGTGTAGAATGTCATATTTTCTATGCTCTGAATACTGCATGATAAATCCTACAAAAATTACAATAGCTTCTGCATGCTTAAGTGAAAGCTCTGTAAAAATTTTAGACCCAGTTGTAGCACCAATTGTTCTGTATTAAAAGAACAAGGATCTAACAGCAACTAAGTAATATATTTTTCATAATTAATCTGTTACATAAAATTGGCTGAAAATTTTACAGTAAGCGCATCTTTCCTTGATGTGCCTAAATACGAAAGTTCATGACCAGAAACTATCCATTGTAGTAATTACTCTTAAATCGTATCGAGTACCATTTCCACGACTTAAACTTGTGCACTCATGTAGAATCGACGACTCTCGCCGACGGAACTTACGAGCTGGTGCCCGCGTCCGAGAGTGAGCAGCATGAAGCTCAAGAAAATCTAACTGAAGCTCTTGAAGACCCGAGCCCAAGTTCGGAAGAGCCCCAAGCGAACTGCGAAGGCAAGCCCCGGAGCATAACCCATCTCTTTCCGAAATTAGGCAACTCATTACTCTTTGCTTGTGCATTAAGTTTATAGGAGTTGAATGAAAACTTAGTTGCATGATGTTAGGAATCCTTGCTTGAAAACTAGACGTAAGGTTCGATAGAATGCTGTGCTTATAGGACTCCGGTAAAAGTCGAGTGATTTCCTGTCACTCGCGAGAAAATAGGAGTTGAATGACTACTACACGCTGCAATCATAAGGACACGGATGGGCTATGGAACGATGGTTACAATTGAGGCCTGTCTGTCTAGTGAAAAATGCTAAGGCCGCAGGGTGTGGTAGTGATGGTTAAGTCTTTGAACGTACTAAACACATGCCGAGATTATGGGAATCGGTAAGCTTAAGTACCTGATTGGCCCGGCAAGGGGACGGCATCCTACCCTTTGAACTTCGGTCCCATGTGCATATGGCGAGTGCAGAGAGTGGTCACGACCCGGCGCCGAACCGTGGCGTGGGGCTTCTGTACTCTCAGAGGGTAGCCCCGATCCACGACCCGGAAAGAAAGGGGAAAAGTTGCACGTGTGACTCTAGGGAGTAACCACGTGACGTGTGTTTGGGTTTCCCTTGCAAGGTTAAGAAATTCGATTCGAATCATCCGTTTCTCACAGCTATTGAGACTGCTTAACCATTTTTACCCACAGAGTAAGAAGAGGAACAATGATGACGAATGAACTGGTTGGATGAAAAATTTAATGCTTCACCATGTATGCTTTTAGATAGCTGCTTATCTAGAATGGTTAACGAAACTAGAATATTGAGCTAAAAGTTGAAAGTAAGGACCCACTTGTAGACGCTTTTTCGGCAAAACAAACCCCTGAGCCAAAAAGCCTTGCATGTCTAGAGTCGGTGGAGTAGATTCCACTATACGGGTAAGTCTTGCTGAGTATTAGTATACTCAGCCTTGCTGGTGGCTCGTTTTCAGGTGAGACCTTCGACGACATGATTGCTAGCTTGACTTGGCCCTGCACTCTTCCCCCTGGTTGGTCGGTGGAATGGGATGCGCCCCCGTCCAATGGAGAAAATGCCGAGTGATGTCTCGTACGGGCTTCATCGAGACATTCTGTATCGTCGAGTAGTTTCCGTCGTTTATTTCCGCTGCAACTTAAACTCTGAAAAACTTATTTATGATCATTGGAGTACTTGGTTTCTAAATTTAAAACTTGGTCTGTAATATTCACTTATGCTAATGTTGTAATATTTGCTGGAATGTGGTATTCTCTGGGCTCATCGTCGCATGAGCGTTTGTATGTATGGCGCTCGATCCGTTCACCGTGGTTGTATCGGGAGGTTATACCCGACAGACCAGTGGATTACTCCGTTTGAAGTGTAAGGTTAACCGAGAATGCCTTAATGGTGATGGTTAATACACTTGAGCCGGATTAATTCAGGTGGTTCTGCCACAATTAGTTGCAGAGGCTTCTATCGGCAGAGAGAAATCATAAGTTGCCCCCCGAGGCGATACAAGAACAATGCCGATTCCTGATCCGGCCCCACACGAAGAACCATCAAAATATAGAGTCCATGGAACTGGTTCAACGGTGGCAATTTCTGGTCCACAATGTTGAACTACGAAATCAGCCATCACTTGACCTTTGATGGCTTTGGCCGATTCGTACCTTAGATCGAATTCTGATAAAGCCAGGATCCATTTTCCAATCCGCCCCTTCAAAATCGGCAATGATAGCATATACTTCACCACATCATCCTTGCACACGACTATGCATTCTGCCGATAGCAAATAGTGCCTGAGCTTAGTGCATGAAAAGTACAAGCACAAGCATAATCGCTCCACCGAAGAATATCTTGTTTCGGTGTCTAAAAGTCTTCTGCTGACGTAGTATACCACTCGTTCTTTCCCTTCAAACTCCTGTACCAACACCGATCCAATAGCCTGTTCGTCAGCCGATAAATATAATTTGAACGGCTTACCAGGCTGTGGCGGGGCTAACACCGGAGGTGAAACCAGATACTGCTTGATATTCTCCAGTGCCTTGCGCTGTTCTTCTCCCCATGTGAATTCCTGGTCGGGCTTTAATTTCAACAGAGGGGTAAAAGCCTGAACACGTCCTGATAGATTGGATATGAATCTTCTGATGAAATTAACCTTGCCGATGAGGGACTGCAGTTCAGTTTTATTTTGTGGGGCCACCACTTTGTTAATGGCATCTATGGTCTTGCGGCTAACTTCTATCCCACGCTCATGGACCATAAATCCCAAGAATTGTCCGGCCGATACACCAAACGCACATTTGTTTGGGTTCATCTTCAGCCCATGTTTCCTGGTGCACTCCAGCACTTCCTGTAATCGGCCAGATGATCTTGATGACCTTTTGACTTGACCACGACGTCATCTATATAAATTTCCACCGATGAACCAATGAGCTTGTGGAATATGTAGTTCATGGCCCGTTGATATGTAGCGCCGGCATTCTTCAAGCCGAAAGTCATAACCACCCATTCGAATAAATCGAGATGGCCTGGGCACCTAAAAGCTGTTTTCGAAATATCTTCCTCGGCCATTAATATCTGATTGTACCCGGCATTCCCATCCATGAAGCTTATGACTTTGTGACCTGCAGCAGCATCCACCAAGATATCGGCCGTTGGCATCGGATAACCATCCATCGGCGTAGCCTGATTTAAGTTCCTGAAATCGATGCACACACGCAATTTTCCATTCTTTTTGTATACCGGCACAATGTTAGAAATCCATTCGGCGTAACGGCACTGCCGAATAAATCCTGCCTCAATCAACTTCGTAATCTCGGCCTTTATGTCAAGTAGAATTTTGGGGTTACACCGCCTTGCAGGTTGTTGATACGGCCGATATCCTGATTTTATAGGTAACCGGTGCTCAACAATAGACCGGTCTAGCCCTGGCATCTCGTGGTATTCCCAAGCAAAGCAATCCCTGAATTCTTTCAATAATCTTATCAATTTACCTTTGTACTCAGAATCCAAATTGGCACTAATGTACGTCGGCCTTGATTTGCTGCTATCTCCCAAATCTACCATCTCTAATAAATCGGCCGACGTGAACCCATGCCCCAGCTTCCCATCTTCTCGGACGAGCTGATCCATTTATTCTGAATCTTCAGAGCCGACTGCTTGGATCGGCTGTAGACCAAAATCGGACACTTTTAGGAAGTCAGTGTCCCAAGTCCTGCCAGATATACACTTGACGTGCTCGCAGCTCCACTGTTGTGTGTCGGCCGCTGCAACGCTGTAGACGGAATCGGCAGCGACTATCTCTGTACTGTCGCCGACCCATTGCACAAGGCACTGATGCATTGTAGAAGGGACACAGCAGTTTGCGTGTATCCAGTCGCGACCAAGCAGCATATTATAGGACCCCTTGCCATTAATTACGAAGAAAGTAGTAGGAAGGGTCTTACTGCCGATGGTGAGGTCGATGCAGAATGCTCCGCGGGCGGGTGACACGTTGCCTTCGAAATCCTTCAGCATCATGTCCGTCTTGGTGAGGTCGTCATCGCCCTTGCCCAGCTTGCGGAACATGGCATACGGCATGATGTTAACTGCCGCGCCTCCATCTACCAATAATCTGGTGACGGGTCTCCCGTTGACATAGCCCTTGAGAAACAACGCTTTGAGATGCTGCCGTTTTTCTTCTTCTGGTTTCTCAAACGTAGCCGTCATCGGCTCTAATACCAGTTGTGCCATTTGCTCTTCCTCTATTTTTGTCACTTTGTCCCGATCGCTTGGCGCCATGAATTCCATCGGTACTATGAAAACCATATCAATCTCGGCTGCCGATTCTTGGTTATCCGTTTCTTGATCGCTTTTCTTTGGGCGCCAAACTCAAGATTTAACATTCCTTCTTTCTAGCACGTGTCTTTGTTCTTCTTCTTGATGCTCCCGCTGGCGTAGGCGTTGGATCCTTCGCTTTTGGGATCTGGATAGGCCATCGGGACACCACCTGGGATTCGCTGGTTTGGCCGATGATCTGGCGTGTTCCCAATCTGGTTCCCTTCCTAGGGGATCTTCGTCTGATACCCTATCATCGGCCATCTCTTCCAGCCGATCGTGTGCGCTGATCCTGCCCCCCAGTCCATCTCGCTGGCTGATCTTGCTTTTTGACCTGTTGCACTGGTCAACTCTGCCCCCCAGCCGATCATGCACCGAAACGCGCCGTTCTTCATGCCGATTTCTGTTGACCGGCTCTGATCCTCTGTCCCTAGAGTGTGGCCTCGGGCGATCGTTGCGGTTTGATCCGTTGCACTCCGGACAGGTATCGGCAGATGGCAATCTGATATCGTTCTCCCAGCAGTGGATGAAGAACGGACATTGCCAGTGATCTTCATGCCGACGTATCATCTCTTGCTGGTATCGTGCTTGTTCTTGCTGCTGCCGATATTTACTTAGTAAGAATCGGGAGGTGACAGGCCTGCGTGGTCGTTCTGGCCCTCGCTTGTTCCTTCTGATTTCCTCCGTTGTGATCTGCCTTCTGGGGTCGACAGCGCCACCTCTTCTCGCCGATTCTGACGTCAGCACCTTGGTTTGACTTGAGTCTCCTTCGGCATTAACCGTGTTGGCCGGGAAGGGATGCTGATCTATCTTCATCGGCTTTGCCGATTGGCTTGGAGTTTCAAACTTGAGCCGCCCCTGTTCAATGGCCGATTGTATCTGCTGGCGGAAGACTTTACATTCATTGGTGTCATGAGAAGTAGCGTTGTGCCACTTGCAGTATTTCATCTTCTTAAGTTGATCGGCCGTAGGGATGGTGTGATGTTGCGACAGCTTAATCTGTCCCTCCTGAAGCAGTAGATCAAAAATTTTATCGGCCTTTGACGTGTCAAAGCCGAATGTCTCTGGCTCCTTCTTGCCAAAGGGGCAGGATATTGGTTTTTTCCCTATTACCCAATCCGCCAGGCGGATTTCTTCCTCCGCGTCGAATTCAGATCCCTCCAAGTATGCCACCTTCTTCTGGAAGCTCCTCCGCTGTTCAAACGGTTGGACCTCCTGCCCTCACAATCGGTGGACGATTTGACTCAGGCTTTCAACTCTTGGGCAGCATATCTCTTTCTGATTTGCGGCAAGAGGCCTTGGAAAGCGATATCAGCCAACTGCGCATCGGTTAGAGCCAGACTGTAGCATTTGTTCTTGATTTCTCTGAACCTCTGTATGTACCCCGTGACTGGTTCATCGCTCCTCTGCCTGAGGCTGGTCAAATCTGATATCCTCATCTCATGTACTCCTGCATAGAAGTATTTGTGGAATTGTTTCTCCAGATCGGCCCACGTGACGATAGAATTTGGCGGTAAAGTGGTGAACCACTGGAAGGCCGATCCGGATAGAGATGATGAAAATAACCGCACCCTCAGAGCATCTTGCGTAGCAGCTTCTCCGCACTGGATGATGGATCTGTTAATGTGCTCCACCGTGGAAGTGTCGTCCGTCCCTGAGAACTTGGTGAAATCAGGAACTTTGTAGCGGTGTGGGAACGGCAACGAGTCATACCGATGGATACGGCGTCTTGTAAGTATAAGTTTGAACTTTCGGCTTCAGCCCAAACTGATCTTGGATTACTTCTGCTATCTTTGCCGTCCAGTCCGCCTGCTGCTGATGAACAGTTGTTCGAGGCGCGGGCATATGCTGAAGGGCTGGTATGGCCGGGTGATGAATCGGCGAACTTTGCTGAGTGGCCGATGGTTGATGGCGAAACGAGTCCGCACCCCCTTCGTACGTCACTGCTGGCGCCGTGCCTCTGAGTACTTCCACAGTGCTTGCCCCCCTGCCAATTTCTGGTAAAATCGGCTGGTACTGGGAGACCGTCGGCCGGGCGGCCGATTGGTATGGTACTTGAAACGGATAAGTGCCATGCCCGCTCGCTGGCTCGGGAAAATACGCCGTGGTCGACGTCCCCCAAGGCGCTGAGCTTGTAGGTAGTGTTTGCACAGAAGCCATCTGAACGGGTTGAAACGGCGCTAGCGATGGAAGACATGGCGCACCGCTGTATCTTGGAGACGCCGGAGGTGGTGGAGAGGTGTACCCCACGCGCTGCGTCAATATCGGCTGAGAAGCCGATTGGGATATGTATGGTAGGCTTCTGGCTGGCAGAGTAGTTGGAGGGGCATATACCGGTCCCTGATAGCCTTGAACGGCTCCGCTGGCCAGAGAGTTGACGACGGCGTTATACACCGTATTGCTCATCACCGAGGATTGGTCGATGAATGCTTGATACACGGACTGTTGAATCATCTCTGACATCTTGCCCGAGTCTTCAGCAATGGTGATGTGGCGAGGCGCTGGGATAGGAGCCTTCTTGACCGCTTCCCCGCTGTGACAACCCTGGTAAAATTTCATTTCTAAAATCAATGTCATTAGCCTAACCCTATGCTTAACTAACTAATAAAAGGGTGAAAAGAATTAGGACGAGAGAAGTTGAAATTCAAATTTAAATTGGGCACTTTTGGACACTTTTGAACTTTTAAATTTAACTTTCAAACCATAAGCCAAATGAGATGTTGCCTGAAACCAAACTTGTAGAACTTTTTATTCTGAACAACTTTCGTGTTCAAAAGTTTTTGAAATTCAAATTAGAAAGAGGAGAAAATGCCCTGTTTGCACCTAGCCCCCTGAAACTTTTCGAATTCTCGCATTCAGGCCCCTCGCGCTCCCTCTCTCTCCCCTCCCCGCCCGACCGCCGCGCGCCAGGTGGCCGGCGACGCCTGACCGGCGCGAGTCGCAAGGCCAGTGGCCGCCGCGCCACTCTGCCACGGCCGGCTTTGCCCCCTCCCCACGCCGCGCTGCCTAGTAGCCGCCCGCGCGTGCGCACGCCGCTGCCGCGTTCCGCCTCGCCGCCCGCCGCGCCCAACCACCGCACCCCGCCGTGCCGCCCCGGCTCCCGCGCCCCGCCCGTCGCTGCGCCTGCCCTCCGCCCGAGCCGCTGCAGCAGCTGCTCCACCACTCCGCGCGCCACACTATCTCCCGCGCCCACGCCAAATCCCGGCCGCCCAGTCGCCCGCGTCCGCCCACCGCACGCCGCGCCGGCGTTCTGCTGCCGCCCGCCGTGCCCAGTGCCGCGCCGTGCCGTGCCTCCGCCCCGCGCATCGCCCAGGCCCTCCACACCCCCTCCTGCCCCTATAAAAGCCCCGCCCGGCCGCCCGCGCGCGAGCCACCGCAAACAGAACGCCTCGCCGTCGCCATTGCCGCCGCCGAGCGCCGCCCGCCCGTGGACAGCTCTCCACCGCCGCCCACCGCCCAAATTGAGCCTCCAGCCACCACTACATCACCACACTGAAGCTCGCCGACCCAACCAACGCCGCCCAGGACCACCGGAGCGCCGCCGCCCCTGCTCGCCGTGGACAGCTTGACCCCGACCTCCTCCGTCCAAGCCAAGCCCCTGAGCAGCTTCCCCACGCGCCACTGAAGCTCGCTGACCGGACCAGGCCGCCCCAAGCCCACCGGAGCACCGCCGTCGACGCGCGCCACCGCCGCCGCTGCCTCTGCCCCAACGCCGGCGAGCCCTTCCCGGCCGTTCCCCACCTGAACAACACCCCCACGAGGTAGCCCTCGCACCCCTGAACCTTTCCCGACCCTCACCCCTCGCCGCCGGCGAGCCCCTCGCCGGAATTTCAGCCGGCCGCCGTACCGGAGCCGCCCGAGGACCCAATTGCAAGAATTTAAATCTTTAGAAGGGTCTGCGCGTAAGATTCAAGGACCTAGTTGTAAAAGAAAGTTTCAAATCTAGATTCAAATTCAGTGAACTTGTAAAATCCGTATAAATTTGTAGAAAACTCAGAAAAATGCAAACTCAACTGTTCTGGAATCCTTAGAACAAACTCTACCACTTTTGTTACAAAAAGTTTCTCAGAATCTCAACATATTTTGCTCTACATTAAATGGAAGCTTTAATGGACTTATTTTGTACCTACTGTTGTAGATCAATGCTGACCCTAAAAACTGGACAGTGAGTTATTTGTTTGATGTTTAGGACTGTGTAAAAAGACCAGGCCCAAATTCCATCTCTAGCTGCACTGTTTGTTAAACTTAGTTTCATACCCTAAGTGGCTACATATTTTTACCCCTGCAGTTAGGTTATGAATAACCTAATGAAACTTTTTCTGTACTAGTGCAATGGTACATAGATGCCAGAGAAAAATTGGGAGAATTTATATCTCAAGGGAACCTAATTATTTGAATTATGTGCTAATAACATACATTAAATCAAGGAAATAGTATCTTAGCTTAGAAAATTCTCAAATTTGTACTAAGAGATATACTGTGGTAGTGGTTGCTGTGTAAAAAGTTGCATAGACAAAAACCCTCTGTAGTGTCCTGTAAAAATGAATCCTTGAATAACCTAGGTGTGTAATGTCATATTTTCTATGCTCTGAATACTGCATAATAAATCCTACAAAAATTACAGTAGCTCCTGCATGCTTAAATGAAAGCTCTGGAAAAATCTTAGACTCAGTTGTTGCACTATTTGTCCTGTACAAAAAGAACAAAAGTCTAACAGCAACTATGTAATATATTTTTCATAATTAATCTGCTACATGAAATTGTCTGAAAATTTTACAGTAAGCACATATTTCCCTGATGTGCCTAAATCCAGAGGTTCATGACCAGAAACTATCCACAATAGTAATTACACTTAAATCATGTCGGTTACCATTACCACGACTTAAACTTGTGCATTCATGTAGAATCGACGACTCTCACCGACGGAACTTACGAGCTGGTGCCCGCGTCCGAGAGTGAGCAGCGTGAAGCTCAAGTAAATCTAACTGAAGCTCTTGAAGACCCGAGCCCAAATTCGGAAGAGCCCCAAGCTAACTGTGAAGGCAAGCCCCGGAGCATAACCTATTTCTTTCCTAATTATGCAACTCATTACTCTTTGCTTGTGCATTAAGTCTATAGGAGTTGAATGAAAACTTAGTTGCATGATGTTAGGAACCCATGCTTGAAAACTAGATGTAAGGTTCGATAGAATGCTGTGCTAATAGGACTCCGGTAAAAGCCGAGTGATTTCCTGTCACTCGCGAGAAAATAGGAGTTGAATGTCTACTACACGCTGCAATCATAAGGACACGGACGGGCTATGGAACGATGGTTACGATTGAGGCCCGTCTGTCTAGTGAAAAATACTAAGGCCGCAGGGTGTGGTAGTGATGGTTAAGTCTTTGAACGTACTAAACACATGCCGAGATTATAGGAATCGGTAAGCTTAAGTACCTGATTGGCCCGGCAAGGGGACGACATCCTACCCTTTGAACTTCGGTCCCATGTGCATATGGCGAGTGCAGAGAGTGGTCACGACCCGGCGCCGAACCGTGGCGTGGGGCTCTTGTACTCTCGGAGGGTAGCCCCGATCCACGACCCGGAAAGAAAGGGGAAAAGTTGCACGTGTGCCTCTAGGGAGTAACCATGTGACGTGTGTTTAGGTTTCCCTTGCAAGGTTAAGAAATTCGATTCGAATCGTCCGTTTCTCACGGCTATTGAGACTGCTTAACCATTTTTACCCACAGAGTAAGAAGAGGAACAATGAGGATAAATGAACTGGTTGGATGAAAACTTAATGCTTCACCATGTATGCTTTTGGATAGCTGCTTATCTAGAATGGTTAACGAAACTAGAATCTTGAGCTAAAAGTTGAAATTAAGGACCCACTTGTAGAAGCTTTTCGGCAAAACAAACCCCTGAGCCAAAAGCCTTGCATATCTAGAGTCGGTGGAGTAGATTCCACTACTCGGGTAAGTCTTGCTGAGTATTAGTATACTCAGCCTTGCTTGTGGCTCGTTTTCAGGTGAGACCTTCGAAGATTTGATTGCTAGTTTGACTTGGCCCTGCACTCTTCCCCCTGGTTGGTCGGTGGAATGGGATACGCCCCCATCCAACGGAGATAATGCCGAGTGATGTCTCGTACGGGCTTCATCGAGACATCCTTATCGTCGAAGTAGCTTTCGCTGTTTTATTTTCCGCTGCAACTCAAAAGAACTTATTAGTTATGATCTCTGAAGTACTTGGTTTCTAAAATCAAAACCTGGTCTCTAATATTTACTTTTGCTAATGATGTAATATTTGCTGGAATGTGGTATTCTCTGGGGCTCATCGTCGCATGAGCGTTTGTATGTATGGCATTCGATCCGCCCTACCGTGGTTGTATCGGGAGGTTATACCCGACAGACTAGTGGATTACTCCGTTTGAAGTGTAAGGTTAACCGAGATTGCCTTAATGGTGATGGTTAATACACTTGAGCCGGATTAATCCAGGTGGTTCTGCCACAGCTGGTATCAGAGCCGTAGCTGGTACCACAGCTGGCAACAGCTGGCGCCAGAGCCAAAATACATACGCCAGAGAATGCGACAAGCCTTAAAAACTCGATTTACTAAAACTTGACTAGAGGATGTGTTGCGAAATACGTTGGTACGTTAAGGATGGTGCCTAGTTCGTAAAGCCCTAAGGGATTATTGGGAAAGTTACTAGGTGGCTATCTAACTTATGAATATTATCAACTGACTTCCAGCACATTACTTTCTGTCAAAACTTACTTTTGTGCACAACCAACCTTAAATTCTGTAACGACGCACTCATTGCTAAGGTAAGAAGGTAAGAATCCTCAGCCAACTGAGAGAGCTTGGCCTTCCTGTCGGTGATGCGAACCGAACGCTGCCCTCAAGCAGTGGCTTACTTGAGGTGCTGCTAATATGCCAACTGTTAGTTGAACATATTGGGAGTAGAAGGTTTGGCGCAGGGTATGGCGATCGCTGTTCATACCCCCGTCTCATGACGGTACCCCCGTGAATACGCTATCTCGATAGCGTATGTTAACGTCGTCTGTACGGCGGAAATTGTACAGATATCGTTTCTATAAGTAAACGGTAATGAATACGGACGCTTTCATGAGTGCTGGCATGAAAGGTTCATAAAATATATATGCCTTGTCAATCTTCTGCAGGTACACTAACCGCGATTACGATAAGTTAAGGAACGGTTAGAAGGACTCGACTAGCTATTATAGCGAGAGCCGTATTGTGTATGCCACCGAGACTATCTTCGTAAGACCAAAAGTATTTGGCAGTTATTTTATTTTGTGAGGACGAATAGGACGTGCATGCATTATAACCATATAAATCGGAAAGTGAAAATACGTTGTATGAGAGTGGTAAGGTCCTCGCGTATCTAAGCATGGTTTGCATAAGGATTATCTAGAGAATCTGTCCCAAATCTGCCATGACCGAAAAGAGCGAATTATTGACCAAAGAAAATGACCTTTTCTGGTAAAGTTCATGTTGAAAGGATTGTTCCAAATTTTGTGTTCTATTCCCTGTTCAAAAATCAAAAATTCTGAACTTATGGATAGTAAGAAATAACAGAAACCTTGGAATGTCAGAAATCTGTCCCGAATAAGCACTTCTGCCCCTTAAATTTTTAGGCCCCCTCCTACCGTTTTCTGCAAAAGAGTACAACACAAAACTTGTTTCAAATTTACCCAGGTAGCTGCTGTTAAAATTTGGTAAATTTTGGCTAGGTAGATTTTCCCTGGTGCACGAAACTCTAGCCCTCTGTTCACTGAAAATTCTGGGTAGACAGTAAGGTAAAACCTGAAAAGAAAGACCATCTTAGAGACCTATCTAGCTCTGGAGTTGACTAGCAAAGTTGTTCATAAATACCTTAGGAGTGATCTGGTGAAATTTGAGAATTTTTGGACGAGAACTGTGGAAGTTATGGTTGTTTTTGCACACTATACAGAATCTGTCCCTGTGCTGTTCACCGTTTTTCACTATCTCACTCCATTTGATCTTTTGTTCAGATGGCCGAGCCTGTTGCTATGATGGTGGATGAGGATGGACGCGTCCACTCGCAGTGTCTCCACTGGGAGGGCTTTCCCTCTATTTTGTGGGATGTTCTGCGTACCGCGGGCTATCAAATTCCCCCACGTTACGCCGGACTGGAGTTTGCAGAGAATGGAGTTACCCAGTGCCGTGTCAACGTGACTATCTTTCCGCACCCATTACACCCGGAGTGGCCCGCCTTGCACCTTGAGGCTATTGGTCGCCGTTTGGCCGATACTTGGGAGCTTGCAGCCATGAGGGCGCTCACCACTTTTTGTGCGCAGCGTCCCGAGGTTGTCACACTCGCTCCCATTGGATTGTTTCCTGCTGCCCAGGACAACGACCCCTTTTGGCTCAACAGGGTGCAGCACGCACAGTACTTGGTAGACTTTCATGCCCAGGAAACTGTTCATACCTCCGTGCGGTGCATGAGTGCACTCTACCGGCTTCAGACTCTCCAGAGTCAGGCGCTTGAGCAGCTCACTGATCTTGCTCAGGCCTACCACATGATGGCAGATACCAGGGATGAGCAGATTAAGGAGCTCAGTCAGGATCTTGAGGACAGAGATGCTCAGATTGGTCAACTTGAGGGCCAAATTCAGGAGCAGGACACTCTCATGGGTGAGAGAGATGCCACGATAGCACAGTTGGAGTAACAACTCCATGATCTGAGCCTTGAGTTGGAGGATGCTAATGAGCACATTCAGTGGCACCATGATCAGAATGACCATCCCCATGAGGAGGACATGGAGGAAGATGAGGAGGAGCCACAGGAGATTGATGGTATCTCCGGCATGGATTTCGAGGGTGAGGTACCACAGGCACCTCAGATGGGAGCTCACTCTCCTGCTCACAGCGAGTCGTCCGTCAACGACTTGGATGACTTCTAGATGACGACCTAGGAGGACTTTTGCACATACTCCTCGATAGGGTAGCCTACTTTTGGCAAGTGTTGTAATAGGCTAACTAAGAGTTGAGTAACTCTTTGGTAATGGGTACACCTGAGCTATGTGGATACCCTCAGCATGTAAGGAACGGCGATAAACTTGGGTGATTCGTTGTAAGTTGGTAAACGATGAAATCCACAATCGCTGAGACTTGTCGGAATTTTTATCCATGTCTCCTTACATTTCTTGGCTGAGTGTTGAATACCAAACTTGTGCTAAATTTTGTGATCGTGGTTCTCACAAAAATTCAGCATCATTGGACCTCGCTAGTTTAAGTTATAGGCGAAACAGTACCGATCAATCTGCTGAAAAACAGCTAAGACAGTAAGGCAAAGGACGAGCCTTTCGACCACCTTAGCTATAGTTCTAGCGCCGAAGTTAAATACCAAAGTGGTGCATTCCTAAATTCTCTGACTACTGCCAAAGTATGAGATGTTTTAGATGGACCCACAGCAAGCTATGATTTTTCTCGTAGCAAACAGAGATTCTGTCCATACTTCTAGCTGTGATTTCGGAAGTCTTTGACTACACCAATCATTTATGAATCGAGGAAGTAATATGGATCGCGTTGCTAATGGTAACCTTTCACGTTTCAGATGGTTGGATCAACACGTGGCAACCCTGAGGGTTTTGGTGCCGGTGGCAGCCGCTCGCGATAATCGCCACCACCCCCGCCCAGTTTGGTGGAAGTGATGGCCGCTCAAACCGAACTGCTGCGTCAGATCGTGCAAGGACAGCACCAGCAGAGGGGTGGACACAATGCTCACCAACCCCAAGCTGCAGGATACATGGATTTCCTAGGGACCCAGCCGCCCTTGTTCCAAAAGACCGAGGAACCCCTGGACGCAGATGCATGGATTCGCAACATCGAATCCAAGTTCACATTACTTGTGGCCCCATGCTCAGAAGCCAACAAAGCTCGTTTTGCCGCGCAACAGCTTCGCGGTACCGCTCGACTGTGGTGGGACCACTATTTTGCTATGCTCCCCGCTGATCACATTGTCACCTGGGATGAATTCAAGACCGCATTCCGGGCACATCATATCCCCGAGGGTCTCCTGGAGAGGAAGTTGAATGAGTTCCTGGCACTCACCCAGGGCACCCGCACCGTGCTGCAGTACGCCCAGGCGTTCAACAACCTATGCCAGTATGCGGGCTATCACGCTGATACAGATGCCAAGAAGCGTGATCGTTTCCGCCGAGGTCTGAACACCAAGCTTAAGGAACGTCTGAACCTAGCCAGGGCTGACACCTACAACGAATTGGTCAATATGGCCATTATCCAGGAAGACTGTATCATGGCACACCGGGCAGAGAAGAAGAGAAAGGCACCCACTGGACCATCAAGTGCTCAACCGCCAAGGTATCGCATCGTGCAAAATGCCGCGCCCACCGCTCCACCAAGGGCCCCTCAGCCAGGGAGATGGATTGCCAGACCCCCACAGCCGCCAGGCATGGTCCGACCCCCGATGCCTCCACAGAACGGTCCGAGGCCCATTCTTCAACAGTCTCTTCGACCCAGCCCCGCGAATCGTTGCTTCAAATGCGGGAGTTCTAACCACTTTGCACGAGAATGCCCTCAGTCTGGGCAGCCCAACCAAGGTCAAGGATCCAACCCGAACAACAAGAACAGGGGCAAGAGACAAACCCTGCAAGTCAAGCAAGGACGGATTAACTTCACCACACTTGCAGAGCTTCCTGAAGGAGCCCTAGTGATGTCGGGTACATTCTCTATCCATAACAAGCCTGCAGTTATATTATTTGATTCTGGTGCATCGCATAGTTTCATAAGTGCAAAATTCGGTGCAAAAGTAGGCTTGGATGCTTGTCACACCAAAGGGTCATATATGATATCAACACCGGGTGGTAAAATTGCTTCAAACCAAATGGTCAGACAAGTACCAGTCAAATTGGGTAGTAAAACCATCGACACAGACCTTGTCCTTTTACCTCTTGACGGCATGGACATTATTTTGGGGATGAACTGGATGACTATGCATGGAGTCACACTGGACCTTTCTTCCCGAGCCGTTGAGATAAATTCACCTAGTCACGGAGCCACTACCCTTTACCTACCATTCCTAGAGTGCACGAATTCCTGTGCTTACAAGATGGAAGGACTTAAGCTAGAGGATATTCCTGTAGTAAACGAGTATGCCGATGTTTTTCCGGATGACTTACCAGGAATGCCACCGGATAGGGACATTGAGTTCATCATTGAACTTCAACCAGGCACTGCACCTATATCCAAAAGACCATATAGGATGCCCCCTAAAGAATTGGCAGAACTGAAAATTCAACTCCAAGAACTACTGGACAAAGGTTTCATTCGCCCTAGCGCGTCACCTTGGGGATGTCCAGCCCTATTCGTAAAGAAGAAGGATGACAGTTTGAGGTTATGTGTTGACTACCGACCTCTCAATGCGGTAACTGTTAAAAATAAATACCCACTTCCCCGTATCGATGTACTCTTCGATCAATTAGCTGGAGCCAGAGTCTTCTCAAAGATTGATCTTCGTTCGGGATATCATCAAATCAAGATTCGCCCGTGCGATATTCCTAAGACTGCCTTCTCCACACGATATGAATTATATGAATTCTTGGTCATGTCCTTTGGACTCACCAATGCCCCTGCCTATTTCATGTATCTCATGAATTCGGTATTCATGCCCGAACTGGACAAATTCGTCGTAGTGTTCATCCACGACATCCTTATCTATTCCAAGGATGAGGAAGAGCATGCAAAGCACCTGCACATTGTTCTTCAACGTCTAAGAGACCATCAGCTCTATGCTAAGTTTTCTAAGTGTGAATTCTGGTTGGATACTGTAAAGTTCTTAGGTCACACGATCTCTAGCGAAGGCATAGCTGTTGACCCCAGCAAGGTACAAGAGGTCATGGATTGGAAACCCCCTGCCTCTGTTCATCAGATTCGCAGTTTTCTCGGCTTAGCCGGTTACTACCGCCGCTTCATCCCGGATTTCTCTCGAATTGCTAAGCCCATGACTGAACTGTTAAAGAAGGAAGTAAAGTTTATATGGAATGAAGAATGTGAAGAAGCTTTCCACACTCTCAGAGAGCATCTGACTACTGCACCTTTGTTAGCTCAACCTGATAATACCAAGTCATTCGATGTGTATTGTGACGCATCAGGTACTGGTCTAGGATGTGTGCTTATGCAAGAGAATCGAGTGATTGCATATGCCTCACGAGCCCTTCGGCCCCACGAACAGAATTATCCCACTCATGATCTTGAGCTTGCAGCCGTCATTCACGCTCTGAAGATATGGAGGCACTATCTCATGGGTACACAGTGCAATATCTACACGGATCATAAGAGTCTCAAGTATATCTTCACACAAGCCGATCTGAATATGAGACAACGAAGATGGCTAGAATTAATCAAGGATTATGACCTTGAAGTACACTATCACCCCGGCAAGGCTAATGTAGTCGCGGATGCACTAAGCCGCAAGTCCCATTGCCATTGCTTATCCATGGAGTCCTACCATGAGACGTTGTGTGCAGAAATGAGGAAGCTTAACATGGAAATGGTTTCCCAAGGCACTCTAGATCACATCTCAGTTGAGCCCACTCTTCACGACCAAATCATCATGGCACAACTACATGATAAAGGAATTAAGATCATCAAACAAAAACTCTCTCTAGGTGAGGAGAAGTACAAATGTTTCCGCCAGGACCATAAGGGAGTTCTATGGTTCGAGAGTCGTATAGTTGTTCCGAAGAATCGTGGACTCCGCAAGCAAATTCTTGATGAGGCACACCTTTCCAAATTCTCTATCCACCCCGGCAGTAGCAAAATGTATCAAGACCTAAGGCAAAACTTCTGGTGGACTAGAATGAAAAGAGAAATTGCTACGTATGTCTCGGAATGTGACACGTGCCAGAGGGTAAAAGCTAGCCACTTGAATCTAGCCGGTACACTACAACCGTTACCTATACCATCCTGGAAATGGGAAGACATAAGTATGGACTTCGTCGTTGGACTACCAAACACTTCCCAGAAACATGATTCCATATGGGTCATCGTGGATAGACTCACAAAGACGGCACATTTTCTTCCGGTACACACCACCTATTCTACAAAGAAATATGCCGAGATTTACCTCGATCGTATTGTTTGCCTACATGGAATACCTAAGACAATTATTTCCGATCATGGTCCTCAGTTTGTAGCACGCTTTTGGGAACAACTGCAAACGTCTCTTGGCACTAAACTGATTCGCAGCTCAGCATACCATCCTCAGACTGACGGACAAACGGAAAGAGTAAACCAAATTCTTGAAGACATGCTGAGAGCTTGCGTCATTCACTATGACAAGAATTGGGACAAATGCCTACCCCTAGCAGAGTTCTCGTACAACAACAGCTATCAAACGAGTTTGAAAATGGCACCATTTGAGGCCCTGTACGGACGGAGGTGTCGGACTCCTTTGAGCTGGTCACAAATCGGAGAACGAAAAATAATTGGACCCGACCTGGTAATCGAGCCAGAGGAGAAAGTAAAAGTAATAGAAGAAAATCTTAAAGCCGCACAAGCCCGACAAAAGAGCTATTCTGACAAAAGGAGGAAGCCCCTAAAATTCGAAGTTGGCGATCATGTCTATCTTCGAGTTTCGCCAACCAAGGGAGTGCAAAGATTCAGAATCAAAGGCAAACTAGCTCCCCGTTACGTTGGTCCTTACGAAATCATTGAGAGTTGCGGACCCGTAGCCTACAAATTACGAGTGCCCCCTCAGCTCACGGCCACCCATGATGTCTTCCACGTATCTCAACTCAAGAAGTGTATTCGAGTCCCTACCGAGATTGTGGAACAACAAGAAATATCGTTGGAACCCGACCTCTCGTATGTCAAACACCCAGTTAAGATTTTGGATCAAAAAGAGAGAGAGACCAGAAGGAAAGTGATTAGAATGTATAAAGTACAATGGAATCACCACACGGAAGAAGAAGCCACCTGGGAAACCGAGAGCTACCTAAATCAAAATTTCCCAGGGTTTCTTATCTCAACCACTGGTATGTGCACCATGTCCACACTAAGATTTACCGAATCTCGGGGCGAGATTCTTGTTAAGGGGGGAAGGCTGTGACAACCCTGGTAAAATTTCATTTCTAAAATCAATGACATTAGCCTAACCCTATGCTTAACTAACTAATAAAAGGGTGAAAAGAATTAGGACGAGAGAAGTTGAAATTCAAATTTAAATTGGGCACTTTTGGACACTTTTGAACTTTTAAATTTAACTTTCAAACCATAAGCCAAATGAGATGTTGCCTGAAACCAAACTTGTAGAACTTTTTATTCTGAACAACTTTCGTGTTCAAAAGTTTTTGAAATTCAAATTAGAAAGAGGAGAAAATGCCCTGTTTGCACCCAGCCCCCTGAAACTTTTCGAATTCTCGCATTCAGGCCCCTCGCGCTCCCTCTCTCTCCCCTCCCCGCCCGACCGCCGCGCGCCAGGTGGCCGGCGACGCCTGACCAGCGCGAGGCGCCAGGCCAGTGGCCGCCGCGCCACTCCGCCACGGCCGGCTTTGCCCCCTCCCCACGCCGCGCTGCCCAGTAGCCGCCCGCGCGTGCGCACGCCGCTGCCGCGTTCCGCCTCGCCGCCCGCCGCGCCCAACCACCGCACCCCGCCGTGCCGCCCCGGCTCCCGCGCCCCGCCCGTCGCTGCGCCTGCCCTCCGCCCGAGCCGCTGCAGCAGCAGCTCCACCACTCCGCGCGCCACACTATCTCCCGCGCCCACGCCAAATCCCGGCCGCCCAGTCGCCCGCGTCCGCCCGCCGCACGCCGCGCCGGCGTTCTGCTACCGCCCGCCGTGCCCAGTGCCGCGCCGTGCCGTGCCTCCGCCCCGCGCATCGCCCAGGCCCTCCACACCCCCTCCTACCCCTATAAAAGCCCCGCCCGGCCGCCCGCGCGCGAGCCACCATAAACAGAACGCCTCGCCGTCGCCATTGCCGCCGCCGAGCGCCGCCCGCCCGTGGACAGCTCTCCACGCCACCCACCGCCCAAATTGAGCCTCCAGCCACCACTACATCACCCCACTGAAGCTCGCCGACCCACCCAACGCCGCCCAGGACCACCGGAGCGCCGCCGCCCGCGCTGCCGCCGCCGCCGCCGCCCCTGCTCGCCGTGGACAGCTCGACCCCGACCTCCTCCGTCCAAGCCAAGCCCCTGAGCAGCTTCCCCACGTGCCACTGAAGCTCGCTGACCGGACCAGGCCGCCCCAAGCCCGCCGGAGCACCGCCGTCGACGCGCGCCACCGCCGCCGCCGCCTCTGCCCCAACGCCGGCGAGCCCTTCCCGGCCGTTCCCCACCTGAACAACACCCCTACGAGGTAGCCCTCGCACCCCTGAACCTTCCCCGACCCTCACCCCTCGCCGCCGGCGAGCCCCTCGCCGGAATTTCGGCCGGCCGCCGTACCCGAGCCGCCCGAGGACCCAATTGCAAGAATTTAAATCTTTAGAAGGGTCTGCGCGTAAGATTCAAGGACCTAGTTGTAAAAGAAAGTTTCAAATCTAGATTCAAATTCAGTGAACTTGTAAAATCCGTATAAATTTGTAGAAAATTCAGAAAAATGCAAACTCAACTGTTCTGGAATCCTTAGAACAAACTCTACCACTTTTGTTACAAAAAGTTTCTCAGAATCTCAACATATTTTGCTCTACATTAAATGGAAGCTTTAATGGACTTATTTTGTACCCACTGTTGTAGATCAATGCTGACCCTAAACATTGGACAGTGAGTTAGTTGTTTGATGTTTAGGACTGTGTAAAAAGACCAGGCCCAAATTCCATTTCTAGCTGCACTGTTTGTTAAACTTAGTTAACAATGGTACACCTAATGAACCTTTTTCTGTACTAGTGCAATGGCTACATATTTTTACCCCTGCAGTTAGGTTATGAATCACCTAATGAACCTTTTTCTGTACTAGTGCAATGGTACATAGATGCCAGAGAAAAATTGGGAGAATTTATATCTCACGGGAACCTAATTATTTGAATTATGTGCTAATAACATACATTAAATCAAGGAAATAGTATCTTAGCTTGGAAAATTCTCAAATTTGTACTAAGAGATACACTGTGGTGGAGGTTGCTGTGTAAAAAGTTGCATGGATAAAAACCCTCTGTAGTGTCCTGTAAAAATGAATCCTTGAATAACCTAGGTGTGTAATGTCATATTTTCTATGCTCTGAATACTGCGTAATAAATCCTACAAAAATTACAGTAGCTCCTGCATGCTTAAATGAAAGCTCTGGAAAAATCTTAGACTCAGTTGTCGCACCATTGGTCCTGTACAAAAAGAACAAAAGTCTAACAGCAACTATGTAATATATTTTTCATAATTAATCTGCTACATGAAATTGTCTGAAACTTTTACAGTAAGCACATATTTCCCTGATGTGCCTAAATCCAGAGTTTCATGACCAGAAACTATCCACTATAGTAATTACACTTAAATCATGTCGGTTACCATTACCACGACTTAAACTTGTGCATTCATGTAGAATCGACGACTCTCGCCGACGGAAGTTACGAGCTGGTGCCCGCGTCCGAGAGTGAGCAGCGTGAAGCTCAAGTAAATCTAATTGAAGCTCTTGAAGACCCGAGCCCAAATTCGGAAGAGCCCCAAGCTAACTGTGAAGGCAAGCCCCGGAGCATAACCTATTTCTTTCCTAATTATGCAACTCATTACTCTTTGCTTGTGCATTAAGTCTATAGGAGTTGAATGAAAACTTAGTTGCATGATGTTAGGAACCCATGCTTGAAAACTAGATGTAAGGTTCGATAGAATGTTGTGCTAATAGGACTCCGGTAAAAGCCGAGTGATTTCCTGTCACTCGCGAGAAAATAGGAGTTGAATGTCTACTACACGCTGCAATCATAAGGACACGGACGGGCTATGGAACGATGGTTACGATTGAGGCCCGTCTGTCTAGTGAAAAATACTAAGGCCGTAGGGTGTGGTAGTGATGGTTAAGTCTTTGAACGTACTAAACACATGCCGAGATTATGGAAATCGGTAAGCTTAAGTACCTGATTGGCCCGACAAGGGGACGGCATCCTACCCTTTGAACTTCGGTCCCATGTGCATATGGCGAGTGCAGAGAGTGGTCACGACCCGGCGCCGAACCGTGGCGTGGGGCTCTTGTAC
Organism: Panicum miliaceum; assembly: GCA_032594955.1. Taxonomy (NCBI): domain Eukaryota; kingdom Viridiplantae; phylum Streptophyta; class Magnoliopsida; order Poales; family Poaceae; genus Panicum; species Panicum miliaceum. Next base: position 28,676,516 of record CM064060.1, read on the forward strand.
TCTCGGAGGGTAGCCCCGATCCACGACCCGGAAAGAAAGGGGAAAAGTTGCACGTGTGACTCTAGGGAGTAACCACGTGACGTGTGTTTAGGTTTCCCTTGCAAGGTTAAGAAATTCGATTCGAAACTGCTTAACCATTTTTACCCACAGAGTAAGAAGAGGAACAATGAGGATGAATGAACTGGTTGGATGAAAACTTAATGCTTCACCATGTATGCTTTTGGATAGCTGCTTATCTAGAATGGTTAACGAAACTAGAATCTTGAGCTAAGAGTTGAAAGTAAGGACCCACTTGTAGAAGCTTTTCGGCAAAACAAACCCCTGAGCCAAAAGCCTTGCATATCTAGAGTCGGTGGAGTAGATTCCACTACTCGGGTAAGTCTTGCTGAGTATTAGTATACTCAGCCTTGCTTGTGGCTCGTTTTCAGGTGAGACCTTCGAAGATTTGATTGCTAGCTTGACTTGGCCCTGCACTCTTCCCCCTGGTTGGTCGGTGGAATGGGATACGCCCCCGTCCAACGGAGATAATGCCGAGTGATGTCTCGTACGGGCTTCATCAAGACATCCTTATCGTCGAAGTAGCTTTCGCTGTTTTATTTTCCGCTGCAACTCAAAAGAACTTATTAGTTATGATCTCTGAAGTACTTGGTTTCTAAAATCAAAACCTGGTCTGTAATATTTACTTATGCTAATGATGTAATATTTGCTGGAATGTGGTATTCTCTGGGGCTCATCGTCGCATGAGCGTTTGTATGTATGGCATTCGATCCGCCCTACCGTGGTTGTATCGGGAGATTATACCCGACAGACCAGTGGATTACTCCGTTTGAAGTGTAAGGTTAACCGAGATTGCCTTAATGGTGATGGTTAATACACTTGAGCCGGATTAATCCAGGTGGTTCTGCCACACCCGCTTCTGGTACGACTGAACGACTGGAGGTACATCTTCTTGTAATCTTCCAGATGTTTGGCCAATTCCTCCCTCTGGTCGTCCTTGAGATCAGCTTCTGTGACCCCAATGATGTTGCTGTCAGAGATTTCTGCGTTGTTCGACATATCAGATCTTGGATGGTCCCACTGGGCGTGCCAAAAGTGTGTTGGCGCTAAAATCGGCCGGATAGGAATCGGCCGATGGGTCTTCAGCGTCGGACACACGACCCAGGAGAATCTGCTTAGCTCCTGTTCGGGTTATAGCCCTGGTGCGGTTCGCGCGGCGTGCCAGTCAATCTGACCTGTTGATTGACAAGGAAATAGAGTATTAAATTCCAAGCGCGTCGATCGGCTAGATTTCCGATCTGTCCTGAGGAGCGCGTCGGCGGCAAATCGGCCGATTTGCTGTAGAGATGATCGGCTATGGGTCAGCCGATGATTGTATAGTAATTGTAAAGAGAACTACTAGAGCAATCTAAACAATTACTATAGAAGCAACACTTGAAATAGATCTAATCGGCTGTATGGCGATGAATCGAAGGAGAACAATGACGAAGCCGATTACTCTGATCTCAAGCTAGATAACTGGTGATAATACTAGAATAACAGGTAAAACTTGCAATTCTAGTAAATATCGATAACTTGTGAATAAATCCAAACGAAACCACAACGATGCGCCCGTAGTTAAAGCTCGGATATTACTTGATAAGCGGAACCTACCAATTGGCCGGAGATCAGGTTGATGCAGCCCTGCCAATCCGTACGAACTCGTGGAAGAAGAAAATATTGGCGAAGTCGCCGACTTGAAAGTAAAGTACTGGTAAAAAGTAGAAGTATTTTGTTGATTGATGTGTTGATATGTTGCAAAGCCCTGACGACTCCTATTTATACTCTAAAACTAGGACTCCTGGTCGATTACGACTTGTTGCGATTCTTGTTTGCCTTGGCAGCAAAGTGTTTGGATTTCTTCTCAATCTCTTGCTTGGCCTTCATGTGTATTTTCTTCACATATTCAGACCTCTTGGAAGCCTCCATATTTGCCCGCTCTTAGAGTGGTAATGGCAGTAAGTCAAGAGGTGTGATAGGTTTGAAACCATACACAACCTCAAATGGGCACATCTGCGTTGTGGAGTGGACTGCCCTATTATATGCAAACTCAACATGTGGCAAGCAATCTTCTCACTCCTTTAGATTCTTCTTAATCATTGTTCGCAGCAGTATGGAAGGGGTGCGGTTCACCACCTCTGTCTGTCCATCAATTTGTGGGTGACAAGTTGTTGAAAATAACAACTTTGTTCCAAGCTTGGCCCACAAAGTCTTCCAAAAATAGCTCATGAACTTCACATCACGATCCGAAATGATGGTCCTTGGCACGCCATGGAGTCTCACAACTTCCTAAAAAACAAGTCAGCTACATGCGATGCATCATCGCTCTTGTGGCAAGGAATAAATTGTGCCATTTTAGAGAACCTATCCACAACAACAAAAACTGAATCCCTCCCCTTCTTAGTTCTTGGTAATCCCAAAACAAAATCCATGCTTATGTCTTCCCATGGTGCTCATGGAGTGGGGAGTGGAGTGTACAAACCGTGAGCGTTCAGTTTCGATTTAGCCTTGTGGCAGGTGGTAAATCACTGCACAAACCTCTCCACGTCACGCCTCATTTTAGGCCAATAGAAATGATCACTCAGGAGCAAGTCTTTTCTCTCCCAAAGTGACCCATCAATCCACCCATATGTGATTCCTGCAATAAGAGTAAACGAATGGACAAATCTGGAATACGCAACTTGTTAGCTCGGAACAAGAACCCATCATGAAAATAGTACTTGTCCCACCCTTTTCCTTCTTGACATTTCGAGTATGGCTTGGCAAAAACAAGGTTAGTGGCATATAATTCCTTTATGTTCTCTAATCCTGGGACCTTGACTTCCAATTGATTTAGCAAAACACTCTTTCTAGACAAAGCATCAACAACTACATTTTCTTTCCCTTTCTTGTACTTGACAATATAAGGAAAAGATTCAATGAACTCAACCCACTTGGCATGTCTACGGTTCAGTTTTGCCTGCCCTTTCAAATATTTTAGAGCTTCATGGTCAGAATGAATGATAAACCCTTTAGGCCAAAGGTAATGTTGCCACATTTGAAGCACACGAACTAGAGCATATAGTTCTTTGTCATAAATAGGATAATTCAGCTGAGCACCACCAAGTTTCTCACTAAAATATGCTATGGGTTTTCCTTCTTGCATCAAGACACCTCCTATACCTATCCCACTAGCATCACATTCTATCTCAAAAGATTTATTAAAATCAGGCAAGGCAAGCAATGGGGCTAAAGTTAAACAATTCTTTAGCTCTTGAAAAGCAGCTTCTTGTGACTTACTCGACACAAATTCAACACCCTTCTTGGTTACCTCATTCAATGGGGCTGCAATGGTGTAAAATTCTTCACAAAACGGCGGTAGAAGCCGGCAAGACCATGAAAGCTTCTCACTTGGCTCACATTTACAGGAGTAGGCCAATTCTTGATAGCTTCAACCTTGGATTCATCCACCTCTACTCCCTGTCCTAAAACAACAAAGTCCAAGAACACAACCTTGTCGGTGCAAAAGGTGCACTTTTATAGGTTAGCATACGATTGCTTAGTTCTAAGCGCCTCTAGCACCATTTTAATGTGTTCAGCATGTTCTTGTATGGTGCGGCTATATATCAAAATGTCATCAAAATAAACCACCACAAATTTTCCAAAGAAGGCCCTCAAAACATGACTCATTAAGCGCATGAAGGTGCTGGGTGCATTAGTTAAACCAAAAGGCATCACTAACCACTCATACAAACCAAATTTTATTTTAAAGGCTTTTTTCGATTCATCTCCTTCCTTCATTCTAATCTGATGGTACCCGCTATGTAGGTCAATTTTAGAGAAAATAACAGCACCACTAAGCTCATCAAGCATGTTGTCAAGCCTAGGGATAGGATGACGGTATCGAATAGTGATATTGTTAATGGCTCTACAATCAACACACATTCTCAATGTACCATCTTTCTTAGGGACAAGAATAATAGGGACATCACAAGAGCTAAGGCTGTCACAAATATACCTTTTATCCAGAAGTTCTTGTACTTGTCGCTGAATTTCTTTTGTCTCTTACGGGTTGGTGCGGTATGGCGGCCGATTTGGAAGGGAGGCCCCCGGAATGAGGTCAATTTGATGTTCAATACCTCGGAGTTGAGGTAGGCCAGTGGGTATTCTCCTCTGGAAAGACATCATTGAAGGCCTGCAACACATTAGAAACAACACTAGGAAGAGGGGTTATGTTGTTAGTGGAAAGAATGGCGTCCTTGTACAATAGCACAAAGTGCATCATGTGGGGATGGTCCCTCACTTCTCTCATTTCAGATTTAGTAGCTAGCATGACCATCCTTTTCCCCTCATGCTCTCTTTTTCCGCTCATGTTTGGCTTGTGGCACTCACTCATATATTTTTGGAGAGCACTAGTGTTTTTCTTTTCTCTCTCGCTCTCACACAATTTCTTTTGCATGTTGGCTGCTATGATTTGAGTGGGAGTCATGGGCAGCAGCTTAACTCCTTTTCCCTGCCACTTGAATGCATGTGTGTTGTCATGACCATCATGTACGCCTATCAAATTGTTACGACCTTCCCAACAGCATGTGACAAACCGTCATAGGCACAACATCACACTCTACGGTGTCGGTGTAATCATGTATGCTGAAAGTAACCTTCATCATATATTGCACCTTGACATCTCCACAATCACTAAGCCACTGCACATGATATGGGTGAGGGTGTTTTATTATGGTCAGCCCCAATTTCTCACACATTTCTTTGCTAGCTAGGTTGTGGCAGATACCACCATCAATTATCACCTTGATCAACTTGCCATTTGCCTTTGCTTGGGTGTGAAACAAGTTGAATCGCTGTGCTTTTTTCTCATCTTTGAGCTGAACGCTCAATGCCTTGGTGACTACAATGTTGTGACCGGACTCAAAAGGATAAGTCTTGTTGTCAACACTTTCATCTTCTTGTGCATCATCAAACTTTTCATTTCCAGCAAGAAGTTCACACTCATCTTCACTAGCTGAATCATATTCTTTGCCCTCCGTAACAATCACAACTCGATTGTTAGGACAGTCCTTGATGACATGGCCTAGGCCTAAGCACTTAAAACATTGAATCCCACTACTCCTAGAGGTGGAACCCATTGGAGTATTGGTCTTGGAGGATGTTGGCCTAGCAGAATTCTCCACATTAGATGAGGCATTAGATTTTTCAGTGGCGCTGGAACGATCATTAGCATTGGAGCTTGAACCGGTTGCAAACATTCCTCGTCCCAAATCAAACCTTGCTGTTTTTGGAGCTCTTGGTGATGCTCTTGAGCTGAAAGTTGAATACTTGATTGGTTTAGCATCATCATGCAATTGTCGCTCAGCCTTTTGTGCAATGTGCACAAGCTCCACTACATTGTTGTAGGTCTGAAATTCTACAGCACGTTTGATTGGCTTATTTAGAACGGAGAGAAAACATGCCATGGACTGCTCTTCATCCTCATGCACACGAGCCCTAATAATGTCTTGCTTCATTTCCTTGTAGTATTCTTTCACGGATTGGCTTCCTTGCTTCAAATTCTGCAGCTTGTCAAAGAGGTCACGTTTATAATGTTTTGGAACAAAACGTGCTCTTATTTCCCTCTTCATTTTAGCTCATGTTGCCACTGGAAATTCACCATTCTCCTCTCTTTGATTCTGAATTTGTTCCCATCAAATGAGAGCATATCCACCAAAGTCAAGTGCAGCCATATGCACCTTCTTTTCCTCTGAATAATTATGCACACGAAATATCTTCTCAACCTTCAATTCCCATGTGAGATATGCATCAGGGTCAGATGTGCCTTCAAATTTGGGCATGCTGAATCTCAGCTTTCCGAATTTCTCTTCATTGGGATGATTGTTGTTGGCATTGCGATGGTGTTGAAAATTGTCATTGCGATGTAGCCTAAAAGTATCTGGATTTTTTGTTTCATCTGCAGCACCATTACCATGCCCACAACCTCTTCCTCGACCAAATGCATCACCACCTCTTCCTCCTCCATGCCCTCACCCAAGGACATTCTTTCTTCCTTGCTCTTCCCACTATAACCGAGCTGCATACTCTTCATCGGTCTCATCTAGCTCTTCTTCATGAGAGTCTCCAGCACCTTGTACCTTCAATGCTTTCACAACTTTAGCAACCATATTCTTTTAAACTGCAACCATGTTCTCATTGAGTTGGTCATTGAAGTCCTTTATTAACTTTTGTAGTTGCTCTTGTGTGATATAACTTGGTGGCTGCTCTCCATCTTCACCTGCCATGGTTATGGCAATAAAAGAGAACAATTCAAGTTATGTGGCTTTGTGGAAACACTCAATCTCACCTTCTCTTACCACCAAATTCTTATGTGTCCTTGCCGAATTGCGAGCTGCACTCACCTTGGTGGTAGTAGACACGACAAAAGTGATAGATCAAGCGAAATCAAAGTCACAGTGCATCCTAAACATAGGCTTATCTGTGGAGCTTGGAAGACTATGTATGTGGTAATGCAATCTGAAACTTCAAGCTATTGTAAAGTTAAGTGTGGTAGAACCACCTGAATTAATCCGGCTCAAGTCCGCTAACCATCACCACGAGGGCAATCAGGACTAACTCGCACTTCAAACAGAGTAATCAATAGGTCTGTCGGGTAACCTCCCGATACAACCACGGGTTTGCCGATCGAAACAACACATACAAAGTACTCACACGAAGGCGAGCCCAGAGAATACAATATTCCAAAAATTTTACATCACAGGGTTCAACATAAATTTATTATTACAGACCAAGTTCGAATTTGTAAAACAAAGCACTTCAGAGATTAAAAGTAAACAAGTTCTTCAGAGTTCATTGCAGCGGAAAAACAACGATAAACTACTCGACGATACATGATGTCTCGATGAAGCCCGTACGAGACATCACTTGGCATTATCATCATTGGCCGGGGACGCATCCCATTCCACCGACCAACCAGGAGGAAGAGTACACGGCCAAGTCAAACTAGCAACCATGCCCTCAAAAGTATCACCTGAAAACAAGCCACAAGCAATGCTGAGTATACTAATACTCAGCAAGGCTTACCCGACTAGTGGAATATACTTAGCTGACTCCTAGACATGCAAGGCTTTTGGCTTGAAGGGTTTGTTTTGCCGAAAAGCATCTACAAGTAGGTCCTTACTTTCAAATTTTAGCTCCAAGTTCTAGTTTCCTTAACTATTCTAGGTAAGCAACTATCCCATATCATACATGGTGAAAGAATTAATTTGCATCCAACAAGATTAATCATCATCATTGTTCCTCTTCTTACTCTATGTGGTAAAAGGGTCAAGCAGTCTCAATACCGCGAGAAATGGACGATTCGAATCGAATTTCTTAACCTTGCAAGGCAGACCTAAACACACGCACGTGAGTACTCCCAAAGTCCACACGCACAACTTTCCGGGTTGTGGATCGGGGCCACTCTGCGAGAATACAAGAGCTCCACGCCACGGTACGGCGCCGAGTCATGACCACTCATGCACTCGCCATATGCACATGGGACCGAAGTTCAAGGGGTGAGGGTGCCGTCCACTTGCCGGGCTGATCAGTTACTCAGCTTACCGATTAACATATTCTCAGCATGTGGTTAGTACGTTCAAAGACTTAACCACCACTACCATACACTGCGGCCTTAGCATTTTTCTATTAAACAGACGGGGCCTCAATCATCAACATGAACATCGCACCATAGCCCCGTCCGTCGACCTTATGATTGCAACATGTAGTAAACATTCACCTCCTATATTCTCGTGAGTGACATGAAATCACTCGACTTCTACCGGATCCTATTAGCATAGCATTCTATCGAACCTTACATCTAGTGTTCAGAGCATGGGTACATAGGATCATGCAACTAAGTTTTCATTCAACTCCTATAAACTTAATTCACAAGTAAAAATAGAGTAATAAGTTGCATAATTTGAAAAATAGGGTTCATGCTCTGGGACTTGCCTTCCTGAGCAAAGCTAGCCTTGGGCTCTTCCGAACTTTGGTTCGGGCCTTCGAAAACTTCAGTTAGATTCACTTGAGCTTCAAGCTGCTCACTCTCGGACTCGGGCACCAGCTCGTACGTTCCGTTAGCGAGAGTAGTCGATTCTATATGAATGCACAAGTATGACTTGTAGTGATGGTACATGACATTTATTTTCTTCACGATAAAGTTGCAGTCCACAAAAACATAGATTTGATTGTAAAGTTACTTAGCTAATATTTCTTGGGCAATCATTAATAGAGTACATCTTAAACTACTTAACTTCATTAAACAAGAAGGGGTTGTGTTATATTGGAAACTTTATTTTCTAAGCACAAGCATGGATTAAACACAACTACTGATCTAGGTAACTTTTGGTGATGAAACATTTATGCAGAGTACAACATGCAGAGATAAAACCACTGAAAAAATTTCAGACATTTTTGTGCAGCAGATTAAACATGAAAAATGTAATACATAGAAACTACTAGAACCTAGTTATTTCTATACAGGACAAACCATGCAAGTACTGGTTACTTGGATAGTAAAACGATGAATATTTTCCAAGCACAAAAACTGATTACTTGGATTTAATGCATTTCTCCACCACAAAAATTCCCTAACTCTATGGCACAAATTCCCTAAGTAGGTTACAGAAAGGGAAAAAGTCCCTAACTTTTTCTATGGCATCTAGGTATCCATGTAACAGTACAGTAGAAGTATCATAGTATGAATCATAATAGAACAGTGGGAAAAACTAATTCTATCATTTCATGGCATATAACACAAATTTATCTAGAAGTTTAGCTAGAGGTGTGTTCTAGTCATGACCTTTTCACACAGGTCTACACATCAAGGAACTAACCTACTATGCAAAACTCAGGTTCAACTTTTGTCTACAACAATGGGTACAAATAAAGGCTATTAAACATTCCATTTAATCTAGAGAAAAATATACTGAGAAACTGGGCAAGTGCATGTAACAACAATGGTAGATCTACTCATGCGGAACTCAGAGAAATTTAGTTTACATTTATAGGATTTTTCTACTATTTTTAAACGATTTTCAAAGTTCGCTATTTTGAATCTAGAGGTGGAACATTCTTTTACAGAGGGGTCCCGGGAATCTTGCGTGCAGGCCCCTAGGAAAAACAAAATCAAAGCAATGTGGCCCTCGGCGGCCGGCCAGCGAGCTCGGGCTCGATTAAGGCGAGGGGAGGGGCCGGCGGTGAGGGGAAAGAGGGGGACGAGTGAGAGGGAAGTGAGGGCTACCTCGGTGATGTCTTGTTTGGGGCGAAGGTGGCCGGAGCTGGGCCACCCGCGGCGACAAGGGGGCGGCGGCGGTGCAGGTAGCGCCGGCGGCGCTCTGGCTGGGGTGGGCGGCGAGGGCCCAGTCAGGGAGCTGCGGTGGGGCGGTGTGGTGGGGGTTGGGGGTCTGTTTTGGCCGAGAAGAGGCGGAGCCGGGAGGGCCGGGCTCGCTGGCAATGGTGGGCAGCGGTGGAGGGCAGTGTCGCGCCCAGGGACTCTGCTTGGTTCCTAAAGGCAACAGAGAGGGAGGAGGGTGCTGTGGCGAGGCTGGGGAGGGTCGGCACGGCCCGAGCACGCCATTGGGCACGGTGGGCGGTGGGCAGGCCGCGGCGTCGCGTGCCAGCGATGCGGGCACGGGGTTGGGCGCCGGGGATTTGGCGTAGGGGACGGGAGGGGGGGGGGGGGGGGATCGCGCGGGGCGCGATTGGCGAGCTGCAGGGGCTGGTCGGGGGAGTGGCGAGGGCGGCCGGCTACTGGCTTGGCGCCTAGCGCCGGTCAGGCATCGCCCGCGACATGGTGGCCGAGCTCTGCCATGGTCGTGTGCAGGGGAGGGGGTTGAGACGAGAATACAGGAAAAGCGAGGGCCATGTTCAAAATTCTCTGAACATGAAAGTTGTTCAAAAGGAAAAGTTCTACAAGTTTTGCTTCAGGCCAAAGTTCATTCGAGTTATAGTTCAGAAGTTATTTTAAAATCTCAAAAAGCTTGATTCGGATGGCACGTCATTTCATGGGTAAAACTTCATATTCTCCCCTAGGCTTCAACTAGACTTTTGTTTATCATGTCCTAAATGATGTGTCTATTCAATTTCGTAGTCATGTTTGCATCGATGTGAAAGTTACTTAATTTGTTTGATTAAAGTACATGTACTCATGCACATATACACATACTTTCAATATAAATGCAAAACCAAATTATAATACATTTCTTTTAAACTTTTCTTAGTTATTTATGCATATTATTATGCTAATGAGGCTTGTTTAGCAAATTAAACACCTGAGGTATCACAGCATTACCCCCTTAAAAAGAATCTCGCCCCGAGATTCGGACAATAAGCTTAGTGTGGATAGCGTGTGTATCTTTGGTAGAGTTGAGAAAACCGGGGAAATTTTGGTTTAGATAGCTTTCAGTTTCCCATGTGGCTTCTTCTTCTGTGTGATGATTCCATTGAATTTTATACATTTGAATCACTTTCCTTCTAGTGTTTCTTTCTTTTTGATCAATGATTTTGATAGGATACTCAACATATGAGAGGTCGGGTTCTACCAATATTTCTTGTTGTTCCACTACCTCGGTAAGAACTCGAACACACTTCTTGTGTTGAGACACGTGAAAGACATCATGGATGGTTGCAAGCTGAGGGGGCAGTCGTACTCTATAGGCCACGGGTCCACAGTTCTCGATGATTTCATAGGGACCAACATATCGGGGAGCTAATTTTCCTTTGACTCCGAATCGTTGTACACCCTTGGTTGGTGAAACTCGAAGGTAGACGTGGTCACCAACTTCAAATTTTAGTGGCTTTCTCCTTCTGTCGAAATAGCTCTTTTGCCTGGATTGTGCGGCTCTAAGGTTTTCTTGTATTACTCTCACTTTTTCCTCTGCCACGATTACCAAGTCTGGTCCAAATATTTGCATTCTCCGGTTTGTGACCAGCTCAAAGGGGTTCAACACCTTCGTCCGTATAAGGCCTCAAATGGTGTCATTTTCAAACTCGTTTGATAGCTATTGTTATATGAGAACTCTGCTAGGGACAGGCATTTGTCCCAACTCTTGTCATAGTGAATGACGCAAGCTCTAAGCATGTCTTCAAGAATTTGGTTCACTCTTTCAGTTTGTCCGTCAGTTTGAGGATGATAGGCTGAGCTTCGAATCAATTTAGTACCAAGAGATGCTTGCAATTGTTCCCAAAAGCGTGCTACAAACTGAGTACCACGATTTGAAATAATTGTCTTAGGTAGTCCATGTAGGCAAACAATGCGGTCGAGATAAATCTTCGCATATTTCTTGGCAGTATAGGTGGTGTGCACCGGAAGATAATGTGCCGTCTTTGTGAGCCTATCAACGATAACCCATATGGAATCATGTTTCTGTGAGGTGCTTGGCAACCCAACAATGAAATCCATACTTATGTCTTCCCATTTCCAGGAGGGTATAGGCAAAAGTTGAAGTGTACCGGCTACTTTCAAGTGGCTAGCTTTTACTCTCTGACATGTGTCACATTTTGAGACATATTTAGCAATTTCCCTTTTCATTCTAGTCCACTAGAAGTTTTGCCTAAGATCTTGATACATTTTGTTACTGCCAGGGTGAATAGAAATTTTAGAAAGATGTGGCTCATCAAGAATTTTTTTCCAGAGCTCATGATTCTTCGGAATGACTATGCGACTTTCAAACCATAGAACTCCGTTATGGTCTTGGCGGAAAAATTTATACTTCTCTTCACCTAGAGAGAGTTTCTGTTTGATGATCTTAACACCTTCATCATATAGTTGTGCCATGATGATTTGATCATGGAGAGTAGGCTCAACCGAGATGTGATTCTGAGTGCCTTGGGGAATCATTTCCAAACTAAGCTTTCTCATTTCTGAACATAATGTTTCATTATAGAATTCCACTGATAGGCAATGGCAATGAGCCTTGCGGCTTAGTGCATCCACGACTACATTAGCCTTGCCTGGGTGATTGTGCACCTCGAGGTCATAATCCTTAATTAATTCTAGCCATCTTCTTTGTCTCATATTCAGACCGGCTTGGGTGAAGATATATTTGAGGCTTTTATGATTGGTGTAGATATTACAATGAGTACCCATGAGATAATCTCTCCATATTTTTAGAGCATGAATGACAGCTGCTAATTCGAGATCATGGGTCGGATAATTCTGCTCATGGGGCCGAAGGGCTCGTGAGGCATAAGCAATAACTCGATTCTCTTGCATAAGCACACATCCAAGACCAGTGCCAGATGCGTCACAGTAAACATCGAACGGCTTGGTGTTATTGGGTTGAGCTAACACAGGGGCTGTAGTCAAATGTTCTCTAAGAGTGTGGAAAGCTTCTTCACATTTCTCATCCCACACAAACTTTACTCCCTTTTTCAATAGTTCAGTCATAGGCTTAGCAGTTCTGGAGAAATCCGGAATGAAGCGGTGATTGTAACCGGCTAAACCAAGAAAACTGCGAATCTGATGAATAGAGGTAGGAGGCTTCCAATCCATCACCTCTTGTACCTTGCTGGGGTCAACGGCTATGCCTTCGCTGGAAATTGTGTGACCCAAGAATTTCACACTATTCAACCAGAATTCACACTTAGAAAATTTAGCATAGAGCTGGTGGTCCCTGAGACGCTGAAGAACAATGTGCAAGTGCTTAGCATGCTCTTCCTCATTCTTGGAATAAATAAGGATGTCGTCAACGAAAACCACGACGAACTTGTTGAGCTCGGGCATGAATACCGAATTCATGAGATACATGAAGTAGGCAGGAGCATTTGTGAGACCAAAGGACATGACCAAAAATTCATATAGTCCATATCGTGTGGAAAAGGCAGTCTTAGGAATATCGCATGGACGAATCTTTATCTGATGATATCCAGAATGAAGATCAATCTTTGGGAAAACTCTAGCTCCAGATAATTGATCAAAGAGAACATCAATGCGGGGAAGTGGGTATTTATTTTTAATGGTCACCGCATTGAGAGGTCGGTAGTCAACACATAACCTCAAACTGTCATCCTTTTTCTTTACAAATAGGGCTGGACAACCCCAAGGTGATGTGCTAGGACGAATGAAGCCTTTGTCTAGGAGTTTTTGGAGCTGGACTTTTAATTCGGCCAACTCTTTAGGTGGCATTCTATAGGGTCTTTTTGAGATAGGTGCAGTGCCTGGTTGCAGTTCAATAACGAACTCAATATCCCTATCTGGTAGCATTCCTGGTAAGTCATCTGGAAAAACATCGGCATACTCGCGTACCACTAGAATATCTTCCAGTTTGATTCCTTCCATCACGAAAGCACAAGAATTTGTGCACTCCCGGAACGGTAGGTAAAGGGTAGTGGCTCCGTGACTAGCTGAATTTATTTCAACAACTTGGGAAGAAAGGTCCAGTGTGACTCCGTGCAGAGCCATCCAATTCATACCCAAAATAATATCCATGCCTTCAAGTGGTAAGAGAACAAGGTCCGTGTTGATGGTTTTACTACCCAATTTTATTGGTACTAGTCGTATTATCTGGTTGGAAGCAATTTTTTCACCCGGTGTTGATATCATATACGACCCTTTTGTGTGACAAAAATCCAAGCCTATTTTTGCACCAAATTTTGCACTAATGAAACTATGTGATGCACCCAAATCAAACAATATAACTGCAGGCTTGTTATGGATGCAGAATGTACCCGTCATCACTGGTGCTCCTTCAGGAAGTTCTGCAAGAGTGGTGAAATTGAGCTGTCCTTGTTTGACTTGAATGGTCTGCCTCTTGCCTTTGTTCTTATTATTCTGGTTAGAGCCTTGGCCCTGTTTTGGCTGCCTAGGCTGAGGACATTCTCGAGCAAAATGACTGGAACTCCGACAATTGAAACAACGATTGGTGATGCTCGGATGAAGAAACTGTGGAGTAGCGGGCCTTGGGCCTGTTTGCTGAGGCACAAGGGGTCATACAACGCCTTGCTGCTGTGGGGGCCTGACAATCCAACGTCCTGGCTGAGGGGTCTTCGGTGGAGCTGTAGGCGCAACATTTTGCACTAAGCGATACCTCGGCGGCTGAGCACCCGAGGATCCAACTGGCGCCTTCCTCTTCTTTTCAGCATGATGAGCCACAATACAATCCTCTTGAGTGATTGCGATATTGACCAGCTCATTGTATGTATCGGCCTTGACAAGGTTCAGCCGTTCCTTGAGTTTGGTACTCAAACCTCTACGGAAGCAATCATGCTTCTTAGCATCCGTGTCAGCATGATAGCCCGCGTACTGGCACAGATTGTTGAAAGCCTGAGCATACTGAAGTACAGTGCGGATACCCTGAGTGAGAGCCAGAAACTCATTTAACTTTCTTTCCATAAGACCTTCTGGAATATGGTGTGCCCGGAACGCAGTTTTGAATTCATCGCAGGTGACAACGTGATCAGCAGGGAGCATAGCAAAGTAGTGGTCCCACCAAAGACGAGCTATACCGCGAAGCTGCTGAGCGGCAAAGCGAGCCTTGTTTGCATCCGAACAAGGGACCACAAGTAGAGAAAACTTTGACTCGATTGTGCGAATCCAAGCGTCCGCATCCAAGGGCTCCTTCGTCTTGCGAAACAAGGGAGGTTGAGTCCCAAGGAAATCCGTGTAACCGACAGCTTGAGGTTGGTGGACATTGTGCCCACCTCGCTGATGGTGTTGTTGCCCTTGCACAAGCTGACTAAGCAACTCGGTTTGAGCGGCCATTACTTCCACCAAACTGGGTGGTGGCGGTGGTGGTTGTTGCGATCCGCTACCACTAGCACCAAAACCATCCGGGTTACCACGGGTTGCTCCAACCATCCCAGAAGATCATGGATAGAATCATGGATAAAACACTGTTCGCTACAAGAAAATTCATCCAAAATAGCTCATATTTTAGCAGTGAGTAGGAAATTTAGAGATGTACAACTTTGGTATTCAACTCAGATGCTAAATTGATGGCCAAGATGGTCGAAAAATTCATTCCTTGCTTCTCTGTTTTGGCTGTTTTTCAGCAGAACGAGTTATAGTATTTTGCCTATAACTTAAAGTAGCAAAGTACAATATTGCTGAATTTTGTGAGCTATCAGGACATGAAATTCTTGACAACTTTGGTATTTAACTTGCTGCTCAGAAGGATCATCTTCCAAGGGTAAAAGTTTCGACAAGATCATGCCATAGGATATGAACTGGAGGATGAAAGTTCAATATTTCTAGAAGCAACTTCAAAACTCCATAACTCCAATTTGAGTAATCCAGAAATTCTCAATCTTCACTAATGTGTTCCTACGATAATTTGGCACAATTTTTCTATTCAACATTTTGGCTAGATCAGGCTCTAAGATGGTTTTTCTCCTAATGTTTTACTTTACTGTCTACCCAGGAATTTCAGTGAACAGAGAGCCAATGTTTTGTGCACCAGGGAAAATCTACCCAGCCAAAAATTACCAAATTTTAACAGTAGCAGCCTGAGTAAATTTACCACGAGTTTTGTGTTGGAAATATTTGCAGAAAACTATAGTAAGTGGGCATAAAAATTTATGTGGCAGAAGTGCTCATTCTAGATAGAAAACTGACATATCAAGGTTTCTATTGTTTCTCACTATCTACACGTCCAGAATTTTTCAAATTTAAACAGGAGGTAGAATATAAATTTTGGAACAAAACTTTCCACATGAAGTTCTACAGAATGGATCATTTTCTATGCTCAATAAATTCATCTTTCCAGATATGACAGAAATATGACAGATTTGCTAGATAATACTTATGTAAGACAATCTTGTGCACGCATGCTTAGGTGTACCCCTTGCAGCCCTATTAACAACGTTTAGCATTGTTCCTTGACTGTGTGTTGACTAGTGTAGTTTTGTGTTTGCGTGATGTTGCTTTTCTTTATGACCTTGCCTGATTCGCTTCTTTGTAATGATTGTTAGTGTATTGTGGGTCTTCTACCTACAATGACATCAGTTGCTTAGTTGGGTTCTTCTCTTGTATCTCCCACATCCTTGTTCTTTTCCTTTCTTTCTCCCTATTCCAAAAGAGGATGTCGAGAAGGAAGCTAAAGGCAACACCAATGTCAACAAGCAGAAGTTATTGACACCACCACCGCCTAGCTAGAAGCAAGTCAAAGAAAGGAAGACCCTACTCTAGTTCCTTTACCACCTTGCAGCTTGCTATTCTTCAGTCTACCTAACTTCGATGTTGACCTCAATAACCCAGTAGGAAGTTGAAGGCAACACCGGCATCATCAGTAGAAACCTACAAACATCTGCAGTGGTCGACAAATTAAAGAAGCTAAATCCAAGAATGCTCTATTTCCTTTTGTTATCTTTGTGCTATTCTCCTCTCTACCTTGATTTATTTGCTTACCATCTCAAAAAATAATCAAGAAAATGGAGATGATATCATGGACTCTACCTTATTCCTCAATCATTCTTTATCATTATTTATTTATATTTATTCTCATTCTCCCTAATTTCACCTATACCACCCAACCAGATGGCGAGTCCCAACGGAAATCATGAAGAAAGAGCTAATGAAGGCGACCTCAACATTCCACCTGTAGCCTCATCATTTGAGCACAGGATGCTAGAGTATATGGAAGCACAAACTCAAAGTCTACAAGCAATGGCTCAAACCATGATCAATATTCATCAGCATATTACAGAGCAAGCCTCAGCTCCTATGAACCACAACTCCCTTAGTAGTGATAACCATCAGATTTCACCAATTCTGTCACCGTTTGATAAAAGGAAGCTATTAGCCATGCAGGCTCAAGTCTTATGAGGAAGGATGCAGCCCAATACATCATCCCCTCATAACATGAAGTTGACCAAACCAGACATTCCTACCGGACCAGTGAAGAGGCAAGTCGCTGAAGCATGGAACCGTCAAAGGAATAAGAAAAGTCGTGGAACGCTAGAGCTAGAATTTAAGAGACAATATAAAGATATCAAGACCCCAGGAACATGTCAATGTTGTGAGCATTATGGTCAGCCATGTCTTCAAGAAGATGCTAGCCTAATGACAGCTGAAGCCAGACAATGTTACTATTTAGATATTAATAAGGATTTATCTACCCAAGAGACTTTCCAAGAGTGAGTTACCCAATATCAAGATGGTACTCAGACTATGAACCTTGAGGATTGGAGTATTTCTTTCAAGGAATTTAGGCCTAGTAGAATCAAGCAACGCAAGAAACAAGCGAGCGAAGAAAGCCAAGAGAAGATGGAGTTACCAGAACCATTGGTACATAGCAGTACTCAACCCTGTTCGAACCAACTACAACCTAAAGTTGTTCAACTTCCGCATGACAACTCTATCAAGAAGAATCCTGATGCCCAGATTGCTTCACGAAGAGCTATGGTGGAGCATAAAGGAAGCCCGAATGGATATGTTAAAGGAGTGTGCTTCAAATGTGGTGAAGAAGGTCACTATGTTAATAAATGTCCAACAAAGCGTAAGGTGATTAGGTCATGTGATGCTGGATTATATTGCCTCAAGTGCCGAGAAGACGGACATCTTGCTAGTTGGTGTGCAAAAGAGGATGATAATCAACCCCTGGACCAAAGTCCTAATAGCCCTGCACTCAGTCAGATATCATCAATTTGCCTCCTTAGCAGGATAGATGATCAGGAAACCTCAGCTAGACAAGAATGCTAATGGCGACCCGCTAGGGTTTGATTCCCGATCTTTCGATGAGAGGCGTGGATAACTCGATTGGTCGATGGAGGCGACGTTCACGGCCCGACTACAGCCTTCCAAGCTATGCCTTAGCAACCGATACACCCACTCCAATGGCTGTCGCGATCTTGTGGAGCGCAGCAGCCGGCCACTAGGGCACTCGTCCTGCAAGCAACCGAAGAACTAGCAAGAACAAGTATGACAAGTACTGAATTTACTAGATGTAAATGAAGGTTTCACACGCAATCTCAATAATGGTGGGGTTCCGAAGACAAGAAGACGGGCGGCTGATCCAGCACGCGCGCTTGCAAGCAAGTAGCGAAGGCTAAACTTGATCTAAACAAAACCCAAGCATCCTTGGTGGCGGCTAAGGGGTATAAGTACGTGGGAGGACGACCGGGGTGCTGGGGTCGTACTCCAACCCTAGGACGCGTCCGTAATGGACTCAACTTGATACACGGCCCATTGGGCCAAAACAGGGTGACGCAGCACCATGGATAGAAAAGGACTCTGTATTAATTTTACGATTGCGGCCGACTCGTAACAGATATGGATATGAGGCCGGATCCGTTTGAAAGAAAACTTCATAAGCTTTCGCGAAGTACTTGAACGCCCCAATCCGAGTTCATATGCGACTGTGGTGTCCGTCACAAGTTGGTACTGTTCTACGGTCCGAATCCAGCCTGCGCGAATCCGTTTCCCTTTCGGTCGCCTCCTTGGTTCCTAAGCAAAACAAGTGTACACGGGTCTCCATGGTCTAAACATGATGTACATGAGCTTAGATGTGAACTCACCTGATGATTAAGTTGACGAGCACGAGCACGAGCACGAGTAATAGGACCAGCAATAGGTACTTGTGTCGGAGTGGATGTATCGTTGGTGTTGATGTCCTCATCATCCTCCCCTTCTTGCATTTGAGTCGTCCTCGACTCAAGCTCGTCTTCCTCTCCCAAATATGGCTTCAAATCTGCAATGTTAAATGTGGGACTAACCCCAAAATCCGCAGGCAGATCGAGCTTGTATGCATTATCATTGACTTTCTCTAACACTTTAAATGGTCCATCAGCCCGAGGTAGCAATTTAGATTTTCTCAATTCAGGAAACCTTTCCTTTCTGAAATGTAGCCAAACTAAATCTCCAAGTTCAAACTTTAGTTCCTTCCTACCTTTATCACCAGCAATCTTGTATTTAGCATTCATGCGCTCCATGTTTTCTTTAGTTGTTTCATGCAGTTTTAACATCAATTCAGCATGCTTAGTAGCATCAAAATTCAGTTTTTCAGAAAATGGCAAAGGCATTAAATCAATAGGAGCACGAGGCAAGAAACCATATACAATCTGAAATGGGCACATCTTTGTAGTAGAATGCAGCGATCGATTATAAGCGAATTCAATATGAGGCAAACAATCTTCCCACATCCTAATGTTCTTCTCTAAAACAGCCCTTAACATAGTAGACAAAGTTCTATTAACCACTTCAGTTTGCCCATCAGTTTGCGGATGACATGTAGTAGAAAACAACAACTTAGTTCCCAATTTAGCCCATAAATTCTTCCAAAAATAACTAAGAAATTTAGCATCACGATCAGAAACAATTGTGTTGGGCACACCATGCAAATGAACAATTTCCCGAAAGAACAAATCAGCAATGTGAGTAGCATCATCAGTTTTATGACATGGTATGAAGTGGGCCATCTTAGAAAATCTATCAACAACCACAAACACACTATCACATCCCTTCCTAGTCCTAGGCAATCCTAACACAAAATCCATAGAAATATCTTCCCAAGGAGAACTAGGAACAGGTAGAGGCAAATACAAATCATGTGGATTCAATCATGATTTAGCCTTTTGACATGTCATGCAGCGAGCAACAAATCACTCCACATCTCTTCTCATCTTTGGCCAAAAGAAATGACCAGCAAGTATATCTTCCATTTTCTTTGCTCCAAAATGCCCCATTAAGCCACCTCCATGCGCTTCCTACAACAATAACAAGCGAACGGAGCTAGCTGGAATGCATAGCTTGTTAGCTCTAAAGACAAACCCATCACTAACGATGAATTTGTTCCATCCCTTCCCCTCTTTACAATGCAGCAACACATCTTTAAAATCAGCATCATTAACATATTGATCTTTAATCGTTTCCAATCCAAATATTTTGTAATCAAGTTGGTTCAGCAAGGTGTATCTCCTAGACAATGCATCAGCAATTATATTCTCTTTCCCTTTCTTGTGCTTAATAACATAAGGAAAAGATTCAATAAATTCAACCCACTTAGCATGTCTACGGTTCAATTTTCCTTGACTACAAATATGTTTTAAAGATTCATGATTTGAATGAATAACAAACTCTTTGGGCCATAGATAATGCTACCATGTTTCTAATGTGCGAACAAGAGCATACAATTCCTTATCATAAGTAGAATAATTCAGAACAGGCCTGCTCAATTTTTCACTGAAATAAGCAACAGGTTTGCCTTCTTGTAACAAAACACCACCCAAACCAATGCCACTAGCATCACATTCAAGCTCAAAGGTTTTATTAAAATTAGGGGAGTTGGAAGACAGGTGCATGTGTCAACTTATCTTTCAGCGTGTTGAAGGAGTTCTCTTGTGTTTTACCCCAACTAAAAGGTACTCCCTTCTTTGTAAGCTCATTCAAAGGCACGGCAATGGTGCTGAAGTCCTTCACAAAACTACGATAGAAACCAGGAAGTCCTAGGAAACTCCGCACTTGCGTGATAGTCTTCGGTATAGGCCATCCCTGTATAGCTTCCACCTTGGCTTGATCAACCTCGATTCCGGCCCAGGTGGGGTTGTCCGAGGCCCAATAAATTAAGGTTGCCCGGACCCCAACAGTTCTTAGGCACACCCACTCCGGGAAAGGCCCAATCTCCCTAAAAGACTAGTCCAATAGGGGAAGGGTGGCTCTCCCTTTTAAAGTGGCTTCCTCCTCCCATGCTAAGCAAGGTGGGATTATTCAGAGGCTCACACGGTCGCCGCCCGACTACAACTGGGCCACTTGGTCCCCTTTGTTGCGTCTTTGCCAGCGGGTAATAGTGGAGTATGTCCTCATCATTCCCACCCCCTTAAACAAAGGCCCAGCTCTGATACCAAATGATGGCGACCCGCAAGGGTTTGATTCCCGATCTTTCGATGAGAGGCGTGGATAACTCGATTGGTCGATGGAGACGACGTTCACGGCCCGACTACAGCCTTCCACGCTGCGCCTTAGCAACCGAGACACCCCCTCCAATGGCTGTCGTGATCTTGTGGAGCGCGGCACTCGGTCACTAGGGCACTCGTCTTGCAAGCAACCGAAGAACTAGCAAGAACAAGTATGACAAGTACTGAATTTACTAGATGTAAATGAAGGTTTCACAAGCAATCTCAATAATGGTGGGGTTCCAAAGACAAGAAGACGGGCGGCTGATCCAGCACGCGCGCTTGGAAGCTAGTAGCGAAGGCTAAACTTGATCTAAACAAAACCCAAGCATCATTGGTGGTGGCTAAGGGGTATAAGTACGTGGGAGGACGACCACAGGGGTTCTGGGGTCGTATTCCAACCCTAGGACGCGTCCGTAATGGACTCAACTTGATACACGGCCCATTGGGCCAAAACAGGGTGACGCAGCACCATGGGCAGAAAAGGACTCTGTATTAATTTTACGATTGCAGCCGACTCGTAACAGATATGGATATGAGGCCGGATCCGTTTGAAAGAAGACTTCATAAGCTTTCCGCGAAGTACTTGAATGCCCCAATCCGAGTTCATATGCGACCGTGGTGTCCGTCACAAGTTGGTACTATTCTGCAATCCGAATCCAGCCTGCGCGAATCCGTTTCCCTTTCGGTCGCCTCCTTGGTTCCTAAGCAAAACAAGTGTAGACGGGTCTCCATGGTCTAAAACATGATGTACATGAGCTTAGATGTGAACTCACCTGATGATTAAGTTGACGAGCACGAGCACGAGCACGAGTAATAGGACCAGCAATAGGTATTTGTGTCGGAGTGGATGTATTGTTGGTGTTTTTGTCCTCATCAAATGCCATCAATCCCCAATGCCCATTTCTCATACCACCTTGAGTCGTCAAGATACCAAAGCGTAAAAGTTAGGCTGAGAAGAATTGAGGATATCTTGGAAGGAGACAGTCAAGCCAAGGAAAAGCGATCATGGAATCAATCCAGCTCTATTCAAATCACTTTATCAATATATGAACAAGGTTCTTCAAAAGATGGGCCAACGCAGCTGAGGAAGGATGGATAGTTAAAAGTGGAATTAGACTAAGTATCCAAGAAGTGTTTCATGTGGTAGTGGAGCATTAACAAGTGTGATCGAGGAGCTATTGTAAGAAGGAACGATGTAGAAGAAAATTGGATGCCACTCACCTAAACCGTTGTCTCTTGCTAGCCTTTGCGAATCTCGGGACGAGATTCCTTTTAAGGGGGGTAGTTTTGTCACACCCTAAAATTATTGGATTTCAGGATGTGATTAGAAAAAATAATAATAAAGCAATGATTTTTCTCATAATTATATAAAAATTTCAACATTTATTTTCTTTACAGAGAATTTAGTATAGGAAAAATAAATAATTGTCTTTTAGAATTAAATAAAATGGTTTTTTGTATGTTGCATTCATGTCGTTGCATTGATTTTTGTTTGTTTGCGTGTTTGAGTTTGCAAAATAAAAATACTCAAAAACTACCCTAAAATCTTTTTTCTCTGTTCCCTATCTCTTTTGGCTCATCCCATGTTTCTCTCTCTCATTCCCCTCTTTCAACCCAGCCATGAACCCCCTCCTCTTTTTCTTCCCAGCCCGGCCCAAACCTCTTCCTCTTCTCCTTTTCTTTTTCTCTTCCCGCGGCCCAACCCGCCTCACCACTGTTCACTCTTCTCTCTCACCGACACGCCAGGCCCACCCGTCAGCGCCATCTTCTTCCTCCCGCTCCTCTCTTTTTCCGTTCCTGCCGCGACACCAGACGTGCCCGCGCCCGTCGCCGTCGCCCGCGCCTCCTCCTTTCCTTCCCCGTGACGCTGGCCTACCATAATGGCCGCGGTACGCGCCCCGAGCGACCCGCTCCTTTCCTTCGCGGGCGACCGCTGCAATTCCGCCCGTGTCAAACCCGGCCGCCGCGTGAGCCGCCGCCTTCCTTTCCCCGGCCGCTCCGCCTCCTCTCCTCCCCTATAAAACCAGCTCCTGAACCCTTGCCCCTCCTCTTCCATGCCTACACCGCACGCCCGAGCCCTGCTGCTCTGCACCTCCATTTCCCGAGCTCGCTGACGCTGCCACGCCATCGACCCGCCTTCACGCCGCCTCTTCGTCAACGCTGACCTTCGCCACAGCTCCTCCTAGGACCCCGCACCGTCACCGATCGTCTTCCCCTCCGCGCCAACGCACCAGGCCTGCAATCCCTCGCCGGTGTGAACGTCGCTGCCCCGAACCGCCCTACACCAATGACCCGCTGTCCTGCTACTTCTCCGCCGCCTTCAACCCTCTTAAATTCTCCACGAGGTGGTGAGAACACTCCCAGCCCCTTTTCCCCTCTCTTTCGCACTCTCTCTCGTCGACAAATGTTCGCCGGAGCTCTTGCTCCGCCCGCCGCCGTGGTGAGCATGCTTCCGGCCGCCACACAGACGTCCCGAGCCCCTAGCAGAGTTCCCCGTCGCCCACTCTCGCTCCTCGGCTCTTTCCCTTGCCAATCCCGTGCCCCAGAGCACCGATTCCGGTGTACACCGACGAGGCGCCGCCGCTCCTACTCGCCGGTGGCGTTTGTTGCCGCCCAGCGCCGCGTCCGATTCGCCCGACCCACAACCTGCCGCCCGATCCTGATCCAACGGACCAGAATCGCCCGGCTCTTACTCCGCCGAGCCGCGTCCGATTCGCCCGACCCTCGCCCTGCCGCCCGATCTAGATCTCACGGCCAGAATAGATCTAAGCCGCGCATGAGCCGCCGCCCTCGCCCGACCCTTATCCTGCCACACGATTCTGATCCAATGGACCAGATTCGTCCGACCCTAGCCATCCCCGAAACTTTGCAGAAAAGCCCCTAGGCTCTCCAGAAATCAAACCGCAGTCGAGATCAGTAGAAAAATAATTAGAGTTAAATCCTTTCTTTTCAGTCCCGACCGCTGACCTTTCTAGAATTTGTACCCGCCGTCCAGGACCTCAAAATTTGCACCCAGACCCTCTATTTAAAGTTTAATTAGGTTCTAGCCCTTGGTTTTCTTCAATTTAACCCCTGGAAGTTCAGTTTCTTTGCAGATAAGTCCCTGGAGCCTTGTTTTAGCCCTACCTTCGTCGTTTTAGCTCCGTTTCGACTGGTTCTTGTTGCGTTAGTCTCAAAAACCCTAAGCTATCATTTAGTCATGTCGTTGTGCCTTAGTTCCTATCTTTTAATTAAAAATATATTTAATTTGATTAAAGTTCTCTCACCTAGTTTTTCTAATTAAAATCTACCTAGGTCTTTACCTCCGGTTTTTCATAACTAATGTTAATTTAATTAATACCAACTCAAATGTGTTCTAAATATAATTTGTTTAGTTGCACACCAAATATAAAGTTATGCGTTTAAATGCTCTCAAAAGTTTCTTTCTAATTAATTGTTAATTAGTGTAATTTGTACATAGACAATCATAAAGAAAATATGACTAAGTTCTACTCCGCTTTTATAAATAAAAATATAATATAAGTTAATTATAATCAGGGATATTTTGTCTTGAATATCTTTTACATTTGTTTTCCAATTAAAATCAATAAAACTTTAGTTTGAAGCAGTCTTACCGAAAGGGCAAGGAGGGGGTCGGTGATTGGGGTATAGCCCGGTCCTCTTGGGGTACCAGCCTTCGCTAAGGTGCTGACCATTAGGGAGGGTTATGGTTCACGCCGCTACCGAAACTCTAGCGGACTACTTCTTATTAGGGAATCTTTGTAAAGGCCTCGTAGCGTCCCTATGCAATCACACCACGGAAGTGTGGTATTGTGCCTAGCTAGCACAGCATGGTTGGGTCGAAAGTTCTTTTGAACTTTTACGTGACTTGTGGTGAAAGTGTACAACCTCTGCAGAGTATCTAAAACTGATATATTAACCGTGCTCACGGTCAAGAGCGGCCTGGACCCTCACATGATTAATAAACTTAAAGATGGATTTAAATCGTTACTCTGGTTATATCTTGTGGCCTTGCTGAGTACCAACCATAAGTGTACTCACCCTTGCTAACTGCTGCTCAGAAGAAAAAGGTGTGAAGTCTACTGAAGATGATGAAGAGTTCTAGGCGTACGCAACCCCTAGTCGTTTTCTTGTGAAGTTTGGAGCCTTCGTTTCCATGATAAGCGCATATCTCTGATAGTCTTGTAAGTCCTTATTTATGTTTCTTTACGTGATACTGTTGTTGTTATTCACTGATGATGTCACTTTTTGTATGAAACTTGATCCTGGCATACATATAGTTATGCATTCGGTTTTGTCCTTAAACCGGGTGTGACACGTGGTTACTCCCAGAGACACACATGCAACTTTTCCCTTCAATTCCCGCTTCACGGAACAGGCACACCGCCCTCGACTACACGTCCCCATGGACCACGGAACGATGCCGGGCCATGGCGGCACATGCACCCGCCATTAGCTAGATGTGAACAAATTCAAGACGGTGGGGAGTATATTCCAGCCTCGGTTCAATCCAGTACGTAAGTTTACCCATTACCATATTCTCGGCATGTGGTTAGTACGTTCAAAGACTTAACTACCACTACCACACACTGCAGCCTTAACATTTTTCACTAAAAAGTGGGGCCTCAATCATCAACATGAACATCGCACCATAGCCCCATCCGTCGACCTTATAATTGCAGCATATAGTAAACATTCAACACCTATATTCTCGCGAGTGACAGGAAATCACTCGACTTTTACCAGAGTCCTATTAGCATAGCAATCTATCGAACCTTACATCTAGTGTTCAAAGCATGGGTGCCTAGGATCATGCAACAAAGTTTTCATTCAACTCCTATAAACTTAATGCACAAGAAAAATAGAGTAATAAGTTGCATAATTTGGAAAGTAGGGTTCATGCTCCAGGGCTTGCCTTCTTGAGCAAAGCTAGCCTTGGGCTCTTCCGAAGTTTGGTTTGGGTCTTCGAAAACTTCAGTTAGATTCACTTGAGCTTGACGCTGCTCACTCTCGGACTCGGGCACCAGCTCGTACGTTCCGTCAGCGAGAGTAGTCGATTCTATTTGAATGCACAAGTATGAGTTGTAGTGATGGTATATGACATTTATTTTCTTCACGACAAAGTTGCAGTCCACAAAAACATAGATTTGGTTGTAAAGTTACTTAGTTAAGATTTCTTGGGCAATCGTTAATAGAGTACATCTTAAACTACTTAACTTCATTAAACAAGAAGGGATTGTATTATATTGGAAACTAATTTTCTAAGCACAAGCATGGATTAAACACAATTACTGAACTAGGTAACTTCTGGTGATGAAACTTTTATTCAGAGTACCACATGCAGAGACAAAACCACTGCAAAAATTTCAGGCATTTTGGTGTAGCAGATTAAATATGAAAAATGTAATATACAGCCACTGCAAGAGCCTAGTTATTTTTATACAGAACCAACCATGCAAGTATTGATGCTAAAAATTTTACAGGGATATATGTGTTAATGTAAATTTTTCAAAATTTATGGTGCATGATACAGAATATAATAAATAGGACAAGATACACCAATTTTATGTGTTTTTGAGTATGAAACTTTTTATACAGCATGTTCTAACCCAAAGTATCCCATAGTCAAAAGATGAACATTTTTCAAGCACAAAAACTAATTACTTTTATTTAATGCATTTTTCCACCACAAAAATTATACAAGTAGGTTACAGAAAGGTAAAAAGTCCCCAAATTTTTCTATGGCATCTAGGTATCACTATAACAGCACAAAAAAAAGTTTCATAACATGAATCACTATAGAATAGTAGGAGAAATTAGTTCTATCCCTTCATGGCATAAAACAAAGTCTAACAAAAAGTTTAGCTAGAGATGGGTTCTGGTCCTGAACTGTTTACACTGGCCTACACATCTAGAAACTAATCCACTGTCCAAAAATTAGGTTCAGCCTTTGTCTACAACAGTGGGTACAAATAAGGGCTATTAAACCTTCCATTTAATCTAGGGAAAAATATAGCAAGCAACTGAAGAAATGGATGTAACAAAAGTTGTAGATCTTCTTCTAAGGATTACAGAACAGTTGAGTTTGTATTTTTCTGACTTTTCTATGATTTTTAAAGGATTTTCAAAGTTCGCTATTTTTGAATCTTTGGTCAAAACACTGGTTCGCAGATATGCCCCTGGAAACTTGTGTGCAAACCCTTAGAAAGATTGAAATCACTGCAATTGGGTCCCTTGGGGGGCTAGCATGGTGGCCGGCCAAATTTCGGCAAGGAGGCTCGCCGGCGGCGAGGGAAAAGGGTCAGGGGAGTACCAGGGAGGCGAGAGCTACCTCGTGGTAGCCTTGGTCGGGGTCGGGGATGGCCGGAGGTGGGTCTCCCACGGCAGACAGGGGGTGGCGGCGGTGCTGTGCGGCGGCGACGGTGCGTCGGCAAGGCTGGGATGGCGTGGTCGGGTCGGGGAGCTGCGTTGGATGGTGGAGGACCGATTCCAATGGTGCCCACGGCGGACAAGGGCAACGGCGGTGGTTGCTGGCGTCGGCCTTGCTCCGGCAGGTCTGGGCAGCGATGGGCAGGGCAGTAAACTTCGATGGGGAGGTGCGGTGGTGGTTGGAGGCTCAGCTCTGGCAATGGGTGGCCGGAGAGATGAGCTCCACGGCGAGCTCCTTACGGCGGCGGAAATGGTAGTGAGCAGTGGCGTTCTGGTGGTCTGGGCGCGCGAGAGGGCTCAGTGCGGCCTTTTGTAGGCAGCAAAAAGGAGGGAGGAGGGGCGGGGCTAGACTGCGAGGTTGTGGAGGGGCGGCACGATGGGGGCGCGCCATTGGGCCGTCGGGGCGGTGGCAGCGCCGGCGCGGCGTGCGGCGGACCAGAGTGGCCGATTGGGCGTGGGTGATTTGGCGTGGGGGGAGGGAGATCGCGCGCGGTGCGATAGGTGAGCAGCCACAGCTGCTGCCTTGCCAGGCGGCAAGCGCACAGACTAGCTTGGCGTGGCGTGGTGCGCAGGCATCGCACGACACGTTGCGTGTGGGAGCCGGGCGAGGGAGGCGAGCAGTGGAGGGTGCCGTGCGGTGGGCGCGGGTCAGCGAGCTCGGCCCTGGTTGCCTTGGCCCCTAGCGCCAGTCAGGCATCACCGGCCAGGTGGCCAGCGGCGTCTGCACGGCGGTCGGGCAGAGCAGGGGAGGGAGCTGAGGGAGAAATAAAAGGAAAGCGAGGTTCTAAAAGCGAGGTTCTCGCATTTTTATGTTGCAACTCAAAATTCTCTGAAAATGAAAGTTGTTCAAAATAAAAAGTTACACAAGTTTTGTTTCAGGCCAAAGTTCATTTGAGTTATATTTCAAAAGTTATATTAAAAACTCAAAAAGCTTGATTCGGATGGCACGTCATTTCATGGGCAAAACTTCATATTCTCCTCTACGCTTCAACTAGACTTTTGTTTATCATGTCCTAAATGATGTGCCTATTCAATTTCGTAGTCATATTTGCATCAATGTGAAAGTTATTTAATTTGTTTGATTAAAGTACATGTACTCATGCACATATACACATACTTTCAATATAAATGCAAAACCAAATTATAATACATTTCTTTTAAACTTTTCTTAGTTATTTATGCATATTGTTATGCTAATGAGACTTGTTTAGAAAATTAAACACCTGAGGTGTCATAGTCATCTCGCAAGTCGAGATAGGGTGCATCGTCGTCGTCCATCTCCATGTCCTTAGCTTGCGGTTCGGCTTGCTCTTCTTGTTGTGGTTCTTGTTCTTCTTCCTCGTAGCCCATTATGCTTGGGCTTGGTGTAGTTTCGGGATGTGGCGGGAGCTTGAGCCACCCCAAGAATGGGATGAACTTCCTCTCGTCATCTTCTTCAACGCACTGGAAACCTTTCGTCCAATGCCCTTCATGCTTGAACAAGAACAAGAAGAACAACTCGAATCGGTTTGCATTAGGGAAATCAAAATGGAAGCACATACCCAAAGTTGTTCCTCCAAGTGTGTGGGCTTTCTTGCAGCAAAGAAATGAGAGAGAGAGTTCTTGCACTTGTATTTGAGCACAAAATCAAATGAAACCCAAGCGCAAAGTTTGCAAGAGTGTGAGAGGGAGTGAGTGAATGAGAGTTGAGTGTGTGAGATCAATACCCACTCCTCGGCCTCTATTTAAAGAGCATGAACTAGGAACACGTCGGGGAGGAGCAGGCCACAATGGCTA
Organism: Panicum miliaceum; assembly: GCA_032594955.1. Lineage (NCBI taxonomy): Eukaryota > Viridiplantae > Streptophyta > Magnoliopsida > Poales > Poaceae > Panicum > Panicum miliaceum. The sequence goes on from CM064060.1 coordinate 28,705,610, forward strand.
TTGACCGTTGGAGCTGGCTGACAGCCTGCAACGGTCAAGTGGGGTTGGCCGACCCCTAGGGTCGCCCGACCCCCCTGTGGACCTGCTGGCTAACAACTAGGGCCCACCTGCTCCCCAATGGTCAAGTGTTTGAATTCCTGGGTGTTGGGTCCAAACTTGCTCCAAAAAGATATTCAAATTATTTTTCAAAAGATTTTGATGCTTAGAAATATTTTTGGGTTTTTGTAAAAAGAGAAAAAGGCTAGAAAAATTCCAGCATGCAAACAAAATTTGGAAATTCAAATATGCAAAGGGAAAATTCAAAATAAAGTTGAGAAAGCAGATTTTGGAAAAATCAAATATGGGATAAATACCATTTTACCTTTTGGCAAGGGCTCGTCGTTCAGAGTTTGGCGGTCAAGACTTTTCTCCGGTGATTTTACTTACCGTTTGTCATGGCATCTGGTCTGGGACAGGCGGAGTCGGATGTCGAGACTTCTTTTACCATCCACACCTTTTTGGGTTTCTGTATTTTTGATGGTGTGGTTGGTGCTTGCTCTGTGGGCTTCGTGGTCTATGGTTTTTTGTGAGTTTTGATTTTTGACTTCTTCCACTGCCCAAGCCTCTGTTCTGGCTTGTCTTTTTCTCTCATGAATTCTTTCATGAGGGTACAGATGTTATCCGTCTTGGGTGGAGTTACTTCAACTTCTTGCATGCCTTGTGTATTAGGCCCATACTTAATCTTGATCATCAAACATTGTTTTTTTTTTGGGCTGGAATGCGAATTTTCTTCCTTGCCGTTGGTGTTGAAGCGGATCTCTCCTGCTCCAACGTCTATTTGTGCTCTGGCGGTACTCAAGAATGGCCACCTCAGAATGAGCGATGTTTCTTTGGTTATTTCCATATCGAGTACCACGAAGTCGACAGGGATGAAGTAATTCCTTATTCTCATCGGCACATCTCCTACGATTCCTTCTGCATAGCATACTGAGGAATTGGCCAGCTGAAGATGCATTGGTGCCGGTGTTAGGTGAGTGAAGTTCAACTTGTCGAAGATGACCTTGGGCATCACACAAGGCATGCATGAAGTGATGGGTCCCGATTGAGCAGGTGATCATCGGGCACCCTGGATCTGTGTTCTTTTCTAGAGGTTGGTTAACTATAGCTGCACTACACTCTTCTGTGAGCTTGACGACTTCTGTGGTGGGGAGTGGTCGCTTGTTGTTGATGATGTCCTTGATGTAGCGAGGGTACGTTGGTACATGCATTACGTCCAACAAGGGGACGTTAACATGTACCTTCTGAATTATCTCAACAAAACGAGCGAACTGCTCGTCCACCGTCATCTTCCGGTTACGAGTAGGAAATGGCAAGAAGCTCATATCAATGAACTCTTGTGGCGTTGTCTCTTTCTCATGCTCCTTGTCTTCCTCCTGGCCTGACGACCCCTCTTCGTCTTGCGGTCCTGCTGACTTCCCTGTATGGTTAGGGTGCGGCGGATCACGAGTGGACTTACCACCCCTCGTGGTCACCGCATTTACCTTTTCGGAAGTAGGAACGACAGCAGCAATTTGCGCAAGTTGGGTTTTGTTCATTTTGTTAAAACTTAGTTGATTCTTGAGAGCAGAAGACAAAAGTTTAAATTTTTAAGTTTATGCTCTCAAGAGTTTTGTCATTGGCAGCAAGCTTTTTATTTATAGATTCATTTATTTTTACTTGGCCAAGGACAAGGTCTTTGATGGAGGGTTGGTTCGAATTGAAATTCAAATTATAATTTGAGCTATAATTGTTACCTCCTTGGTATGGTGGGCATGCTTGGCCCCACCCTTGGCCTCCATGTGGATGGTACCCGTTGTTGTTGTTGTTTTTGATGTAGGCAACATCTTCACGGGTCTCGGGGCAGTCGTTCGCCGAGTGTCCACTGTTACCACAGACCTCGCACATGGGGTGTGAGTCTATGGCTTGAGCGTATTTGTTCATACGCTCTTTCTACTGCGCCGCTCATCTAGGCGCTTCAGTAGGAGGTCCATCTTTGCGGCAAGCATATCCGTCTCCTTGACGGTGTGCATTCCGCCATTGGTTCACGGTTGGGAATGCTCCTCGTTCCAACCCTGGTTGGAGACCATCTTTTCTATCAAGGCCGTAGCCTTGGTTATCGTGAGGTCCAGAAAGGCTCCTCCAGCAGCAGCGTCTAGGTGGGCTCTTGATGTTGTCGTTAGCCCGTTGTAGAAGCTTTGGAGCATGATCCAATCGTCCATCCCATGATGAGGACAGGCAAGTATGTACTCTTGAAGTCTCACCCAAGCTTCTGGGATTGATTCCATCCCTGTCTGCTGGAAACTTGAAATTTTCCCGCGAAGGGCATTCGTTTTTCCCAGCGGGAAGAACTTTGCGAGGAACGATGTGGAACATTTGTCCCACGTTCTGACGATTTCTTTATTCTAATAGAACCACTGTTTCGCCTTCACCAAAAGGTAGAAGGGAAACAGGCGGAGCCTGATGGCGTCAGCCGAAACGCCTCGTATAGTCACTGTCTTGCATAACACAAGAAAATTCTGGAGGTGGGCGTTGGTGTCCTCATTAGGCTTGCCGCAGATAGGGCTAGCCTGCACCATGTTGATTAGGCTGGATTTTTTGCTCGAAATGTACGTCCCCAAGATCAACGTTGGGTCCAGTCGCCACATTGGCGGCGGAGGGGACGGAGAAGTTGCGGAGGGTCTTCTTAGCCATGGGTTCGGTAATTGTTGATGGTGCTTGGAAAGCTGGTTCGCTTGTCCATAGCGAGATCTGAGGAGTGACGACGTGAGGTCGAACCCTTCTCATGAGCTTCTTAGGGTTTTCAACAAAGTTTGTCAGCAAGGAGAAACCAGTCACACACTATCCTGTTTTCATCCAATCAGGAGAAAACAAAACCAACATTAGCCTGTATAAGCTATAGCTATAAATTAAACACAACATCATGATCATGTATTGGTAAATCTTTTAAACATCAATGCCACTCCCCGGCAACGGCGCCAGAAATGCTGGTTGGCGTTTCTTAGCGTCACCACTAGGAACGAGGGTGTTAGTCCCATCCCTAGCAGTGGCACCAGGAAACGCCGTGGTGGTATGTCTTAGCGATTATAGAATGAATCCGCAAGCACACAGATATACCGTTGTAGCCTTTCACCCGGAGAGTATTCGGGTATCGTTATTTATATTTTTCAAAAGGAGGGCTGTCAGACCCGGGGCAACGGGACTGCACGTGTGGCGTAGAACATTCTAGAGTAAGGGGTGGGGCATGTCCCATACCTTATCCATACTGTGAAGTACTCGTACGCAAGTACAACTAGTCGGTACAGAAGGAAACTACCCGAGAGTACTCGGTTAGGACTCCTAAGCTCGTACCAGACTAGGATTTCCATGTAACTCTGCCCCCCCAGAGTATATAAAGGTGGGCAGGGACCCCCTCCAAAACACATCATCATCAAGGCAATACAAACCATACAGGATGTAGGGTATTACGCATACTGCGGCCCAAAGCTGTCTAAATCCTTGTGTTCCTTGCACCATCGAGTCCCTGACCTCGGCGACACCCTGACCACAAGTCTACCACCTTAGGGTATCCTTAGGTAGGCTTGCCGGTAAAACACCGACAGCTGGCGTGCCAGGTAGGGGAGCTCATCGAAGATCCACCAGTGAATTCGATGGCAACTTTCAGCTTCACGAGTGCCATGCCCCCCGCCGGCACAACCTTCGTCTTCGGCTCCTGGGTCTGCTTCCGATGGCGCAGGCGACTTCCGTCGACAACTAGTCGACAACAAGCCAAAGGCATCTGCAGCAACACCAAGCAGCGATCTCGACAAGTTCGTCGATAATTTCGACGAGTTGCTCCTCCCTAGCCTCGTTAGGGAGGTGGAGAAGCTGTTCGTTTTCAACGCGACTCCGACTCGTGCTGCATCAAGCTTCTGCGGATCAGACTCGATTCCATCTGGGGAATAGCGTGACCGATTCTCATTCGGTTTGCACAACACGACCACTGTTTATCAGGAGGCCATGAAGTCCGAATTTTGCTCTGCGTAGGAGACGGACCTGGACAAACTACTCGAGCTCGAGGAGAGGGATGCCACCGCATGTCAGGAGGCCCCTATCTTCAATGACTACGACTCAAACTCCGATCCTGAGGCCGAACCCTATTTGGGGGGCCAAGGCTTGTTTATAACCTCCACCCCGGAGGGTCGCTTCGTGTACTGGAAGGGCATGAAACCCTTCGTACTACTCGAAGACGACGCAGGATTGGTCGCTCACCTTGACTCCCTACCTTTTCAAGAGGGCAGACCACTCGGTGAGACCACTCCCGGCGGAACTGTACTCGTTGACTACAGCTCTGACGATCCATCCACACACCACCACGTCTTCATGGCAGAATCCGACGAGTACAGCGACAGGCACCGTAATGAGAGGCCTGAGCAGATCTCTGAGGATGAGCACACTACAGATGCTACCAACGAGTCTGCTCAGGATCGTGAGGCTCGCAGGCTCTGCAACAGGAAGCATGCCAAGCGCAGAAGAGATGCCAATGATCGGTGCACATGTATCCAACACGACCTCGATGCTAAGTTCGCGGCGGCGCAGGACGCTGGGTTCAACACCCCCGCCGGTAACATTGCTGGTATAACCGCTGTGCTGGCTGGCAACCCTGACCCACAAGTCCAAACCGCCGTTCGCATGGCCCAGCTGGCAATACTCCAGATCAACTAGCAGAACCCGCTGCCCTCGGTCTCGCGTGGAAGACGCGAGGGAGACAGCGAAAGCCAGGTCAGCAGAACACCAGGAGGGCCACCCAAGGCGACAAGCCTCTCCCTCCAACAACCAACACGGTAGCCGCCCCGTGGCCCTTCAAGGAAGCTGCCCGACATGCCAGGCACCACACCCAGAAGGCTCCGTTCACAACTACCGCCGCTCGGAACTCGAGAAGCTACCAACGGGCAACCTCCGTGACAAGGTCAAGGCAACCACTGCACGGGACGAGAATGATCGCTTCCCGATGTTTTCCTCCCGCTTCGACAACTGCAAGTACCCGGAGGGATTCAAACCAGTCGGCATCACCAAGTACGATGGTAAGCAATCTCCTCAACAGTAGGTCTGATGCTACTCCACCGCCATTGAGTTTCTGGTTGCACCAACACCACCAAGGTCGTCTACTTCCCGATGGCCATGGAAACCGCCCCACTTACATGCCTGGAGAGCCTCATGAAGAACTCCATCGACTCCTAGAAAAACTGCGGAACGTCTTCACTGACAATTCCAGGGGGCGATTGCAAGGGCAGGTACTCGATAGGACCTGTCCCAATGCAAGCAAGAAAGGAACGAGCTCTTACGCTCGTACACCCGCCGCTTCTTCGACACCCGACCTCTAATCACCAACATCTCGGAGACCGACGTCCTCGACTGCTTCCACAACGGCCTCACCGACCAGGCTCTGTTCTGTGACTTCGACCACAATTGTCCCAAGACCATCGCTGCCCTCCGCGACATGATGCAGACCTGGGCAGACCAAGAGGAGGAGGAGCGTGATCGGTTCTTGAAGCGCAGCAATGACTACAACAAGCGGAACAACGACCACTGCAATGATAGAAGCCAGCGGGACTACTCGAGACCCTCCTGAAAGAGCAAGCCAGACGATCTCGTCGCGGCTATCAATCGTGCCCTGCGAGGCAAAAAGGCATCCAACCTGCAAGAGAAATTTGACAAGCTCATGCAGAAGCAATGCCCGTGGCACCCACACTCTAAGCACACCGCTTTCCAGGGCTACCTGCTCTAGAAGTCCCTCAACGCTCCGTCCTTGCAGAAGGGCGACAAGAAGAAGAAGAAGGACAAGGATGACGAAGACCCAGAGAACAAGACAGACGCCGCTGACTTCCCGGATGTGACCAAAACCGTCAATGTCATTTTTGGCGGGGACATGGGATTTGCCTCCAAAAGGACTCAGAAACTTCATCGCCGCGAAATCATGTCTGTTGAACCCGGGGTATCACGACCCCTCCGGTGGTCGGAGGTCCGCAACTCGTTCTCCAGGGCTGATCAGTGGACAAGCTTTTTCGAGCCAGGAAAGCTCCCGTTCATCCTGGACCCAGTCATCACGGACGTCAGACTCACCAAAGTACCCATCGATTGGGGTAGTGGCCTCAACCTCATCTCTGCGAGTACTCTGAGGAGAATGGGGGCGACCTTCATCGATCGGCTCAACCCTAGCATGGTTCCCTACTACGGCATCGTACCTGGGAACGCTTGATGAGGACATCACTCCTTTGGATGCACACAACACTCCTCCACTGAACATTCAAGGTCAAATCACTAGAGCTCGTGCATGACAATTGAATTTAGAGGTGATCTCGTTCCTAAGTACTTCATCTTATGATTTTGAGAACAGATAGCTACCTATTGATTATATTGTGATTAGGAACAAAGGAGAGGACCAAGAGATGCATGAGGAAGGGCTTGGAGGCGTGGAGGACCAGTAAGGGAGTGCAAATCAAGGTGGAGGCCCAATCCATCTCGACTTCGAGTCTGCCTCGGAGTACAAGAGCAGCGTGCACTAAAACCGACGCCCAGGTCGCATACGGAGTCCAAATTCGACATTCTACATATGTATGGAAGCTAAGGAGATAATCTTTTCAATGGAATCGGTCCCACCTCAATATCAGGTCTGAGTCAATGGGAATCGTTGAAACAAGTGGACATCCAGAATCTGTCATGGTGCTGCGCCACAATTTTTTGGGCCGTTGGCCCGTGTATCGTGTTGGAGCCCATTAGGGTTGCGTCCACGGGTCTTGCATGCCCCTAAACTCTTTATATTCAGTAGAGTCGCCCAAGCTAGGGTTTGGGTTTTGCTTAGATTATTCTGTCAAGAACAGTTTCGCCATTCATCGGTTTGTGAGACCCCAACTCGTGAGATTAATCATAGATCTGCAATTCGGTTGCACTCTTCCTTGTTCTTGCTTGTGTTCTTTGATTTGCAGGCAAGGATTAGCCTTCTGGGCGAGGTCGACCGAGCATCACAGGTCGATAACCTGAGGAGATGTTGTGCTGCGATTGTGGGTTTCGGAACGCGTTGTTCGGAAGTCGGATTGATTTGTGTAGCGACTCCACCAAATCAAGAGTTATCAGAACCTTTCGGAAGATTGGGAACCCTAGTCTACATCAAGTGGTACCCAGAGATAGGTTTACCATCAGGTTCATCCTTATCTTGTTAGATTTATTTTCGCCATCATCCTAGAGTCCACAGAAAAGGCAAAAAGATTTCCCCATCCTAGACCGTGTTTAGCCTTTTGCATAATTCTTTTTCAGAGTCCGTAGTGTTGAGTTTGTGTCCTAGTTCGTGTCTTTGTTGCTGGTTTAGTTCATGTTTTAGTTCGGTTGTGTGTTTTCCTTTTCCGCTGCAATCATCCCACACCTTGTCCCCCACTTTTTCCCCCACCCGATTTGCTTCCGCCTCCGTTTCAACTTCACCAAAACCTAATTCGGAGGGTCCTCCTTAAAACGGGCATAACATTTTGCTCGGAAGTCCGATTGAGGCGTTCTTTTTATTTCGGAAAGCTTGCGAAATTTGGCACATACAATTTATCGGCTTTTCTGGTTTCGCTGAATTCAAAAAAATCAAAAAAAGTCGGAAGGTTGTCAATTCGAGCTCCGAAGTTCCAACATCAGTTTTTTTGAAACGCTCATATTTTTCTACCGATCACATCTTACATCGGATTGAGCTGATACTTGGCGGTGTTTCTATTCTTGTGCTCTTGGTTGAGAAAAAATATCAAAAAAATAAAAGAAAAAAAATTATGATTTCTACTAGTGCTAAAAGATAAAACAGGTGGCACATATAGAGGATACACTTGCTGACTTGTGTGTGCTGCTGGATACTTGCTGATTTTTGTGTCTTTGCTGCTCATCCTTTACATACTTGTTCCTTCCTTGTTGACACTACTGTTCTAAGGACACGAGTAGACCAGCAATTATGGACTAGTAGCTTTGGACATTTATTCAGCATTACTATCTGTTACTGAATTGTGTTCCACTCACATATTTGGCCTTGCCTTCCTATAGCTCCACATATTACTTCTGGAAAGCAGGTTTTTTGACCCTTGCAATCGCAGAGCACGCCTCCCAGGTATCATTTGCCTTGCTGGTAAGAACCTTGTAAGAGCTTGGTAACTTGTTTTCCTTTTGCGGTGTTGATTGAGAGGCACCATTGTCCCTGCGTAGTAGATTATTAGGGATAGCCTTCACTGTTTGTTCCTGTGTTTATGTCTACAATGACAGGTGACGATGGAAGTGGCACCCCCAAGGATTTCAATAAGTGTGTGAGCCAAGAGCAACTACTGGCTGCCATTGAGGAAGGGAAGAAGGAGATGACAGAGGTGGTCACCCGGGCCATCACCACTGCCGTTAGGGAACTCAAGCTCTCGGCCAGCATTGAGAGGTTGGACAAACGGATATCCACGTTAACTGACAGGGTGATTGCATTGGAAACTCGTCCCTCGTTCCCGCCCCATGAAGATGAGGACGTGGTGTATGATGTCCATCGTAAGAAACAAGTAGCTACGCGAGAAGCACGACTACGACGTCACCTCCGCACCAACACCACAGGTATGGGTGGTATTCATAACCGTGCTTCTGATGACCCTTATGCTAAAGTTGAATTTACTATACCTTCATTTTCTGGACATTATGATGCTGAGGGATATCTTGATTGGGAGATGACAGTTGAGCAAAAATTTAGTGCCCACCTTGTGCCTGATCAACATAGAGTTAGACAAGCCACTAGTGAATTTAAGGATTTTGCTATCATTTGGTGGACTGGCTTAGTTGCAGCGGGTGTTGCACCTACTACCTGGGAAGAACTTAAGGTGGCTATGCGTGATAGATTTGTTCTGTTCCACCTTCTTATTATAGAGACCTGCGTAAGAGTTTGATGCGCTTAGAACAGGGAGATAAATCTGTGCAGGATTATTATGGTGACCTTCAAAAGGGTTTGATGTGTTGTGGCATAGTGGAGGGAACCAAGGATTCTATTTGTCATTTTTACTCGGGTTTGCGGCACGATATTCAGGACATAGTAGATTATAAGGAATTTAACACTATCAACCAGTTGTTTCAGTTTGCTATGCTTGCAGAAAAGGAGCTACAGGGCCATGAATTGAAAAACAAGAGCAAGGTTGGTGCCACATACCAGCGCTCGGTGCCATCCGCGGGGCTGACCAAGCCCTCCTCTTTTCGCGCGGCCCCACCAGCGAGCACGCAATCAGCAGATTTCGGAGTTACTGCACCACCAAAACCACCTCCTGCACGACCTTCAGTTTCAGGTAAAAACCTTTGCAGGTCCCCGCCCAAAGTGCCTCCTCCATTGCCTCGACGGGCCACACGACTTGCATTTAGTGCCACCGCTGCAAAGGATTTGACCATGTGCAGAAGGATTGCCCAAGTCAACAGGCATACGTTGCTACAGAAGATGGAGGCTACATCAACACCTCCGACATTGAAGACAAAGTTGATAAAGAAATTGATGCTGAGGTTGCCGACGGTCATGTCCTTCGGGGTGAAGATACTTTGGCCTTCATGAACATTATTGTTCAGTATGTGCTCAGCACACAAATTCAGCAGCCTAAGAACATACAGCGCCACAACTTGTTCCAGACTTTCTTCGTCATCGAGAACCGTCGCGCACGTGTGATTATTGATGGGGGAGCTGTAACAACTTGGTGAGTTCAGATCTGGTCAAGAAGCTTGGCTTGACCACACGACCACATCCACATCCATGTCATGTTCTGTGGTTAAATGACTCTGGAAAAGCTAAGGTAACACAAACTTGCAGAGTTTCTTTTTCCATTGGTGCATATGCTGATTTTGTAGATTGTGATGTGGTACTTATGCAAGCTTGTTCACTTTTATTGGGTCGTCCTTGGGAACTTGATAATGATGCTACACACCATGGTAAAAGTAATAAATACACTTTTATGCATAAAGGACAGAAAATCACTTTGGTACATTTGACCCCTGCTGAAATTATGCAAGCTGATAAGGAACGAGCTGCTAGTTTGAATCATGATAAGTCTGAAAATCAGCAGATCGCTAATTCTGTTTTCCCACCTAAAAAGGAGAAGCCCACACATAATTCTAAGGCCGAGGGGATTAAATTAAAGGGGGGAGTTATGCTTGCAACAAAATGTGACTTTGCTGAAATTTTTGATGATAATGTCTCCTATGCTTTGATATGCAAGCGAGCTTTGTTTTCGCTTGATGATATTGCTATCTCTTTACCTCCTGCTGTCACTAACATTTTTCAAGAGCTTGAGGATGTTTTTCCAGCTGAGATACCTCTAGGGCTGCCACCTACGAGAGGGATAGAGCATCAAATTGATTTGATCCCGGGAGCCACTTTGCCAAACCGTGCTCCTTATAGAACCAATCCCGAGGAGACTAAGGAAATTCAGCGACAAGTCCAGGACCTTTTGGACCGTGGGTATGTACGTGAAAGCCTTAGTCCTTGTGCTATTCCTGTGCTTTTGGTTCCTAAGAAAGATGGCATTATGTGTGTTGATTGTAGAGCCATCAATAATATTACCATTCGATATCGTCGTCCTATTCCTAGGTTAGACGACATGCTTGATGAGTTGTGTGGGTCTATAATTTTCACAAAGATTGACTTGCGTAGTGGTTACCACCAAATAAGAATGAAACTTGGAGATGAATGGAAAACAACTTTTATAACCAAATTCGGGTTGTACGAGTGGTTAGTGATGCCTTTCGGTTTAACTAATGCACCTAGTACTTTCATGCGCTTGATGAATGAGGTTTTGAGGGCTTTCATTGGTCGATTTGTGGTGGTTTACTTTGATGATATATTAATTTACAGCAAGTCTTTGGAGGAACATATTGTGACAACCCTGGTAATTACATTTCCAAAATCAATGTCATTAGCCTAACTCTATGTTTAAACCAACTAATGAAAGGGTGGAAAGATTTAAAACGAGTTCAGTTGGAATTCAAATTTAATTTGAGCACATTAGTTACTTTTGAACTTTTAAATTTAACTTTCAAACCATAAGCCAAATGGGTTTTTGCCTGAAACCAAAGTTGTAGAACTTTTTATTTTGAACAACTTTCGTGTTCAAAAGTTTTTGAAATTCAAATCAGAAAGAGGAGAAAACGCCCTGTTTGCACCCAGCCCCCTGAAGTTTTCCAAATTCTTGCATCCAGGCCCCTCGCCCCCCCCCCCCCTCTCTCCTCCGCGCCCGACCGCCGCACGCCAGGTGGCCGGCGTCGCCTGACCGGCGTGAAGCGCCAGGCCAGTGGCCGCCGCACCACCCCGCCACGGCCGGCTTTGTCCCGCCCCCACGCCGCGCGGCCAGTCAGCGCCCGCGCGTGCTGCCGCGCCCAGCCCGCCGCCCGGCCGCCCAGTCCCCGCGCTCCGCCGTGCCGCCCCGGCTCCCGCGCCCCGCCCGTCACTGCGTCCGCCCTCCGCCCGAGCCGCTGCAGCAGCTCCTTCTCCAATCCGCGCGCCACGCTATCTCCTCTCTGCCACGCCAAATCCCCGGCCACCAGTCGCTCGCCGCACGCCGCGCCGGCGTCCTGCTGCCGCCCGCCGTGGCCAGTGCACGCCCTTGCCGTGCCCCGCCCCGCGCGTCGCCCAGGCACCTCCACACCCCCTCCTGCCCCTATAAAAGCCCCGCCCCGGCCGCCCGCGCGAGCCCCAGCCACCAGAACGCCTCGCCGTCGCCATCGCCGCCGCCGAGCGCCGCCCGCCCGTGGACAGCTCTCCACCGCCGCCCACCACCCAAACTGACGCTTCAGCCACCACTACATCATCCCCCTGAAGCTCGCCGACCCGCCCAACGCCGCCCAGAGCCACCGGAGCGCCGCCGCCCGCGCTGCCGCCGCCGCCGCCGCCCCTGCTCGCTGTGGACAGCACGACCCCGACCTCCTCCGTCCGAGCCGAGCCCCTGAACAGCTTCCCCACGCGCCACTGAAGCTCTCCGACCGGACCACGCCGCCCCAAGCCCGCCGGAGCACCGCCGTCGACGCGAGCCGCGCCGCCGCCGCCTCTGCTCCAACGCCGGCGAGCCCTTTCCGGCCGTCCCCCACCTGAACAACACCCCCACAAGGTAGCCCTCGCACCCCTGAACCTTCCCCGACCCTCGCCCCTCGCCGCCGGCGAGCCCCCTCGCCGGAATTTCGGCCGGCCGCCGTACCCGAGCCGCCCGAGGACCCAATTGCAAGAATTTAAATCTTTAGAAGGGTCTGAGCGTAAGATTCAAGGACCTAGTTGTAAAAGAAAGTTTCAAACCTAGATTCAAATTCAGTGAACTTGTAAAATTCGTATAAAATCGTAGAAAAATCAGAAAAATGCAAACCCAACTGTTCTGGAATCCTCAGAACAAACTCTACCACTTTTGTTACAAAAGGTTTCTCAGAATCTCAAAATATTTTGCTCTACATTAAATAGAAGCTTTAATGGACTTATTTTGTACCCACTGTTCTAGAGCAATGCTGACCCTAAATTTTGGGCAGTAAGTCAGTTGCTTGATGATTAGGACTGTGTAAAAATATCAGGCCCAAATTCCATCTCTAGCTTTACTGTTTGTTAAACTTAGTTTTATCTCATGTGTAAGTAGAATGTTTTATCCCTGCAGTTAGGTGGTGAGTCACCCATTGAAATATTTCCTATGCTAATGTATTGGTACCTAGAAGCCAGAGAAAAATTAGGAGACTTTTTATCCCACAGTAACCTACTTATTTGATTTATATGCTAATAACATACATTAAATCAAGAAAATAGTATCTTAGCTTGGCAAATTCTCACATTTTTACTAGGAGTTACACTATGGTAGAGGTTGCTGTGTAAAAAGTCCCATGGACAAACACCCTGTGTAGGCTCCTGTAAAAATGAATCTTTGAATAGCCTAGGTGTAGAATGTCATATTTTCTATGCTCTGAATACTGCATGATAAATCCTACAAAAATTACAGTAGCTTCTGCATGCTTAAGTGAAAGCTCTGTAAAAATCTTAGACTCATTTGTTGCACCAACTGTGCTGTACAGAAAGAACAAGGATCTAACAGCAACTATGTAATGTATTTTTCATAATTAATCTGTTGCATAAAATTGGCCAAAAATTTTACAGTAAGCACATCCTTCCTTGATGTGCCTAAATCCGAAATTTCATGACCAGAAACTATCCAGTGTAGTAATTACTCTCAAATCGTAATCAAGTGCCATTTCCACGACTTAAACTTGTGCACTCATGTAGAATCGACGACTCTCGCCGACGGAACCTACGAGCTGGTGCCCGCGTCCGAGAGTGAGCAGCGTGAAGCTCAAGCGAATCTAACTGAAGCTCTTGAAGACCCGAGCCCAAGTTCGGAAGATCCCCAAGCGAACTGCGAAGGCAAGCCCCGGAGCATAACCCATTCTTTCCGAAATTATGCAACTCATTACTCTTGCTTGTGCATTAAGTTTATAGGAGTTGGATGAAAACTTAGTTGCATGATACCAGGAACCCTTGCTTGAAAACTAGACGTAAGGTTCGATAGAATGCTGTGCTAATAGGACTCCGGTAAAAGTCGAGTGATTTCCTGTCACTCGCGAGAAAATAGGAGTTGAATGACTACTACACGCTGCAATCATAAGGACACGGACGGGCTATGGAACGATGGTTACGATTGAGGCCCGTTGTCTAGTGAAAAATGCTAAGGCCGCAGGGTGTGGTAGTGATGGTTAAGTCTTTGAACGTACTAAACACATGCCGAGATTATGGGAATCGGTAAGCTTAAGTACCTGATTGGCCCGGCAAGGGGACGGCATCCTACCCTTTGAACTTCGGTCCCATGTGCATATGGCGAGTGCAGAGAGTGGTCACGACCCGGCGCCGAACCGTGGCGTGGAGCTCTTGTACTCTCGGAGGGTAGCCCCGATCCACGACCCGGAAAGAAAGGGGAAAAGTTGCACGTGTGACTCTAGGGAGTAACCACGTGACGTGTGTTTGGGTTTCCCTTGCAAGGTTAAGAAATTCGATTCGAATCATCCGTTTCTCACGGCTATTGAGACTGCTTAACCATTTTTACCCACAGAGTAAGAAGAGGAACAATGATGATGAATGAATCTGGTTGGATGAAAAATTTAATGCTTCACCATGTATGCTTTAGATAGCTGCTGATCTAGACTGGCTAACGAAAACTAGAATCTTGAGCTAAAAGCTGAAAGTAAGGACCCACTTGTAGATGCTTTTTCGGCAAAACAAACCCCTGAGCCAAAAAGCCTGGCATGTCTAGAGTCGGTGGAGTAGATTCCACTACTCGAGTAAGTCTTGCTGAGTATTAGTATACTCAGTCTTGCTTGTGACTCGTTTTCAGATGAGCCCTTCGAAGATATGATTGCTAGCTTGACTTGGCCCTGCACTCTTCCCCCTGGTTGGTCGGTGGAATGGGATGCGCCCCCGTCCAACGGAGATAAGGCCGAGTGATGTCTCGTACGGGCTTCATCGAGACATCCTGTATCGTCGAGTAGTTTCCGTTGTTTATTTCCGCTGCAACGTAACTCTGAAGAACTTATTTATGTTAATTGAAGTACTTGATTTCTAAACTCAAAACTTGGCCTGTAATATTTACTTATGCTAATGATGTAATATTTGCTGGAATGTGGTATTCTCTGGGCTCATCGTCGCATGAGCATTTGTATGTATGGCGCTCGATCCGTTCACCGTGGTTGTATCGGGAGGTTATACCGGACAGACCAGTGGATTACTCCGTTTGAAGTGTAAGGTTAACCGAGAATGCCTTAATGGTGATGGTTAATACACTTGAGCCGGATTAATTCAGGTGGTTCTGCCACACATATGGATCATTTACGTGCTATTTTTGATGCTTTGAGAGATGCACGTTTATTTGCTAACCTTGAGAAGTGCATCTTTTGCACTGATAGAGTTTCTTTCCTTAGCTATGTTGTTACTCCATAGGGAATTGAGGTGGATGATACGAAAATTGAAGCCATTGAGAGCTGGCCGCTGCCCCAAACCATCACACAGGTGAGAAGTTTTCTTAGTCTAGCAGGTTTCTATCGCCGCTTCGTCTAAGATTTCAGCACCATTGCTGCGCCGTTGCACGAGTTGACGAAGAAAGGTGTGGTGTTTAATTGGGGAAAAGCACAAGAGGACTCCTTTGCTACTTTGAAGGACAAGCTTACGCACGCGCCATTGTTGCAGTTTCCAAACATTGGTAAGACTTTTGAGCTTGAATGTGATGCTAGTGGAGTTTGCATTGGTGGTGTTTTGATGCAAGATGGTAAACCCGTTGCATACTTTAGCAAAAAATTTCATGGTCCTGTTCTGAATTACTATACGTATGATAAGGAATTGTATGCTCTTGTACGTTTTTTATAGACGTGGCATCATTATTTGTGGCCTAAGGAATTTGTTATACATTCTGATCATGAATCACTTAAGTATCTTTGTTCTCAAAATAATCTGAACCGTAGACATGCTAAATGGGTTGAATTTATTGAATCTTTTCCTTACATCATCAAACATAAGAAAGGGAAGGATAATGTGATTGTCGATGCTTTGTCTAGACGATATACTTTGCTGTCACAACTTGATTGTCGGATTTTTGGACTTGAATCAATAAAAGAACAATATGCACTTGATCCTGAATTTAAAGATGTGTTGTTGAATTGTAAAGAGGGACGTACTTGGAACAAGTTTGTGATCAATGATGGATATGTGTTTAGAGCTAACCGCCTATGCATTCCAGTTAGTTCCGTTCGTCTTTTGTTGATGCAGGAAGCGCGTGGAGGAGGATTGATGGGACATTTTGGTGCTAAGAAGACGGTGGATGTTTTGGCCTCACATTTCTTTTGGTCAAAGATGAGGAGAGACGTTGAGCGGTTCGTTGGTCGCTGCGCTACGTGTCAAAAAGCTAAGTCTCGTTTGAATCCACTTGGTTTATACATGCCTCTTCCTGTTCCTTCTGTTCCTTGAGCAGATATTTCAATGGACTTTGTGTTAGGATTGCCTAGGACTAAGAGGGGAAGGGATAGCATTTTTGTTGTGGTGGATCGATTTTCTAAGATGGCATATTTTATACCATGTCATAAAAGTGATGATGCTATTCATATTGCTGATCTCTTTTTCAAAGAGATTGTACGTTTGCATGGTATGCCTTCTACTATTGTTTCAGATCGTGATGCAAAATTCTTGAGTCACTTTTGGCGTACTTTGTGGAACAAGTTGGGTACCAAATTATTATTTTCTACCACTTGTCACCCACAAACTGATGGACAAACGGAGGTGGTGAATCGCACTTTAGGCACCATGTTGAGGGCTGTTTTGAAGAAGAATTTGAAAATGTGGGAAGAATGTTTGCCTCATGTGGAGTTTGCATACAATCGGGCAATACATTCTACCACCAAGGTAAGTCCTTTTCAGGTAGTGTATGATTTCAACCCCCGTTCTCCTATTGATATTTTGCCTTTGCCTACTAGTGAAAGGATTCATAGTGATGCAAAAGAACGTGCTGATTTTATTTTGCAAATGCATGAAACAACTAAATACAACATTGAGAAGATGAATGAAAAGTATAGAATTGCTGTTAGTAAAGGTAGAAAGGAAGTTAAGCTTGAACCGGGTGATTTAGTTTGGTTGCATCGGAGAAAGGATAGATTTGTAGATTTGAGAAAGTCCAAGTTGATGCCTAGAGCTGATGGTCCTTTTAAAATAGTTGAGAAGATTAATGATAATGCATATAAACTTGTGTTGCCTTCCGAGTTCGGGGTTAGTCCTACCTTTAACATTTCAGATTTGAGGCCTTACTTGGGAGAAGAAGGTACGCTAGAGTCGAGGATGACTCCGATTCAAGAGGGGGAGGATGATGAGGACATCACTCCTTCGGATGCACACAACACTCCTCCGCTGGACATTCAAGGTCCAATCACTAGAGCTCGTGCACGACAATTGAATTTAGAGGTGAGCACGTTCCTAAGTACTTCATCTTATGATTTGGAGAAAAGATTGCTACCTATTGATTATATTGTGATTAGGACCAAGGAGAGGACCAAGAGATGCATGAGGAAGGGCTTGGAGGCATGGAGGACCAGCGAGGGAGTGCAAATCAAGGTGGAGGCCCAATCCATCCCGACTTCGAGTCTGCCTCGGAGTCCAGGAGCAACATAAACTAAAACCGACGCCCAGGTCGCATACGGAGTCCAAATTTGACGTTCTATATATGTATGGAAAGCTAAGGAGATAAGCTTTCCAATGGAACCAGTCCCACCTCAATATAAGGTCTGAGTCAATACGAATTGTCTAAAGAATTGGACGTCCAGAATCTGTCAGGGTGCTGCGCCGCCATCTTTTGGGCCGTTCGCCCGTGTATCGTGTTGGAGCCCATTAGGGGTGCGTCCCGGGGTCTTGCACGCCCCTAAACACTTTATATTCAGTAGAGTCGCCCAAGCTAGGGTTTGGGTTTTGCTTAGATTATTCTATCAAGAACAGTTTCGCAGTTCATCGGTTTGTGAGACCCCAACTCGTGAGATTAATCATACATCTACAATTCGGTTGCACTCTTCCTTGTTCTTGCTTGCGTTCTTCGATTTGCAGGCAAGGATTAGACTTCTAGGCGAGGTCGACCGAGCATCGCCAGTCGATAACCTGAGGAGACATTGTGCTGCGATTGCGGGTTTCGGAACGCGTTGTTCGGAAGCCGGATCGATTTGTGTAGCGACTCCACCAAATCGAGAGTTATCAGAACCTTTCGGAAGATTGGGAACCCAAGTCTACATCAACGCTGCTACACCCCTTGGCATGGTAGTGCTCCCTGCCACCTTTGGCACGCGGGAGAACTACCGTACCGAGTACATCAAGTTCGAAGTGGCTGACTTCAAAGCATCATACCACGCCATATTGGGATGACCCGCATTGGCCATGTTCATGGCCGTGCCACACTACGTCTACTTGCTCCTGATGATGCTAGGAAAGGGTGGAGTCGTCAGCTTCCGCTACGATGTGGCAGAACCACCTGAATTAATCCGGCTCAAGTGTATTAACCATCACCATTATGGCAATCTCGGTTAACCTTACACTTCAAACGGAGTAATCCATTGGTCTGTCGGGTAACCTCCCGATACAACCACGGTAAAGCGGATCGAAGCCATACATACAAATGCTCATGCGAAGATAAGCCCAGAGAATACCACATTCCAGCAGACATTACAAAATTATCATAAGTGGATATTACAAACCATGTTTGAGTTTAGTAAACAGAGTACTTTAGTGATCATAACCAATAAGTCCTTCAGAGTTTAAGTTGCAGCGGAAATAAAATAACGAAAGCTACTCGACGATACAGGATGTCTCGATGAAGCCCGTACGACACATCACTCGGCATTATCTCCATTGGCCGGGGGCGTATCCCATTCCACCGACCAACCTGGGGGAAGAGTGCAGGGCCATGTCAAGCTAGCAATCATATCTTCGAAAGTTTCACCTGAAAACAAGCCACAAGCAAGGCTGAGTATACTAATACTCAGCAAGGCTTACCCAACTAGTGGGGTATACTTAGCCGACTCCTAGACATGCGAGGCTTTTGGCTTGAGGGGTTTGTTTTGCCGAAAGCATATACGAGTGGGTCCTTACTTTCAACTTTTAGCTCAAGATTCTGGTTTCATTAACCATTCTAGATAAGCAGCTATCCAATATCATTCATGGTGAAGCATTAAATTTCATCCAACAAGTTTATTCATCATCATTGTTCCTCTTCTTACTCTGTGGGTAAAAGGGGTTAAGCAGTCTCAATAGCCGTGAGAAACGGACGATTCGAATCGAATTTCTTAACCTTGCAAGGGAAACCTAAACACACGTCACGTGGTTACTCACAGAGTCACACGTGCAACTTTTCCCTTCAATTCCTGCTTCACGGAACAGGCCCACCGCCCTCGACTACACCTCCCCACAGACCTCGGTACGTCGGGCCGTGGCGGCCGATGCACCCGCCATTAGCTAGATGTGAACGAATTCAAGACAGTGGGGAGTACATTCCGGCCTCGGTTCAATCCAGTACTTAAGCTTACCGATTACCATATTCTCGGCATGTGGTTAGTACGTTCAAAGACTTAACCACCACTACCACAAACTGCGGCCTTAGCATTTTTCACTAAACAGACGGGGCCTCAATCATCAACATAAACATCGTACCATAGCCCCGTCCGTCGTCCTTATGATTGCAGCATGTAGTAGACATTCAACTCCTATAATCTCGCGAGTGACAGGAAATCACTCGGCTTTTACCGGAGTCCTATTAGCATAGCATTCTATCGAACCTGATATCTAGTGTTCAGAGCATGGGTACCTAGGATCATGCAACTAAGTTTTCAAACAACTCTTATAAACTTAATGCACAAGTAAAGTTGAGTAATAAGTTGCATAAGTTTAGAAAATAGGGTTCATGCTCCGGGGCTTGCCTTCTTGTGAATAGTTAGCTTGGGGCTCGTCCGAACTTGGGCTCGGGTCTTTGAGAGCTTCAGTTAGATTTACTTGAGCTTCACGCTGCTCACTCTCGGATACGGGTACCAGCTCGTACGTTCCGTCGGCGAGAGTCGTCGATTCTATATGAATGCACCAATATAAGTTATAGTGAGGGTATATGACGATCATGTTCACTCACGTCAAGTTGTGGTTCACAAAATAGCGATTGGGTTGTGACGTTGCTTAGTTGAGATTTCTGTGGGCAATTGTTAATAGAGTAGAATAGTACAATAAGTAACTTCGTTAAGCAAGGTGGGGTGGGTGCTCAGGGGAACTTATGTTCCTCATGGAAACATGATTTAAGTGCAACTACTACAGGGAGTAGTTTCTGGTCATGAAATCTTGGATCTAGGCACATCAGGGAAAGATAAGTTTACTGTAAAATTTTCAGATATTTTCATGCAGCAGATTAATTATAAAAAATATAATACATGGTTGCTGCTAAATTTTTGTTCTTTTTGTAAAGAACAAAAGGTGCAAAAACTGAGACTAAGATTTTTGCAGGGCTTTCCTTTAATCATGCAGGAGCTACTGTAATTTTTGTAGGATTTATTATGTAGTTTTCAGAGCATAGTAAATATGACATTACACACCTAGGTTATTCAAGGATTTATTTTTACAGGAGCCTGCATAGGGTTTTTGTCCATGAAACTTTTTACACAGCATCTTCTACCACTGAGTATCTCCTAGTAAAACTATCAGAATTTTCCAAGCTAAGAAACTATTTTGTTGATTTAATGTATGTTATTAGCACCTAAATCAAATAAATAGGTTCCTATGAGACAAAAAGTCTCTAAATTTTTCTATGGCATTTAGGTACCATTACATCAGTACAGAAAAAGTTCCATTAGGTGATTCATAACCTAACTGCAGGGATAAAAATATTTAGCCAATCATGGCATGAAACTAAACTTAGCAAGAAGTACATCTAGAAGTAGATTCTAAGCTTGATCTTTTTAGGGTGGCCTATTTATCAGGTAATTTCCTTACTGTAAATTTTTCAGGGCCAGCACTTGTCTCAAGACAAGTCTATGAATAAAAGCCATTAATCATTCCATTTTATTTAAAGCATGATTTAGCTAGAATCTGAGGTGATGCATGTAACAAAAGTTGTGGAGTTTATCCTAAAGGTTCCAGAACAGTTGAGTTTGCATTTTTCTGAATTTTCTACGATTTTATACGAATTTTACAATTCAATGATTTTGAATCTAGATTTGAATCTTTCTCTTACACCTGGGTCCTTGGAATCTTACGTGCAGACCCTTCTAAAGATTTTGAATTACTGCAATTGGGTCCTCGGGCGGCTTAGGTGCGGTGGCCGGCCAAAATTCCGGCGAGGGGCTCGCTGGCGGCGAGGGGTGAGGGCCGGGGAAGGATCAGGGGTGCGAGGGCTACCTCGTGCGGGTCTTGGTCGGGTGGGGCACGGCCGGGAGTAGCTCGCCGGCGTTGGAGCAGGGGCGGCGGCGGCGGCGGTACGCGTCGACGGCGGTGCTCCGGCGGGCTTGGGACGGTCTGGTCTGGACGGGGAGCTTCAGTGGCGCGTGGGGAAGCTGCTCCGGTGCTTGGCTTGGGCGGAGGGGGTCGGGGTCGGGCTGTCCGCGGTGACCAGAGGCGGCGGCGGCGACAGCGCGGGCGGCGGTGCTCCGGTGGTCCTGGGCCGCGTTGAGCGGGTCGGTGAGCTCCGGTGGGATGATGTAGTGGTGGCTGGCACTTCAATTTGGGCCGGAGGCGGCTGTGGAAGGCTGTCCACGAGCGGGTGGAGCTCGGCGGCGACAATGGCGGCGGTGGGCGTTCTGGCTGCTGGTGGCTCGCGCGGGCGGCCTGGGGCGGCTTTTATAGGGACAGGAGGGAGGGAGGGGTGCCGAGCGACGTGCGGGGGTGGAGGCACGGCAATGTCGCGGGGTTGGCCGCGGTGGGCGGCTCGGTTCACCGGCGCGGCGTGCGGAGGGCGGAGGCGCGCGACTGGCGGCCGGGGATTTTGCGTGGGGAGCGAGGAGATAGCGCGGCACGGGATTGGGGGACAGCTGCAGCAGCGGCTCGGGCGGAAGGCGAGCTCAGCGACGGGCGGGTCGCGGCGGGCGGGGCGGCACAGCGCGGCGCGGCCGTTGGGCGCGGCGGGCGGCGAGCAGAGGCGGCTGGTCGTGGCGCGCGCGGCGAGCGCGGACTGGGCAGCGTTATTATAATTAAAGAGTTGATTTCGCCGTAATTCGACTACTTTATGCTTGTTTTAACTCGGGGGCTCTGCCACAAGTTCTTACATTCTTCGCCTACGTTAAACTCGGGGGCTCCGCCATGAGTTTACACGTCCCTTCGACTACTTATACTCGGGAGCTTCGCCACGAGTACTTGTACTTAGCTCTCTTACACTCGGGGGCTGCGCCACGAGTACTTGCGTCTAGTATAGCCCATGAGACAAAGCACTCGAGTACTTCTTATACTCCTATAATTCCAGCCACTGTTATGACTACTTGAAAGAGAGCATTAAAGCATTTGCTAAAGAGGTCACCAAGCCCATCACACAGTCGAGTTATTCCCTGCTACACGCAGGATGTTGAAAACTACACCGTTCAGGCTTTTAAGACCAAAGGCTAACCTAGCGTACCGCACGACCGGGTAAATCCACGTTAAGTCCTTTAGTTCCACAAGCACTTTCATGGAATGTCAAGTTATTGACTACATCTAAGCCGATGCTCTTTGAGTAGCTTAACCCAAACGTCTCCGATTACTCCAAAGTCCTACGATCGTACCAGCAAACATCACATAAAGATACATGCTGAAGAAAGATCAATAGGCAAATTTATACATATATTCACAGATAGCATAAGTGTTCTTCCATGACACATTGTTCTTGCTGCACCTAACCCTCTTGCTCCAGGCTCTCAGCTATTTTATCAGCAATAGGCTCGACTTCTTCACGATATTTTGTGAATTGCTCAACAGAGCAGTCGGCCGCCATGCCTTCGCCGAGTGGTTCGAGCTGCGCCTTAGGCCAGAAGGATTTCACCAGTCCGAGCGCTTGAGCGATATATGTTCTGGTGGCCTTCGAGATGTAGCTGGCGACCTTCTAGGGAGTTGAGCGAAGCTTCTCCAGCAAAGTCTGCTCGCTAGCATCACCTTCAATTGAAAACTCCACCATCTCCATGACAGCCTGTGCAGCGGCTTTGGATTCTTTGAGTTCTTTTTGGAAGAGATCTTTCTCCACAAGCATATTCTTGATCTGCTGCATGGCGTCACAGAATTGTACATCTGTATCCTAGAGGATCTTCTCGAGATGCTCAACATCATCTGCGCCTCGGTAAACAAGATTCTTCAGATCTATTTTCATGTTTCTCTTTCTTTTGCAACGTGGATTTGAGTTCTGCGCGCATAAGACAAGAGGAAGTACTCGAGGAGTTTCAGAAAAATTACTTGAACAACAACAAGTAAAGACAACAAGACAAGATTTCAAGTTACCTTTGTGAGCCTTGGCAATCTTCTTGTTCTTCTCAATGAGCTCAGTTTTCTCCTGCTCAAGATTCTTGATATCGTTATTGAGGAGCGAGGTTTCCCAAGTCCGCTCACTTTTCAGCTTCCCAAGCTCGTTTTGTAGTTCAACATTCTTGTAAATTTCCTCATTGATTCTGCGGTCCTTTGCTTGCAATTGGCTATGGCCGTCCTTAATAAATTTTAGTTTCTCGGATTTCTCCTGGGAGCGGTCCATCAGATTCTACAAGACACAAGCAGCACTCAGTTTTTATCACACCAAAATAGAGGAGGCAGAAAATACTTGAGGAAGATGGATACTTACTATGGTGAACTCATATAATTCCTTGAAGACGCTCTAGAGATGTTTCCTCTTCTCCTTCGTCAGATAAGAATCTTCAGTTAAGTCAAGCTTGATCATGTGCTGCCAACCGTATGGCATCACAATCAAGTCCTCTTTCTCCGCCGTAACGGCGTTGGGCTTTGAAGTACTCGCGGCGCCGAAATCTCCTGTGCCAAGGCCTTTCGTGCCGGCGGCCTGGGCGGTGCTGGTGCCAGGGTCAGCAGCACCCGTAGCACTGACATCTCCTACGCCGGATTCCTTGGGCAGCTCGCATGCCACTCCACTTGCAGTCACTAATCTAGCCTTGGGCAGATTGGTGCTGGGAGCTGGAGGAGGCATGATGGGCTCACCTTCCGGTAATTCGGGCGCCGGGATCTCCACCTCCACTCGCTTCGGTTCCATTTGCTCCTGCTCGGCTTCTTTCTCCCCCTCAATGTTGGTGGCCGGAGGAGGAGGAGGAGCTGCAACATCCGCATCTTTCCCAGACTCGAGGGCTTGGGCAGCCGGGGCATCGTCAAGCTCCCCCAAGCTCAGAGCAGAGGAAGGTCTAGACAAAGTATAATAATATCAACTACTCGACAAAAGGAGTTACAAATGTACAAATTCAAGTATTTGAGACTTACATGGAGGATCTCTTAGTTACCACCTTCTTGAGTTGGATAAGCCAGGGCCCACAAGTACCCGACTTCCCTGAGACACCAGCAGGTTTATTTGCTTGAGCCTCCAAGGCGCTCGCTGGGGTCGGGTTGCTTGGGCTCAGCGCTACGTCAACAGCGGAAGGGTCCGCCGCACTAGGCTAGACGTTGATTTCCGGTGCAGCATCATCCCAGCAGAGCCTGTCTTTTCCCCATCCTTGGATCGCTTGGACAGGGGGGAGGCGGGAGGACTGAAGACAGAATAACAACAATTTAGCAACACAAATCAGAGTCAACAAAGGAAAGTACTCGAGGTTCCAATTTTACCTTGGGTTGTCGTTTGACAAGCCGACGATGGAGAGCCTGAGTTTCCTTACACCCACCCGCGGCTTGGTTGGATGGCTTGGAATCTCCATGTTGCTGGCTAGCTCCTTGCCAGATTTCTTCAAGAACACTGCCAGAGGAATACCGTCGTCAGAATCCGACATCTCTTCATGAGTTACAGGATCGAGATCAAGGCGGTTGATCTTGGTGTGGCAGAACCACCTAAATTAATCCGGCTCAAGCGCGCTAACCATCACCACGAGGGCAATCAGGGCTAACTCGCACTTCAATCGGAATAATCCATTGGTCTGTCGGGTAACCTCCCGATACAACCACGGTTTTTGCCGATCGAAACCACACATACATGTACTCACACGAAGGTGAGCCCAGAGGATACAACATTCCACAAATTACACACCACAGGGTTCATCATAAATTATTATTACAACTGAGTTTGAATTTGTAAAATAAGGTACTTCAGAGTTCAAAATAATTGAGTTCTTTAGAGTTCAATGCAGCGGAAAAATAACGATAAACTACTCGACGATACATGATGTCTCGATGAAGCCCGTACGAGACATCACTCGGCATTATCATCGTTGGCCGGGGGCGCATCCCATTCCACCGACCAACCAGGAGGAAGGGTACACAGCCAAGTCAAACTAACGATCAAATCCTCGAAAGTATCACCTGAAAACGAGCCACAAGCAAGGCTGAGTATACCAATACTCAGCAAGGCTTACCCGACTAGTGGAATATACATAGCCGACTCCTAGACATGCAAGGCTTTTTGGCTTGAGAGGTTTGTTTTGCCGAAAAGCATATACAAGTAGGTCCTTACATTCATATTTTAGCTCCAGGTTCTAGTTTTCTTTATCCATTCTATGTAAGCAACTATCCAATATCATACATGGTGAAAGAATTAATTTTTCATCCAACAAGATTAATCATCATCATTGTTCCTCTTCTTACTCTATGTGGTAAAAGGGTCAAGCAGTCTCAATAACCGCGAGAAACGGACGATTCGAATCGAATTTCTTAACCTTGCAAGGGAAACCTAAACACACATCACGTGGTTACTCCTAGAGTCACACGTGCAACTTTTCCCCTTTTTTCTTGGGTTGTGGATTAGGGCCAACATCCGAGACTGCAGAGCCTAGCTCTACACCCACCATGTGCGCGCATGGAACCGAAGTTGAGATGGTGGGATGCTGTCCACTTGCCGGTCCGATTAGGTACTTAAGCTTACCGATTACCATATTCTCGGCGTGTGGTTAGTACGTTCAAAGACTTAACCACCACTACCACACACTGCGGCCTTAGCATTTTTCACTGAACAGACACGACATCAATCATCCACTTGAACATCGCACCATAGCCCCGTCCGTTGACCTTATGATTGCAGCATGTAGTAAACATTCAACTCCTATATTCTCGCGAGTGACAGGAAATCAATCGACTTTTACCGAGTCCTATTAGCATAGCATTCTATCGAACCTCACATCTAGTGTTCAAAGCATGGGTACCTAGGATCATGCAACTAAGTTTTCATCCAACTCCTATAAACTTAATGCACACGTAGAATAGAGTCTTAAGTTGCATAATTTAGAAAAATAGGGTTCATGCTCCGTTGCTTGCCTTCCTGAGTAAAGTTAGTTTGGGGCTCGTCCGAACTCAGGTTGGGGTCTTCGAAAGCTTCCGTTAGATTCACTTGAGCTTCATGCTGCTTACTCTCGGACGCAGGCACCAGCTCGTATCTTCCGTCGGCGAGAGTAGTCGATTCTATATGAATGCACAAGTGTAAGTTGAAGTGATGGTATATGACGATTATTTTCCTTCATGATAAAGTTGCAGTCCACAATAACATAGATTTTGTTGTGAAGTTACTTAGTTAAGATTTTTTTGGGCAATTTTTAATAGAGTATAACTTAAACTAATTAACTCCATTAAACAAGAAGGGGGTTGGGGGTTGTGTTCTTCTGGAAACTAATTTTTGTAAGCACAACATGGGTTAAACACAACTTCTGGACTAGGTGACTTCTAGTAATGAAATTTTTATTTAGAGTACAATATGTAGAGACAACAGCACTGTAAAAATTTCAGGCATTTTTATGCAGTAGAATAATTATGAAAAATTTAATACACAACTACTGCTAGAATATAGGACGAACCATGCAAGTATTGATGCTAAAAATTTTACAGTGGGTTAACCTATCCACATATGTGTTACTATAGATTTTTTAGATTTTATTGTGCAGGACACAAAGCATAATAAATAGGACAAAATACACCTATTTTAATAAAGATTAATTTCTACAGGATGTTTTACAGGGTTTCTATGTATGAAACTTTTTATACAGCAAGCACTACTCTAAAGTGTCCCACAGTAAAAAGTTGAACATTTTCCAAGCACAGACACTAATTATTTGAGTTAGTGCATTTTTCCCACCACAAAATTATACCGTAGGTTACAGAAAGGAAAAAGGTTCTAAACTCTTTTTGTGGTATTTAGGCATCACTATAACAGCTCTGGAAAAGTTTTACAACATGAATCACAATATAACAGCAATTAGAAATTAGTTCTATTTTTTAATAGCATAAACAAAGTTTAACAAAAAGTTTAGCTAGAGATGGTTTCTGGTCCTAATATTTTTACACTGGCCTATACATCAAGCAACCAATCTACTGTCCGAAAATTAGATTCAGAACTGGTCTACAACAGTGGGTACAATTAAAGTCTATTAAAATTTCCATTTAATTTAGAGCAAGATGTAGCATGCAACTGAAAAAAATATGTAACAAAAGTTGTAGATTTGCTTCTAACGATTCTAGAACAGTTGAGTTTGTATTTTTCTGATTTCTCTATGATTTTATATGAATTTTACAAGTTCGCTGTTTTGAATTGAAAGTTTAAACACAGGCTTACAGTTATGCCCCTGGAAACTTGCGTGCAGACTCTTTTAAAGATTTCAATCATGAATTGGGTCCCTGGGCAGCACTGGCACGGCGGCCGGCCAAATTCCGGCGAGGGGGCTCGTCGGCGGCGAGGGGAAAAGTGTCGGAGAGATCCAGGGAGGTGAGAGCTACCTTGGGGTGGCCTTGGTCGGGGTTGGGGGTGGCCGGAGGTGGCTCGTCGGTGCGGAGCAGAGGGGCGGTGGCGGTGCGGAGCATCGGCGAAGGTGCTTCAGCGAGGAGGGGAGGGCGTGGGCTGGTCGATGAGCTTCTCGGCGTCGAGGGGAACCCGTTTCGAGGCTTGGCTTGGACAGAGGAGCTTCGGAGTGGGCTGTCCGCGGAGCAGCAGGGGAGTGGCGGCGGCGCGGGTGGCGCTGGCAGTGCTCCGGCGGTCGAGATGGTCAGGGAAGAGGCCGGTGAGCTTCAGTGGAGGGAGGGCAAGCTCGCTGGGTGATGGGTTTGGGCAGTGCGAGGCTGGAGGATGGGGCTCCACGGGCGGGTGGTGCACGGCAGCGGCAATGGCAGCGGCGGCGGCGTTCTGGTGGGTTGAGGCCTTGTGTCGCCTTTTATACGCTGCAGGAGGGAGGAAGAGGACGGGGGCGCGTTACTGGTCGCGATGGGCGGCGAGCAGAGCCGGCGCGGCGTGCGGCGGGCGCGGGCAGGGGATTTGGCGCCGGGGATTTGCGTGGGGGAGTGGGAGATCACACGGCATGCCGGTTGGGCAAGGAGCTGCAGCAGCTGGCGGGACGCGGCGGGGACACGGGCATGGCGCGGACTGGTCATTGGGCATGGCGGGCGGCGAGCAAAGGCGCGCGTCGCCGGCGTGCGCGTGGCGTGCGCGGACTAGGGAGGAGCACGGCGTGGGGAGGAGCGTGTGCGAGCAGGGCACGGCCAGGTATTGGCTTGGCGCCAAGCGTCGGTCTGGCATCGCCGGCCAAGTGGCCAGAGGCGACTGCGTGGCGGGCGGAGGGTCGGGCGAAGCGGAGGGTCGGGCGAAGCGAAGGCTCAGGCGAAGCGAAGGAGGAAGGGTCTGAAGTGAAAATAGAAGAAAAGGCAGGGGCTGGTTTGCAAAGTCAAGTGTTACTCAAATTTTTGTGTTGCAACTCAAAAATCTCTGAACATGAAAGTTGTTCAAAATGAAAAGTTACACAAGTTTTGTTTCACGCCAAAGTTCATTTGAGTTCTAGTTTAGAAGTTATTTTAAAAACTCAAAAAGTATGATTCGGAGGGCACGTCATTTCCTGGGCAAAAATTTGTATTCTCTCCTAGGCTTCAACTAGACTTTTGTTTATCATGCCAATAACGATGTGCCTATTCAATTTCGTAGCCATGTTAGCATCGATGTGAAAGTTATTTAATTTGTTTGATTAACGTACATGTGTTTATGCACATATACACATCTATTTTTAATTCAAAGCAAAACCAATTTATAATTCGTTTCTTTTAAACTTTTATTAGTTATTTATGCATTGTGTTAAGCTAATGAGGCTTATTTCGTAATTTAAACACCCGAGGTGTTACACTTGGGCCTCTGGAATGCACTTGGCTTGAGATGCTCTGGCCGAGGAACGTCAGGATCTGGAGCAGGACATCAGAATAAATCATTGTGCCCCTGCGCAGTTACAAAAATAAGCTAACAACCAGTGATAACTTACAGTTGCAAGTACTGTAAAAACTCGACAAAGATACTACTCGTACCGGTTTTGGTGGATTTTTGGTGCTAAAAAGCGTCGGGTCATAAGGAACCGTGTTCACATCGAGTAGCACTTGGTGAACACGGTCAATGGCCGTCTCCAAAGGAAGAATTTCTGAAGAAAGGCGAGAAGGGTCGTTACTTCCTAAGTACTCGAACCCAAACCAGCATCTCTTCTGTAATGGCATGATACGTCGTTTATACATAGAGGCCTGAACGGAGGCGCTGGTTACCCCAGTCTCCTTGTGCGCTGCAATCAGATCGAGCAGTTCTCTAACTTGGATCATCTGGTTTTCATTTAACTTCTCATTCCATTCGCCCCTCCACACTGCCTTCCTTGGAGTCCTCTCTGGTAGTGCGGGCTTATGGTTTCCAATGTAAAACCACAAGGTCCCTCCAGCCCGAGTGGTTTGTGGGAACAGAGTACTGGATGTACTCCTTCCCCTTCCCCTTCCCCTACTTGAACTGGATCCTGGCTCCGCCAACTATGCACTGCCTCTCCTTTGAAGGTTGCTGACGGAGATGAAAGAAATACCGGAAAAGATCGAAATGTGACTCGATGCCAAAAGCTTCGCAGAAATGAACAAAAAATGGAGAGATCAGCAATGGAATTGGGGTTCAGGTGATGGATCTGAATACCCCAGTAGAAAAGGAGGCCGCGGAGAAAATTAGAGGCAGGGAGGGCCAATCCCCTTTCGACAAAATGCTCGAAGATAACGATTCGATCTACATCTTCTTGCGGAAAAAACTTACGGAAGGAAGGTTTCCAATTAAACATTTCCTCCGATTGAAGAAGGCCCTGAGCAACCAAGTTGAGAAAGTCAGCACGGGTGCACTTACATCTCTCCCGGTCGCTAGAAGTTGTCTCCTCCTTCTTCCCCTTACCCAATTGCTTCTTGTTGCCCATCTTGAATGGCACGAGCCGCTTCACTCGCATATGCTCGGAGGCTTCAAGAGAAGGGCGCGTGCACCCACAGATGGCGAGGTTGGATTCTCCAACTAGTTTGGCTCGAGATGGAGGATGAGCTCGATGGGGCTCTCAAACCCTAGATCTAAAGTAACTGGCAGCGCAGGAGTGGGAGAAAGCGAAATGGCTATGGCAGAAAGTGAAAGGGTAAAAACCCTAGAATCACCGCGCGGTTCAATAACCAGCGGGTAGGCCAGATCTACTGTTTGGAAGCCGAAGAGTTTTCGTCCCTAAAAAAGTGTGTGATTTGTTTCTAAACGGTTATTTTGGAAGAGTTTTGGGGAGTTTATTTGATTAACCATTTTTTCAGGGACCCTATCCCGAAAAAAGGGGTTTTTCGAATTTTGAACCAATTAATTTCCAAGCTTTACCATCAAGGCAGATCACACACCATATACACAAAGTTTATACATGCATTTTGTACATAACATTGTTTAGTATGCCACGTTATTTTGGATCCTTTTTTCCAAATTTCGGGATTTGGATTCAAGGCTCGGGGGCTGTAGGACACGTGTCATTGATAGATTATTTTTTAAAAATATTTGGAAGATAAGGAAAGAAGATTCGATTTGCATCGCACCCCATAGAAAGAAAGGATTTGAAAGTACTCGGGGCTAAAGCGCCTCACAGCCTCAAGCAGGCAAGGAAAGTACTCGAAAGACATCTTCAAGACGGAGTTTTAGCAGAAACCGAAGGATGACTTCAAGAAGTACTCGAAGCCTGCAGTACTTGGCTATGAAGAGCTCGGGGGCTTGTTAGATTCGGGGCAACGGGACTGCACGCGTGGCATAGAACATTCTAGAGTAAGGGGTGGGGCATGTCCCATACCTTATGTAACACCTCGGGTGTTTAAATTAAGAAATAAGCCTCTTTAGCTTAACACGATGCATAGGTGACTAAGAAAAGTTAAAAGAAACAAGTTATAAATTGGTTTTGCTTGGAATTGAAAATAGTTGGGTATATGTGCATAAGTACATGTACGTTAATCAAACAAATTAAAGAACTTTCACATTGATGCTAACATGGCTATGAAACCGAATCGACATATCATTATTGACTTGATAATCAAAAGTCTAGTTGAAGCCTAGGAGAGAATACAAATTTTTGCCCAGGAAATTACGTGCCCTCTGAATCATATCTTTTGAGTTTTTAAAATAACTTCTAAACTAGAACTCAAATGAACTTTGGCCTGAAACAAAACTTGTGTAACTTTTCCTTCTGAACAACCTTCATGTTCAGAGATTTTTGAGTTGCAACACGAAAAATTGAGAAACACTTGGATTTGCAAACCAGCCCCTGCTTTTTCTTCTATTTTCACTGCAGACCCTTCATTCTCCGCCCCGCCCGACCCTCCGACGCGCAGTCACTTCGCCCGACCCTTCGCTCGCCCAACCCTTCGCTCGCCCGACCCTTCGCTTCGCCCGACCCTCGCTTCGCCCGACCCTCCACCCGCCGCGCAGTCGCCGCAGGCCACTTGGCCGGCGATGCCTGACTGGTGCTAGGCGCCAAGCCAATGCCTGACTGCACCCACAGGCCGTGCTCCCCCCCAGTCCGCGCACGCCACGCGCACGCCGGCGACGCGCGCCTCTGCTCGCCACCCGCCGCGCCCAACGGACAAGCCGCGTTGTGCCCGTGTCCCCGCCGCATCCCGCCAGTCGCCGCGCTCACCGCCCGGCAAGACAGCTGCTGCAGCACCTCGCCCAACCCGCGCGCCGCGTGATCTCCCGCTCCCCACGACAAATCCTCAGCGCCCAGTCCCCTGCCCGCGCCCACCGCGACCAGTAACGCGCCCCCGTCATGCCGCCCCTCCCCAGCGTCGCCTGGTTCTCTCCCTCCCTCCTGCAGCCTATAAAAGGCGACACAAGTCCACTCGCGCGCGCCTCAACCCCAGAACGCCGCCGCCGTGCACCACCCGCCCGTGGAGTCCCATCCTCCAGCCTCCCACTGCCCAAACCCATCACCCAGCGAGCTTGCCCTCCCTCCACTGAAGCTCACCGACCTCTTCCCCGGCCATCTCGACCGACGGAGCACCGCCAGCGCCGCCCGCGCCGCCGCCGCTCCCCGGCTGCTCCGTGGACAGCCCACTCTGAAGTTCCTCCGAACAAACCAAGCCTCAAAACGGGTTCCCCTCGACGTCGCGAAGCTCATCGACCAGCCCACACCCTCCCCTCCTCGCCGGAGCACCGTCGCCGACGCTCCGCCCCGCCGCCGCCCCTCTGCTTCGCGCCGACGAGCCTCCTCGGGCCACCCCCAACCCCGACCAAGGCCACCCCAATGTAGCTCTCACATCCCTGGATCTCCACGGCCCTTTTCCCCTCGCCGCCGACGAGCCCCCTCGCCGGAATCTGGCCGGCCGCCGTGCCAGCGCCGCCTAGGGACCCAACTGCAATGATTGAAATCTTTAAAAGAGTCTGCACGCAAGTTTCCATGGGCATATCTTTAAACCAATGTTTAAACTTTGAATTCAAAAACAGCAAACTTGTAAAATTTGTATAAAATCGTAGAAAAATCGGAAAAATGCAAACTCAACTGTTCTGGAATCGTTACAAGAAAATCTAAAACTTTTGTTACATGCATTTCTTTAGATGTTTGCTATATCTTGCTCTAAATTAAATGGAATATTAAATAGACTTTAAATAAACCCACTGTTGTAGACCACTTCTGAACCAGATTTTTGTGGACTGCAACTTTATCGTGAAGGAAAATAATCATCATATACCATCACTATAACTTACACTTGTGCGTTCATATAGAATCGACTACTCTCGCCGACGGAACGTACGAGCTGGTGCCTGCGTTCGAGAGTGAGCAGCGTGAAGCCCAAGTGAATCTAACTGAAGCTTTCGAAGACCCGAACCCGAGTTCGGACGAGCCCCAAACAAACTTTACCCAAGAAGGCAAGCCCCGGAGCATGAACCCTATTTTCTAAATTATGCAACTTGTTACTGTACCTTACTTCTACATTAAGTTTATAGGAGTTGAATGAGAACTTAGTTGCATGATCCTAGGTACCCATGCTTTGAAGACTAGATGTAAGGTTTGATAGAATGCTATGCTAATAGGACTCCGTAAAAGTCGAGTGATTTCCTGTCACTCGCGAGAATTTAGGAGTTGAATGTTTACTACATGCTGCAATCATAAAGTCGACGGACGGGGCTATGGTACGATGTTTATGTTGATGATTGAGACCCCGTCTGTTTAGTAAAAAAATGCTAAGGCCGCAGTGTGTGGTAGTGGTGGTTAAGTCTTTGAACGTACTAACCACATGCCGAGAATATGGTAATCGGTAAGCTTAAGTACCAGATTGAACCGAGGCCGGAATATACTCCCCATCGTCTTGAATTCGTTCACATCTAGCTAATGGCGGGTGCACGTGCCGCCATGGCCGGGTCCATGGGGACGTGTAGTCGAGGGCGGTGGGCCTGTTCCGTGAAGCAGGAATTGAAGGGAAAAGTTGCACATGTGATTCTGGGAGTAACCACGTGACGTGTGTTTAGGTTTCCCTTGCAAGGTTAAGAAATTTGATTCGAATCGTCCGTTTCTCGCGGTTATTGAGACTGCTTAACCCTTTTACCACATAGAGTAAGAAGAGGAACAATGATGATGATTAATCTTGTTGGATGCAAATTAATTCTTCCACGATGTATGATATTGCATAGATGCATACCTAGATTGGTTAAAGAAAACTAGAACTTGGAGCTAAAAATTGAAAGTAAGGACCTACTTGTATATGCTTTTCGGCAAAACAAACCCGCAAGCCAAAAGCCTGGCATGTCTAGGAGTCGGCTAAGTATATTCCACTAGTCGGGTACGCCTTGCTGAGTATTAGTATACTGAGCCTTGCTTGTGGCTTGTTTTCAGGTGATACTTTCGAGGATATGATTGCTAGTTTGACTTGGCTGTGTACCTTTCCTCCTGGTTGGTTAGTGGAATGGGATACGCCCCCGGCTAACGGTGATAATGCCGAGTGATGTCTTGTACGGTCTTCATCGAGACATTCTGTATCGTTGAGTAGTTTATCGTTATTTTTTTTGCGCTGCATTGAACTCTGAAGAACGCAATTATTTTGAACTCTGAATTACCTTGTTTTACGATTGTGAACTCCGTTGTAATAATAATTTATGATGAACCCTGTGGTGTAAAATTTGTTGAATGTTGTATCCTCTGGGCTCACCTTCGTGTGAGTACATGTATGTCTGGTTTCGATCGGCAAAAACCGTGGTTGTATCGGGAGTTTACCCGACAGACCAGTGGATTATTCCGTTTGAAGTGCGAGTTAGCCTTGATTGCCCTTGTGGTGATGGTTAGCGTGCTTGAGTGGGATTAATTCAGGTGGTTCTGCCACGGCTGGTATCAGAGCCGAAATGCATACGCTAGAGAATGCAACAAGCCTTAAAAACTTGTTTTAATAAAACTTGACCACAAAACATGTGTTTGGAAAATGCGTTGGTTCGTTAAGGATGGTACCTAGTTCGTAAAGCCCTAGGGGATTATGGGAAAGTTACTAGGTGGCTATATAACTTGTGAGTACTATGAACTGACTACTGCACATTACTTCTGTCAAAACTTAATTTTATGCACAACCGACCCTTAAATTCTGTAATGACGCACTCATCGCTAAGGTAAGAAGGTAAGAATCCTCAGCCAACTGAGAGAACTTGGCCTTCCTGTCGGTGATGCGAGCCAAACGCTGCCCTCAAGCAGTGGCTTACTTGAGGTGCTGCCAATATACCAACTATTAGTTGATTATATTGGGAGTAGAAGTTTTGGCGCAGGGTATGGCGATCGCTGTTCATACCCCCGTCTCAAGACGGTACCCCCGTGAATACGCTATCTCGATAGCGTATGTTAACGTCGTCTGTACGGCGGGAATTGTACAGATGCCGTTTCTATAGTGAACGGTAATGAATACGGACGCTTTCATGAGTGCTGGCATGAAAGGTTCAATGGATATGTATATGCTATATCAATCTTCTGCAGGTACACTAACCGCGATTACGATAAGTATAAGAACGGTTAGAGATTTCTCGACTAGCTATTATAGTGAGACACGTATTGTGTATGCCACCGAAACTAACTTCGTAAGACCAAAGCTATTTGGCAATTATTTTATTTTGTGAGGATGAATAGGATGTGCATGCATCATGACTATATAAATCTGAAATTGAAAATGCGACGCGTGAGGGTGGTAAGGTTCATGCGCCCACACAATTGTCTTTGCATAAGGATTATCTAGCAAATCTGTCACATTTCTGACTTATCTGAAAAGATGAATTTATTGCGCTTAGAAAATGATCCTTCTGGAGAAACTCATGTTGAAAGTTTTGTCCCAAAATTTGTATTCTACCTCCTGTCTAAATATGAAAAATTCTGAACATATGGATAATGAGAAACAACAAAGACCTTGAGATGTCAGTTTTCTGTCCAAAATGAGCAGTTCTGCCACATAAATTGTTATGCCCCCTTACTACAGTTTTCTGCAAAAGTGTTCAACACAAATTTTTTTTTAAAATTTACTAAGGAAGATACTTTTAAAATTTGGTAATTTTTGGCTGGGTAGATTTTCCCTGGTGCACGAAATCTTGGCCCACTGTTCACTGAAATTTCTGGGTAGACAGTAAAGTAAAACCTTAAGAGAAAGACCATCTTAGAGCCCGATCTAGCTCTGGAGTTGACTAGCAAAGTTGTTCAAAAATACCTTAGGAATGTTCTGGTAAAAGTTGAGAATTTTTGGACAAGAACTGTTGAAGATACGGCTATTTTAGTGCACTGTCCAGAACCTGTTCACAGTGTTGTTAACGGTTTTTCGCTATCTCACCCATTTGATCTTTTGTTCAGATGGCCGAGCCTGTTGCCATGATGGTAGATGAGGATGGACGCATTCCCTCGCAGTGTCTCCACTGGGAGGGCTTTCCCTCTATCTTGTGGGATGTTCTGCGCACCGCGGGCTATCCAATTCCCCCACGTTACACCGGACTGGAGTTTGCAGAGAATGGAGTTACCCAGTGCCGTGTTAACGTGACCATCTTTCTGCACCCACTACACCTGGAGTGGCCTGCCTTGGTGATTGAGGCTGTTGGTCGCCGTTTGGCCGATACTTGGGAGCTTGCTGCCATGAGGGCGCTCACCACTTTCTATGCGCAGTGCCCCGAGGCCGTCACGCTCACTCCTATTGGTTTGTTTCCTGCTGCCCAGGACAACGACCTCTTTTGGCTCAACAGGATTCAACACTCACAGTACTTGGTAGACTTTCACGCCCAGGAGACCATCAAGACCTTCGTGCGGTGCATGAATGCACTGTACCGACTTCAGACTCTCTAGAGTCAGGCGCTTGTGTAGCTCGCTGATCTTGCACAGGCCTACCACATGATGGCAGATACCACAGATGAGCAGATTAAGGAGCTCAGTGAGGAACTTGAAAACAGAGACACCCGGATTGGCCAACTTGAGGGCCAAGTTCAAGAGCATGACACTCTCATGGGTGAGAGAGATGACATGATAGCACACTTGGAGGAGCAGCTCCATGATCTGAACCTTGAGTTGGAGAATGCTCATGAGCACATGATCAGAATGCCCCCCCCCCCCGACGTGGTGGCTATGGAGGAAGATGAGGAGGAGCCACAGGAGATTGATGGTGTTTCAGGTATGGACTTTGAGGGTGAGGCACCGCAGCCACCTCCGATGGGAGCTCACTCTCCTACTCACAGCGAGTCGTCCGTCAACAACCTCGACGACTTCTAGACGATGACCTAGGAGGACTTTTGCATATACTCCTCGATAGTGTAGTCTAACTTTTGGCAGGTGTTGTAATTGGCTAACTAAAAGTTGAGTACCTCTTTTGTGATGGGTACAACTTGACCATTGGATACTCTAATCATGTAGGCCATGGCTAAAAACTTGGTGGGTTGATTGTGATATTGGAAAGCAGTTGAATCTGCGATTGCAGAAACTTGTCGGAATTTTTACCCATGTCTCCATACATTTCTGCACTAAGTGTTGAATACCAAACTTATCCTAAATTTTGTGATCTAGGCTCTCACAAAATTTCAGAACTATTGGATCTTGCTAGTTTGAGTTATAGGCAAGATACTCTAACTCATCCCGCTGAAAAACAGCCAAACCAGCGACGCAAAGAGTGAATCTTTCGACCATATTGGCCGTCGATTTAGCATCTAGGCTGAATACCAAAGTTGTACACCTCTAAATTCCCTACCCACTGCCAAAATATGAGCAATTTTGGATGAACCTACCAG
This sequence comes from Panicum miliaceum, assembly GCA_032594955.1. NCBI lineage: Eukaryota > Viridiplantae > Streptophyta > Magnoliopsida > Poales > Poaceae > Panicum > Panicum miliaceum. The sequence goes on from CM064060.1 coordinate 28,742,767, forward strand.
GAGTTATAAATTTCTTATGGCAGACAGTATTATGTCCACGATTCTATCCATGATCTTTCGGAAGTCTACTTTTCCGCGCTAATCCTATTGAATCATGGAAGCAATATGGATCACGTTACTAATGATAAACATCCATATTTCAGATGGTTGGAGCAACCCGTGGAAACCCGGATGGTTTCGGTGCTAGTGCTAGTGGATCCCAACCACAGCCACCACCACCACCCAGTTTGGTGGAAGTAATGGCCGCTCAAACCGAGTTGCTTCGCCAGCTCATGCAAGGACAGCACCAACAGCGGGGTGGACACAATGTTCACCAACCTCAAGCCACCGGTTACACGGATTTCCTTGGGACCCAGCCTCCCTTGTTTCACAAAATGGAGGAACCCTTGGATGCGGACGCTTGGATTCGCACAATCGAGTCGAAGTTTTCTCTACTCGTGGCCCCATGCTCGGATGCAAACAAGGCTCGCTATGCCGCTCAGCAACTTCGTGGTACAGCTCATCTTTGGTGGGACAATTAATTTGCTATGCTCCCGGCTGATCACGTTGTCACCTGGGACGAATTCAAAACTGCGTTCCGAGCACACCATATCCTAGAAGGTCTTATGGAAAGAAAGCTAAATGAGTTTCTGGCTCTCACTCAAGGTACCCGCACTGTACTTCAGTATGCTCAGGCCTTCGACAACCTGTGCCAGTACGCGGGCTATCATGCAGACATGGATGCTAAGAAGTGGGATCGTTTCCGCAGAGGATTGAGAACCAAACTCAAGGAGCGACTGAACCTTGTCAAGGCCAATACATATAATGAGCTGGTAAATATGGCAATTACCCAAGAGGATTGTATTATGTCTCACTGTGCCGAGAAGAAGAGAAAGGCGCCAGTTGGACCCTCGGGAACTCAGCCACCGAGGTATCGCTTAGCGCAAAATGCTGCGCCTACAGCTCCACAGAAGGCCCCTCAGCCAGGACGTTGGATTGTCAGGCCCCCACAGCAACAAGGTGTTGTACGACCCCCTGTGCCTCAGCAAACTGGACCAAGGCCCGCTACTCAGCAATTCCTTCATCCAAACATAGCCAATCGTTGTTTCAATTGTGGAAGTTCCACTTATTTTGCCCGAGAATGCCCTCGGCCTAGGCAGCCAATTCAGGGCCAAGGCTCTAACCAGAACAATAAGAACAAAGGCAAGAGGCAGACCATTCAGGTCAAACAAGGACGGATCAATTTCACCACTCTTGCAGAACTTCCTGAAGGAACACCAGTAATGACGGGTACATTCTCTATCCATAACAAGCCTGCAGTTATATTGTTTGATTCTGGTGCATCACATAGTTTCATTAGTGCAAAGTTTGGTGCAAAAGTAGGCTTGGACGTTTGTCACACAAAAAGGTCATATATGATATCAACACCGGGTGGAAAAATTGCTTCCAACCTGTCACACCCGGTTCTAGAAAGAACCAGATGCATCTCATATGTGCGCCAGGATCTCGTTCACACACATATGGTAGACGGAAAGTGTAACATATCAAAGACAATGCTCAAAAAGTAACTAAATAAAGTATTAACAATATTACACTCCGTATAAAAGAGACACAATTGTCTTAAACGATAAACCGTTATACCCTATACGAAGTCTTCAACAACTCCGTCTTCCACAGGCGATGACTGGTGAACGCAGGACCTAGAACTCCTCGAAGTCGTCAAAGATCTCCTCTTCAAAGTTCTCTTCTGAACAGCAGGGGGCAAGGGCGAGTACTCTTATGGTTGGTACTCAGCAAGTGAGGTGAAAATGCAAGGCCATCAAGGATAGGCTAAGGTTTGCAGCAGCGGTTGCTTTTAATTGGTCAAATATTTATGAACAAGCACCTATTAACTAGGTTTAAGTTTATACCAACCCACTTTAGTAGAAACATAAAGATACCATCAACGATAACATAAACCACGAACCACAATTTAATTAATCTTCAAGTTTCATTATCATATGAGGGTCCAAGCCACTCTTAACCGTGAGTACGGCTGTTATAACAGTTTTACACTCTGCAGAGGTTGTACACTTTACCCACAAATCATGTTTCCCTGAGTCGCCTGGGTTTGCAAGGCCCTTAAACACTTCCGAGGTGAGTGGCAAGGGTACACTACGAAGCCTTTACAAAGACATGTCGAGAGCTAGGCAGCCCGCTAGAGTTTCAGTAGCGGCGTGGTCCACAAACCTCCCTAATGGTCAGCTCCTTAGCAAAGGCAGCTACCCCAAGAGGACCGGGCTATGACCCCTATCACCGACCCTCTCCTTGCCCTTTCGGTAAGGCCACCAGCAAACTACACATCTAATTAATCGGCTAAGGTCAGAGCCATATGACTTTGTGGTTGCACTGTTCACTTGGGTGGTTCTCCATGTTCCCATTAAACAAAGTTGATCTTGAAATTACGCAATAAAACCACAATACGAAACGTGATCGACATTGCCAAAAGAGTAAACCAATACCAAACCCAAAGTTTGCAACTAAGCGTAACTACCCAACATAAATAGTAAACCCAGGTGTTTCAAGGTTTGGGGTAAAAGACTAGGTATGTCCTTAGCATAGGTAACCCATCAAGTTTATGCAAGCAACAATAAAGTAAAGTGAATTTTCATGCTGTTGTTGGGATCAAATAGAATATGCAGAGGGGGGAAATCCACTTGCCTTCTTCAAACAACTGCTGATTCTCTTCCTCGTAAGCTTGCTCTTGATTTGGCTCGAACGTCACGTTGTCTACGCGATCACACAAACAAACATACACAAACAAATAAGAAACAACAGAAAGTGAAAAGATGCTAAAGTTGTGGTTCATGATGCAAAGATCGTGTGGGCTCAAGAATCGCTGAAATCGGAGTTGAAACGATGATGATATGGCTAAAACAGTAAGCTGGGGACCTAACTGCTAGAGTTTTGAGTCTCCCGAGGCTAGATCTAAAGAATTCAAGGGCCAAAACATAATTAAACCTTATACAGAGGGTCGGGGTACAAAACTAGAGATTCTGGTCGGCGGTTACTAAATCTAGAAAAGTTAGGGGTCGGGACAAAAGAAGAAAGGGCTCAACTCTAATTATTTTCTACTGATCTGGACTGCGGGTTGATTCCTGGAAAACTTAGGGATCTTCCTCCAAAAGTTTCGGGAACGGCTAGGGTCGGGTGAATCTGGTCCGTTGGATCAGAATCGGCGGCGGATCGGACGAATCGGCGGAGTAGCAGTCGGGCGAATCGGCGGTATGAAGAGTGGGTCAGGTGAATCGGCTGAGTAAGGAAAAGGTCGGGTAAATCGGCAGTGTAAAGTGAAGATCACTTCTGGCTGTTAGATCTAGATCGAGCGGCAGAGGAAGGGTCAGCTCGACGGGACGAAAAAGGGTCGGGCGAAGCGGAGTTTAACTAGGCATCGGCGGCGAGTGAGTATGGCGGCGGACGGAAACAGGGTCCGGCGAGAAATCTGGTTGGCGGCGGAGCAAGAGAGAGAGGAGAATCTGGTACGGCTTGATACTCACCAACTCGTGGAGCTCTGGCGAGAGTTGAGGACGGCGGAGAGGTTACGGAACGGCGAGTCGACGGAGAATCGGTGACACGGGACAGCGGCGTTCCTCCGAGGTACAACTTCCAGCGGCGTGCGACAATGTTGTGTAGAGGAAAAGATTTGAGCTTGGCTCTGGTTGCAAAACGGGGTTTCAGCGGGATTTTATAGGGGCGGATCGGCCGGGAGTAGGAAGGCGGTGCTGCGGAGTCGATCAGGACTCGGGGTAAGAAGAAAGAAAGAAGGGCGCGAACATCGGCGCGGAATCGATTCGGACTCTGGGTAAGGAAAGAAGAAAGAAGAAGAAGGCGCCGACAGGTGGGGCCTAGACATCGGTGAAAGCAAGGGTCGGGTGATGGAATCGGCCACGGAGTTGGGCCGCGGAAAAAGAAAAGAAGTAGAGGAAAAGAATTGGGCTGGCTGGAAGAAAGAATAGGAGAAGAAAAGAAATAGAGATGCATGCACAATTTTTAATTTATGATTTTTATGAAAATACTTTTAAAAGTTTCAACTCCCATAATTTGGGTGTTACAAAACCTACCCCCCTTAAAAAGAATCTCGTCCTCGAGATTAAGAAGGATTAGGGAACAGCTGAGGGAATTCTGCAATCAGTTCATCTTCTCTTTCCCAAGTAGCCTCATCCTCTGAATGGTGACTCCACTGTACTTTGCACATTTTGATCACCTTGTTTCGGGTAACCCTCTGAGATGTTTCCAAAATTCTAATCGGATGCTCTGTATAAGTTAAATCTTCTTGCACATCAAGTTCCTCCAACGGTAATTGCTCCTCTGGCACTCTCAAATGTTTCTTTAACTGTGATACGTGAAACACATCATGGACATCAGACAATCTTACCGGTAACTTCAATTGATATGCTACTTCACCTTTCCTTTCCAGGATCTGAAAAGGACCAATATAACGTGGTGACAACTTTCCTTTCACTTTGAATCTACGTAAACCTCTGATGGGTGATACCTTCAAATACACAAAGTCTCCAACTTCAAATGTCAATTCCCTTCTTCGTGTATCAGCATAACTTTTCTGTCATGACTGGGCAGTCTTGAGATTATCCCGGATTATCTGGACTTGTCTATCCGCTTCTTGAAGAATCTCTGGTCCAAAAACTTGACTTTCTCCTGTCTGATTCCAATACAGGGGTGTCCTACATTTTCTTCCATATAATGCGTCAAATGGGGCCATCTTGAGACTTGCCTGATAACTGTTGTTGTAGGAGAATTCTGCATATGGCAAACTTTTATCCAAACTACCTCCATGCTTAAGGGCACATGCTCTCAGCATATCCTCTAGTACTTGATTTGTTCGCTCAGTCTGACCGTCTGTTTGCGGATGATATGCAGAACTGAAATTGAGCTTTGTATCCATGGATTCATGCAATTTCTGCCAGAAACGCGACGTGAACTGAGTACCTCGATCAGACACTATCTTCTTTGGAACACCATGCAGACACACAATTCGTGACATGTATAGTTCTGCTAACTTGGCTCCAGTGTATGTGGTTTTGACTGGGATGAAATGTGCGACTTTTGTCAATCTATCCATAATAACCCATATCGAGTCGTAACCATCACGAGTACGAGGTAACCCTACAATGAAATCCATACCAATCTCTTCCCATTTCCATTCAGGTATTTTCAATGGCTGGAGTAAACCTGCTGGTCTATGGTGTTCTGCCTTCACTCTCTGGCACACATCACACAAAGCTACGTGAGTTGCTACGTCTCTTTTCAAACCATACCACCAGTACCTTTCTTTCAAGTCTTGATACATTTTGGTACTTCCAGGATGAATGGAATAAGCGGAATCATGTGCTTCCTTCAAAATAAGTTCATGAAGGTGATCAATTTTAGGTACACAGATCCTCTTCCTGAACCAAACCGTTCCTTGTTCATCTTCGGTGAAATCCTTAGTCTTGCCTAAACCAATTTGAATCTTGATCTCCTTGATCTTAGCGTCTGTCAGCTGTCCTTTTCTGATCTCTTGTTCTAGTGTCGAATCCATCTCCATAATCATAGCTTCCGCTTGTGTGACAATTCCCAAGTTCAAACGTGCCATCTCCCAACATAATTCTTGAGGCATCAATCGAGCGATCATCATATTAGCTTGTCCTTTCCGGCTTAGGGCGTCTGCCACGACATTGGCCTTGCCTGGATGATACTGAATATCCAAATCATAGTCTTTGATTAGTTCTAGCCATCTGCGCTGTCTTAGGTTAAGATCCTGTTGCGTGCAGATGTACTTCAGACTCTTATGGTCCGTGAAGATCTGACACTTGTTCCCGATCATGTAGTGCCTCCAAATCTTCAATGCATGCACGACGGCAGCCAATTCCAAGTCATGGGTAGGATAGTTCTGCTCATGCTTTCTCAGCTGTCTTGAAGCATAGGCCACAACTTTGCCTTCTTGCATTAACACACATCCAAGACCCATCCGTGAAGCGTCACAATACACGTCAAACCCTTTGTGGATATCTGGCATTATCAACACAGGGGTCGTGGTCAATCTTGTCTTCAGCTCTTCAAAACACTTCTGGCATGTAGCATCCCACTTAAATTCTTTCCCTTTTTCCAACAGAGAAGTCATAGGCTTCACAATCTTTGAGAATCCCTCAATAAATCTGTGGTAATAACCTGCAAGTCCGAGGAAACTTCTGATTTCAGGCACAGACTTCGGTGGATTCCAATTCAGAACATCTTGAACTTTACTTGGGTCTGCTGCGATTCCTCCATCTGTGATAACATGTCCAAGGAAAGAAACTTGTCTCAACCAAAAATCATATTTGCTCAGCTTAGCATATAACTGATTCTCTCGGAGTTTCTGTAACACTATCCTCAAGTGCTCTTCATGTTCTTCCTCGTTCTGCGAATACACCAAGATGTCATCAATGAACACAACCACAAACTTGTCAAGGTATTCCATGAAAACCTTGTTCATCAGGTACATGAAGTATGCTGGAGCGTTGGTCAATCCAAACGACATCACAGTAAACTCGTACAGACCATATCTAGTAGTGAAGGCTGTCTTGGGTATATCCTCCGGTCGGATCCTTAGCTGATGATATCCTGATCTCAGATCAATCTTGGAGAAAACCTTGGCACCTCTCATCTGATCAAACAAATCTTCAATCCTGGGCAGTGGATACTTATTCTTGATTGTCACATCGTTTAGCGACCTGTAGTCTACACACATCCTTCTGCTGCCATCTTTCTTATCGACAAAGATCACGGGTGCTCCCCACGGGGATGAGCTAGGACGGATAAATCCCTTAGCTAACATTTCTTCTATTTGTTTCTTTAGTTCGCTTAAATCCTTAACATCCATTCTATAGGGTCTTTTAGAGATAGGTGCAGTACCAGGTAAAAGATCAATACTGAACTCAATGTCACGAACAGGTGGCAGACCTGGTGAATCTTCCGGAAAATGTCGGGATACTCACTGATAACTCTAATATCTTCCAGAGGCATTCCCTTCATTTGGTTCACTGTCCCAACTCTACTGGGTAAAGCTGATGCCACAAACTCTATTTTATCTCCTTGAGGGCTGGTCAAGAGCACTGATCTCTTGCGACACTGAATAACACCATCACATCCTGATAACCAATCCATTCCGAGGATCACATCGATGCCATTAGTCTTTAGGACTATTAGATTGCCTAGGAATTCTATCCCCATAATATTCACGCTGACCCTTGGGCATAAGTGGCTGAGTTTCAATTCTTTGCCTGGGGAGCTTACTAGTGATATTTGTTTCATAGGACTTGTTGGTAAATTATGTTTTGCTGCGAATTGCTCAGTAATAAATGAATGTGATGCTCCAGAATCAAATAAAATTGTTGCAGGTTCAGAATTAACAAGGAACGTACCGAGCACAACGTCGGGAGCCTCTTCAGCTATTTCTGCAGCCACATGATTCACCTTTCCGCACACGCTGTTCTGTTGTCCTTTGTTGCCCAGTGGTGTCTGGTTGCTGTTGCGCGGCTGCTGCTGCTGAGGAGTCTGTCTTTGTCCACTGTTCCTTTGATTCTGAGGAGTTTGCGTGTTACGCTTCGGGCAGTTGTTAGCATAATGACCCAGTTCTCCACATTTGAAGCATCCGTTAGGTTGGACCGGGGTGACTGGATTGTTGGACCGCACTGGTGCACCCGTGGCATAGCCTGGACGGTACGATTGCGGGTTGGAGTGGCGCTGAGTCTGCTGGTTGTAACGTTGAGGCTGCTGTGGAGTTCGTTGATTCTGTTGACTCTGCTGATATCCTCCACCTTGTCCTCCAAAGCGCGACTGATATTCTTGGGGTGTGTTGTAGCGGGGTCGGGTGTTGCTGCTGGATTGTCCCTGGGACTGAAGTTTTCGCTTGTGTTCCCCAAGCTCCTTGCGCTTGCTCTCCAGACCAATGGCTTTGTCTAGCAGAGTCTGGAAGTTTGGGAAAGTGTGACTGTGCAGCTGATAGTTGAGCGGCCCTATCAGACCTTCCAAGAAGCGCTCCTGCCTCTTCGCGTCACTATCCACGTCATGGGGCGCGTAACGAGACAACTGAGTGAATTTATCCCGGTACTCGCTGACAGTCATGCTGCCTTGCTTCAGGTTCAGGAACTCCTTCTGCTTGAGCTTCATTAGTCCTGCTGGAATATGGTGGTTGCGGAAGTTGGTTCTGAACTCCTCCCAAGTGATAGTGTTGGCGTTGGCGTGGGCAGCAGTGAAAGCATCCCACCAATCAGTGGCTGCATCTTCCAGACGTCCTGCAGCATACAGGACCCTTTCACGGTCACTGCATTGCGTGATGTCCAGCTTCTTAGTGATGACCTTCAACCAATCATCAGCGTCCAAGGGGTCCACAGAGTGAGAAAAGGTAGGAGGGTGGTGGCTCATGAATTCTCTGTGTTTGTCTCTTGGTGGCGGGTTTTGCTGTGGTGCTTGCTGATTCTGCTGAGCTTGTATGTTCTGGATGGTGGCAGTGAGGTTCTGCAACACCTGCATCTGTGCTGCCAAGAATTGCTCCATTGTTGGATTGGGCGGTGGTGGCAACTGACTCTTTTGGTTAACTGTGCGGGCACGCCTAGAGCTAGGGATATTCTGTCCTCCACCTGTCCTGGTTTTCACCATCTGACCGTTAGGGAATAAACCCAGGATAAGATAGGTGTACTAGATATAGGTAGACAGAAGATAATATCTTAACAAAATATGGATTTATAAAGACTCCAACTTATATTAATGGATAGATTATATCAAGCAATTCTTATAGCACTCAAAGCAAACATTTGTTCTCAAACAATCACCATTACATCGTCGTCCTCTCAAGTGAAAATGATTCTAACGAGAACTTTAAGAGATACTAGCCTAAGAGCCTAAGTGCCTATTCCTCGGGGCGAGTTATGGAGCTGGGTTCGCCGCGACGAAGCTTCTTGCGGGGTGGTGACAATGCGGGGAAGCGGGGTTCATCCATCTGTGGGGATGGCGGCGATCTTCCCTCCAGTCGAGCTTCCAGTATGCGGATCTTTTCATAGGCCTCCAGTAGCTTGTCCTGAGCATCGTCCAGCTCAGTGATGGCGCTTTCCAGCTCAGTGTTGAGAGCGGCGGTGACTCGAGCAAGAGTGTTGAGGCGGTCTTCGTCATCTTCACCCAGAGTAATCATGGTCTCTTCAGTTCCACTGAGGCGGCGAGGAAGGTGGCGATACTCCGTGTTCTGCAGCTCCTGGCGGTAGGTATGGCAGATGGACCATAGAGCTCTCCTGGCGGCACTGCTGACGGCAGCGTCGTAAGTAGCGTGGGGTGTGGTGGAGTCGTGTGCAGTGAGAGTCCTCAGGCCTCTGGCACTTTCCATTCTGATGTGGACGCGAGAGAGGTAGTAGTCGCCGAGCGTAGGGTCGGTGTAGTGATACGTGTGGTAGTGAGGTCTTACGCGGTTGCCCAACTCTTGAAGAACACCTTGTAGCACTAGAGACAAGTGGCCGGGTTCTCTGTCCGAGGTGCGAACACAGCAAAGTTGCCTCATCCCTGTAGTCTCATCACTCTGATCGTCGTTATCTTCATCGTTGTTGTTGTCCTCGTCATCATCTCTTCTAATATCTGCGAAGTTACTCGGGCTTCCTTCAGCGACGTCCGGTGCTGGGGTGGGGGCTGGAGCAGGGACAACTGGGGGTGGTGGCGATGTCTCAATGACTGGTGATGCCGGTGGTGTGAACTGATTTCCCTCTTCATCAATTGCCATGATGCGGCCATCTTCACCATCCACGAAATAGTAGACTTCCTCGGGTTCTTCCTCCATAGCTTCCTCCTCTTCAGCAGGGGCTGGGTCTGGGGTAGGAGAAGTTGGTCCAGCTGGGGCAATGCGAACTTGGCGACCTCCGGTGCGCTTGCGAGTAGTTTGGTAAATTCTGACCATCTGGCAGAGCGGGAGTAATATTCAGGATGTTTTTCTTTAAGAAAGAAAGTAATAGAAGTTTTATGTAAACATATGTTTTTATGGGGAAATATAACAGGAATTTTTGATGCTTATATGGCTTTCTAAAAGATAAATCCTTAATTTCGACCATTTCTAACTAGACTAGCGTCCTACAGCCAACATAGCTCTGATACCACTTTGGTCACACCCGGTTCTAGAAAGAACCAGATGCATCTCATATGTGCGCCAGGATCTCGTTCACACACATATGGTAGACGGAAAGTGTAATATATCAAAGGCAATGCTCAAAAAGTAACTAAATAAAGTATTAACAATATTACACTCCGTATAAAAGAGACACAATTGTCTTAAACTATAAACCGTTGTACCCTATACGAAGTCTTCAACAACTCCGTCTTCCACAGGCGATGACTGGTGAACGCAGGACCTAGAACTCCTCGAAGTCGTCAAAGATCTCCTCTTCAAAGTTCTCTTCTGAACAGCAGGGGGCAAGGGTGAGTACTCTTATGGTTGGTGTGACAACCCTGGTAATTACAATTCCAAAATCAATGACATTAGCCTAACTCTATGTTTTAAACCAACTAATGAGAGGGTGAAAAGAATTAAAACGGGTTCAGTTGGAATTCAAATTTAATTTGGGCACATTTGGACACATTTGAAACTTTTAAATTAACTTTAAAACCATAAGCCAAATGAGATTTTGCCTGAAACCAAAGTTGTAGAACTTTTTATTTTGAACAACTTTCGTGTTCAAAAGTTTTTGAAATTCAAATCAGAAAGAGGAGAAAACGCCATGTTTGCACCCGCCCCCTGAAGTTTTTTGAATTTTTGCACTTCGGTCCCTCCCTCCTCTGCCGCGCCGCGCGCGCTCGCCCGCCCGCCGCGCGCCAGGTGGCCGGCGTCGCCTGACCGGCGCGAGGCGCCAGGCCAGTGGCCGCCGCACCACCCCGCCACGGCCGGCTTTGCCCCGCCCCGACGCCGCGCCGCCCAGTCAGAGCCCGCGCGTGCTGCAGCGCCCAGCCCGCCGCCCGGCCGCCCAGTAGCCGCGCTCCGCCGTGCCGCCCCGGCCCCCGCGCCCCGCCAGCTGCCGCGCCTGCCCTCCGCCCGAGCCGCTCCAGCAGCTGCTCCCCAATCCGCACGCCGCGCTATCTCCTCGCGCCCACGCCAAAATCTCGGCCGCCCAGTCGCCCGTGCCCGCTCGCCGCACGCCGCGCCGGCGTTCTGCCGCCGCCCGCCGCGGCCAGTGCACGCCGCTGCCGTGCCCCGCCCCGCGCGTCGCCCAGGCACCTCCACACCCCCTCCTGTCCCTATAAAAGCACCGCCCCGACCACGCGCGCGAGCCCCTGCTCGCCGTGGACAGCACGACCCCGACCCCCTCCGTCCAAGCCGAGCCCCTGAGTAGCTTCCCCACGCGCCACTGAAGCTCACCGACCGGACCACGCCGCCCCAAGCCCGCCGGAGCACCGCCGTCGACGCGAGCCGCGCCGCCGCCGCCTCTGCTCCAACGCCGGCGAGCCCTTCCCGGCCGTCCCCCACCTGAACAACACCCCCACAAGGTAGCCCTCGCACCCCTGAACCTTCCCCGACCCTCGCCCCTCGCCGCCGGCGAGCCCCCTCGCCGGAATTTCAGCCGGCCGCCGTACCCGAGCCGCCGAGGACCCAATTGCAAGAATTTAAATCTTTAGAAGGGTCTGAGCGTAAGATTCAAGGACCTGGTTGTAAAAGAAAGTTTCAAATCTAGATTCAAATTCAGTGAACTTGTAAAATTTGTATAAAATCGTAGAAAATTCAGAATAATTCAAACTCAACTGTTCTGGAATCCTCAGAACAAACTCTACCACTTTTGTTACAAAAGTTTTCTCAGAATCTCAAAATATTTTGCTCTACTTTAAATAGAAGCTTTAATGGACTTATTTTGTACCCACTGTTCTAGAACAATGCTGACCCTGAATTTTGGGCAGTGAATTAGTTGCTTGATGATTAGGACTGTGTAAAAAGATCAGGCCCAAATTCCATCTCTAGATTTACTGTTTGTTAAACTTAGTTTTATATCATGTGTAAGAAGAATGTTTTATCCCTGCAGTTAGGTGGTGAGTCACCCATTGAAATTTTTCCTATGCTAATGTATTGGTACCTAGAAGCCAGAGAAAAATTAGGAGAATTTTTATCTCACAGTAACCTACTTATTTGATTTATGTGCTAATAACATACATTAAATCAAGAAAATGGTATCTTAGCTTGGAAAATTCTCAAATTTTTACTGAGAGATAAACTATGGTAGAGGTTGCTGTGTAAAAAGTTTCATGGACAAAAACCCTGTGTAGGGTCCTGTAAAAATGAATCTTTGAAAAGCCTAGGTGTAGAATGTCATATTTTCTATGCTCTGGATACTGCATAATAAATCCTACAAAAATTACAGTAGCTTCTGCATGCTTAAGTGAAAGCTCTGTAAAAATCTTGGACTCATTTGTTGCATCAATTGTTCTGTATAAAAAGAACAAGGATCTAACAGCAACTATGTAATATATTTTTCAGAAAGAATGTGTTACATAAAATTGGCTGAAAAGTTTACAGTAAGCACATCTTTCCTTGTTGTGCCTAAATCCAAAATTTCATGACCAGAAACTATCCCTTGTAGTAATTACTCTCAAATTGTAATCAAGTGCTATTTCCACGACTTAAACTTGTGCACTCATGTAGAATCGACGACTCTCGCCGACGGAACTTACGAGCTGGTGCCCGCGTCCGAGAGTGAGCAGCGTGAAGCTCAAGCAAATCTAACTGAAGCTTTTGAAGACCCGAGCCCAAGTTCGGAAGATCCCCAAGCGAACTGCGAAGGCAAGCCCCGGAGCATAACCCATTCTTTCCGAAATTATGCAACTCCTTACTCTTTGCTTGTGCATTAAGTTTATAGGAGTTGGATGAAAACTTAGTTGCATGATGTCAGGAACCCTTGCTTGAAAACTAGATGAAAGGTCGATAGAATGCTGTGCTAATAGGACTCCGGTAAAAGTCGAGTGATTTCCTGTCACTCGCGAGAAAATAGGAGTTGAATGGCTACTACACGCTGCAATCATAAGGACACGGACGGGCTATGGAACGATGGTTACGATTGAGGCCCGTCTGTCTAGTGAAAAATGCTAAGGCCGCAGGGTGTGGTAGTGATGGTTAAGTCTTTGAACGTACTAAACACATGCCGAGATTATGGGAATCGGTAAGCTTAAGTACCTGATTGGCCCGGCAAGGGGACGGCATCCTACCCTTTGAACTTCGGTCCCATGTGCATATGGCGAGTGCAGAGAGTGGTCACGACCCGGCGCCGAACCGTGGCGTGGAGCTCTTGTACTCTCGGAGGGTAGCCCCAATCCACGACCCGGAAAGAAAGGGGAAAAGTTGCACGTGTGACTCTAGGGAGTAACCACGTGACGTGTGTTTGGGTTCCCTTGCAAGGTTAAGAAATTCGATTCGAATCGTCCGTTTCTCACGGCTATTGAGACTGCTTAACCATTTTTACCCACAGAGTAAGAAGAGGAACAATGATGATGAATGAACTGGTTGGATGGAAAAATTTAATGCTTCACCATGTATGCTTTAGATAGTTGCTTACCTAGACTGGTTAATGAAACTAGAATCTGGAGCTAAAAGTCGAAAGTAAGGACCCACTTGTAGATGCTTTTCGGCAAAACAAACCCCTGAGCCAAAAAGCCTTGCATGTCTAGAGTCGGTGGAGTAGTTTCCACTACACGGGTAAGTCTTGCTGAGTATTAGTATACTCAGTCTTGCTTGTGACTCGATTTCAGGTGAGCCCTTCGAAGATATGATTGCTAGCTTTACTTGGCCCTGCACTCTTCCCCCTGGTTGGTCGGTGGAATGGGATGCGCCCCCGTCCAACGGAGATAAGGCCGAGTGGTGTCTCGTACGAGCTTCATCGAGACATCCTGTATCGTCGAGTAGTTTCCGTTGTTTATTTCCGCTGCAATTTAACTCTGAAGAACTTATTTATGTTAATTGGAGTATTTGGTTTCTAAACTCAGAACTTGGTCTGTAATATTTACTTATGTTAATGTCGTAATATTTGCTGGAATGTGGTATTCTCTGGGCTCATCGTCGCGTCAGCGTTTGTATGTATGGCGCTCGATCCGATTACCGTGGTTGTATGGGGAGGTTATACCCGACAGACCAGTGGATTATTCCGTTGAAGTGTAAGGTTAACCGAGATTGCCTTAATGGTGATGGTTAATACACTTGAGCCGGATTAATTCAGGTGGTTCTGCCACAGTTGGTACTCAGCAAGTGGGGTGAAAATGCAAGGCCATCAAGGATAAGCTAAGGTTTGCAGCAGCGGTTGCTTTTAATTGGTCAAATATTTATGAACAAGCACCTATTAACTAGGTTTAAGTTCATACCAACCCACTTTAGTAGAAACATAAAGATACCATCAACGATAACATAAACCACGAACCACAATTTAATTAATCTTCAAGTTTCATTATCATATTAGGGTCCAAGCCACTCTTAACCGTGAGTACGGCGGTTACTAAATCTAGAAAAGTCAGGGGTCGGGACAAAAGAAGAAAGGGCTCAACTCTAATTATTTTCTACTGATCTGGACTACGGGTTGATTCCTGGAAAACTTAGGGATCTTCCTGCAAAAGTTTCGGGAACGGCTAGGGTCGGGTGAATCTGGTCCGTTGGATCAGAATCGGCGGCGGATCGGACGAATCGGCGGTATGAAGAGTGGGTCAGGTGAATCGGCTGAGTAAGGAAAAGGTCGGGTAAATCGGCAGTGTAAAGTGAAGATCACTTCTGACCGTTAGATCTAGATCGAGCGGCAGAGGAAGGGTCGGCTCGATGGGACGAAAAAGGGTCGGGCGAAGCGGAGTTTAACTGGGCATCGGCGGTGAGCGAGTACGGCGGCGGACGAAAACAGGGTCCAACAAGAAATCTGGTTGGCGGCGGAGCAAGAGAGAGAGGAGAATCTAGTACGGCTTGATACTCACCAACTCGTGGAGCTCTGGCGAGAGTTGAGGACGGCGGAGAGGTTGCGGAACGGCGAGTCGACGGAGAATCGGCGACACGGGACGGCGGCGTTCCTCCGAGGTACAACTTCCAGCGGCGTGCGACAATGTTGTGTAGAGGAAAAGATTTGAGCTTGGCTCTGGTTGCAAAACGGGGTTTCAGCAGGATTTTATAGGGGCGGATAGACCGGGAGTAGGAAGGCGGTGCTGCGGAGTCGATCAGGACTCGGGGTAAGAAGAAAGAAAGAAGGGCGCAAACATCGGCGCGGAATCGATTCGGACTCTGGGTAAGGAAAGAAGAAAGAAGAAGAAGGCGCCGACAGGTGGGGCCTAGACGTCGGTGAAAGCAAGGGTCGGGTGATGGAATCGGCCACGGAGTTGGGCCGCGGAAAAAGAAAAGAAGTAGAGGAAAAGAATTGGGCTGGCTGGAAGAAAGAATAGGAGAAGAAAAAAAATAGAGATGCATGCACAATTTTTAATTTATGATTTTTATGAAAATACTTTTAAAAGTTTCAACTCCCATAATTTGGGTGTTACACAACCAAATAATAAGGCTAGTACCGATAAAATTGGGTAGTAAAATCATCAACACGGACCTTGTTCTCTTACCCCTTGAAGGCATGGATATTATTTTGGCAACGAATTGGATGACTATGCGTGGAGTCATACTGGACCTTTCTTCCCGAGCTGTTGAAATAAATTCACCTAGTCACGGAACCACTATCCTTAACCTACCGTTCCGGGAGTGCATGAATTCTTGTGCTTTCATAATGGAAGGAATCAACCTAGAGGATATTCCAGTGGTATGCGAGTATGCCGATGTTTTTCCGGACGATTTGCAAGGAATGCCACCAGATAGGAACATCGAGTTCGTTATTGAACTGCAACCAGGCATTGCATCTATCTCCAAAAGACCCTATAGGATGCCACCTAAGGAATTGGCCGAACTAAAAACACAACTCCAAGAACTACTGGACAAAGGCTTCATTCGTCCTAGCGCATCGCCTTGGGGATGTCCAGCCCGTTTTGTAAAGAAAAAGGATGACAGTTTAAGATTATGTGTGGACTACCGACCTCTCAATGCGGTAACCGTTAAGAATAAATACCCACTTCCCCGCATCGACGTTCTCTTTGATCAATTATCTGGAGCTAGAGTTTTCTCAAAGATTGATCTTCGATCTGGATATCATCAGATAAAGATTCGTCCATGCGATATTCCTAAGACCTCCTTTTCCACACGATATGGACTATATGAATTCTTGGTCATGTCCTTTGGTCTCACCAATGCCCCTGCTTACTTCATGTATCTCATGAATTTGGTATTCATGCCCGAGCTCGATAAATTCGTCGTAGTTTTTATTGACGACATCCTTATCTATTCCAAGAATGAGGAAGAGCACGCTAAGCACCTGCACATTGTTCTTCAGCGTCTCAGAGACCATCAGCTCTATGCTAAATTTTTTAAGTGAGAATTCTGGTTGGATAGTGTGAAGTTCTTTGGTCACACTATTTCCAGCGAAGGCATAGCCGCTGACCCCAGCAAGGTACAAGAAGTGATGGATTGGAAACCTCCTACCTCTGTTCATCAGATTCGCAGTTTTCTTGGCTTAGCCGGTTACTATCGCCGTTCATTCCGGATTTCTCCAGGATCGCTAAGCCTATGACTGAACTATTGAAAAAGGGAGTAAAGTTTGTGTGGGATGAGAAGTGTGAAGAAGCTTTCCACACTCTCCAAGAACATTTGACTACAGCCCCTGTGTTAGCTCAACCCGATAACACCAAGCCGTTCGATGTTTACTGTGGCGCATCTGGCACCGGTCTTGGTTGTGTGCTTATGCAAGAAAATCGAGTTATCGCTTATGCCTCACGAGCCCTTCGGCCCCATGAGCAGAATTATCCGACCCATGATCTCGAGTTAGTAGCAGTCATTCATACTCTAAAAATATGGAGACATTATCTCATGGGCACTCATTGTAATATCTACACCGATCACAAGAGTCTCAAATATATCTTCACCCAAACCGATCTGAATATGAGACAAAGAAGATGGCTAGAATTAATCAAGGATTACGATCTAGAGGTGCACTATCACCCCGGCAAGGCTAATGTAGTCACGGATGCAGTCAGCCGTCAGGCCCATTGCCATTGCCTATCAGTGGAGTTCTATAATGAGACATTATGTTCGGAAATGAGAAAGCTTAGTTTGGAAATGATTCCTCAAGGCACCTTGCATCACATCTCAGTTGAGCCCACTCTCCAAGATCAAATCATCATGGCACAACTACATGATGAAGGAGTTAAGATCATCAAACAAAAACTCTCTCTAGGAGAAGAGAAATACAAATGTTTCTACCAGGACCATAAGGGAGTTCTATGGTTTGGAAGTCGCATCGTGGTTCCGAAGAATCATGAGCTCCGTAAGCAAATTCTTGATGAGGCACACCTTTCCAAATTTTCTATTCACCCTGCAGTAACAAAATGTATCAAGACCTTAGGCAAAATTTCTGGTGGACTAGAATGAAAAGAGAAATTGCTAAATATGTCTCAGAATGCGACACATGTCAGAGAGTAAAAGCCAGCCACTTGATTGCCAGCCACTATTGTTTCCGATCGTGGTACTCAGTTTGTAGCGCGCTTTTGGGAACAATTGCAAGCTTCTCTTGGTACTAAATTGATTTGAAGCTCAGCCTATCATCCTCAAACTAACGGACAAACTGAAAGAGTGAACCAAATTCTAGAAGACATGCTTAGAGCTTGCGTCATTCACTACGGCAAGAATTGGGACAAATGCCTATTCCTAGCAGAGTTCTCATATAACAATAGCTATCAAGCGAGTTTGAGAATGGCACCATTTGAGGCCTTGTACGGACGAAGGTGTCGAACCCCTTTGAGTTGGTCACAGACCGGAGAACGCAAAATATTTGGACCAGACTTGGTAATCGAGGACGAAGAAAAAGTGAGAGTAATACAAGAAAACCTTAGAGCCGCACAATCCAGGCAAAAGAGCTATTTCGACCGAAGAAGAAAGCCTCTGAGATTAGAAGTTGGTGACCACGTCTACCTTCGAGTTTCACCAACCAATGGTGTACAACGATTCGGAGTCAAAGGAAAATTAGCTCCCCGTTATGTGGACCCGTAGCCTATAGAATTCGACTGCCCCCTCAGCTTGCAGCCATCCATAATGTCTTTCATGTGTCTCAGCTCAAGGAGTGTGTTCGAGTCCCTACCGAGGTTGTCGAACAACAGGAAATAGTAGTAGAGCCCGACCTCTAGTATGTTGAGTACCCTATCAAAATCATGGATCAAAAAGAAAGAAGCACTAGAAGGAAAGTGATTAAAATGTACAAAATTCAATGGAATCATCACACTGAGGAAGAAGCCACATGGGAAACTGAAAGATTTCTAAAACAAAATTTCCCGGGTTTTCTCAACTCTACCGAAGGTACACACCCTATCCACACTATGCCTATTGTCCGAATCTCGGGGCGAGATTCTTTTTAAGGGGGGAAGGCTGTAACACCTCGGGTGTTTAAATTACGAAATAAGCCTCTTTAGCTTAACACGATGCATAGGTGACTAAGATAAAGTTAAAAGAAACAATTTATAAATTGGTTTTGCTTGGAATTGAAAATAGTTGGGTATATGTGCATAAGTACATGTACGTTAATCAAACAAACTAAATAACATTCACATCGATGCTAGCATGGCTACGAAACCGAATCGACATATCGTTATTGACTTGATAATCAAAAGTCTAGTTGAAGCCTAGGAGAGAATACAAATTTTTGCCCAGGAAATGACGTGCCCTCCGAATCATACCTTTTGAGTTTTTAAAATAACTTCTTAACTAGAACTCAAATGAACTTTGGCCTGAAACAAAACTTGTGTAACTTTTCCTTTTGAACAACCTTCATGTTCAGAGATTTTTGAGTTGCAACACGAAAAATTGAGAAACACTTAAATTTGCAAACCAGCCCCTGCCTTTGTGGCAGAACCACCTGAATTAATCCGGCTCAAGTGTATTAACCACCACCATTAAGGCAATCTCGGTTAACCTTACACTTCAAACGGAGTAATCCACTGGTCTGTCGGGTATAACCTCCCGATACAACCACGGTAGAGCGGATCGGATGCCATACATACAAACGCTCATGCGACGATGAGCCCAGAGAATACCACATTCCAGCAAATATTACAACATTAGCATAAGTCAATATTACAGACCAAGTTTTGAGTTTAGAAACCAAGTACTTCAATGATCATACTAAGAAGCTCTTCAGAGTTTAAGTTGCAGCGGAAAATAAAACAACGAAAGCTACTCGACGATAAGGATGTCTTGATGAAGCCCGTACGAGACATCACTCGGCGTTATCTCCGTTGGACGGGGGCGTATCCCATTCCACCGACCAACCAGGGGGAAGAGTGCAGGGCCAAGTCAAGCTAGCAATCATATCTTCGAAGGTCTCACCTGAAAACGAGCCACAAGCAAGGCTAAGTATACTAATACTCAGCAAGACTTACCCGAGTAGTGGAATCTACTCCACCGACTCTAGATATGCAAGGCTTTTGGCTCAGGGGTTTGTTTTGCCAAAAAAGCTTCTACAAGTGGGTCCTTACTTTCAACTTTTAGCTCAAGATTCTAGTTTCGTTAACCCTTCTAGATAAGCAGCTATCTAAAAGCATACATGGTGAAGCATTAAATTTTCATCCAACCAGTTCATTCATCCTCATTATTCCTCTTCTTACTCTGTGGGTAAAAATGGTTAAGCAGTCTCAATAGCCGTGAGAAACGGATGATTCGAATCGAATTTCTTAACCTTGCAAGGGAAACCTAAACACACGTCACGTGGTTACTCCCTAGAGTCACACGTGCAACTTTTCCCCTTTTTTTCCGGGTCGTGGATTGGGGCTACCCTCCGAGAGTACAAGAGCCCCATGCCACGGTTCGGCACCGGGTCGTGACCACTCTCTGCACTCGCCATATGCACATGGGACCGAAGTTCAAAGGGTAGGATGCCGTCCCCTTGCCGGGCCAATCAGGTACTTAAGCTTACCGATTCCCATAATCTCGGCATGTGTTTAGTACGTTCAAAGACTTAACCATCACTACCACACCCTGCGGCCTTAGCATTTTTCACTAGACAGACGGGCCTCAATCGTAACCATCGTTCCATAGCCCGTCCGTGTCCTTATGATTGCAGCGTGTAGTAGACATTCAACTCCTATTTTCTCGCGAGTGACAGGAAATCACTCGGCTTTTACCGGAGTCCTATTAGCGCAACATTCTATCGAACCTTACATCTAGTTTTCAAGCAGGGGTTCCTAACATCATGCAACTAAGTTTTCATTCAACTCCTATAAACTTAATGCACAAGCAAGGAGTAATGAGTTGCATAATTAGGAAAGAAATAGGTTATGCTCCGGGGCTTGCCTTCGCAGTTAGCTTGGGGCTCTTCCGAACTTGGGCTCGGGTCTTCAAGAGCTTCAGTTAAGTTCACTTGAGCTTCACGCTGCTCACTCTCGGACGCGGGCACCAGCTCGTAAGTTCCGTCGGCGAGAGTCGTCGATTCTACATGAATGCACAAGTTTAGGTCGTGGTAATGGTAATCGACATGATTTAAGTGTAATTACTATAGTGGATAGTTTCTGGTCATGAAACTTTGGATTTAGGCACATCAGGGAAATATGTGCTTACTGTAAAATTTACAGACAATTTCATGTAGCAGATTAATTATGAAAAATATATTACATAGTTGCTGTTAGACTTTTGTTCTTTTTGTACAGGACAAATGGTGCAACAACTGAGTCTAAGATTTTTATAGAGCTTTCATTTAAGCATGCAGGAGCTACTGTAATTTTTGTAGGATTTATTATGCAGTATTTAGAGCATAGAAAATATGACATTACACACCTAGGTTATTCAAGGATTCATTTTTACAGGACACTACAGAGGGTTTTTGTCCATGCAACTTTTTACAGGACACTACAGTTCCGTGAAGCGGGAATTGAAGGGAAAAGTTGCACGTGTGACTCTATGAGTAACCACGTGACGTGTGTTTAGGTTTTCCTTGCAAGGTTAAGAAATTCGATTCGAATCGTCCGTTTCTCACGGCTATTGAGACTGCTTAACCACTTTTACCCACAGAGTAAGAAGAGGAACAATGATGATGAATGAACTGGTTGGATGAAAATTTAATGCTTCACCATGTATGCTTTTAGATAGCTGCTTACCTAGAATGGTTAACGAAACTAGAATCTTGAGCTAAAAGTTGAAAGTAAGGACCCACTTGTAGAAGCTTTTCGGCAAAACAAACCCCTGAGCCAAAAGCCTCGCATGTCTAGGAGTCGGTGGAGTAGATTACACTACTCGGGTAAGTCTTGCTGAGTATTAGTATACTCAGCCTTGCTTGTGGCTTGTTTTCAGGTGAGACTTTCGAAGATATGATTGCTAGCTTGACTTGGCCCTGCACTCTTCCCCCTGGTTGGTCGGTGGAATGGGATACGCCCCCGTCCAACGGAGATAATGTCGAGTGATGTCTCGTACGGGCTTCATCGAGACATCCTGTATCATCGAGTAGCTTCCGTTGTTTTATTTTCCGCTGCAACTTAAACTCTAAAAAACTTCTTAGTTATGATCTCTGAAGTACTTGGTTTCTAAACTCAAACTTGGTCTGTATTATTCACCTATGATAATTTTGTAATATTTGCTGGAATGTGGTATTCTCTGGGCTCATCATCGCATGAGCATTTGTATGTATGGCATTCGATCCGCTCTACCGTGGTTGTATCAGGAGGTTATACCCGACAGACCAGTGGATTACTCCGTTTGAAGTGTAAGGTTAACCGAGATTGCCTAAATGGTGATGGTTAATACACTTGAGCCGGATTAATTCAAGTGGTTCTGCCACAGTGAGCGATCCGTCAAAATTCATGGTCCAGTACTCCAAGGTCCAAGGCTTGTCGTTGTTGACCGCCGGGATGGCGGTTACCTCTGGATGCTCGATGTCGGGGACCGGCGTCCATCCGGCGAAGAAGTCGACAAGTGCTTGGCTTTTGATGGCGTGATGGGGTGCAAACTGGAGGCCGAATTCTGCCAGTTCGATCCCCCACTTCACTGTGCACCCCGTCCCTTCCCACTTATGGAGGATATGGGCAAGGGGGTACGACGTGACCACGGTGACATGATGCGCCTGGAAGTAGTGTCGCAGCTTGCGGGACGCCATCAAGACGGTCTAGAGCATTTTCTGTGCCTGCGGGTAGCGCTCTTCCGCATTTCGGAGTACTTCGCTCATGAAGTACACCGGCCTTTGCGTACTGCGGCCTTACGTGTCCGTCCAGAGTAATTCTGGGGCTGGGAACAGGCTGCCTCTCTGTAGCTTGGTTTTCCTCTGATACACCGGGGTATGAGACTTCTCCCTTGGGCTCCTTTTGCTCTCCAGGGTCATGATTTTTGCCCCCAGGATTGCCACTTTCTCCCAGGCTGGCCTTGCACTGCTCGGGGTCCTCCTTTTCCCTTTCCACTACCAGTACCGCACTTACCACCTGCGGGGTTGCCGAGATGTAGAGGAGCAGGGCTTCCCCATCCCGGGGTGCTACCAGCATCGGTGGGGAGGAGAGGTATGCCTTTAGTTCCCATAATGTTTGGTCAGCTTCTGAGGTCCACTCGAAATGGCCGGTCTTCTTCAGTAATTTGAAGAGAGGGAGACACCTTTCTCCAAGTTTGGAGATGAACCGTCCGAGTGCCGCCATACAACCCATGAGGCATTGTGCTTCCTTTAGCCAGATTGGGGGGTTGCACGTGCTCGATTGCTTCCACCTTCTGAGGGTTCACTTCGATGCCTCGGCTTGACACTAAGAAGCCCAGGAGCTTCCCTGCTGGGACCCCAAACACACATTTCTTGGGGTTCAGTTTAAGCCGGGTGACGCGTAGGCTATCGAAGGCATCCGACAGATCCCGCAGGAGGGACGCTTGCTGCCGGGTCTGGACCACAATGTCGTCGACATAAGCCTCGACATTGCGGACTGCATGTCTTGTAGAGTGATGCGCATGGTACGCTGGAAAGTGGGACCAGCGTTCTTGAACCCGAAGGGCATGCAAACGTAGCAGTACGTTCCCATCGGGGTGGTGAACGAGGTTTTCTCCACATCCTCCTTCGCCATACTTATCCGGTGGTACCCGGAGTACGCGTCCAGAAAGCAAAGGAGGTCGCATCACGCCATGGAATCGACGACCTGGACGATGTGGGGTAGTGAAAAAGGATCTTGTGGCCAGGCTTTGTTGAGGTTCGGTATAGTCCATGCACATGCGGAGCTTGCCGTTGGCCTTTGGGACGATGACCGGGTTAGCTAACCACTCGGGATGGAAGACTTCCCGGATGAACCCCGCGTCCAACATCTTCCGCACTTGTTCGCGGATGAAATCTTGCCTCTCCGGAGCTTAGCGTCAGATCTTCTACTAGACGGGTCGTGCGTTGGGGTGCACGACTAGGCAGTGCTCGATCACCTCCCTAGGGACCCCGGGCATGTCAGACGTTTCCATGCGAACATGTCGACATTAGCCCAGAGGAAGGTGATGAGCGCACTTTCCTATTCTTCACCCAGCTAGGCCCCTATCGTCACCACCCGCGCAGGGGTTCCCCCCAGACAGACCTCATTGGTGAGGGCCGCATTGTCTGGGTGGAGCCGATGTTTCACTGGTGGGGGTGATGCCAAGTCGGGGCATTCATCGTCTTCGGGGACGGCCACTACCATGGAGTCGTACAACTTCTTGGTGCATTACATAGCCCCCTAGATGTCTGCCTTGATGGTGATGACCCAGGTGTAGTGCACGACGGCCATGAACTTGGCCAGCACCGGGCGACCAAGGATGGCGTTGTAGTGGAGGTCGCAGTGCGCCATGTCGAAGATTACTTTCTTGGTGGGGAAGTTGCTCCGCTCCCCAAACGTGACTGGCAGTTCAATCTGCCTCAAGGGGATGGTCTTCCCCTTGGTGACACCGTAGAAGGGCTTCGATAGTTGCAGATTATGTTCCCCATCCTGCATCTTTTGGAAGACCTTGGGGGAGAGGAGGTTCAGGCCTACTCCCCTATCGATGAGAACCCTGGCTACCCCGATGTTGCAGATGGGGGGAGTTACCACCACAGGGAGTAACCCGACTCCCGCCATGTTGTTGGGGTGGTCGTTCTGGTCGAAGGTGATCGGGGTGCCCGACCATTTCATGAGCCGAGAGCTTTCAGGTGCCGGGGTCAAGATGCAGACTTCCCTTGAGAGGTGCTTGGCCCTCCTCCGGGACAGTGGGGCGGTCACCCCTCCGAAGGCGGTGGCGACGGCCTGCATTGGCTCCTAGAAGCCGAGGCCGGCTTCTTCAGGGGCGTTCTCACCATCGGGACAGCAGTCTCTGCGCTCCTTCCGGTGGTCCTCGGCAAGTCCCTTGACCAACCGACAGTTGGTGAGGTCGGGCTGGTCGATTCGATGGATTTCGCACCATTTGCTAGCCCCCAGTTTTGCTGGGGTTGGCTTCTGAATGTCCCCGCTGGGCCTAGGGGCACCTCCCCCTGGAGCCCTGCTGGGGTGTTGCTTGTTGCAGCCTTCCGCCGCCACCAAGACGGTGGTGGTCTTCCGCTTGTTCTTCCTGTTGTCGGACTGGTCAGACCGGGCGTGCTCCAGTGCGGCAGACTCCTCCAAGACGCCGTGCTGCTCGAAGCGCTGCAGTGCCTCGGCTTCCGAGCACACTTGTCCACTAGGGTGAACAACTCGGAGACAGTCTTGATGTTGCTCGTCTCGAGCTTGCCCACGAGGCGCTTGTTGGTCACGCCCTCGGTGAACGCCATGATGATGGCAGAGGGTGTGATGAGTGGGATGGTGTTGCGCACCTGGCTGAAATGCTGGATGTATTGCTGCAGCGTTTCTCCTTCGCGCTGCTTGACTGCGAACAGGTCACCCCAGTCCCCGGTCAATTGAACGAGCCCGAGAAGTTGGTGATGAACTACTCGGACAAATCTCCTCAGGAACCAACCTATTCTTGGTGGAGATACATCAGCCAGGACCTCGCCGTGTCCTTGATGGCGACGTGGAAGTAGTTGGCCATGACCTGGGGCCCCCCTCCTGCGGCTTGGATGGTCATGCTGTAGATCTGGAGGAACTCCTCGGGATCGATTGTGCCATCGTACTTCTTCGGGAGGTCCAGCCGGAACTTGGTGGGCCAGTTGACACGATGCAAATCGGCGGTGAAGGCTCGACACCCGGCACCGTTGGGCCCAATGTCATTGTCCACCAAATCCTGCCGCCCGCGGCTGTCATGGGCGGGGGAACCAGAGGAAGCGTGCTCCTCCCTGGCCTCTCGGCGGCACTCTCGCGCTTGCTCGAGGGTGGTTCGTGCATTTTCGCTCGCCCTGATCTCATGGAGTCAGGAACGCAGGTTGCACGTCCCGTTGGTGGCCAACTCTGCCGGAGCAGGTGGCCGCGGCGGTCGCTAGGGGCCCCCTCGGGAGGAGCCCTCAGCCGCCGTTCGAGAGCTCTGAGCTCCCGGTTTGAGGCACGCCTTCCGCACGAGGCTGGCTAGCTCGACGAGCCATCGCTCCTCGGAATTTTGGGCTCAGCACGTACCGGGGGCTGGCGTAGGAGCGCCTGGGCCGCGATGAGCACTTTCCTTGGGGGAATGCCACCACGGTTGGTCCTAGAAGGGGCCTGGGATGCCTGCCGAACCGCACGTCACTGGGCGTTGGCCGATGTAGTGCCCCCTGAGGCAGAACAAGGAGTGTCGAGATGGGGTGGCAGTGTAGCGAACAACGCCTATGGGCGCTTGCCGGGTGCGGGAGGTGACGAAGCTAGCCTCGCCGCACCGGCATTTTCCGAAGACAGCCCCCGGCGGGGGGCGTGCTCATCGCCGCTCTCGCCGTTGGAACGATCGGAGCGGCTCGTCATTGCTTCGATCGGAGGTTCTTCGTCAAGGATGGAGATTTCACGCGCCAACACCCCCTACCTGGCGCGCCAGTTGACGGTGGGTGAGAACCACCCGCAAGGATTTGTGGGAACCGCCGTTTAGAGATTTGGCAAGGGGTGTAACACGCAGTGAAGTTCCAACCGTGTGACAAAAGAAGTTAGACAGGTTCTGGCCGCTCGGGAGCATAAGATCCTACGTCCTGTGTGTGGTGTTCTTGTTCTTGGCTCGAATGAGCTGATAGTAGTTTTGTTGTGGGACTTGAGTATCCCCTTTACATGTTGCCCTAATGTCCTATTTATAGCCTCTCACCTAGGCTTAGAGAGGGATTTTTACCATCCTTAAGTTTACTGCCCTTGGGTGTGAATGCGGCGCCGCGCAGGAGGGCGCCTCCATGCAAGTGGTGCCACCCTTCTGACGAAAACTTATCCTGTGGGCCCCGTCTGTTCAGTTCCCGGGGTCTTCGCATGGTACCCCAGGGTGGCTTAGCCGACGCCCGAGGTGCTTGTTGGGCCCACGGGGTCCTTGGGGCGCATCCCCGAGCCATCCTATGGTCTTCTCCGGACCTCGGGGTCTTCCCTGTGGTTTATTTGACGTGATGGGGGGCCCAGGCGATGGGCCCCGCCTACGCCGTCCTCTGCTAGGTTGACAGGACGTGATCGGGGGGGCTCTCCTTGCTTCGGTCAGGTCGTCGTCTGATCACACGCCTCTCCGTAATCATGTTGCTTTACGGGGAAGCAACGGCGTGGCGGGCCCTGCTCCTCTTGCACGCCAGCATGGTAAAATCCCCCACCAAGGGTAATTCCTTCTAGGTTAAGGAAGCGCCCTAGCCGGTGGGGCCGCCCATGCCTTCCTCCAGCTTGGCGTCCCCTAGTGGCTGCCGTGCTGGGCCGGGTCCTCGCGCTCACAACGGGCCAGCCGGCTCATCACCCCTTAGTTTGTCTAGTGGGGTGGGGTCCCCCGTCCTCACGACGCCGACAGCCGGAGAGCAGTCCTTGGCCTTGGTAATGGCTTTGTATTCGAATAGTCAGTACTACCCGATGTTCGGGCACGGTGTAGGAGTTTTGAAAGATGTAACGGCCCAGATGTTCTTCGGGGCGGGACATTCTGCCTGGTATCCCTAATTTCCCGGAACCTGCAGTCCTAACCATATGTATGTTGCATAACCCTTGCTTGCCTGAATAGATGCTATTAGGATCTTGTTGTATGCCTATGCTCCCACTAACCCGTAGGTTTATTAGTTTATTCTTTATCATGAGATTGGCCAGGTTGTGTGTGCCATATTTCCCCTATTCATATCTTTATCATGACTTACCCATGTTTATGTTATAGTCAATCGTTTATTCATGTCATCATCGGTTATGTACCAACTAAATCTCTTAAACACATCATGCCCTTGTCGGTGTTTTACCGGCTAGCCTACCTAGGGATACCCTAAGGTAGTAGACTTGTGGTCAGGGTGTCGCCGAGATCAGGAACTCGATGGTGCAAGGAACACAAGCGTTTAGACAGCTTCGGGCCGCAGCATGCGTAATACCCTACGTCCTGTATGGTTTGTATTGCCTTGATGATGATGTGTTTTGGAGGGGGTCCCTGCCCACCCTTATATACTCCAGCGGGCAGGGTAACAAGGCAATCCTAGTCAGGTACAAGCTTAGGAGTCCTAACCTAGTACTCCTGAGTAGTTTCCTTCTCTACCGACTAGTTGTACTTGCGTACGAGTACTTTACAGTATGGATAAGGTGTGGCAGAACCACCCGAATTAATCCGGCTCAACCGTGCTAACCATCACCACAAGGGAAATTAGGGCTAACTCGCACCTCAAACGGAATAATCCACTGGTCTGTCGGGTAACCTCCCAATACAACCACGGTTTTTGCCGATCGAAACCACACATACATGTACTCACACGAAGGTGAGCCCAGAGGATACAACATTCCACAAATTTTACACCACAGGGTTCATTATAAATTATTATTACAACGGAGTTCACATTCGTAAAACAAGGTAATTCAGAGTTCAAAATAATTGCGTTCTTCAGAGTTCAATGTAGCGGAAAAAACAATAATGATAAACTACTCGACGATGCAGAATGTCTCGATGAAGCCCGTACGAGACATCACTCGGCATTATCACCGTTAGCCGGGGGCGTATCCCATTCCACCGACCAACCAGGAGGAAGGGTACACGGCCAAGTCAAACTAGCAATCATATCCTCGAAAGTATCACCTGAAAACAAGCCACAAGCAAGGCTGAGTATACTAATACTCAGCAAGGCTTACCCGACTAGTGGAATATACTTAGCCGACTCCTAGACATGCCAGGCTTTTGGCTTGAGGGTTTGTTTTGCCGAAAAGCATATACAAGTAGGTCCTTACTTTCAATTTTTAGCTCCAAGTTCTAGTTTTCTTTAACCATTCTAGGTAAGCATCTATCCAATATCATACATGGTGGAAGAATTAATTTGCATCCAACAAGATTAATCATCATCATTATTCCTCTTCTTACTCTATGTGGTAAAAGGGTCAAGCAGTCCAAATAACCGCAAGAAACGGACGATTCGAATCAAATTTCTTAACCTTGCAAGGGAAACCTAAACACACGTCACGTGGTTAGTCCCAGAGTCACACGTGCAACTTTTCCCTTCAATTCCCACTTCACGGAACAGGCCCACCGCCCTCGACTACATGTCCCCATGGACCCGGCCATGGCGGCACGTGCACCCGCCATTAGCTAGATGTGAAAGAATTCAAGACGGTGGGGAGTATATTCCTGCCTCGGTTCAACCCGGTACTTAAGCTTACCAATTACCATATTCTCGGCATGTGGTTAGTACGTTCAAAGACTTAATCACCACTACCACACACTGCGGCCTTAGCATTTTTTCACTAAACAGATGGGGCCTCAATCATCAACATAAACATCGTACCATAGCCCCGTCCGTCGACCTTACGATTGCAGCATGTAGTAAACATTCAACTCCTAAATTCACGCGAGTGACAGGAAATCACTCGACTCTTACCGGAGTCCTATTAGCATAGCATTCTATCGAACCTTACATCTAGTCTTCAGAGCATGGGTACCTAGGATCATGTAACTAAGTTCTCATTCAAGTCCTATAAACTTAATATAGAAGTAAGGTAGAGTAACAAGTTGCATAATTTAGAAAATAGGGTTCATGCTCCGGGGCTTGCCTTCTTGGGTAAAGTTAGTTTGGGGCCCGTCCAAACTCGGGTTCGGGTCTTTGAAAGCTTCAGTTAGATTCACTTGGGCTTCACGCTGCTCACTCTCGGACGCAAGCACCAGCTCGTACGTTCCGTCGGCGAGAGTAGTCGATTCTATATGAATGCACAAGTGTAAGTTATAGTGATGGTATATGACGATTATTTTCCTTCACGATAAAGTTGCAGTCCACAAAACATCGATTCGGTTGTGAAGTTACTTAGTTAAGATTTCTTTAGGCAATTATTAATAGAGTATAACTTAAACTATTAACTTCATTAAACAAGAAGGGGTTGTGTTATATTGGAAACTTAATTTTCTAAGCACAACATGGATTAAACACAACTTCTGGACTAGGTAACTTCTGGTGATGAAATTTTTATTCAGAGCACATTATGCAGAGACAAAAGCACTGTAAAAATTCCAGACATTTTCACGCAGCAAAATAATTATAAAAAATATAATACACAGCCACTACTAGAACCTATTTATTTTTATACAGAACAAACCATTCATGTATTGATGCTAAAACTTTTACAAGGTGTTAATCTATCCATATGTGTGTTACTTTAAATGTTTCAGATTTTATTGTGCACGATACGAGGCATAATAAATAGGACAAGATACACTTATGTTAATAAATATTAATTTCTACAGGATGTTCTACAGGGTTTCTATGTATGAAACTTTTTATACAGCAAGCGACACTATAAAGTGTCCTACAGTAAAAAGTTGAATATTTTCCAAGCAAAGAAACTAATTATCTTTATTTAGTGCATTTTTCTCACCACAAAATTTTATAAATAAGTTACAGGTAGGAAAAGGTTTCTAAAATTTTTCTGTGGTATTCAGACATCAATATAACAGCTCTAGAAATGTTTCACAACATGAATCACAATATAATAGCAGTTACAAATTAGTTTTATTATTACATGTCATAAACAAGGTTTAACAAAACATTTACCTAGAGATGGGTTTTGGTCCTAATATTTTTGCACTGGCCTACACATCAAGCAATCAATCTACTATCCAAAAATCAGGTTCAGAACTGGTCTACAACAGTGGGTTTAGTTAAAGTCTATTTAACATTCCATTTAATTTAGAGCAAGATACAGCAAACATCTGAAGAAATGCATGTAACCAACGTTGTAGACTTTCTTTTATCGATTCCAGAACAGTTGAGTTTGCATTTTTCCAATTTTTCTACGATTTTATACAAATTTTACAAGTTCGCTGTTTTTGAATTCAAAGTATAAACACAGGTTTACAGATATGCCCCTGGAAACTGGTGTGCAGACTCTTTTAAAGATTTCAATCGTTGCAATTGGATCCCTGGGTGGCGCTGGCACGGCGATCGGCCAGATTGCGGCCAGGGGGCTCGTCGGCGGCGAGGGGAAAAGGGCCATGGAGATCCAGGGAGGTGAGAGCTACCTTGGGGTTGTCTTGGTCGGGGTTGGGGGTGGCCAGAGGTGGCTCGTCGGCGCGGAGTAGAGGGGCGGCGGCGGGGCGGAGCATCGGCGACGGTGCTCCGGCGAGGAGGGGAGGGTGCGGGCTGGTCGATGAGCTTCACGGCGTCGAGGGGCAACCGTTTCGAGGCTTGGCTTGGACGGAGGAGCTTCGGAATGGGCTGTCTACAGAGAAGCAGGGGAGCGGCGGCGGCGTAGGCGCTGGCGGTGCTCCGGCGGTCGAGATGGCTGGGGAAGAGGCCGGTGAGCTTCAGTGGAGGGAGGGCAAGCTCGCTGGGTGATGGGTTTGGGCAGTGGGAGGCTAGAGGATGGGACTGCACGGGCGGGTGGTGCACGACAGCGGCAATGGTAGCGACGGCGGCGTTCTTGGGGTTGAGGCGCGAGCGAGTGGCCTTGTGTCGCCTTTTATAGGCTGCAGGAGGGTGGGAGAGAACCGGGCGACGTTGGGGAAGGGCGGCACGACGGGGGCGCGTTACAGGTCGCGGTGGGCGGCGAGCAGAGCCGGCGCGGCGTGCGGCGGGGACATGGGCACGGCGCGGACTGGCCATTGGGCGCAGCGGGCGGCGAGCAGCGGAGCGCGTCACCGGCGTGCGCGGACTGGGCATGGTCGTGGCGTGCGGAGGAGCGCGTGCGACCGGGGCGCGGCCAGGCATTGGATTGGCGCCTAGCGCCGGTCAGGCATCGCCGCCAAGTGGCCAGCGGCGACCGCGCAGCGGGCGAAGGGTCGGGCGAAGCGGCTACGCATCGGAGGGTCGGGCGGGGCGGAGAAAGAAGGGTCTGCAGTGAAAATAGTGGAAAAGGCTGTGACACCCCGGCTCAGGACTTAATAGGATTAATAGGATACTCATACCAACAAGTTGCAACTTCTTTTCCGGAAGCCCAATTTCAAATAACTTCAAAGTTAAGCGTGCTTGGCTTGGAGCAATTTGGGGATGGCTGACCGACCGGAAAATTCTTCCTGGGTGCACACGAGTGAGGACAAAGTGTGCAGAAAAAACTTATGTTGGTCTGTGAGGGCAGTCTATGTCCTAGGAAGCGGCCAGATGTAAGCGGTTTCACGGGCGCGTACGAGCATAGAGCGCGGGCATGAGCACGGGCGCGTGGCGGGTCAATGCACGGGCATCAGGGATGTGCCGTTGGCACTGGACGCACGGACGTGGCACATGGGCTGTTGGCACTGGACGCACGGACGTGGCACATGGGCGGCCGTTGGCACTGTGGACGTACGGATGTGGCCAAGAGGGAACGTTCCTGGCTTGGGGTTGACCGACGAGGACGTCGGTCTCTTAAGGGGGTGAGGATGTGACACCCCGGCTCAGGACTTAATAGGATTAATAGGATACTCATACCAACAAGTTGCAACTTCTTTTCCGGAAGCCCAATTTCAAATAACTTCAAAGTTAAGCGTGCTTGGCTTGGAGCAATTTGGGGATGGGTGACCGACCGGGAAATTCTTCCTGGGTGCGCACGAGTGAGGACAAAGTGTGCAGAAAATATTTGTGTTGGTCTGTTAGGGCAGTCTATGTCCTAGGAAGCGGCCAGATGTAAGCGGACCCGGCCTCGGGGAGGCGGGACGTTACAGATTTGACCAGCCTCAAGCAGAAAAGCGACGAACCAGTAACTGGATACATTCAAAGGTTCAGAGAAATCAGGAACAAATGCTATAGTCTGGCTCTGACCGACGCGCAGTTGGCCAATATCGCCACCGATTGGCAGGTAAGGAACTCCGTCCGTTTGAGCAGCGGAGGAATTTCCAGAAAAAGGTGGCATATCTGGAAGGGTCTGAATCGGAGGGAGAGGAAGAAATCGGCCTAGCAGAATGGGTAAAAGGCAAAAAGCCAATATCGTGCCCTTTTGGAAAGAAAGAACCAGAATCATTCGGCTTTTATACGACAAAGGCCGATAAGATTTTCAACTTACTACTTCAGGAAGTGCAGATCAAGCAATCACCATACCATACCATTCCTTCGGCCAATCAGCTCAAAAAGATGAAGTACTGCAAGTGGCACAACGCCACGTCTAATGACATGAATGAATGCAAGATCTTCCGTCAGCAGATACAGTCGGCCATCGAGCAGGGAAGGCTCAAGTTTGAAACCCCGGCCAAACCGGCAAAGCCGATGAAGATAGACCAGCATCCTTTCGCGGCCAACATGGTTGACACGGGAAGAAACTCACTTCAAACCAAGATGCTGACATCGGAATCGGCAAGAAGAAGCAGCGCCGTAGATCCCAGGAAGCAAGTCACGGCGGACACTGCCCAATTCTTCCTCAGCAAATATCAGCGGCAGCAGGAACGGTCAATATATCACGATGAGATGATACGCCGGCACGAGGATCACTGGCAATGTCCGTTCTTCATTCATTGCTGGGAAAACAATCTACGATTGCCATCAACCGATAACTGTCCTAAGTGCAACAGATCAAGCCGCAACGATCGCCCGTTCAAAAGATCACGCTCCAGAGACAGAGAATCAGAGCCGATCAGCAGAAATTTGCGCGAACAAGAAGGACGGCGCCTTTCAGTGCATGATCGGCTGGGTGGCAGAGTTGACCGGTATCACAGGTCGAAAGGCAGGATCAACCAGCAGGAGCGACTGGGGGGTAGGATCAGTGTACACGATCGGCTCGAAGAGACGGCTGACGACAGGGTGTCGGATGAAAACCCTCTAGGAAGGGAACCAGATTGGGAGCACGCCAAATCGTCGGCCAAACCAGTGAACCCCAGATGGTGCCCTGAAGGATTGTCTAAATCTCAGAAGCGGAGAATCCAACGCCTGCGCCAATGGGAGCAACAAGAAGAACAACAGAGGTAGGTGCTGGAAAAGAGGAACGTCAAGTCTCGGGTCTGGCGCCCCAAGAAAAACAACAGCAAGGAAGCGGACAGTCAAGAATCGGCAGCTGACATCAACATGGTGTTCATATTGCTGATGGAGTTCATGGCGCCTGCCGATCGAGACAAGGCGACAAGGATGGGAGAGCAGATGGCGCAGTTGGTATTAGAGCCGATGACAGCCACCTTTGAGAAACCAGAAGACAAAAAATGGCAACATCTCAAGGCATTATTTCTCAAAGGGCACGTTAACGGACGACCCGTTACCAGGCTACTAGTGGATGGAGGCGCCACAGTCAACATTATGCCATATGCCATGTTCCGGAAGTTAGGCAAAAGTGATGAAGAGCTAACCAAGACGGACATGATGCTCAAGGACTTCGAAGGCAACGTGTCTCCCGCTGTGGAGCGCTTTGCGTCGACCTCACCATCGGCAGTAAGACCCTTCCTACTACATTTTTCATTATTAATGGTAAGGGGTCCTACAACATGTTGCTCGGTCGCGACTGGATACATGCGAATTGTTGTGTCCCATCGACAATGCACCAATGCCTCGTGCAATGGGTCGGCGACAGTACAGAGATAGTTACCGCCGATTCCGCTTACAGCGTCGCAGCGGCCGACACGCAACAATGGAGCTGTGAACACGTCAGGTGTATATCCGGCAGGACTTGGGACACTGATTTCCTGAAGGTGTCCGATTTCGGTCTACAGCCGATCCAAGCAGTCGGCTCTGAAAATTCAGAATAGATGGATCAGTTCGTCCGAGAAGATGGAAAGCTTGGGCATGGATTTACGTCGGCCTATTCATTAGAGATGGTGGATTTGGGAGATGGTAGCAAACCAAGGCCGACGTATATTAGTGCTAGCTTGGATCATGGATATAAGTGTAAACTGATAAGTTTATTAAAAGAATTCAAGGATTGCTTTGCTTGGAAATACCATGAGATGCCTGGTCTAGACCGGTCCATTGTTGAACACCGGTTACCTATAAAATCAGGATTTATTCGGCAGTGCCGTTACGCCGAATGGATTTCTAATATTGTGCCCGTGTATAAGAAGAACGGAAAATTGCACATATGCATCGATTTCAGGAACCTAAATCAGGCTACACCAATGGACGGATATCCAATGCCGACAGCCGATATCTTGATAGATGCTGCCGCAGGACACAAAGTCATCAGTTTCATGGATGGCAATGCTGGGTACAATCAAATATTAATGGCCGAAGAAGATATCTCGAAACCGGCTTTCAGGTGTCCGGGTCACCTTGGTCTATTCGAGTGGATTGTAATGACCTTTGGGTTAAAGAACGCCGGTGCTACATATCAGCGGGCCATGAACTATATCTTTCACAAGCTCATTGGCGCATCGGTGGAAATTTACATCGATGATGTTGTGGTCAAGTCAAAAGGTCATCAGGAACATCTGGCCGATTTACAAGAAGTACTGGAGTGCACAAGGAAGCATGGGTTGAAAATGAACCCGAACAAGTGTGCATTCGGTGTATCGGCCGGGCAATTCTTAGGATTCATGGTCCATGAGCATGGGATAGAGGTTAACCGGAAGACCATTGACGCCATCAATAAAGTTGTAGCCCCACAGAATAAAACTGAGCTGCAATCCCTCATCGGCAAGGTCAATTTTATCAGAAGATTTATATGCAACCTGTCTGGGCGTATTCGAGCTTTCACTCCTTTGTTGAAATTGAAGCTCGATCAGGAATTCGTATGGGGAGAGGAGCAACGCAGAGTGTTAGAAGATATCAAGCAATATCTGATTTCACCTCCGGTTTTAGTCCCACCACAGCCCGGTAAGCCGTTCAAATTATACTTATCGGCTGATAAGCTATTGGATCGGCGTTGGTACAGGAGTTCGAAGGGAAAGAACGGGTGGTATATTATGTCAGCAGAAGACTCCTGGACGCCGAAACAAGATATTCCCCGGTGGAACGGCTGTGCCTGTGTTTATACTTCTCATGTACCAAGCTCACGCACTATTTGTTATTGGCAGAGTGCATAGTTGTATGCAAAGATGATGTGGTGACATATATGCTATCATTGCCGATTTTGAAAGGGTGGATTGGAAAATGGATCCTGGCTCTGTCAGAATTTGACTTAAGGTACGAATCGGCCAAAGCTATCAAGGGTCAAGTCATGGCCGATTTCGTAGCTCAGCATTGTGGACCGGAAATTGCTGTCGTTGAACCGGTTCCATGGACTCTGTATTTTGATGGTTCTTCGTGTGGGGCCGGATCGGGAATCGGCATCGTTCTTGTATCGCCTCGGGAACCAAGTTATGATTTCTCTCTGCCGATAGAAGCATCCGCAACCAATAACCAGGCAGAATATCGAGCCGTCCTAAAAGGTATCCAATTATTAAGGCAAGTCAAGGCTGATGCAGTCGAAATTTTTGGGGATTCCATGCTCATCGTAGATCAGTTAACGGGGAAATCTGAATGCAAAGATGATATCTTGAGGATTTATTATGAAGATTGCCTCCATCTGTTAAAAGAATTCAAGTCTGCAATAATTTAGCACATCCCCAGAAATTACAATGAGGAGGCCAACAGGTTGGCCCAACACGCGTTCGGATATCGGCCGATTCAAGGAGCTATGATTTTGGAGCTCGCGGCCGATGATTGGCGAAAGGAGATTGTCGATTACTTGAAGGACCCGTCCCAGAAGGTGGATTGGCGAGTGCGTTTCCAGGCCACAAAATATGTGTTACTTGAAGATGATTTATTTTACCGGATGATTGATGGGGTTCTTCTTAAATGCCTGGGAACAGAAGAAGCAAAGGTCCTGATGGGGGAAATCCATGAAGGCGTATATGGAGCCCATCAATCGGCTCACAAGATGAAATGGATGATCAGAAACAATGGGTATTACTGGCCAACGATTCTTGAGGATTGTTTCAAATATTATAAAGGTTGCCAAGACTGTCAGAAGTTTTGCAATATGCAGCGCGCGCCAGCTTCGGCTATGAATCCAGTAATCAAGCCATGGCCGTTTAGAGGTTGGGGAATAGACCTCATCAGACAGATTCACCCTCCATCGAGCAAAGGGCATAAGTTTATATTGGTAGCCACCGATTATTTTACTAAGTGGGTGGAGGCAGTTCCTTTAAGGACCGTGACATCGGCCGATATGATCGAGTTCGTTAGGAACCATATTGTTTATCGATTCGGTATTCCTCAGACTATCACAACTGATCAAGGAACGATGTTCACCTCTGGAGAATTTGGAGAATTCGCCGCCGATATGGGGATTAAATTATTAAATTCTTCTCCATCCTATGCTCAAGCCAATGGCCAGGCCGAATCGTCCAATAAGGGGATAATCAAGTTGATCAAGAGGAAGATAGAGGAACAACCCAAAAAGTGGCACATGTCTTTGGCTAAATCTCTATGGGCTTATAGGATGGCTTGCCACGGAGCCACTAAGATATCTCCTTATCAGCTGGTATATGGTCACGAGGCGGTTTTGCCTTGGGAATTAAGGACGGGGTCAAGGCGCATATCGCTTCAAGATCAGCTGACGGCCGATGACTATTCCTTCCTCATGAAGGATGAACTCGATGACTCGGCGGGTCAGCGGTTGAGGGCCCTGATTAGCATCGAAGAAAACAAGAAAAGGGTGGCCAGATGATATGACAAAAAGGTCAAAGTTAAACAATTCTCCCAAGGATATTTGGTACGGAAGTTGGTGCTGCCGATAGGGTCTAAGGATCCCAAATTCGGTAAATGGTCGCCCACTTGGGAAGGGCCATATAGAATCGTCCGGTGTGCTCCGGGAAATGCATATATTCTAGAAACTATTGAAGGGGAAGAATTCCCAAGAGCTTTAGATGGAAGATATCTGAAGAGGTACTATCCAAGCATTTGGGTAGATGCATAACTTGCAGTAAGATACATCAAGACAGCATGGCCGACTCCTATCGGCTTTTGTCTACATAGCCGATGTAAAAATGGCATCGCCTTAAGGAGGAAACATTTTGGTTTGGTCTAACCAATTCACTATTCGATGAAAACAACAGAGTACATGGCCGACATGGTACAAGTCGCCCTTAGAATAAAAAGTACCAATATATCTATTGATCACGCTTTCTCTTGATTTCTCTCTCGATCCGGCCCAGTTTTATCAGAAGGCGGGTGGTCTTCTCCTTCAGATTCTCCATGGTGGCTTCAGTCTGGACTTGATGAGGGGGTGGAGGACTCTTTTCAGTTGGCAGTCGCGTGGGGCAGTGAGCGTTTATACGGTCCCAGTACTTCTGGACATCAGCAGGAACATGATCTTTAAGTGCTTCAGAGTGAGCTCTTATCAGATCTATGTCTGCCTGCGACAGTGGTTCGTCTGAATGCATAACTTCAATCGCTCACTCCAGACTGGGACTGAGACGTTTTGGCTAAAGAGAGACAAACAACTACCCAGCATCAGAGCGATTGTGATGTCAAGGGGAGAAATAGAGGGAGGTTCGTACCTGGTTGACAAAGGAGGAGGAAGATGAAGAAGACATCTTGATGTCCAGCTTGGGAAGATAAAGATCCAGTTATTGGAGGGGGAGAAGATGGGTAATGCGTATGCCTCTGGAGACGGTGTGGGATCTCGTACTTATAGAGAGAAGGAGGTAAAGAGATAGTGGGACACGTCCTATCAGAGTAAAGGCATTCGTAAATGCAAAGCTGCCAAAGGAAGCGGTCCAAGATCGAATCGGCGCATCAACATTAAGGGAGCATTAAATGTTTACAAGATTCTTTACAACCCAAGGAGGGCATCAGTAGTCGCAATAGCTCGTTGCCTAATCTGATCGGCCGAGTCTAATACTCTTTGATCGTCGTCGGCCGATCCAGGAATTTTCGGCATACGGCGATGAAGTCTTATCGCTTCATAGGCCAGGTTCTGTCTTTCTTGTTTCAGCCCGGCGATGACGGTTGGAAGCTCTTGAAGTTTCTTTTCTTCAGCAGCTATGTCTTTGGTTACCTGCTCCATCTCTTTGGCTAGCTCTACTCTCCTTCGTTTGAGGCGATCTATTGTGCCGACGATATCCGGGCGGGAGCTCTCGAGGAAGTTGATCCGTTGGTGTACTTCTTCGGCTCGGTGTTTGTAGGAACCGGCTTCCTCCCGGGTCTTTGCTAGCTGGGCACGATCGGCCACATGACGCACGGCCCTGAACACCGGAATCTGCATCCACTCTATGAATGCAGCAGGGTGTAGAGTCTCTGTCGCTTCCTCCGGAATCCGGCCCCTGATGTCATTGAGAAGCCGCCGAATCGGCGAAGCATCTTCCACTAATCGGCCAATATCATCTTGGAGGAGGATTCGCATGCTCTCGAGCTTGGCGCGGACATCATCAGAAATTGAGCTCGACGGAACTTGGCGTGAAGCGACTTCTTCATCATCAGGCAAGGAAACCGCGAAGGAGAAAAGGCTGTTATTGGGAGTGTCTTGTTCCTGCGGAAGAATAAAGACAAGGATTAGCAAGCAATAAAAGGGGATCTGCCGATTCTGGTGATAAGTTTATTACCTCCTTGAAGCGGATCTCTCTTGCTTGCGCCGATGGGAGTGCCTCCCTCGTCTCAGGAACCGATGCGATCGGCTCATCAGAAGAAGAGGACTCAACCACTATCAATGCTCTGCTTGGGCCAGCTTCCTGAAAAGGTATGGGAAATAGATTCTATGAGTATACTGCGGATAATTGAATATGATGATATGAAATACTTGCCATACCTCTGTGAGTCTTCCGGCCGATGTTTGTTGAGGGGGTACAGTCGACGCGCCCAGATCGGTCTGCATCAGAATCGGTTAGTTTTCTGAATATCGAGAAATTGAGTTAAGAGATTATTTACCTCGATGAGGAGGGTCGCTGGTGTTTCGGCTTCCGCTCGGGATGAGGCCGATTGCTGTGGGGATTGCGCTGGGGCGGTCTGTGCAGCCTGGCAAAAGGAAGAAGTTAATATTGATAGAGTACTTAAAGATATGAGAAGTGTGCGAGGTTACCTGAACAGCTTCCACCAGCAGCGATACAGTGGCCGCTCCGACTTCTGCGGAAATGTGGGGATCGACCATCTCGGTAGTCGGCAAGGCTGGAGGAGTTGGAGTTTCAGCCGATACTACCGCCGATCGGTCAGTCGGTCCTATGCGGGCACGCACTCGATGGCTTGTTTTCTTCAAGGTTGGCTTTTTCGGCGTTTGTTTCCATCGGCCGCTAGTGATGTCCTTGATGGTCAGAGCGTGATAGCCGATGAGCGGATATGATGTGTACGGACGATCGCCCTCTATCGGCCTACCACTTCGGCTCCGCATTGGAGGAACTTGGCTTCCAGACTGAGGAGATAAACACAAGTTAACGGTAAGATTGTAGCATGGAAAGAGACAACATTGAAATCGGCTGGGAGAAAGGTCACACCGCTGCACTTGAATCGATGTTTTCTGGGTCCAAACTGTTGCAATATGTTGATGGAGATAGACAGAAGAGGTATTGCTTCCATTCTGCCCACCACAGTTTGAATTGTTGGATGGCAAAAGGGGCTACCGTCCAGTTGTTCAGATCGATAGTACTGGAGTTTGGTACTAAGTTGCATAGCCGATTGTAGTCAAGGCTCTTGGTCAGTTCATCTCGAAATTTTGCTTGGCCGGCAAAGTAGACCTGAATCGGCAGTTGACCAAAGCCCAGTTGCCTTGCTGCGGCCGATGGATTATAAAATTCATAGGTGGGGGAATCCTTTCCAGAAAAGAAATTGGTCGTTAAAATCCCTGGCTTGATCAAGATATCCATAAGATCACTATCAAAAGTATGGAAGGATGAATCGTAGCAGACGGGAAGCTCGAAAATCGGCCCTACTGTCTGATATGGATACCAACTGATAGTCTCTTCACTAAAGCCGTTGTAGAAGCATCTGAAGTATTCGGCCGTTCGGGTGGCAGTGAATTGACAGCTAGGGAAGGCCGATGCCGCTTCTCCAAAAGATGTACAGCGTCATCGAATGGTAGGGTTTTACTCTGACTCAATGTTGGGAAAAGTCTTGGTCTCTATTTGTTGCTAGGAGACCTTGCTCATATATAAGTTGAGCCAGAGGGTGATAAACCACCAGGGACCACCAGGATTGCCAATCGGCTCCCCTTTGGACAGTCTGACGCCGATTTGGTGCATCATATGATAGGCCGATCCTAACAAATTCTTCCCAAGGGGGACGGCCGATCCTAGTGACAGAGCTTCTGCTAGGGCTTGGGTATTAGATGAAGGACCAACTGCTCTGCCACAGAAAAAATGTTTCTCTAGCCACATCATCAGAAACGCCGTATGTTCTCTCTCTGAAATCGTCCCAGTCCTCATATTATTGCTGATATATCCCTTCCATCCGCCGATTCCTTTGGTTTCTAGCTGATGAGATGGTTTAATCAGATAATCAAAGGGGGTGTCAGAAGAGGAGATATCAAGGCCGGTCAACATCAGAACATCGGCCAAGGTTGGAGTCATGGGTCCATGCCAAAAAAGGAATGCGTTGAGCGCGTCGGACCAGAAGTAAGAGGCCGCTATTACTAAAGGCTCGTTTTCTCCATTTGGGACAGAGAGAGATCAATGCACTGGCCGATTTTCAGTTCATCCCACTGAACTCTCTTAGTCTTGGCTACTCTATGGTGCCATTCTTTCCAGCCAGGGTTCTCATTTGGCCAAGACCTAAAGGCACCTGCCCACTGACCTAAATCCATGGGCGATTGCTTGAACGGAATTCTGTGGGTCTCTAGGTTGATCAAATCGGTTGGATCTGGATTCCCCATAGGACCTAAGCAGATGAGTTCGGAGGATTCGGAAAGGGGAATAGTAATCTGGTGCCTAAATGCCTAAGAAGAAGAAAAAAGGGGAAAAACTGAGAATGGGTCTAGAAAATACTCGAGCAGTAAAAGAATAAAAGAGGAAGGTTTCGGATAACTACCTCCGGGATGAAGCTCATCGTCACCGATGGAGCCGCCAGTGGAGCCGCAGATGGGGCTGCCGTCGCTGAGGGGGTTGCCGATGGAACCTCCGTGGTTGGAGAAGTTGCTGATGGCGCCGCCATTGGAAGGGTGGAGCAGATCGCAGGCAAGATTGCTGGGGGGAGCGGTTGGAGATCGAGAGGGCTCAGGAAGAAGATGAACAGTGGTTCGCTGGAGGAGATTACTAGGCTCGTGGAGAAAAAGGAAGGCGGAGAATGCCGGTACTTAAGGACAATCTGAGAGAGAAAGGGCAAAGGGGGGATTTTTGCCGCGCTGTCTACACAAATTCCAGGGGAACAATTGTCTCGAGCGCCCGGTCCGAGAAAATTGCAATCATTATGTAGAAGACCGCGAAACGGAAGGAGATTTTTACCGCGCCCGTTTCGGAGAAAAAGATTAAAGAAAAGAGTTTCGAAGTAAAAAATATGTTTTACTCCGAAACTGGGGGCATGTGTTGACGCCAGATTTTGACACGTGTTGAATCGACGTCAGGAGAAGAGATTGGCCGATGCGGCAGATCTAAAGGCTTCAGTAAAGAATCGGCCGATTGAGGTTACAGTTGGGAATCGGCCGATTGGCGACGCAACTTGCGCCAACAGAGAAGGGGAGTGAGACTATTGGAACCACAACAAAGGATCCCGGTCAAAAGTGGCCTAATGTTGGTCAACGAAGCGATGCTAATTCGGTCGAGAAGCAATGGAAAAAGTCTTGATTGGATTAGGAGACGGCGGCGGAAGATTCTGCGGGAGTCGGTTTCCTTTATAAAAATATTATAGATATAGTAGTTTTTCTGTTTAAAATAAGATTGTAACAAGTCGTAATCGATCAGGTGTCCTGGTTCTAGGGTATAAATAGGAGTCGTCAGGGCTTTGTAAAGGGAACACAATCAATCAACAAAACACATCTACTTTTTTCATAGTACTTTACTTTCAAGTCGGCGACTTCGCCAATACTTTTTCTTCTTTCATGAGTTCGTACGGATTGGCAGGGCTGCATCGACTCGATCTCCGGCCAATTGGTAGGTTCCGCTTATCGAATAACATCTGAGCTTTAACCTCCGGCGCATCGCTGTGGTTTCGTTTGGATTTATTCACCAGTTATCGATATTTACTAGAATTATAGGTTTTACCTGTTGTTCTCGTATTATCACCAGTTATCCAGCTTGAGATTGGAAATATCGGCTTTATCATCGCTCTTCCTCGTTCATGGTTACATAGCCGATTAGATCTATTTCAGGTGTTGCATCTGTAATAATTGTTTAAGTCGCTCCAGCAGTTTTCTTTGCAATTATTACGTGATTACGGCTGATCCATAGCCGGTCATCTTCTTAGCAAATCGGCCGATTCGCCGACGCGCTCTTCGGGACAGATCGGAACCCCAGCCGATCGGAACGCACGGAATTTAATATTCTTATTTCCTTGTCAATCAACAGGTCAGATTGACTGGGACGCCGCGCGAACCGCACCAAGGCAATAACCCGAACAGGAGCTAAGCAGATTCTCCCGGGTCGTGTGTCCGACGCTGAAGACCATCGGCCGATTCCTGGCCGATTTTTTAGCGCCAACACTATGGTTATGAATGGTTGTACGTGGCGATCGACAAGTTCACTAAATGGCCGGAGGTCTCTCCGGTCGTATAGGCCAACAAGACTTCAGCTCTCAAGTTCATGAAGGACCTGGTAGCCCGTTTTGGGGTGCCTAATCGCATCATTGCCGACAACAGGACCCAGTTCATGAGCAATCTCTTTTGGGACTACTGCGATGACATGGGCATCAAGCTCTGCTTCGCGTCTGTTGCCCACCCAAGGAGCAACGGACAGGTAGAAAAGCAAACGTAGAAGTCCTAAAAGGATTAAAACTAGAACCTACAATGAGGTCAAGAAGCACGGCACTGGATGGATAGACGAGCTACCGGCATTGGTCTGGTCAAACCGCACCACACCCAGCCGAGCGACTAGCGAAACGCCTTTATTCCTCGTCTATGGTGTCGAGGCTGTCCTCCCAGTCAAGGTGACACTAGGAAGCCCGCGCGTACGGGCCTACAACGAAGAAGATCAAGATCGCCTACGCCAGCAAGATGTCATCTACCTCGAGGAAGTCCATTGTAAGGCGGCACTCCGGGCTGCTCGCTATCAGCAAGCCCTCCGCCGCTACCACCAGCGCCACGTACAACCGAGAATCATCCAAGTCGGAGACCTGGTCCTCCGCCGGTTCCAGTCAAGCGAGGGGAAGAACAAGCTCTCCCCCAAGTGGGAAGGCCCCTTCCGCGTCACGGAGGAACGCCGGCCCGGGGTGTTCAGGCTCACCGACAAGGACGCGGTGCAGGTACCCAACGTCTGGAACATCGAGTATCCCCGTAAGTTCTATCCGTAGATAGGGGGGTCCTAATGT
The DNA here is from genome assembly GCA_032594955.1 of Panicum miliaceum. Lineage (NCBI taxonomy): Eukaryota > Viridiplantae > Streptophyta > Magnoliopsida > Poales > Poaceae > Panicum > Panicum miliaceum. The sequence goes on from CM064060.1 coordinate 28,786,566, forward strand.
CCCGGCATGATGGCCAAGTACTCCATGGACCCACTTCAATATAGTACTTGGTCGGGGGCTCCCACCTATATACAAACACCATCCCACTTTCAATAATTCCGTATGAGCATTTTCTGCATGAATTTTGAAAGCTTTTTTCCTGCTTAGATAGAGGGTCCTAGTGTTCCGGAATGGAGGCCAAGCACCCCGCGGACCCGCTTCCACACGATACTTGGCCAGGGGCTCCGATACATATAGCTACCTTTTGCTTTAGTTAATTCAGCACCTTTTTCATGAGTTCTGAAATTTTTTCTTGCAAAGATTTTTCTATCTCGAGTGGATGCTTGGCCTGCGTCACGAAAGAGTGAACTTGCTCGAACAACGGACTGTTGGCTGGGGGCTAAACAGGCTCTTCCCGAACAACTTCGACTCCCCGCTTGGTCTCCGGACCCTAGGATCAGTTGCCCTACGGGAACCCTAAACGCTCTCCACCGCACGCTCGTCTCGACAAGGGGCCTCGACTAATGTGGTGGCCCATCCTGGGATGGAGGTCTGAGCATTAACAAAAACTAAGAAATATGTTTTCCACACACAAGAGGCCACCTGCTGGCCGTGGTCCCGGTATCCTGGGATCCCACAAAAGGGAACTTTATATATTTCTTGGTACAAGTACACAGATACAAACAAGAGTCACGCCGGCCATGGCTATCAGTGGCCATGGCAAGGATACATGAAGCTCGCCACAACGGTACGCGACGCACGGTGGCGCCGGGCAACTACAAGACATTAAAAAATGGAAAAGGGGCCCTACCAGCCAACCCTAGAGGAAGCATCCATTTCCACGGGTGAGACGGTGGCGCTGGTATCGCCGTTGCTTTCCTTGTCGGAGGGCGGGTCCTCAACTCCAGCAATGTAAAACATGCCCACCACATCCGCCGCCAAGTGCCGAACGGTGTTGCGAGCTACCTCCTTGTCGCTGGGAAAGATGCCCTCCCGGATCTGTACCAAGGGTGTATTCGGGGTGCGGCTGCACAAACTCGCCAAGGCAAACTCCACTGCGTCGGACACCAAACCTGGGAGCTCTCCTCAATGGACTCCCGGATGTATGCTTCCAAGAACTCTAAGCACTCTGATAAGAGCGATAGCCATGGCACAAGGCGCAGCGGGTGATCCCCCTCACCCTCCCCGAGAGGAGGAAAGTCCAAGATGCCAAGACCGGCAGATTCCTAGGCTTTCTGACAATGCCGCAGCCACGTCCGAAACACGTGGTAGGTGTTGAATTGAAGACCCCCAGGGGCTGCAATGGCCGGGACGCCCGCGTCCTCCCGCGTCTCGCGCAGCTGAGGTCAAGGCCTCCGATGCTCTCTCGGAAGCCCCGGAGATGGGCAAAGAAAGCGTCTCGCACTCTCTGAAGCTCGACCGCATGGCTAGCATGGGCATCCTTGACCTTGGTGTCAGTGTCCAAACGAGCGGTGTTGACCTGCTCGATCGCCTCCCGTTGCGCCACCGCACCCTGCTCCTAGGCGACGGCCGTGGCGTTCTCCTGCCGGTGGAGGTCTCCCTCGCGGCGATCGAGAGCCACGCGCCACTCATCGAACACCACAACCTGCCGTCGGACCGCCTGCTCCACCTCCGCTAGCCGAGCCTCACACTGATGGGCCTCGGCCTGAGCCTCGCCCAACCGCCCCGACCGTGCCTCAAGCACATGGTAGCGGGTGGCGAGCGAACTCATCTCGGACTCGGTGCAACACTGTTGCGCCGCCAGGACCTCTTCCTGCTGCGCGAGGTGTAACGCCAGTAACTGGTGCTGCTCCTCCTGCCGGCGAAGGCACCCCTCCAAGGATCGCAGCACCTGCAGATTGGGCGTCTCATAGGCAGGAGCAGGGCAAACGAGGATCGCTATCGCCGCCTCCGTCACCACTCGCGCCCACATAAGGGAGACTGCGGTCGGAGGATCAGCCGCGGGCATGGCCCATGAAGATAGGGAAATGACCCTAGTGTGACAACCCTGGTAATTACATTTCCAAAATCAATGTCATTAGCCTAACTCTATGATTAAACCAACTAATGAAAGGGTGGAAAGAATTAAAACGAGTTCAGTTGGAATTCAAATTTAATTTGAGAACATTTGGTTACTTTTGAACTTTTAAATTTAACTTTCAAAGCATAAGCCAAATGAGTTTTTGCCTGAAACCAAAGTTGTAGAACTTTTTATTTTGAACAACTTTCGTGTTCAAAAGTTTTTGAAATTCAAATCAGAAAGAGGAGAAAACGCCCTGTTTGCACCCAGCCCCCTTAAACTTTTCGAATTCTTCCATCCAGGCCCCTCGCCCCCCCCCCTCTCTCTCCTCCGCGCCCGACCGCCGCGCGCCAGGTGGCCGGCGTCGCCTGACCGGCGCGAGGCGCCAGGCCAGTGGCCGCCGCACCACCCCGCCACGGCCGGCTTTGCCCCGCCCCCATGCCGCGCGGCCAGTAAACGCCCGCGCGGCCAGTAAACGCCCGCGCGTGCACGCGACGCCGCCGCGTCCAGCCCCGCCGCCCGGCCGCCCAGTCGCCTCGCTCCGCCGCGCCGCCTCGGCCCCCGCGCCCCGCCAGTCGCCGCGCCCGCCCTCCGCCCGAGCCGCTGCCGCTGCTGCTCCACCACTCCGCGCCCCGCGCTATCCCACCGCGCCCACGCCATATCTCCGGCCGCCCAGTCACCGCGCCCGCGCTGCCGCACGTCGCGCCGGCGTTCTGCCGCCGCCCGCCGCGCCCAGTGCGCGTTGTGCCGTGCCCCCGCCCCGCGCGCTGCCCAGGCCTCTCCGCACCCCCTCCGGCCCCTATAAAAGCCCCGCCCGGCCACGCGCGCGAGCCACAGCAAACCCCGGAACGCCCTCGCCGTCGCCATTGCCGCCGCCGAGCGCTGCCCGCCCGTGGACAGCCCACCGCCGCCGCCCACTGCCCAAACTAAGCCCCCAGCCACTACTACATCATCCCCCTGAAGCTCGCCGACCCGCCCAACGCCGCCCAGAGCCACCGGAGCGCCGCCGCCCGCGCTGCCGCTGCCGCCGCCGCCCCTGCTCGCCGTGGACAGCACGACCCCGACCCCCTCCGTCCAAGCCGAGCCCCTGAGCAGCTTCCCCACGCGCTACTGAAGCTCGCCGACCGGACCACACCGCCCCAAGCCCGCCGGAGCACCGCCGTCGACGCGTGCCGCTCCGCCGCCGCCTCTGCTCCAACGCCGGCGAGCCCTTCCCGGCCGTCCCCCACCTGAACAACACCCCCACAAGGTAGCCCTCGCACCCCTGAACCTTCCCCGACCCTCACCCCTCGCCGCCGGCGAGCCCCTCGCCGGAATTTCGGCCGGCCGCCGTACCCGAGCCGCCCGAGGACCCAATTGCAAGAATTTAAATCTTTAGAAGGGTCTGCGCGTAAGATTCAAGGACCCAGTTGTAAAAGAAAGTTTCAAATCTAGATTCAAATTTAGTGAACTTGTGAAATTCGTATAAAATCGTAAAAAATTCAGAAAAATGCAAACTCAACTGTTCTAGAATCCTTAGAACAAGCTCTACCACTTTTGTTACAAAAAGTTTCTCAGAATCTCAACATAATTTGCTCTACATTAAATGGAAGTTTTAATGGACTTATTTTGTACCCACTGTTGTAGAACAATGCTGACCCTAATTTTAGTTGCTTGATGTTTAGGATTGTGTAAAAAGACCAGGCCCAAATTCCATCTCTAGCTTTACTGTCTATTAAACTTAGTTCCATACCATGTTTAAGTAAAATATTTTATCCCTGCAGATAGGTGGTGAATCACCCCATGAAACTTTTTCTATGCTAATGTATGGGTACCTAGAAGCCAGAGAAAAATTAGGAGACTTTTTATCTCACAGTAACCTACTTATTTGATTTATGTGCTAATAACATACATTAAATCAAGAAAATATTATCTTAGCTTGGAAAATTCTCAAAGTTTTACTGGGAGATACACTATGGTAGAGGTTGCGGTATAAAAAGTTCCAGGGACAAACACCGTGTGTAGGGTCCTATAAAAATGAATCCTTGAATAGCCTAGGTGTAGAATGTCATATTTTCTATGCTCTGAATACTGCATGATAAATCCTACAAAAATTCCAGTAGCTTCTGCATGCTTAAATGAAAGCTCTGTAAAAATCTTAGACTCATTTCTTGCACCAATTGTTCTGTACAAAAAGAACAAGGATCTAACAGCCACTATGTAATGTATTTTTCATTATTAATCTGTTACATAAAATTGGCTGAAAATTTTACAGTAAGCGCATCATTCCCTGATGTGCCTAAATCCAAAATTTGATGACCAGAAACTATCCATTGTAGTAATTTCTCTCAAATCGTAATCAAGTGCCATTTCCACGACTTAAACTTGTGCACTCATGTAGAATCGACGACTCTCGCCGACGCAACTTACGAGCTGGTGCCCGCGTCCGAGAGTGAGCAGCGTGAAGCTCAAGCAAATCTAACTGAAGCTCTTGAAGACCCGAGCCCAAGTTCGGAAGAGCCCCAAGCGAACTGCGAAGGCAAGCCCCGGAGCATAACCCATTCTTTCCGAAATTATGCAACTCATTACTCTTTGCCTGTGCATTAAGTTTACAGGAGTTGGATGAAAACTTAGTTGCATGATATCAGGAACCCTTGCTTGAAAACTAGACGTAAGGTTCGATAGAATGCTGTGCTAATAGGACTCCGGTAAAAGTCGAGTGATTTCCTGTCACTCGCGAGAAAATAGGAGTTGAATGACTACTACACGCTGCAATCATAAGGACACGGACGGGCTATGGAACGATGGTTACGATTGAGGCCCGTCTGTCTAGTGAAAAATGCTAAGGCCGCAGGGTGTGGTAGTGATGGTTAAGTCTTTGAACGTACTAAACACATGCCGAGATTATGGGAATCGGTAAGCTTAAGTACTTGATTGGCCCGGCAAGGGGACGGCATCCTACCCTTTGAACTTCGGTCCCATGTGCATATGGCGAGTGCAGAGAGTGGTCACGACCCGGCGCCGAACCGTGGCGTGGGGCTCTTGTACTCTCAGAGGGTAGCCCCGATCCACGACCCGGAAAGAAAGGGGAAAAGTTGCACGTGTGACTCTAGGGAGTAACCACGTGACGTGTGTTTGGGTTTCCCTTGCAAGGTTCAGAAATTCGATTCGAATCGTCCGTTTCTCACGGCTATTGAGACTGCTTAACCATTTTTACCCACAGAGTAAGAAGAGGAACAATGATGATGAATGAACTGGTTGGATGAAAAATTTAATGCTTCACCATGTATGCTTTAGATAGCTGCTTACCTAGACTGGCTAACGAAACTAGAATCTTGAGCTAAAAGTTGAAAGTAAGGACCCACTTGTAGATGCTTTTCGGCAAAACAAACCCCTGAGCCAAAAAGCCTGGCATGTCTAGAGTCGGTGGAGTAGATTCCACTACTCGGGTAAGTCTTGCTGAGTATTAGTATACTCAGTCTTGCTTGTGACTCGTTTTCAGGTGAGACCTTCGAAGATATGATTGCTAGCTTGACTTGGCCCTGCACTCTTCCCCCTGGTTGGTCGGTGGAATGGGATGCGCCCCCGTCCAACGGAGATAAGGCCGAGTGATGTCTCGTACGGGCTTCATCGAGACATTCTGTATCGTCGAGTAGTTTCCGTCGTTTATTTCCGCTGCAACTTAAACTCTGAAGAACTTATTTATGATAATTGAAATACTTGGTTTCTAAACTCAAAACTTGGTCTGTAATATTCACTTATACTAATGCTGTAATATTTGCTGGAATGTGGTATTCTCTGGGCTCATCGTCGCATGAGCGTTTGTATGTATGGTGCTCGATCCGTTCACCGTGGTTGTATCGGGAGGTTATACCCGACAGGCCAGTGGATTACTCCGTTTGAAGTGTAAGGTTAACCGAGAATGCCTTAATGGTGATGGTTAATACACTTGAGCCGGATTAATTCAGGTGGTTCTGCCACAGCTGGTATCAGAGCCGTAGCTGGTGCCACAGCTGGCAACAGCGGACACCGGAGCCAAAATACATACGCCAGAGAATGCGACAAGCCTTAAAAACTTGTTTTCATAAAATTTGACTAGAAGGATGTGTTGCGAAATGCGTTGGTACGTTAAGGATGGTGCCTAGTTCGTAAAGCCCTAAGGGATTATGGGAAAAGTTTACTAGGTGGCTGTCTGACTTATGAAATATTATCAACTGACTTCCAGCACATTACTTTCTGTCAAAACTTACTTTCATGCACAACCGACCTTAAATTCTGTAACGACGCACTCGTCGCTAAGGTAAGAAGGTAAGGATCCTCAGCCAACTGAGAGAGCTTGGCCTTCCTGTCGGTGATGCGAACCGAACGCTGCCCTCAAGCAGTGGCTTACTTGAGGTGCTGCCAATATGCCAACTGATCGTTGAACATATTGGGAGTAGAAGGTTTGGCGCAGGGTATGGCGATCGCTGTTCATACCCCCGTCTCATGACGGTACCCCCGTGAATACGCTATCTCGATAGCGTATGTTAACGTCGTCTGTACGGCGGAAATTGTACAGATATCGTTTCTATAAGTAAACGGTAATGAATACGGACGCTTTCATGAGTGCTGGCATGAAAGGTTCATGATATATATATGCTTTGTCAATCTTCTGCAGGTGCACTAACCGCGATTACGATAAGTTAAGGAACGATTAGAAAGACTCGACTAGCTATTATAGTGAGAGCCGTATCATGTATGCCACCGAAACTATCTTCGTAAGACCAAAAGTAATTGGCAGTTATTTTATTTTGTGAGGACGAATAGGACGTGCATGCATCATGACCACATATATCTGAAATCAAAAATGCGTTGTATGAGAGTGGTAAGGTTCTTGCGTATCTAAGCGTGGTTTGCATAAGGACTATCTAGCGAATCTGTCGCAAATCTGCCATGACCAAAAAGAGCGATTTATTGACCCAAGAAAATGACCTTTTCTGGAGAAGTCCATGTTGAAAGAATTGTTCCAAATTTCGTGTTCTATCTTCGGTTCAAAAATGAAAAATTCTGAACTTATGGATAGTGAGAAATAACAGAAACCTTGGAATGTCAGAATTCTGTCCAGAATAAGCCCTTCTGCCTCTTAAATTTTTAGGCCCCCTTCCCGCGGTTTTCTGCAAAAGAGTACAACACAAAACTTGTCCCAAATTTACCCAGGTAACTGCTGTTAAAAGTTGGTAAATTTTGGCTGGGTAGATTTTCCCTGGTGCACGAAACTCTAGCCCTCTGTTCACTGAAAATTCTGGGTAGACAGTAAGGTAAAACCTGAAAAGAAAGACCATCTTAGAGACCTAATTAGCTCTGGAGTTGACTAGCAAAGTTGTTCACAAATACCTTAGGAGTGATCTGGTGAAATTTGAGAATTTTTGGATGAGAACATTGGGAGTTATGGTTATTTTTCCACACTGTACCGAATCTGTCCTTGTGCTGTTCACAGTTTTTCACTATCTCACTCCATTTGATCTTTTGTTCAGATGGCCGAGCCTGTTGATATGATGGTGGATGAGGATGGATGCGTACACTCGCAGTGTCTCCACTGGGAGGGCTTTCCCTCTATTTTGTGGGATGTTCTGCGTACCGCGGGCTATCTAATTCCCCCACGTTACGCCGGACTGGAGTTTGCAGAAAATGGAGTTACCCAGTGCCGTGTCAACGTGACTATCTTTCCGCACCCGCTACACCCGGAGTGGCCCGCCTTGGAGCTTGAGGCTGTTGGTCGCCTTTTGGCCGATACTTGGGAGCTTGCAGCCATGAGGGCGCTCACCACTTTTTGTGCGCAGCGTCCCGAGGTTGTCACACTCGCTCCCATTGGATTGTTTCCTGCTGCCCAGGACAACGACCCCTTTTGGCTCAACAGGGTGCAGCACGCACAGTATTTGGTAGACTTTCATGCCCAGGAAAGTATTCATACCTCCGTGCGGTGCATGAGTGCACTCTACCGGCTTCAGACTCTCCAGAGTCAGGCACTTGAGCAGCTCACTGATCTTGCTCAGGCCTACCACATGATGGCAGATACCAGGGATGAGCAGATTAAGGAGCTCAGTCAGGATCTTGAGGACAGAGATGCTCAGATTGGCCAACTTGAGGGCCAAATCCAGGAGCAGGACACTCTCATGGGTGAGAGAGATGCCACGATAGCACAGTTGGAGGAGCAGCTCCATGATCTGAGCCTTGAGTTGGAGGATGCTAATGAGCACATTCAGTGGCACCATGATCAGAATGACCATCCCCAGGAGGACGACATGGAGGAGGATGAGGAGGAGCCACAGGAGATTGATGGTATCTCCGGTATGGATTTCGAGGGTGAGGCACCACAGGCACCTCAGATAGGAGCTCACTCCCCTGCTCACAGCGAGTCGTCCGTCAACGACTTGGATGATTTCTAGACGACGACCTAGGAGGACTTTTGCACATACTCCTCGATAGGGTAGCCTAACTTTTGGCAAGTGTTGTAATAGGCTAACTAGGAGTTGAGTAACTCTTTTGTGTTGGGTACACCTGAACCATGTGGATACCCTCAGCATGTAAGGAACGGCGATAAACTTGGGTGATTTCGTTGTAAGTTGGTAAACGATGAAATCCACAATCGCTGAGACTTGTCGGAATTTTTACCCATGTCTCCTTCCATTTCTTGGCTGAGTGTTGAATGCCAGACTTGTGCTAAATTTTGTGATCTGGGTTCTCACAAAAATTCAGCATCATTGGACCTCGCTAGTTTAAGATATAGGCGAAACCGTACCGATCAATCTGCTGAAAAACAGCTAAGACAGTAAGGCAAAGGACGAGCTTTTCGACCACCTTAGCTACAGTTCTAGCACCGAAGTTAAATACCAAAGTGGTGCATTCCTAAATCCTCTGACTACTGCGAAAGTTTGAGATGTTTTGGATGGACCCACAGCAGGCTATGATTTTTCTCGTAGCAAACAGAGATCCTGTCCATACTTCTAGCTGTGACTTCAGAAGTCTATGACTACACCAATTATTTATGAATCAAGGAAGTAATATGGATCGCGTTGCTAATGGTAACCTTTCACGTTTCAGATGGTTGGATCAACCCGTGGCAACCCCGAGGGTTTTGGTGCCGGTGGCAGCCGCTCGCGACAATCGCCACCACCCCCGCCCAGTTTGGTGGAAGTGATGGCCGCTCAAACCGAGCTGCTGCGTCAGATTGTGCAAGGACAACACCAGCAGAGGGGTGGGCACAATGCTCACCAACCCCAAGCTGCAGGATACACGGATTTCCTAGGGACCCAGCCGCCCTTGTTCCATAAGACAGAGGAACCCCTGGACGCAGATGCATGGATTCGCACTATCGAATCCAAGTTCACACTACTTGTAGCCCCATGCTCAGAGGCCAACAAGGCTCGTTTTGCCGCGCAACAGCTTTGCGGTACCGCTCGTCTGTGGTGGGACCACTATTCTGCGATGCTCCCGGCTGACCATGTGGTCGACTGGGATGAATTCAAGACCGCGTTCCGGGCACATCATATTCCCGAGGGTCTCATGGAGAGGAAGTTGAATGAGTTTCTGGCACTCACCCAGGGCACCCGCACCGTGCTACAGTACGCCCAAGCATTCAACAACCTATGCCAGTATGCGGGCTATCACGCTGATACGGATGCCAAGAAGCGTGATCGTTTCCGCCGAGGTCTGAACACCAAGCTCAAGGAACGTCTGAACCTAGCCAGGGCTGACACCTACAACGAGTTGGTCAATATGGCCATTACCCAGGAAGACTGTATCATGGCACACCGGGCAGAGAAGAAGAGAAAGGCACCCGCGGGACCATCAAGTGCCCAACCACCAAGGTATCGCATCGTGCAAAATACCGCACCCACAGCTCCACCAAGGGCCCCGCAGCCAGGAAGATGGATTGCCAGACCCCCACAGCAGGCAGGCATGGTACGACCCCCGATGCCTCCACAGAATGGTCCGAGGCCCATTCTTCAGCAGTCCCTTCGACCTAGCCCCGCGAATCGCTGTTTCAAATGCGGGAGTTCCAGCCACCTCGCACGAGAATGCCCTCAGTCTGGACAGCCCAACCAAGGTCAAGGATCCAACCTGAACACCAAGAACAGGGGCAAGAGACAGACCCTGCAAGTCAAGCAAGGACGGATTAACTTCACCACGCTTGCAGAGCTTCCTGAAGGAGCCCCAGTGATGTCGGGTACATTCTCTATCCATAACAAGCCTGCAGTTATATTATTTGATTCTGGTGCATCGCATAGTTTCATAAGTGCAAAATTCGGTGCAAAAGTAGGCTTGGATGTTTGTCACACAAAAGGGTCATATATGATATCAACACCGGGTGGTAAAATTGCTTCAAACCAAATGATCAGACAAGTACCAGTCAAATTGGGTAGTAAAACCATCGACACGGACCTTGTCCTTTACCTCTTGATGGCATGGACATTATTTTGGGAATGAACTGGATGGCTATGCATGGAGTCACACTGGACCTTTCTTCCCGAGCCGTTGAGATAAATTCACCTAGTCACGGAGCCACTACCCTTTACCTACCGTTCCTAGATTGTACGAATTCCTGTGCTTATAAGATGGAAGGACTTAAGCCAGATAATATTCCTGTGGTAAACAAGTATGCCGATGTTTTCCCGGATGACTTACCAGGAATGCCCCCGGATAGGGATATTGAGTTCGTTATTGAACTACAGCCAGGCACTGCACCTATATCCAAGAGACCATATAGGATGCCCCCTAAAGAATTGGCTGAGCTGAAAATTCAACTCCAAGAACTACTGGACAAAGGTTTTATTCGCCCTAGCGCGTCACCTTGGGGATGTCCAGCCCTATTCGTAAAGAAGAAGGATGACAGTTTAAGATTATGTGTGGACTACCGACCTCTCAATGCGGTAACTGTTAAAAATAAATACCCCCTTCCTCGCATCGATGCACTCTTCGATCAATTAGCTGGAGCCAGAGTCTTCTCAAAGATTGATCTTCGTTCGGGATATCATCAAATCAAGATTCGCCCCTGCGATATTCCTAAGACTGCCTTCTCCACACGATATGGACTATATGAATTCTTGGTCATGTCCTTTGGACTCACCAATGCCCCTGCCTACTTCATGTATCTCATGAATTCGGTATTCATGCCCGAACTCGACAAATTCGTCGTAGTGTTCATCGACGACATCCTTATCTATTCCAAGGATGAGGAAGAGCATGCCAAGCACCTTCGCATTGTTCTTCAGCGACTCAGAGACCATCAGCTCTATGCTAAGTTTTCTAAGTGTGAATTCTGGTTGGATACTGTAAAGTTCTTAGGTCACACGATCTCCAGCGAAGGCATAGCTGTTGACCCCAGCAAGGTACAAGAGGTGATGGATTGGAAACCCCCTACCTCTGTTCATCAGATTCGCAGTTTTCTCGGCTTAGCCGGTTACTACCGCCGCTTCATCCCGGATTTCTCTCGAATTGCTAAGCCCGTGACTGAACTGTTAAAGAAGGAAGTAAAGTTTGTATGGGATGAGAAATGTGAAGAAGCTTTCCACACTCTCAGAGAGCATCTGACTACTGCACATGTGTTAGCTCAACCCGATAATACCAAGTCATTCGATGTGTATTGTGACGCATCAGGTACTGGTCTAGGATGTGTGCTTATGCAAGAGAATCGAGTGATTGCATATGCGTCACGAGCCCTTCGGCCCCACGAACAGAATTATCCCACGCATGACCTTGAGCTTGCAGCCGTCATTCACGCTCTAAAAATATGGAGGCACTATCTCGGGTACACAGTGCCATATCTACACGGATCATAAGAGTCTCAAGTACATCTTCACACAAGCCGATCTGAATATGAGACAACGGAGATGGCTAGAATTAATCAAGGATTATGACCTTGAAGTGCACTATCACCCCGGTAAGGCTAATGAAGTCGCGGATGCACTAAGCCGCAAGTCCCATTGCCATTGCTTATCCATGGAGTCCTACCATGAGACATTGTGTGCAGAAATGAGGAAGCTTAACATGGAAATGGTTTCCCAAGGCACTCTAAATCACATCTCAGTTGAGCCCACTCTTCATGACCAAATCGTTATGGCACAACTACATGATGAAGGAATCAAGATCATCAAACAAAAACTCTCTCTAGGTGAGGAGAAGTACAAATGTTTCCGCCAGGACCATAAAGGCGTTCTATGGTTCGAAAGTCGTATAGTCGTTCCGAAGAATCGTGAACTCCGCAAGCAAATTCTCGATGAGGCACACCTTTCCAAATTCTCTATCCACCCCGGCAGTAGCAAAATGTATCAAGACCTAAGGCAAAACTTCTGGTGGACTAGAATGAAAAGAGAAATTGCTACGTATGTCTCAGAATGTGACACGTGCCAGAGAGTAAAAGCTAGCCACTTGAAGGTAGCCGGTACACTTCAACCGTTACCTATACCATCATGGAAATGGGAAGACATAAGTATGGACTTCATCGTGGGATTACCAAACACTTCCCAGAAACATGATTCCATATGGGTTATCGTGGACAGACTCACGAAGACGGCACATTTTCTTCCGGGACACACCACCTATTCTACCAAGAAATATACCGAGATTTACCTCGATCGTATTGTTTGCCTGCATGGAATACCTAAGACAATTATCTCCGATCGTGGTCCTCAGTTTGTAGCACGCTTTTGGGAACAACTGCAAACGTCTCTTGGCACAAAACTGATTCGCAGCTCAGCATACCATCCTCAGACTGATGGACAAACGGAAAGAGTAAACCAAATTCTGGAAGACATGCTGAGAGCTTGTGTCATTCATTATGACAAGAATTGGGACAAATGCCTACCCCTAGCAGAGTTCTCGTACAACAACAGCTATCAAACGAGTTTGAAAATGGCACCATTTGAGGCCCTGTACGGACGAAGGTGTCGAACTCCTTTGAGCTGGTCACAAACCGGAGAACGTAAAATAATTGGACCCGACCTGGTGATCGAGGCAGAGGAGAAAGTAAAAGTAATACAAGCAAATCTTAGAGCCGCACAAGCCCGACAAAAGAGCTATTCTGACAAAAGGAGAAAGCCCCTAAAGTTCGAAGTTGGCGATCATGTCTATCTTCGAGTTTCACCAACCAAGGGAGTGCGAAGATTTGGAATCAAAGGCAAACTAGCTCCCCGTTATATTGGTCCTTACGAAATCATTGAGAGCTGCGGGCCCGTAGCCTACAGATTACGACTGCCCCCTCAGTTCACGGCCACCCATGATGTCTTCCACGTATCTCAACTCAAGAAGTGTATTCGAGTCCCCACCGAGATTGTGGAACAACAAGAAATATCGTTAGAGCCCGACCTCTCGTATATCGAACACCCAGTTAAGATTTTGGATCAAAAAGAAAGAGAGACCAGGAGGAAAGTGATTAGAATGTATAAAATACAATGGAATCACCACACGGAAGAAGAAGCCACCTGGGAAACGGAGAGCTACCTGAACCAACATTTCCCTGGGTTTCTTATCTCAACCACTGGTATGTGCACCCACGCCCACACTAAGAATTACCGAATCTCGGGGCGAGATTCTTGTTAAGGGGGGAAGGCTGTGACAACCCTGGTAATTACATTTCCAAAATCAATGTCATTAGCCTAACTCTATGATTAAACCAACTAATGAAAGGGTGGAAAGAATTAAAACGAGTTCAGTTGGAATTCAAATTTAATTTGAGCACATTTGGTTACTTTTGAACTTTTAAATTTAACTTTTAAACCATAAGCCAAATGAGTTTTTGCCTGAAACCAAAGTTGTAGAACTTTTTATTTTGAACAACTTTCGTGTTCAAAAGTTTTTGAAATTCAAATCAGAAAGAGGAGAAAACGCCCTGTTTGCACCCAGCCCCCTTAAACTTTTCGAATTCTTGCATCCAGGCCCCTCGCCCCCCCCCCCCCCCTCTCTCCCCTCCGCGCCCGACCGCCGCGCGCCAGGTGGCTGGCGTCGCCTGACCGGCGCGAGGCGCCAGGCCAGTGGCCGCCGCACCACCCCGCCACGGCCGGCTTTGCCCCGCCCCCATGCCGCGCGGCCAGTAAACGCCCGCGCGTGCACGCGACGCAGCCGCGTCCAGCCCCGCCGCCCGGCCGCCCAGTCGCCTCGCTCCGCCGTGCCGCCCCGGCCCCCGCGCCCCGCCAGTCGCCGCGCCCACCCTCCGCCCGAGCCGCTGCCGCTGCTGCTCCACCACTCCGCGCCCCGCGCTATCCCACCGCGCCCACGCCATATCTCCGGCCGCCCAGTCACCGCGCCCGCGCTGCCGCATGTCGCGCCGGTGTTCTCCTGCCGCCCGCCGCGCCCAGTGCGCGTTGTGCCGTGCCCCCGCCCCGCGCGCTGCCCAGGCCTCTCCGCACCCCCTCCGGCCCCTATAAAAGCCCCGCCCGGCCACGCGCGCGAGCCACAGCAAACCCCGGAACGCCCTCGCCGTCGCCATTGCCGCCGCCGAGCGCCGCCCGCCCGTGGACAGCCCACCGCCGCCGCCCACTGCCCTAACTAAGCCCCCAGCCACCACTACATCATCCCCCTGAAGCTCGCCGACCCGCCCAACGCCGCCCAGAGCCACCGGAGCGCCGCCGCCCGCGCTGCCGCCCGCCGCCGCCTCCCCTGCTTGCCGTGGACAGCACGACCCCGACCCCCTCCGTCCAAGCCGAGCCCCTGAGCAGCTTCCCCACGCGCTACTGAAGCTCGCCGACCGGACCACACCGCCCCAAGCCCGCCGGAGCACCGCCGTCGACGCGTGCCGCGCCGCCGCCGCCTCTGCTCCAACGCCGGCGAGCCCTTCCCGGCCGTCCCCCACCTGAACAACACCCCCACAAGGTAGCCCTCGCACCCCTGAACCTTCCCCGACCCTCACCCCTCGCCACCGACGAGCCCCTCGCCGGAATTTCGGCCGGCCGCCGTACCCGAGCCGCCCGAGGACCCAAATGCAAGAATTTAAATCTTTAGAAGGGTCTGCGCGTAAGATTCAAGGACCCAGTTGTAAAAGAAAGTTTCAAATCTAGATTCAAATTCAGTGAACTTGTGAAATTCGTATAAAATCGTAGAAAATTCAGAAAAATGCAAACTCAACTATTCTAGAATCCTTAGAACAAACTCTGCCACTTTTGTTACAAAAAGTTTCTCAGAATCTCAACATAATTTGCTCTACATTAAATGGAAGTTTTAATGGACTTATTTTGTACCCACTGTTGTAGAACAATGCTGACCCTAAATTTTGGACAGTGAGTTAGTTGCTTGATGTTTAGGATGGTGTAAAAAGACCAGGCCCAAATTCCATCTCTAGCTTTACTGTTTATTAAACTTAGTTCCATACCATGTTTAAGTAAAATATTTTATCCCTGCAGATAGGTGGTGAATCACCCCATGAAACTTTTTCTATGCTAATGTATGGGTACCTAGAAGCCAGAGAAAAATTAGGAGACTTTTTATCTCACAGTAACCTACTTATTTGATTTATGTGCTAATAACATACATTAAATCAAGAAAATAGTATCTTAGCTTGGAAAATTCTCAAATGTTTACTGGGAGATACACTACGGTAGTGGTTGCTGTATAAAAAGTTCCAGGGACAAACACTTTGTGTAGGTTCCTATAAAAATGAATCCTTGAATAGCCTAGGTGTAGAATGTCATATTTTCTATGCTCTGAATACTGCATGCTTCTGCATGCTTAAGTGAAAGCTCTGTAAAAATCTTAGACTCATTTGTTGCACCAATTGTTCTGTACAAAAAGAACAATGATCTAACAGCCACTATGTAATGTATTTTTCATTATTAATCTGTTACATAAAATTGGCTGAAAATTTTACAGTAAGCGCATCTTTCCCTGATGTGCCTAAATCCAAAATTTCATGACCAGAAACTATCCATTGTAGTAATTACTCTCAAATCGTAATCAAGCGCCATTTCCACGACTTAAACTTGTGCACTCATGTAGAATCGACGACTCTCGCCGACGGAACTTACGAGCTGGTGCCCGCGTCCGAGAGTGAGCAGCGTGAAGCTCAAGCAAATCTAACTGAAGCTCTTGAAGACCCAAGCCCAAGTTCGGAAGAGCCCCAAGCGAACTGCGAAGGCAAGCCCCGGGGCATAACCCATTCTTTCCGAAATTATGCAACTCATTACTCTTTGCCTGTACAGGAGTTGGATGAAAACTTAGTTGCATGATATCAGGAACCCTTGCTTGAAAACTAGACGTAAGGTTCGATAGAATGCTGTGCTAATAGGACTCCGGTAAAAGTCGAGTGATTTCCTGTCACTCGCGAGAAAATAGGAGTTGAATGACTACTACACGCTGCAATCATAAGGACACGGACGGGCTATGGAACGATGGTTACGATTGAGGCCCGTCTGTCTAGTGAAAAATGCTAAGGCCGCAGGGTGTGGTCGTGATGGTTAAGTCTTTGAACGTACTAAACACATGCCGAGATTATGGGAATCGGTAAGCTAAAGTACCTGATTGGCCCGGCAAGGGGACGGCATCCTACCCTTTGAACTTCGGTCCCATGTGCATATGGCGAGTGCAGAGAGTGGTCACGACCCGGCGCCGAACCGTGGCGTGGGGCTCTTGTACTCTCGGAGGGTAGCCCCGATCCACGACCCGGAAAGAAAGGGGAAAAGTTGCACGTGTGACTCTAGGGAGTAACCACGTGACGTGTGTTTGGGTTTCCCTTGCAAGGTTAAGAAATTCGATTCGAATCGTCCGTTTCTCACGGCTATTGAGACTGCTTAACTAGTTTTACCCACAGAGTAAGAAGAGGAACAATGATGATGAATGAACTGGTTGGATGAAAAATTTAATGCTTCACCATGTATGCTTTAGATAGCTGCTTACCTAGACTGGCTAACGAAACTAGAATCTTGAGCTAAAAGTTGAAAGTAAGGACCCACTTGTAGATGCTTTTCGGCAAAACAAACCCCTGAGCCAAAAAGCCTGGCATGTCTAGAGTCGGTGGAGTAGATTCCACTACTCGGGTAAGTCTTGCTGAGTATTAGTATACTCAGTCTTGCTTGTGACTCGTTTTCAGGTGAGACCTTCGAAGATATGATTGCTAGCTTGACTTGGCCCTGCACTCTTCCCCCTGGTTGGTCGGTGGAATGGGATGCGCCCCCATCCAACGGAGATAAGGCCGAGTGATGTCTCGTACGGGCTTCATCGAGACATTCTGTATCGTCGAGTAGTTTCCGTCGTTTATTTCCGCTGCAACTTAAACTCTGAAGAACTTATTTATGATAATTGAAATACTTGGTTTCTAAACTCAAAACTTGGTCTGTAATATTCACTTATACTAATGCTGTAATATTTGCTGGAATGTGGTATTCTCTGGGCTCATCGTCGCATGAGCGTTTGTATGTATGGCGCTCGATCCGTTCACCGTGGTTGTATCGGGAGGTTATACCCGACAGGCCAGTGGATTACTCCATTTGAAGTGTAAGGTTAACCGAGAATGCCTTAATGGTGATGGTTAATACACTTGAGCCGGATTAATTCAGGTGGTTCTGCCACACCTAGGAACCACCATCATCGGAGCCCCCGCCACAGCATTTGGGGTTGCTGCCGCGATCTTCGCCGGGGCAGCGTCCGCCCATGCTGTCGGATCCCTCGCGGCGATCGGGGGCTTCCCGCACTTCCATCGCCGCTCGTCGGTCCCACTACCGGCGCACCGCTCCCCTTGCTCGCCGCAGAGGAAGGCATCCGGAAGCTTGATGTCGCCGCTGCCGAAGGGGCTTTCCCCGATGACAAGGCCTTGCAGCCAGATGCACCTCTGGTGGCCGAAGAGAACGCATGGTTTTGCACCAAAGCATGGGGACAGAAGAGGGACTGGGGTGAGAGAAGTACGAACCTCGACTCAGGAGCCCTTAGCCACCATCGAAGCTTGATGCGCTTCGGCGACAAAAGGCGACCCGGCGATGGCCCCCCGACCGCCGCCTTCGGGTACCCCTGGTCACAATCCCAGGAGAGCAGTGATTTAAGACTGCGGTGACATTGAAGATGGAGACGGTGGGGACGACTGAAAATCCATCGGCTAAGAGGTGGAGCGGCGACGTTTGTCCCGATGGTCGGGCGCATCCCCGCAGAAAAGATCTGCTCCGCGCCCCTCGAGTGTAGCAGCCACCTCCGGTGACGCAACATCACCATCACTGGTAGCACCGTCAGAGTGCACTGAGCGGATCGCATCCAAGCCAGCGGGTGGTGCAGCGTCGCCTACAGGGGCAAGTCTCCAGGCGTCGACCTGGGGCATTCCGGCGAGGATGACATGCCGTGCCTCGTCTTCGCACAAAGGTCGAATCCCTCCCGGGAGGAGGGCGGCGGCGAGGTCACCCTCATCGGTTGCCAACCACATCAGGTGGGACAACATAGCTTCATCGTGGCTAGATCCTGCCCCATGCACGATACGCTCGTCATCGTCATCGCTGGCGTAGAGCCACGCCGGATGGTGACGCGTCTGGAGTGGGGCAAGGCGTCGGCGGAGAAAGTCGAAAGCCACCATCACCCACGACAAGCCGGCCCGCTGTAGGAGGATGAAGCGATCCAGCACAGGGTCCCACCTTCCATCCAGCACCGGCCTTTCCGCTCCACCCTGGACCGTGCACCGGCGGCCCGCCAGGAAGACAAAGGAGGGGAGAGTCCTGGGAAGTCTCTGCGTACAATCATTGCCGCTCCCAGTTCTCCCACTTCTCCTTCACAAAAAAGTAGATGAACACCTCACGGCGCTCCGGGCGCATCCGGAAGAAGCTGCCGCTCCCGGGCCTAGGGACGCCGATGATGAATGACAGAGTGAGAAGAAGTGACAAAAAAGCTCCACCTATGGCGACACTCCGACGAACATCTCGCATGCATGAGCGAAGATTGCAAGAGTCATGACCGAATTGGGGGAAAGGTGCACCAGGTGCACCGCATACTCCTTAAATACAGAGATGAAGAACGGTGAGAAAGGCGGAATCAAGCCTAAAACTAGAAACGGGAGGAAGACGACGATCTTCCGAGCTCCCCGCGGATCCGGGTAGATCAACCTAGCGCGGAGGGCCATAGAGGGGGCCACGAGCCCCCTCGCATGCGCAACCCCGGACTCATCAATCGAGGAAGGGCCAATCTCCTGGATGCGATAGCCGTGGCCCCGACCGCGCGAGCTCGCCATGGTCGTGAACCCTGGTGCACGGCAAATCAAGGAGGATGGAAGAAGGAGAGGCTGTTGACGGCAAGGCTAACAGGCGCTTGCTATATCTTTAGGTCCGGAACCTGACAAGGGACCAAGAGATGTGGCACCCTAGCACTACCAGAGTCCTGCAGGGCGGGAGGACATCCCTGCTCGAAAGAGCGGGCCCAACCACCTGGAAAACCATACGACCTATAGGTCATGGCAACGGCTAATGATTCCTAGCCTCACGCCTGGACCACCATACCGATTCAGGCATGCGGCCAGGGGCTACTGTCGGCGTCGTGAGGACGGGGGTCTCCACCCCACTAGTCAAACTAAGGGGTGATGGGCTAGCAGACCCATTCTTAGCGCTAGGACCCGGCCCAGCATGGCAGCCACCAAGGGATGCCAAGCTGAAGGAAGGCACGGGCGGCCCCACCGGCCAGGGTGCTTCCTTAACCTAGAAGGAATTACCTTTGGTGGGGGGTTTTACCGCGCCGGCGAGCAATAGGAGTGGCGCCCACCATGACGTGGATTCCCCATAAAGCAGCATGATTACGGACAAGTGTGTGATCAGACGACGCACTGAACGGAGCAAGGGGAGCCCCCTCCCCCGGTCATGTCCTGTCAACCTAGCAGAGGACGACGCAAGCGGGGCCCATAGCCTGGGGCCCCTGTCATGTCAAATAAACCACAGGGAAGACCCCGAGCTCCGGAGAAGACACCAGGATGGCTCGGGGATGCGCCCCAAGGACTCCGTGGGCCCCACAAGCACCCCGGGCATCGGCTAGGCCGCCCCGGGGTACCCTGGGAAGACCTCGGGAACGGACCGGGCGGGGCCCATAGGATAAGTTTTTGTTAGAAGGGCGGTGCCACTTGCCGGAAGGCGCCCGACCGCGCGGCACCGCATTCACACCCAAGGGCGGTCAACCTATGGACGGTAAAAATCCCTCCTTGAGCCCAGGGGAGAGGCTACAAATAGGACATCATGGCAACATGTAAAGGGGAGACTCAAGTCTCACAACAAAACTACTATCAGCTCATTCGAGGCAAGAACAAGAACACCACACACATGACGTAGGGTCTTACACTTCTGAGCGGCCCGAACCTGTCCAAATCCTTTGCCACACAGTTGGAACTTTACTGTGTGTTACACCCCTAGCCGAATCTTTAAACGGGGGTTCCCACGAATCCCTGCTGGTGGTTCTCACCCGCTATCACCGGCCCTGAGGACGACTTGCTTCGCCAAGAAGGAGGTACTAGCCTAGCTCCACTACCCTAAGGAGTACAAGTCTCAAGTTTGAGAGAGTGAGAGAGGCTCAAGTGTGTTGTGTGTGGAATGAGGGGGTGAGGACCTCTTTTTATAGTCTCTAGGGTCAGTTCCCGCCATCTCTTAATAAGGAAACCTTAACCAGGAGAATCAATTTGCTTAGGAGCTATGCCGCGCCAAAGGGCACCTGGATGGTATGCCGGTTAGGGTCGGCCGACCCCCAGGTGAGCCTCCCCTGGATCAGCCTCCTTTGGCACGCTGTCATGTGGGCCCTTTTGCTATTTCCTTAAGTTTGGTTGCTTGGCGCGCCCGTTTGCTCTGACATGTGGGTCCCTCTTGTAAGTGAGTTGCAGCAGATGATCTTCTGTGTATGTTTTTCTGCGTATCCATCGTGTTTCTTCTTCTTTCAGACTTGCATCTCTGAAATGGTTAGATAGACTGATGAGGACATCACTCCTTCGGATGCACACAACACTCCTCCGCTGGACATTCAAGGTCCAATCACTAGAGCTCGTGCACGACAATTGAATTTAGAGGTGAGCTCGTTCCTAAGTACTTCATTTTATGATTTTGAGAACAGGTTGCTACCTATTGATTATATTGTGATTAGGAACTAAGGAGAGGACCAGGAAAAGCATGGGGAAGGGCTTGGAGGCATGGAGGACCAGCGAGGGAGTGCAAATCAAGGTGGAGGCCCAATCCATCCCAATTTCGAGTCTGCCTCGGAGTCCAGGAGCAGCGTGCACTGAAACCAATGCCCAGGTCGCATACGGAGTCAAAATTTGACGTTCTATATATGTATGGAAAGCTAAGGAGATAAGCTTTCCAGTGGCACCGGTCCCACCTCATGATTATGTCTGAATCAAAGGGAATCGTCGAAACAAGTGAATGTCCAGAATTTATCAGGGTGCTGCGCCGCCATTTTTTGGGCCGTTGGCCCGTGTATCGTGTTGGAGCCCATTAGGGGTGTGTCCAGGGGTCTTGCATGCCACTAAACACTTTATATTCAGTAGAGTCACCCAAGTTAGGGTTTTGGTTTTGCTTAGATTATTCTGTCAAGAATAGTTTCGCCGTTCATCGGTTTGTGAGACTCCAACTCGTGAGATTAATCATTCATCTGCAATTCGGTTGCATTCTTTCTTGTTCTTGCTTGTGTTCTTAGATTTGCAGGCAAGGATTAGCCTTCTTGGCGAGTTCGACCGAGCATCACCGGTCGATAACCTGAGGAGACGTTGTGCTGCGATTGCGGGGTTCAAAACGCGTTGTTTGGAAGCCAGATCGATTTGTGTAGAGACTCCACCAAATCGAGAGTTATTAGAACCTTTTGGAAGATCGAGAACCCTAGTATACATCGTAGACAATACATCTGTGGAACTAGGTTAGTGATATAATTATGCGATTAAGAGGTATAATTTTCCTTTGATTGTGAGTATGGTTGACGGTCGGATTTTGCACTTAATGACCGTCAACAGGCGCCAAAAAGCTTGTTGGGTATTTTAGCGATTTGCAAATAAATCTCCAAGCGCACAGATACCGTTGTAGCTTTCACCCAGGAGTATTCCAAGGGTATCGTATCCACTAGGGAACGTGTGTATCTTCACTAAGGATCAGGTTCGTCCAAGGACACCACACCGGCTAGAGGTGAGGGGCAGAGAGGATTCTAAGGCTGAGAATCCAAGGTAAGATAGAACTGTCCTAGTTGTCGCCTTGGGCTACTGGCTTCTCACATGATAAAACCTGGTGGCTCCGGTAACACGGCACTGGGATATACCCAGACGGGGAGGGTTACGCTGGATAGACAGGGCTGTCACCGCCTGCTACCTACCACAACAAACTACAGGATATACCCCAACCAACAGGTAAGTCTAGTATAGACAGCACGTCTACACTATCATTACTACTCGAGGATGTGGCCTTAGACTAGAACACCCACTATAAGCTAGTGAACTACTAATCCGGGAAACAACTAAAGAGATAGAACTACTACTTAACTAAGAAACTAAGCACAGAAGAAGTCACGAACACTTACTTTCATTAATAAGCATTCGTTGAGGTACAAGCTTGAGAAGTGTGCCGATAAACCCGGCACTTCCCCGAACTCCCCCTCACACTCTCTCTATCTCTAAACACCTCTAAGGTAAGCCCCAAACTCAAAAGTGAGAATGGAGATTGTAGGATGGTACACTCTCTTTAGAAGCCCATCCCCTCATATTTATAGGGGTGAACAAGGGTGCTCTCGGCCGACATTTCAGCTCTATCACCTGGAATCAACCTTGGCATCCAATGAGGGAGCTACACGTGGAAGGAAAAGGTCGGTGGAGCTGGTCCTAGTTCAGCCGACCCACCTGGTTCGGCCGAACCAGGTCTAGCTCCAACCAGGCCTACCTTCGAGCAGGAGGCTGGTAGGTGGGCCCTATGGTGCCTGGTAGGTGACATGGCGTGGTCCCATGTCAGTTGCATGCCCTGGTAGGTGTTTTGTAGCTTGGACCCTGGAGCTTGTTTTACCTGCATTTCTTGACCAATTTCTTGCATTGTAAAATCTCCAAGGGAAATGTGGAAATGATATTATTTTAGGTAAATATGCAAGTAAAGTATGCTAGGCATCCCAAATTTTGGGTCAAATTGACGCTCAAAATTGGTCCGTAGCGAGCGTCAACACTCACGAGCTCAGCGACGACAATGTCGTCAAGGTCACCAAGGAGCAGCTAGATGATGCGTAGAGGGAAAAGCTGCGGAAGGTCATAGAGAACTAGGAGGACGTGTGCCTCAGAGCTTTCAGCACTACCAAGAATGGAGAAGTCGTGCCGAAGTACGATTTCCCCAGCCCGAGGGAGATCATGATCACTGATAACACGGCCAAGTTCCAGGAGATGTTCAACAGCTCCATGCATCACGCCAACGCCAACCAGGTGCACATGTTGATGAACTCTATCCAAAATGCACTCCAGCAGCTGATCAATGGTGGCATGCAGTTCGGCTTCAAATGGCCGTGTTACTCCAACCCGGAGACATTGACCATGGCAGCTGTCAGAGCGGCAGGGACAACAACCAACACCAATGCTCCGCTTTAGCTGCCTAGTGCAGCACAAGCAGGTGCTGGGGGTACCCAATGCCACCTTACATGTTCCAACAACAGACCTTTCTATAGGTGGCAAGTCCGATGCCGATAGGCCTAGTGTTCACTACTACACTGCCGCTGGGAAGCCCATCGGTGAAGAGTCTATTCAGCACTCGACCTGGGTACATTCCCACAACATCTATGGGGATGCTCCCGAAACTCATGATTCCTACAACGGTGGGGGCAACCACACAACCTCAAGGAACAGCAGGGACAGGAAGTCCATCCCAGATGGCTCTAGGGACACAACCATCTGTGATGTACAATCAGCAGCCACCAACCCGCGTCCCAGACCAAGCATCGGATTCTCAGTCGATGACTCCTCAGCAGCAGGCTACTGGCAACCCGTATGGCCTATTCACTCCTCAGCCGATGGCCTACATGTTGATGCAGCAGATGGGGAATCAGCCGCAGATGGCGGCTCATTAGCAGCTCCAGCAACCTCAGCCTCAGCCACAACAGCCGTATCCTATTGTGCAACAACACAATAATGGTTTCTAGAATGTTGACTGGGCTAGTAAAATAGCCGATGTGATGAGAAGTCAATTCGGCTTGAAGCCCAAGGAGCCAGTGTACATGTATCGCAGGCCCTACCCTGAGGCCTATGATTAGGTTCCTATGCCATACTGGTAGAGAGTACCCGATTTCACCAAGTTCTCTAGGCAGGATAATGCGTCCACCATAGAACACATCAGCAGGTTCTTGTTCAATGCGGAGAAGCTTCTAGGACAGATGCATTGAAGATCAGATTTTTCCCACTCTCGCTTTCCAGATCAGTCTTTGCTTGGTTCTCTTCATTGCCAGCGAATTCCATAATTACTTGGGTCGATCTGGAAAAGCAGTTTCACAAATACTACTTCGCTAGGGTACATGGGATGAAGCTCATGGATCTAACTACCGTGAGACAAATGAATGATGAACCGGTGGTAGATACATCCAATGATTCAGAGATATCAGGAGCCAGTGCTATAGCCTAACCCTCAGTGATGGACAGTTGGTAGAATTGGCCTTTCAGGGACTCTTGCCTCACCTCAAGGAAAGGTTCTCTTCACGAGAGTTTGAGAGTCCGAGTCACCTCGTGCGGAGGTTAGCAAGTGTTGACATGCGAACCCAGGAACGCAGGAGGAACATGTTCCTGAAAAGAGTTGCTCTTGTGGGGGATTCCTCTGAGTCTGATAATGAGGCTGAAATCGGCTTTGCACAATGGACCAGAAGCAAAAAGCCGGTTTCATGCACGTTCGCCAAAAAGGACACAGAGAGGTTTGGGTTCGACGTCACAAACGCCAATAGGATCTTCGATCTGCTGCAACAAGAAGGGCAGATTAACTTATCTGTAAATCATACGATCCCATTGGCCGAAGAATTAAAGAACCGTAAGTATTGTAAGTGGCATAATGTTGTGTCCCACAATACTAATGAGTGCAAAGGGTTCGCAAGGAGATCTAGATGGCCATTGAGAAGGGCAGGATTATGTTCGACAATCCTACGAAGCAAATGAAGATTGATGGGAATCAATAGCTAAGATGCAAGGGGAAAGGTGTTAACATCTGAACAAGCGAAGCAGTCGGGAGCTATGGATCCCATGGTGCAAATATTGGCCGATGAGTTAAAAGATCAAGGCTGATAAGAAAGGGGCCAGAATTATAGGCCTCATAGAGCTATCACATTGCAGATGCTGCTGAACAAAGACCGACATCGGCAAGATCAAGACAGAAGGTGTCGCTAAGAGGAGAAAGATTGGCGCGATGAAGAACACTGGTGGTTCCCTTTCTTCACTTTCTGCTGGAACGAAGGGTTGTGGTTGCATGACGATGGCCGATTCTCCAAGAGGCAATGCTATGACGACTAGAGCTGTTCGCCGATCAGTAGAGATAGGCGCGGGACGTGCGTCTCAGTTCATGATCGGCTGGGAGGTAGAGTGACTAATCAAGATGAGTGGGAGCAGATGGCTGACGATCGAGTGCCAGATGAGATACCTGAAGATCGCATGATCGAGCATCAGCTCAGCTACCACTATGATCCTGAGACTTATCCTCGATATTGCCCTGGCGGGTTGTTGAGATCTCAGAAGAGAAGAGTCTAGCTGTTGCGACAATGTGAGCAAGAAGAAGAGCAGGCTCGTGAAAAGAAGCATGCTGCGTCCAAGGTGTGGCGAGTCAAGAAGAAGGCCGAAGTAGCATAGCCATCGGCATCGGTCAACATGGTCCTGATATTGCCGATGGTGTTCAAGGCTCGTGTTGATGATGAAGAAGAGGGACCCGCGATGGCACAGTTGATGCTAGACCAAGCACAAGCTACGTTTGAGAAGCCAAAAGAGACAAAACGCCGACACCTGAGGCCTTTGTATGTTAAGGGGCATGTTGACGGCCGGCCGATGCCCAAGATGATGATCGATGGAGGGGCCGCTATCAGTGTAATGCCATATGTGGTGTACCAGATTCGAAAACACGAGGAAGATCTGATCAAGACCGACATGGTGCTCAGGGACTATGAAGGGAAGACCTCGCCTGCTCGGGGGGTAATCAACGTGGTTCTAACGATTGGAAGTAAGACACTCCCTACTACTTTCTTCATCATTAATGGCAAAGGCTCGTATAATCTGCTCCTAGGTCATGATTGGATTCACGCCAACTGCTGCATTCCATCCACTATGCACCAATGCTTGATTCAATGGGTTGAACATACTGTCGAGGTGGTACCTGCAGACTCTTCATTCAGCATTTCGGCGACTAACACTCAGTTTTTGACCTACGATGGAGTGGAGTGAATATCGGGCAGGGCATGGAAAGAGGATTTCTTGAAGGTGTCCGATGTTGGTTTCGAATCGGGTCAGGCGGTCGATTATGAGTCTTCTTAAGTTCTTAAAGACAACATCTGCTAGTGTCAGGAATGTAATTTGCAAAGGCCAATGTGTGTTAAACATGGTTATGAAAAGAAATATGGCCAATGCCAGAGGTATTGTCTAGCGTAGAAGAGATGCTTGGCTTAGCCGATGAGGCCTAAGTGCAATCGGTTGTAACTTAGCCGACACGGCACGTGTCGCCATTAGTGCAAAAATATTTACCAACAAAAGATTGTTTGCGTCATCCAGACAACTTTGTGCAGAATTAGAAAATAAAAGTTTTTTACACTAATCCAAGGAAGTTCTGGATCGCAATGATTGCACGCGGACGAATTTGGTCGATTTCGTTGATCTTTTGCTGGTTTGCATCGGCTGATCCTGAGATCGGCTTTATTAGTTGGTGGAGGCAGACGGCTTTGCGGATTGGCACCCTAATATTTTGTTTCATCGTCTCGATAGCGTTGGGAAGTTGCTCCAGTCTCTTCCCCTCTACAGCCAATGCAATTGTGACAGCCTCTAGTTCTTTCATCAGTTTGGCTCTATGAGCCTTGAGCCGATCAATCTCATTGACAATTGTTTGATATCATTTGCTTTAGACTGGTTGGCTTCTTTTTGATGAATTAGCTTTGCTTGACAAGCGCGATCGGCTAAACGTTGTTGAGCTTTAAGGACTTTGTATTAATGGCCTTCTATGTAGGCAGCTGGGAGCATAACGAATTCCACATCAGCTAGTAGTTGGCCTTTCAGATGACAGAGTATTCTTCGTATCCCTTCCGCATCCTAGACCAATGAGCCGATGTCTGGTTGAGAAGTTGGAGAATATCCTGAAGCTTGGTTTACACATCATCAGAAGCATCTCCCAGTGTTATGGCCCTTGAGGTAATTTCTTCATCTTCAAAGAAGTCATCGATCTGGTAGGAGAAGATGATACTGTCTGGGGTATCCTGAGGCTATTCGGATAGAATGATGTCGGTGTTTTACCGTCAAGCCTACCTAGGGATACCCTAAGGTAGTAGACTTGTGGTAAGGGTGTCGTCGAGATCAGGAACTCGATGGTGCAAGGAACACAAGGGTTTAGACAGGTTCAGGCCGCAGTATGCATAGTACCCTACGTCCTGTATGGTTTGTATTGCCTTGGAGGTTATGCGTATGCATGATGTGCTTTGGAGGGGTCCCTGCCCGCCCTTATATAGTCTGGGAGGAAAGGGTTACATGGAAATCCTAGTCTGGTACGAGCTTAGGAGTCCTAACCGAGTACTTTCGGATAGTTTCCTTCTGTACCGACTAGTTGTACTTACATACGAGTACTTTATAGTATGGATAAGGTATGGGACATGCCCCACCCCTTACTCTAGAATGTTCTACGCCACGCGTGCAGTCCCGTTGCCCCAGGTTTGACAAGCCCCTGAGCTGTTCATAGCCGAGTACTGCAGGCTTCGAGTACTTCTTGAAGTCATCCTTCGGTTTTTGCTGAAACTCCATCTTGAAGGTGTCTTCCGAGTACGTTCCTTGGCTGCTCAAGGCTGTTCCGAGTACTTTCAAGTCTTTTCTTTCTATGGGGTGCGATGCAAATCGCACTCCATATGGAGTAGCCCCCGAGCCTTAGGTTGAATCGAAGAATCAGGCTGAGGGTCCCACTAGTCTTGAATCTTCACCTTATCTTCCAAACATTGTTGAAAAATAAGCCATCGATAAGACGTGTCCCGCAGCCCCAAAGCCTTGAGTCCAAATCCCAAGGTTTGGAAAAAAGGATCCAAAAGAACGTGGCATACTAAATAGTGTTATTTACAAAATGTGTGTAGAGAATGCGTAATCCGCCTTGATGGTTTATTTCGGAAATCAATTGGTTCAAAATTCAAAAAATCCCTTTTTTGGGATAAGGTCCCTGAAAAAATGGTTAATCAAATAAACTCCCCAAAACTCTTCCCAAATAACCACTCAAAACAAATCACGCACTTTTTTAGGGGAGAAAACTCTTCGGCTTCTGAACAGTAAATCTGGGCCTACCCGCTGGCTATTTAACCACGCGGTGACTCTAGGGTTTTACCCTTTCACTTTCTCCCTTAGTCATTTCGCTCTCTCACCCTCCTGCGCCACCAGCCACTGTTAGATCTAGGGTTTGAGAGCCCCATTGAGCCCGTCCTCCATCCCTAGCCAAACTAGTTGGAGAATCCATCCACTCCATCAGTGAGTTCTTTCACCCCTCTCCCGAAGCCTCTGAGCATATGCGAGTGAAGCCGCTCGTGACATTCAGGATGGGGAACAAGAAACCGGCGTCTAAGGGGAAGAAGGAGGAGTCGACCATCAGCGATTGGGAGAGAAGTAAGTGCACCCGTGCTGACCTTCTTAACTTAGTTGCTCAAGGTCTTCTTCAATCAGAGGAAATGGTTCAGTGGAAACCTTCCTTCCGCTAGTTTGTTCCGCAAGAAGATGTAGATCAGATCATCATCTTCCAGAATTTTTTCAAAGGGGATTAGCCCTCCCCGCATCTGATTTCTTCCGCGGCCTCCTTTATCATTGGGGTATTTAGATCCATCATATGAACCCTAACTCCTTCGTCCACCTCTCCATTTTTGTTCACTTTTGTGAAGCTTTTCTTGGCATCGAGCCACATTTCGATCTCTTCCGTTACTTCTTACATCTCCGCCAACAACCATCTGAGGAGAAGCAGTACCTTGTTGGTGGAGTCAGAATCCAGTTCAAGCAGGGGAAGGGGAAGGAGTATATTGAGTACTCGCTCCCCACAAACCACTTGGGTTGGAGGTCCCTGTGGTTCTACATTGGAAACCATCCACCCGCACTGCCCGAGAGGACTCCAGGGAAGGCAATGTGGAGGCCCGAGTGGAATGAGAAGTTGAATTCCAACCAGATGCTACAAGTCAATGAGCTGCTCGACCTATTTAGCAAGCAGAAGGAATGAGGTGTAACCGGCGTGTTCATCTTGTCCTCCATGTATAAGAGACATATCATGCCACTGCAGAAGAGGTGTAGATTTGGATTCGAGTAGTTAGGTAGTAACGATCCATCTCGCCTTTCCGCAGAAGTTCTTCCTCCGCAAATAGCTCTAGACCATGTTCGCCGAGTACTACTTGATGCGAACACAGTTCCTTACGTCCCAAAGCTTTTCAGTGCAGTGAATCCGCCAGCACCGGCGAGTAATTATTCTGTCGATTACTTGCAGAAATTGTTAAGTATCACTTATTATTGACTCTTTGTTGTTATTTTCTGTAGGGGCACACTGAACTGTAGCATTGTCCTGCTCCAAATCCAGACTTGACTTGGGTGGATGACCTCAAGCCAAGTGCGTTCCAGATGCTCAAGACCAGTCGTTTAGATCATGATCCCTTAATTGATGAAGAAATGATGGATTCTGACGATGATCTTCCTCTGGCAGCTTATTTGAAGAAGTCTGGCAAGGAATTGAGTAGCAGCATGGAGCTCCCGAGCCACCCGACCAAGCCGCGGAACAAGAACTCACCCTTGTGGATCAGTCAGATGACAACCCGAGGTAAGCAATGTCCTCGAGTACCTTCCTTGTTGCAGCTTTGATGTTCTTTGCTGAATTTTCCTCTGCTCTGTTTGCAGTCCGCCTGCCTCCCTGCTGTCCAAACATCCCAAGGACGGGGGAAAGTCAAGCCCTTCTGGGGTTGATGCTGCACTAGGGGTCGAAGTCCAGCCCGGTGCAGCGGACCCTTCCGCTGTTGACGCTGCGCCGAGCCCCAGTAACCCGATCCCGGCAAGTGCCCCGGAGGATCAATCACAGGAGCCTGCTGGCAGCTCAAGGAAGTCGGGTACTCGGGGGCCCTGGCTTCTAAAACTGAGCAAAGTGGTAACCAAGAGATCCTCCACGTAAGTCTTGAATACTTGGACTTGTAATTTATCTTATCGAGTAGTCGATATGACTGTCCTTTGTCCAGCCCTTCCTCTGCTCTAGGCTTGGGGGGAACCTGACGATGCCCCGGCTGCCCAAGCCCCCGAGTCTGGGAAGGACACGAATGATGTAGCGTTGGAGACCAGCGCTGCTCCTCTTCCTCCTCCCCCTCCTCCGACCATCAATATCGAGGCGGAGAAAGAAGTCGAGCCAGAGCGATTGGAGAAAGAAGTCGAGCCAGAGCGACTGGAAGTGGAGTGGCTGGCGAGCTGCCCAGGGAATCCAGCGCAAATGACGCCCAAGCCATGGGTACGTCGGGCCGTGGTACCAGCACCGTCGAGGCCACGGGGACAGAAGGCCCTAGCACGGAGGATGCTGGCACCGTGGGCGCCTCAGGAACCCATACGGATGCGGTGGAAGAAGATGATCTATTGGTGACGTCGTACGGCCGGCAACACACCATCGCAGCGGACGTGATTGATGACCCTTATCTGACCACTGAGAAGAGAAAACAAATCAAAGGGGTCTTCAAGGATTTGTACGAGTTCAACACCGAAAGTTATCGTCTTCCTCGAGTAGTTTTCTTCATCCCCTGTTTCTCTTTGAGTGGTGATAATTGATATACTCTGCCTTGTAGAACCTGATGGACCGATCCTAGGTGAAGTTCGAGAAGCTTAAATTCATTGAGGACGGCCATCGTAAGTTGGCGGAGAAGGAGGAGCGCATTCGCGAAGAAATCTAGAAGAGGATCGACCTCCGCAATGAGCTCGACCAGTTGAAGAAAGAGCGCACTCAAGAAACTTGGCTCCTTAAGAATGAAATCCAGAATCTTGAGAAAGAAAAAACCGAGCTTGTTGAGAAGAACAAGAAGATCTCCAAAGCGCACAAATGTAGCTTGTCGCCTTGTCGCCTTGTCTTGTTGTCTTTGATTCGTTGTTTGTTCGATTAGTTTCTGAAACTTCTCGAATACTGCTTTTTTTCTCTTGCACGCAGAACTGAAATCCACTTTGCAAAAGAAAGAAAATATGATTATAGATCTGAAGAACCTTGTTTACCGTGGCATAGATGATATCGAGTGTCTTGAGAAGGTCCTTGAAGATACAAGCATCCAATTCAGTGATGCCATGGAGGAGATCAGAAATAAGCTTGAGGAAAAGCATGTCATCCAAAAGGAACTCGAAGAATTCAAGACTGCTGCACAGGCTGTCGTGGAGATGGTGGAGTTTCTGGCTGAAGGTGATGCTGGCGAGCTGTCTTTATTAGAGAACCTTTGTGCGACTCCTCAAAAGGTTGCAGCTACGTCTCGGAGGCCACCAGGACCTAAATAGCTCAGGCGCTCTCATTGGTGAAGTCATACTGGCCCAAGGCGAAGCTTGAACCACTCGCGGAAGGCATGGCGGCCGACTGCTCTGTCGAGCAATTCACGAAGTTCCGTGAAGA
The DNA here is from genome assembly GCA_032594955.1 of Panicum miliaceum. Lineage (NCBI taxonomy): Eukaryota > Viridiplantae > Streptophyta > Magnoliopsida > Poales > Poaceae > Panicum > Panicum miliaceum. Next base: position 28,818,252 of record CM064060.1, read on the forward strand.
AGTCGAGCCCCTTGCTGACAAAATAGCTGAGAGCCTGGAGCAAGATGGTTAGCAGTAAAAACAATGTGTACTGATGCCATTTGTTGATATGTATATAAACTTTCCTAATTGATCTTTCTTCAGCGTATATCTTTGTATGATGTTTGATGGTACGATCGTAGGACTTAGAGTAGTTGCAGACGTTTGGGTTAAGCTATTCCAAGAGCATCGGCTTGGATGTAGTCAGTAACTTGGCGTTTCATAAAAGTGCTCGTAGAGCAGAAGGAATTAGCCTGGATTTACCCGATCATGCGGTACGCTAGGCTAGCCTGTCAGTTTGAGAGCCTGAACGGTTAAGTTATTAACATCCCGCTTGTAGCAGGAAGATAACATGGCCGTGTGATGGGCTTGGTCACCCCGTCGGCGGGAGCCTTAACATGCTCTCTCGAGTAGTCGTAGCAGCGGTCGGAACTATGAGATTACATTGAGTGCTCTGCCTTATAGGTTGTACTAGACGTAAGTACTCGTGGTGGAGGCCCCGAGTATAAGTAGTCGAGAAAACATATAAACTCGTGGCGGAGCCCCCGAGTTTAATGTAGGCGAAAAGATGTAAGAAGTTGTGGCAGAGCCCCCGAGTTAAAACATGCAGAAAGTAGTCAAATTACGGCGAAATCAACTCTTTATTTATAAAAAATGCTGACATGCAGCTGGCGAATTGCTTTTACAGCTTCTACTAGGTGTAGAATTTCTGGAGATTCTCTATGTTCCAGGAGTTGGGAACTTCCTGGACATCAGGGTACTGCAGGCGATATGACCCTGGTCTTGTGACTTCCGACACGATGAAAGGACCTTCCCACCGTGAATTAAGCTTGGGTAGCCCTATTTCATCCTGAATGTAGCGAAGGACAAAGTCACCGATATTGAACGACCGCTCTCGCACGTTGCAATCGTGATAGCGCCAGATGCCTTATAGATAACAGGCTGACTGAACGAGGGTACTGCATCTGGCTTCACCAACAGTATCCAGTTCCAGTTGCCGAGCTTCGTCCGCTTCCCCTTTGTCATACATCTCGATTCTGGGAGAGAGCCACATAAGATCTGCTGGGAGTATAGCTTCGGACTCGTAGACAAGGAAAAAAGGGGTATGTGCTATGGCTTTTGATGGTTGAGTTCGAAGCCCCCAGACAACATGAGGCAACTCGTATATCCACTTGCCACCCTTTTTGCTGTTCTCATCGTAGAGTCTCTTCTTTAGGCCATCCAGAATCAAGCCGTTGGCCTGCTCGACTTGTCCATTGGCCCCTGGGTGTGCGACTGACACGTACTTTACTTCAATCAAGTTGTTTTCGCAGAATTCCAGAACTGGTTTGCCGTGAAGTTTTAGCCTAGATCTGTGATGATGGTGTTGGGGTAGCCAAAACGCTACATAATATTCGAGATGAAGTCGACTGCCCTGTCTGGCGTGAGCTTGTTAATCGGCTTGTACTCGATCCACTTGGTAAACTTGTCGATGGCCACCGATACATGTTTAAAGCTTCCTGGAGCTATAGTCAGAGGTCCAATCATGTCGAGGCTCCACGTGCCAAGCGGCGTAGCTGCGTTCCCAAGTACGATGCCGTAGAAGGGAACCTTGCTGGGGGTAAGCATGTCGATGAAATTTGCCCACATCTTCCTTCGAGTACTCGCAAAGATGATGTTGAGGCCGCTACCTCTATCGATGAGTACTTTTGCAAACCTGACATCCGCGACCACCGGATCTAGGATGAGCGGGAGTTTGCCCGCTCAGAAAAGCTCGTCCACTGATCAGCCCTAGAGAACGAGATGGGGACCTCCGACCACCGAAGGGGTCGTGGTACCGCCGGCTCGATGGACATGATCCCACGGCGGTGCAGCTTTTGAGTCCTTTTGGAGACAAATCCAGACTCACCACCGAAGATGACGTTGACCACCTTGGATACGTTCGGGAATTCGCCGGCGTCTATCTTGTTCTCCGGATCTTCATCGTCCTTGTCCTTCTTCTTCTTCTTGTCGCCCTTCTCCAAAGGTGGTGCGTTGAGGGATTTCCGGAGCTAGTAGCACTCGAAAGCAGAGTGCTTTGAGTGTGGGTGCCATGGGCATTGTTTCTGCATGAGTTTGTCGAACTCCTCTTACAGATTGGATGGCTTCTTGCCTCACGGGGCGCGATTGATAGCCGCGACAAGATCGTCTGGCTTGCGCTTTCGAGAGGATCCCTAGCAGTCCCGCTGGCTTCTGTCATTGAGGTGGCTGTTGTTTCGCTTGCTGTATTCATTGCCGCGTTTCGGGAACTGATCACACTCCTGGTCCTCTTGGTCTGCGCAGGTCTGCATCATGCCACAGAGGGCAGCAACATTCTTGGGGCGGTTGCGGCCGAAGTTACGGAACAGAGCCTGGTCGGTGAGGCCGTTGTGGAAGCAGTCGATGATGTCACTGATGAGGACATCACCATGCTGGACATGCACGAGCCGGCCTCATCACCAAGCTACAAGTCGTCGCCAACTTGGACTGCGAGTTCGGTTCGCATTCAGCCGACCACCCTGCACCAAAATAGCGATATCTCCCTCATACGGCGTCCAAATAAGGCGTTCTTGGATGCGTTGGAAACTTGACGATGAGGCGCTTCTTTTGGTTCTGGTCCTAGCTCCAGAAGCCTCGCGGATCATTCTGTGTGACCATGATAAAGTGCTGCTTCACGAGTTCTGGGCCTTTTCAGGCCTTGTATCGTGTCGGGCCTTAAGCCCAAGTTGTGGGCGTCCCCCCCTGGTCGCCCCAACCCTAGGACGTCCCTCTTTGCATAAGAACTCAGTAGCCGCTGCCGTTTAGGGTTGGGTTTTTGTTTAGTTCTAGTTTTCTATCAAGAAACTAAGATTGATCATTGTAACTATGGCGACAAGTCCTTTTATTGTGATAAAGGCCCCCTGTTCTTGTTCTCCTTGACTGTGGTGATTAGTCCTTTCGAACCGAGTGCTTGAACCCCTCCTGTGATTTGCTTCAACTATATTTGCAATTGTCAGATTGCATGTTTATACCTTCTTGCTTGTGTCCTTCGATTCGCTTGCAGGAACAGCCTTCTCGGCGAGCTCAATCAAGTTGTCCTTGGTTGATAACCAATGGAGCAGTGGTGTAGTGGTTGCAGGGTTCGAATCTTGCTGATTTTAACCTGGATCATCAACGTCAAGTCCTCCACCAATCGAACTTGTCCTACCTCTCGGAAGATCGGGCCTTGTCCTCATCAGTCACTCTCAGAGATGTTGGCGATCGTAACTCGGGTGTCAAAGAAGCGGCTGGTGTACGAGCGCAGGAGCTTGTTCCTTTCTTGCTTGCATTGGGACAGGTCGTGTCGAGTACCTGCCCGAGCGATCGCCCCCTGGAAGTTGTCGATGAAGACGTTCCGTAGTTGCTCTCAGGAGTCAATGGAGTTCTTGGTTAGGCTGTCCAGCCAAGTGAGTGGGGTGGTCTCCAGGGCCATCGGGAAGTAGACGACCTTGGTGGTGTTGTTGCCTCCTGCGACTTCAATGGCAGTGGAGTAGCATCGTACCCACGGTTGAGGAGATTGCTTACCGTCGTACTTGGTGATGCCGATGGGTTTGAATCCCTCTGGGTACTTGTAGTTGTCAAAGTGGGAGGAGAAAGCGGGGAAGCGATCGTTGTCGTCCCGTGTAGTGTTTCCCTTGGCTCCGGCGCGTTCCTTCCTCCGGTTGTCGATGATGGAGCGAGCATCACGCCCCATGTTGATCTTATCGTTGAGGTCACCCATTGGAAGCTTTTCGAGCTCCGAGCGGTGGTAGTTGTGAATGGAGCCTTCCGGATGTGGTGCATGGGTCGCTGGTCGGCTTCCTTGCGGACCATAGCTTCCCTGTTGGTTGTTGGAGGGTGCAGCTTGTCGCCTGGGGTGGTTCCCTGGTGTTTTGCTGACTTGGCTTTCTCCCTTGCCCTCGCCCCTTCCACGAGAAATCGAGGGCATCAGGTTCTGCTAGTTGATCTGCAGCAGTGTCCGCTACGCCATGCGAACGGCAGTTTGGGCTTGCGGGTTGGGGTTGCCAGCTAACACTGCGGTTATACCAGCAATGTTGGCGGCAGGAGTGTTGAACCCGGCGTCCTCTGCTACTGTGAACTCGGCATCGAGGTCGCATAGAATCCGTGCGCGCCAATCGTTGGTGTCCCTTCTGCGCTTGGCACGTTTCCTATTGCGCAACCCGTGGGCCTCCCGGTCCTGAGCGGCCTCGTTGGCGGCATCTATGGTGTGCTCATCCTCATAGATCTGCTCAGGCCTTTCATTGCAGTGCCTGTCGCTGTATTCGTCAGATTCTTCCATGAAGACGTCGCAGTGTGTGAATGGATCGTCGGAGCTATAGTCTACGAGTACAGTTCTGCCGGGGGTGATCTCACCGAGTGGTCTGCCCTCTTGGAAAGGCAGGGAGTCAAGGTGAGCGACCAATCTTTCGTCATCTCCGAGTAGTTTCGAGGGTTTCATGCCCTTATAGTACACAAAGCGACCCTCCGGTGTGGAGGTTATAACCAAGCCCTAGCCACCCAAGTAGGGTTCGGCCTCGGGATCAGAGTCCGAGTCGTAGTCGTCGAAGATAGGGGCCTCCCGGCAGGCGTTGGCGTCCTTGTCCCCGAGCTCGAGTAGTTTCCCTAGATCCTTCTCCAATGCGGAGTAGAATTCGGACTTCGAGGCCTACTGGTAGATAGTGGCCGTATTGCGTAAACCGAAGGAGAATCGGTCACGCTGTTGCTCAGATGGAGTCGAGTCCGATCCGAGGAAGCTTGATGCAACACAAGTCGGAGTCGCGTCAAAAATGGACAGCTTCTCGATCTCCCTAGCGAGGTCAGAGAGCAGCATCTCGTCGAGGTTGTCAACGAACTCGCCGAGAACACTACTTGGTGTTGCTGCAGATGCCTCCGGCTTGTTGTCGACGAGGTGCCGATGGAAGTTGCCTGTACCATCGGAGACACAGACCCAGGAGCCAAAGATGAAAATTGTGCCCTCAGGGGGCACGGCGCTGGTAAAGCTGAAAGTTGCCATCGAATTCGCTGGTGGATCTTCGATGAGCACCCCTACCAGGCACGCCAGCAGTCGGTCTTTTACTGGCAGGCCTACCTAGGGATACCCTAAGGTAGTAGACTTGTGGTCAGAGTGTCGCCGAGATCAGGAACTCGATAGTGCAAGGAACATAAGGGTTTAGATAGGTTCGGGCCGCAGTATGCGTAATACCCTACGTGCTATATGGCTTGTATTGCCTTGAAGGTTATGCGTATGCACGATGTGCTTTGGAGGGGTCTCTGCCCGCCATTATATAGTCCTGGGGGACAGGGTTACATGGAAATCCTATTCTAGTACGAGCCTAGGAGTCCCAACCGAGAACTTTCGAATAGTTTCCTTCTGTACTGACTAGTTGTACTTACATACGAGTACTTTACAGTATGGATAAGGTATGGGACATGCCCCACCCCTTAGTCTAGAATGTTCTACGTCACGCGTGCAGTCCCGTTGCCCCGGGTCTGACAAATGGGTTAGTAATTATACCAGAAGAAGGAACTAGTGGTTTTGCTAGAGGATTACCTATTTCAAGTGAATTTCATCAAAATTGGGTGGGAGCTAGAGGAGATTGCTCAGCAGGTGGGCTGTTAGTTACCACACCAGTAGCGCTGGTTCCATCGGCCTGTTGATTATTGTTCTGTGCTAGATAGTTGGGTTGAGCCGATGGAATGGTAGCTTGAGGATGTACCTGTGTAACAACGGCACGTGTTCGGAAAAGCATCCGAGAGAATATACTGCGGGTGACAATTTAATCTTGAAATTTATTTGAGGATTGTTACCTGAGTAGATAAAATTGTTGAGGTAGCTGGAAACTGGAGTATGGCCGATGCTGAATTTGCAAGTTCGGTCAATGGGGAATTTGATGCAGCTGTCCTAGGTGGAGTGGTTGGTGATGTGGTTAACTAAAAGATGATTTGAAGTTAGCATACCTGGAAAGACAACAACAAAATCTGTTCTGCTACTTCTGGATCAGCTATCCGGGCCGATGGAGATTTTCTCCGGGCTAGTTTCTTACTAGCAGGCCTCTTGACGCTTGTTGCCTTGCGTTTTGATTGGCCCGTGGCTATATCTTTAAGAGAAGGAGCTCGATGACCGATGTGAGGGGTTTCAGAAGGAGGGGCATAATTGATGGGTCTGCCAGAATTACTAACTCATGCTGGAGATACTTCCAAGTCTTGAAAGGAAGGATTGTTAAAAGTCGAGTCATATTTAGTATGAATGAAGGAGGAAGGTATTACATCATCATCTGAAATCACAAAGGCGGGGTCAAATTTCCGACAGTACGTCTTGGCATATCCACAAAAGAGATCATACTGGAAATCAACGCTTCCGTGACGCCCGACTTCTATCACTGAAAAGGCAAAATTCATCATAAAGGGACTTTTGTGGCAAATTTGTGATGAAAACGGGTTCGTCATAGAAATCGCGTCAAGTTATTTCTACCGTGACAAAATCCCGAAAAACATCATAGAAGTGATGGTTTCTGTGACAAAGAAAACCATCATGGAAGGAAATTTTGGTTCTGTGACGAGCCGAAAAACGTCACAAAACAGCCGGATCCACGTGTCCCGGTCCATGCTGGCAGCTAACACTCCGCCGTACACGCTAGCACGTGATGTGGCCAGAACACGCTGGCACGCCACGTGGCTTCTTCCATGCTAGCAAGTGACATGTCGAGCGGCACGTGCTGCAAAGCCGAGAGACACGTAGCGAGCTAGCATAAGGCCACATGGCACGCCAACGTTATGACATGTATCACTATTTTGTCAGCCCACATGACATCGCCCACATTTGGACATGTGTCGTCTTGTGTTCGGTCCACGTGTCATCCCGAGACGTGGACACATGTCGTTTGCCTGTTTGTCCACGTTTCGCTCTCCTGTTCGCTCACGTGCGCCTTTCCTGTGTGTCCATGTGTCGTCCTCTGGTTCATCCACGTGCCCCTTTCTTGTTTGCCCACGTGTTTCCAGGTTCGGCCATGTTTCTGCTCTGTACTTTTACATGTGTCAATTTCTTGTTCCAGCACGCATCTTTTTCCTATATGACCATGGGTCCTTTCCTAGTTCGTCCATGTGTCGGCTCCCGATTCTGCCACGCGTCGGTTTCCGGTTTGTCCATGTGTGCTTTCCTGGTTTGCCCACGTGTTCGTTTCTAGTTTGCACACGTGTCCTTTCCTGGTTCCGCCACATGTCGGTTTCTTGTTGGCCCACGTGTCGTTTCCTGGCTCTCCCATGTATCATTTTGTTGTTTCCCCAGGCTGGGCCATGTGGAGTTTCCCTAAGGGTCCATGTGTAATACACGTGTTCTTTTCTGGATGTCACACGTGCCATATCATACAGGTCCACATACAGAACCATTTTGTTAGAGAACAACAAATGATACAACAGTTTTATTCCACAAATATACAAAAAAATAAGTTTATGACACCACTGCAATTAGTCAATTGACTGTTCAAGACCACATTAGGATATTACACAATCACCGGAAGTCATGACAACAGTTCCACACACATAGGATCAGGGCTAAGAACGTATACCAGAATTGTTCATGGTCAAGAGCTTCGAAAGGATGAGATGGTTATCTTCCTGTTGCTTCCTCAGCTCCTCATACTGCCTTTGATTTCTCACCATCGCCACCTCTGCTGCTTCAGTCTTCTTCTTTAGTTCTTCCACTTCTTGCTGCAGAACAGCTGAACCTTGTTTTTCAGCACAAGTTCTTCATGAAGCACGGCTTCACCAGCTGATAGAGACTTCGAGGTGGGAGAGGCTATACCAGCATTCTTCAAGAAAGTTGTGTTGTAGCTGTTTTGCGAGAGGACCTTGGAAACAACCTCAGCACTAGTTAATGGTGCCTGCCCATCAGCAACAGCTTCTGCCCGCATAGGTTCCATTGACATCTAGAAAATGTAAAGATGAACTATTAGTTTACTAATTATACTAAGAAAATGAAGTACATTAAATGAACTGATAGCAAAGGCAGATTGGATAACTGCTACTAAATATTGTTAATCTAACACACCTCCGAAAGACAGGGGTAGCCATGCGTGTTAACAGTATATGATGTAGCATGTACAGACAGAGTACAGGGACTTACAACTGCGTCTCTAGCCGTGTCACTCATACCCTCCGTGCTGCTAGTATGGCAGACCTTGAAGGCTTCCACGACATCCATTTCTTCGTCAGCTTCATCATCTTGGTGCTGGGGTTCATCCTCGTTGACTTCAGTGTGTTCGGCATCATTGTTCTTGATCTGGTTTTGATGTACCAAAATGGTGGTCAGGCAAATAGGAAAACATAGAAGAACTGATAAACACTATACCCTCATACTTTGATTTACTAACCAAATGCATGAATCAAACTTATAGAATAATGGGAATCCCCACAAGAGACAGCCTGAAGTGCAAGTGTGTATGTGTGTACTCATTTAAGAAAGCAGAAGAATGGAAAATGTTAAATTAGAAGAGTGTTGACACTTACGTATGAGTGCAACTCTACAATGTAGCAGGGAGATCTTGTTGCTTGAGGAAGCAGGACTCTGGCTCGGTTTCGTTTGTTCTAGTTAGAAACTTCCTGCAAGAGATGTATGTGTTAGCCTCCATCGTAAGTACATATTCGAAAGCACAACAAGAAAAATTACCCTGTTGTCTGCAGTTGACCACTTGTCAACAAGTTTACGCCACTCTGCATCAGTTATGTTGGAGACAGGAGAGGTTGTGGGGACCTTATTAGCAGGGAAGCCATCAAAGTATTTCTGCTTCAACACAAGCATCTGCTATTCGTTTTTGAAAGAACTAACACAAGCATCTGCTATTGGCTTCTTCCTTGTGTCAATTGCTAACCTCCCCTGGTGATTAGAATTGAAATCTGAGTTACACATGGGCCATGTAGGAGTTGAATGTAAAAAATGGACTAGTAGATAGACACTCACAGATAGCCTTCCCACGAAGCGATCAAAATGTTGAGACTGTGCTTTGTATTCTATCCAATGGGTAAAGATAGGAACTTGAGACCTCACAACAACACCAGGCTTTGATGCAAACTTGGCAGCTTGCACTAGATCATGCGGTCTTTGGTCCCCTCAGCAACAGAGATGGGCAGCCTTCTCCTCATAGCTTTGTTCATCCTGTCAAGCATAATTCCTCGGTTCCTTGCCTCGCCTTCCTCTGGCAACCCCTTTGTGTAGGTGCTGCAGAGATTTCATTCAAATTCTCATCAATCATCAAAAATAAAACCATCAACGCTAAAAAGCTTTAGGATCAATGAACCAACCTTCAGTTCTTGAATCCGACTGCCTAGAGTCGGTATTCCGTCCGTTCTCCTCTTCGTTGAGGCCATTACCGTCATCTGCATATGCTGTCCAATATGTAAAAGGAGTTGAACAACCATTCAAGCCCTCATGACAGCTAGTGTTTTCTGCAACTGCTTGCAGTTCTTCCTGCGCAGCATTGTCACCACCGCTACTAGTTTCTGCAATTCTCGGTAATTCTTGATGCACAGGCTGTTGTTGTGCTCCTGCAACGCCAAGCCTTTTAGGTATCTTAGCATTTGAAGGTCCAGGAGCAACATTTGTTGGTGGGATTGACCTCACCCTCTTGGATTGTCCTCCTACAGGAGCCATGGCAACACTTCTTCTCCCCCTCTTTGCACAAGCCTTCCTACATCCAGTTTGCACAGGGGCCTATATATTTCAAAAGGCATAAGTTGTAAGCATGTGAATAATTTAAAAGCGCTGATAAGTAGTGGAAATATGTAGTTCCTGCAGTGTAAATAATTAGTGCTACTTCTAAGCATCGGAAATATCCAGTCCCTGCATCCCCCACCGCACAGCCAAGATAGAAGATGCACCCCATTTCCTAGGAGTGTGGACTCCTCTAAATCTGTATCATCATATCCATCATCCGACTCCTCAACTTCAGGGATATAATCTGATAAATCAGACCCATCACCGGGGCAAGATTCGCTGCCAGACCTTTGTGTAGGTTCGTATTCCCGGTCTTCCCGCTGTGATTCGTATTCACTTTGTTTAGGTTCTTACATGTATGAAATAGATTTGAAGTGTTAGGGAGTTAGGTTGATTACATATTCATGTTTGGAAGTAGAATGCAGACCCACTAGAGCCTCCAATCCTGAACCGTGGAACCATAGAAGGTACATGGATTTTGCATACCTCTTGCTGCGATGCCACATAAGGTACATGTGTGAAATAGATTCTAGAGTCAATATGAGTTTGTGTCGAAATTTGAGGTGTATATGAGGTCAAAAGCATTCTGAGCTATGCAAATTTGAAAGTTTGAGTTAAGTACTAGGAAACTCTTTGGGAGATGTATGCATTTGTGAGCAATGTATGGCCCGACTTTGTTAAAACCATTTGATTTTTTCCCCATGCTTATGGACCTAAAATATGTTGTTGTGTTAGTTTGTAGAATTTCCTAACAAACTTTTCATATTATTAATTTTTTTGGCACTACCTTAGACTTAGATGTTTGAATTATCCATATCAAACAAATGAATTTTGTTTCCATATCTCGGACTTGGACTATAAGGTACATATGATCCATGATATATTTTTTATATAATTTTTTGAATCTTATTGGATGCAAACATAGTTCAATTTAAGCATACTTTTGAAATTACTTGTAACGGAGATTCTGGGCCGTTGGATCCTAAAGTAATGGCCATGATCCCTAGTCAACCAGAAGGTCGTCCCCACCACCCAGTCACTAGGTGTTCGTCCCCACCACCCAGTCACATGTTGGTCGTCCAAATCAAAATCCCCATTCGTACTCGACGTCGGTGGCAGCGACGGCAGCAGGCAGATGTTGATTGATGATGCCAAGGAGGTGTCATTGGTGTCCCCGGCCCCTTGGGCGGAGACATCTCCGTGCACCCCCTTTCCTTGACGCCGCTATTCAGCTAGTCCGCACGTCCGCTGTGAAGGCGTGCGGCGCGGAGACCTCCTCGATCCAGCGCTACCAATCCGGCAACTCCCTTATCTTGCCTCCTGAAAGTAAGTACCCCCCTTCCCCAACCATCAGTTTGTTGACATGAATATAGTTTGGTCTATTAGCTTAGAATTTGGTCTTGCACTTTGAATATCAAATGGGTGTTTAGCAGCTACCTGCCTTGTTTAGGAACTGTTAATATCGATGGCCAGAAGATGGATAACTAATGGGAGAAAATTCACACCTTCTTACACCCATGGAGTGGAGCAATTCATGGAGTTTGTTAAGCAACGATTCACTGAACAAAGCCATATACCTTGCCCGTGCGCAAGATGTCTTAATGTGAGTGAATTGGCTCAGGCGTTGTCCATGACCACCTTCTTCTGTTTGGGATGTCAGCTACATATACAAGGTGGACTCATCATGGGGAATCTGCAAATGTTGCGCCAGGTGAATAGTTTTCAGAGCAGGTGCATGGACATGAACATTACTACGGGCTTGAGGGTCAAAAGGATGAAATTGACCATAATGATGGGATTGATGTGGATGATGAAGCCAATAATGATGATGAAGAATTGCAAGATCTGGAGATGATATCAAAGTTGTACACAGCTGTAGAGGAGGATGGACAGGAGCCAAAATTTACTAGAGTGCTCCAAGATTTGAAGCGGCCTCCTTGCCCAGGATCAATGCACTCCAGTCTCCTTTGTTGTGAGGCTGCTTCGTATCAAGTCGCGCTATCAAATCAGCAATACAACATTCAATGCAAACTTGAAGCTGTTGTCCTTATCATACCCTCGGTGACAACTACCTTTTACATATTATGAGGCAAAGAAGTATCTTCATGAACTGGGCCATGGATATGACACGATCCATGTGTATTGTAATAACTGTGTGTTGTTTAGGAAGAAATATGCCAATTTGGATGTCTGCCTAAAATGCAAGGAATCTAGATGGGAAGATATGGATTGATGCAAGCATGTTCCTCGTAAGATTTTGAGGCATTTCCCACTAACCCTAAGGTTGAAGAGGATGTTTGCTTCAAACCGAACAGCTAAGGACATCCAGTGGCAGAAGACGACCCGGGCAACGGCTGATGGCCAAATGAGCCATAGAGCAGATGGGAAGGCATGGGGCACTTCGACGTCAAGTATCCACAGTTTGCAAATGATGCAAGGAACCTGAGACTTGCGGTCTCTACAGATGGTTTCAATCCGTTTGGCAACTTTAGCACGACATATAGCATGTGGCCAGGGCTTGTTATGCCCATAAACCTTCCACCATGGGAATGAGCAAAACCTTCGAACTGCTTCATGTCTTTACTAATCCCAGGTCCAAAATCTCCAGGAAAGGATTTTGATTTATTCTTGGAGCCTCTTATAGAAGAACTTCTTGAGCTCTGGAGTGGTGTCAGCACATATGATGCTGCCAGTCATTCAAAGTTCAGTCTCCGTGCAGTTTTGCTTTGGAGCATAAATGACTATCCAGCATTAGGCACCCTGTTAGGTCGAACTACAAAAGTTTATTATGCATGTACTCATTGTGACAAAAACCATTGTCACCTAGATAAGGAATAAGGTATGCTACATTGGCCACCGTCGTTACCTTCTAATGACACATTCTTGGTGGAGATCCACAACTTTTGATGGGAAGGCAGAGAACCAGGAGGCACCAAGAAAGTTCACTGCAGAAGAGGTCGACGAGCAACTAGAAAGGGTCATCCATGTTAGGCCAGGTTTATATGATGCAGGAAACAAGAGAAAGCATGGAGAGGATGGTGAGCGAGTAATTTACAACCGTAAAGCTGGGTGGTGGAAGTTGCCATATTGGAAATTTCTGCTGCTGCCCCACAATCTTGATGTGATGCACATATAGAAAAATATATGTGATAGCCTCCTTGGCACATTGCTGAGACTGGAGGGGAAGACAGAGGACACAATGAATGCTAGGCTAGATTTGGCTCATATGGGCATAAGAAAGCATTTGCACTATTACCAGGATGGTAATGTGGTCAAAACTCCCAAGGTTCCTTTGTGTTGAAACCTGCACAATGAAGTGCATTTTGTAAGTTCGTCAAAGGTATCAAGTTTCTAGATGGATTAACCTAGGAAGATACATTACTCCAGATAGTTCAAAGGTCCAAGGCCGGCTAAAAACTCATTCTTGACATGTCCTTCTACTAAGAATCATACCTGCAGGCTTAAGAGGCCTTGTGCAGCATGATGTATATGTAGCAGTTGCAGAGCTCGGGACCTTCTATTGGGAGCTGTGTAGTAGAAATCTGAAGGCAGTAGTCGTGGAACGCTTGAAAAGTGAGATCCCACTGATCCTAAGGCTTGAGAAGATCTTCCCTCCTGCCTTCTTTGATGTGATGGTGCACTTGGTAGTCCATCTACCTGATGAGGCACTGCTTAGAGGCCCTGTATAGTATGGCAGGATGTATCCGATTCAACGACGGATTGGCACATTAAAGAATTTTGTAAGGAACAGGGCTAGGCCTAAAGGATCAATTGCTGAAGCCTACATAGAGAGTGAATTCTTGACATTTTGTTCTATGTACTCGAACGATGTCGACACAGGTCCTGAATTTGATGGTCTAGTAGATGGTGACACCTCTGCTTTCATGCATTGTGTTCCACTTATTGGCAAGAATAGGGTGAAATACATCGATAAAAAAACCATGGACAGGCTAGTTTGGTATGTACTAAATAAAAGTGACAAAGTTGAGCCGTATTTGGAGTACGTATATGTTCTACTTTGTCCTTATGTATATTATATATATATATATGTTGACCACCGTTTATTCCTAATAATGTTTTAAATTTTTCATACAACATTCACAAAGAATTGTTGGTGCAAAAAGGTGTACGTGATGTTGAGAAAAGGCATGAGAAAGAATTTGGTACATGGTTTGAGAAACATGTAAGTTAACTAATGACATGCTACCATTTATGGAACTCATCGACATTACACTAGACTCAACAACTTTGTACGTTTGGCTGTAGATTGTGTAGCTGCGTAACGAGGAACCTAATCAGGTTAGCGTTGATTGTTTGCACTCTCTTATCGTCCTGATCTCCGAGTCAAGGTCCGTTCAGCTTGTATTGTCAATGGAGTATGCTATAGCACTTTTGACTATGAGAAAGACCTAAAGACACAAAATAGTGGTCAAGACTGAGGGGACACATAGAGGCGAAGCAATTGAATTTTATGGTGTCCTCAAAGAGGTAATTGAGTTGCAATATAACTCTAATATGGAATTCCGTCGGTTAGTGGTTCTATTTTGATGCGATTGGTACAATCAAGGAGGCAAGACTGTAGGAATTAGAGATGATGGACATTTCAAGTCCATTAACATCGAGTCATTTTGGTACAGGTCTGGCCCTTCTATTTTGGCGACACAATCCACCAAGATATTTTATTTGCAGGATAATAGTCTAGGCAATGCTTGGCGAGTTGTGCAAAAATTTGAGTATAGGGGCATATTTGACATGCCTGAAATGGACCCTTCTGATGTACAACAAGATGAATAATGTTCCGATACGGAGCGTGCAATGCGTGAAGGTGATGCTGGTGCTGAGGATGTGCACCAGGATGAGCAGGATGAAGAAGACATAGTCAGTGAAGCTATTAGCAAACCTTATAAGAGACAAGAAGCATACTCATGCAGAAGAACATGAGGATGAAGATGACACTATCTTGGAGTATTATAATTCTAGTGACAACAATGTGAACGATATAGATGACGATGTTGCCGAAGATGATGATGATGACCTATAGGAGTTTGCATTGCTACCGGATGTGTGTGTTGTGTTGTTGCCTGTTATTGGACATACTAGTCATTTATTATGGTTATGTTGTTGGACTGAAATTCATAATGATATTGAATTTTTTATGATGATGATTATTTTATTATTATATTCCTGATGTGTTGAAGTTTGTACTTTAATTTGACGATAACATAAGATGTTCATTAATCATACATATTTTTACATTGGCAACAAGGACCTCACATGAAGAAAAAGCAATGGAAAGGCAATATCTACTACACTAATTCACTCTAGCCCTAGCTGCAATAGTTCACCTTGAATCCTACAGTCCTCGCTGCAATACTTGGTCAATCCTTCAGGATCCCATGGATTAATAGAAGGGATACACATGCCGCCTACGCACGGAAGATCGCCGCGCGGCACCTGCAGCCCCGGCTGCTCCGGTTCGAAGGGTCGGTACCAATGTGTTCGCCAGATGCGCTCATGGACCTCCCCGCAGCACATCAAACACCCCTCGTTGCCAAGCATCACTCTTCTGCCGCCGCCACCCGCCGCCGCCGCTTCTTCTTCGCCCTCGACCTGTGTCATGTACCGCCTTGCTGCGTTGTCATCTACAGTGCCGTAGGGCGGCCGTATAGGCGGCCACATTATGCCCCTACGTGGTGGCACATTCTAGCTCGATGGTGCTTGGTCGGGCCGAGGGTGTGCCTTTACGCAAAGCGACCTCCATCCCAGTGGTGAAGCAGGTCTCTTGGTTGCCGATTTCGGTGAGGTGAGCAATGAGGGCGTCGTAGCCATCGGGGTCGTGCCACCTCATGTCGTCGGCGAAACGCAGTAGTGCGATGCGTCGGCCGAGTTCGCGTACGCCGAACACCCTGCGCATGTGGCGGCAGGTTGCCCGTAGGCTGCGGAGGTCATCCATTGGCCGCTACAAGGTCGCAGCGATGTGGCCCGCGATCCGAATGGCCACATCGTACGGGAGCTCCGTCAGAGACGACGGGTGCCGCCTCGCCGCCATGAGTGTCGGTGTCGACGACGTTGCGGAACCAGGAGCACGACGAGGCCACCAGAGGGCTCATGCGCTGACATGGATGGAGCTGCAGCACGTGGATGTCGGCGAGCCGGAGCGCTGGATTAGAGGGGGTCGGGGCTACAGTTTGATTTCTTGAAAA
This sequence comes from Panicum miliaceum, assembly GCA_032594955.1. NCBI lineage: Eukaryota > Viridiplantae > Streptophyta > Magnoliopsida > Poales > Poaceae > Panicum > Panicum miliaceum. The sequence goes on from CM064060.1 coordinate 28,834,176, forward strand.
AACCTTTCTTCTAGGGATGGTCGAGGACGACGAGAGCAGGAGTTTGATCCGCTTCCTAGGACATAGACTGCCCTCACAGACCAACACAAGTCTTTTCTGCACACTTTGTCCTCACTCGTGCGCACCCAGGAAGAATTTCCCGGTCGGTCACCCATCCCCAAATTGCTCCAAGCCAAGCACGCTTAACTTTGAAGTTCTTTGAAATTGGGCTTCCGGAAAAGAAGTTGCAACTTGTTGGTATGAGTATCCTATAAAATCCTATTAAGCCCTGGGCCGGGGTGTCACATCTTGCTGTGGCAGAACCACCTGAATTAATCCGGCTCAAGTGTATTAACCATCACTATTAGGGCGATCTCGGTTAACCTTACACTTCAAACGGAGTAATCCACTGGTCTGTCGGGTATAACCTCCCGATACAACCACGGTAGAGAGGATCGAATGCCATACATACAAATGCTCATGCGGCGATGAGCCCGGAGAATACCACATTCCAGCAAATATTACAACATTATTATAAGTGAATATTACAAACCAAGTTTGAGTTTAGAAACCAAGTACTTCAATGATCATACTAAGAAGTTCTTCAGAGTTTAAGTTGCAGCGGAAAATAAAACAACGAAAGCTACTCGACGATAAGGATGTCTCGATGAAGCCCGTACGAGACATCACTCGGCATTATCTCCGTTGGATGGGGGCGTATCCCATTCCACCGACCAACCAGGCGGAAGAGTACACGGCCAGGTCAAGCTAGCAATCATATCTTCGAAAGTCTCACCTGAAAACGAGCCACAAGCAAGGCTGAGTATACTAATACTCAGCAAGGCTTACCCGACTAATGGGGTATACTTAGCCGACTCCTAGACATGCGAGGCTTTTGGCTTGAGGGGTTTGTTTTGCCAAAAAGCATATATAGTAGGTCCTTACTTTCAGATTTTAGCTCCAAGTTCTAGCTTTCTTTAACCATTCTAGGTAAGCAACTATCCAATATCATACATGGTGAAGCATTAGATTTTCATCCAACAAGTTTATTCATCATCATTGTTCCTCTTCTTACTCTGTGGGTAAAAGTGGTTAAGCAGTCTCAATAGCCGTGAGAAACGGACGATTCGAATCGAATTTCTTAACCTTGCAAGGGAAACCTAAACACACGTCACGTGGTTACTCCAAGAGTCACACGTGCAACTTTTCCCTTCAATTCCCGCTTCACGGAACAGGCCCACCGCCCTCGACTACACCTCCCCACAAACCTCGGTACGTCGGGCTGTGGCGGCCGATGCACCCGCCATTAGCTAGATGTGAACTAATTCAAGACAGTGGGGAGTATATTCCGGCCTCGGTTCAATCCAGTACTTAAGCTTACCGATTACCATATTCTCGGCATGTGGTTAGTACGTTCAAAGACTTAACCACCACTACCACACACTGCGGCCTTAGCATTTTTCACTAAACAGACGGGGCCTCAATCATCAACATAAACATCATACCATATCCCCGTCCGTCGTCCTTATGATTGCAGCATGTAGTAAACAATCAACTCCTAATTTCTCGCGAGTGACAGGAAATCACTCGACTTTTACCGAGTCCTATTAGCATAGCATTCTATCGAACCTGACATCTAGTGTTCAGAGCATGGGCACCTAGGATCATGCAACTAAGTTTTCATCCAACTCCTATAAACTTAATGCACAAGTAAAGTAGAGTAATAAGTTGCATAAGTTTAGAAAATAGGGTTCATGCTCCGGGGCTTGCCTTCTTGTGAACAGTTAGCTTGGGGCTCTTCCGAACTTGGGCTCGGGTCTTCAAGAGCTTCAGTAAGATTTACTTGAGCTTCACGCTGCTCACTCTCGGACGCGGGTACCAGCTCGTAAGTTCCGTCGGCGAGAGTCGTCGATTCTATATGAATGCACAAGTTTAAGTAGTGGTGATGGTAAACGACATGATTTAAGTGTACTACTACAGGGGATAGTTTCTGGTCATAAAACTTTGGATTTAGGCACATCAGGGAAAGATATGCTTACTGTAAAATTTTCAGACGATTTCATGCAGCAGATTAATTATGAAAAATATATTACATAGTTGCTGTTAGATCCTTGTTCTTTTTGTACAGAACAATTGGTGCAAAAACTGAGTCTAAGATTTTTACAGGGCTTTCATTTCATCAAGAAGGAGCTACTGTGATGTTTATAGGATTTATTATGCAGTTTTCATATCATAGTAAATATGACATTACACACCTAGGTTATTTAAGGATTTATTTTTATAGGATCCTATACAGAGTTTTTCTCCGTGAAACTTTTTACACAGCATCTTCTACCACAGTGTATCTCCTAGTAAAAATATGAGAATTTGCCAAGCTAAGATACTATTTTCTTTATTTAATGTATATTATTAGCACATAAATCAAATAAATAGGTTCTTGTGAGATAAAAAGTCTCAAAACTTTTCTGTGGCATCTAGGTATTACTACAACAACACAGAAAAAGTTTCATGACATTAAACATCACAGAACAGCAGGAAAAATTAGTTCTAACACTTTATGGCATAAAACAAGGTTGGACAAAAGGTGTATCTAGAGATGGCTTTTGGTCCTGATCTTTTTACACAGTCCTAAACATCAAGCAACTAACTCACTGCCCAAAATTCAGTGTCAGTAATGATCTACAACAGTGGGTACAAAAGAAGTCCATTAAAACTTCCATTTAATGTAGAGAAAAATATATTGAGAATCTGAGAAACTTTTAGTAACAAAAGTTGTAGCGTTTCTTCTAACGATTCCAGAACAGTTGAGTTTGCATTTTTCTGAATTTAATACGATTTTATACGAATTTTACAAGTTCACTGATTTGGTTAAAACTTTCTTTACAGAGGGGTCCCTGAAAACTAGCAGAAAACCCCCTAGGAAGATTTGGGCGTTTGCAATGTGGTCCCTGGTCGCGATTCACGGCGGGGAACGTCCTGTCCGGCCGAATTCCGGCGGGCTCAGTTGCCGGCGGCGAGGGCAAGGTGGGGGAGGAGCAAGAGGAGGTTGGGGGCTACCTTTGGGTGGGTTTTGTGCGAGTTGGGGCGGCCGGGAAGGGGTGCCGCGACGTGGAGCAGCGGCTCCGTCGAGGTGCGGCCGGGATTCCGGCGAACTCCGGCGAGCTGGGCGGCGGGGCTCGGGCTGGGGAGCTTCGTGCGGAGGTAGGAGAGCGATTTTGGGGCCTAGCTCGGGTCGAGGAGGGGCGGAGGAGGGGGTTCCACGGCGGCGGCGTGGGGCGGAGCTCGGCTCTACTCTGCTCTGTTCTGGTGGGGAAGAAGAAAGGAGAGGAGGGAGGGGCGCTGCGCCAGGCTTTATAGCCGGTGGAGCTCATGGGGGCGGGCTTGGCACGGCCGGGGCGCTGGGTGGAGGGGGCCGCGAGGCTGGGCGCCATTGGGTGCGGCCGGCGGTGACCAGCGGCTAGAGGCGCGCAGTGCGCGTGGCGTGCGTGCGCTGGGCGCGCACCGGGGCGCGACGTCGCGTGCGGGCGACGCGGCGTGGTACTGGCGAGCTGGGGCGGCACGACGTGGGCACGCCGTTGGGTGGCGGGGCGGCGGCCAGTGACTGGGCGGCTGTAGCAGCCGGGGCGCTCGGATTGGGCAGGGGCAAGGCGTGCGGGAGGGAGAAGGAGGCGCGGCCGCGGTTGGGCGAGCGGGGGCGGTGCAGCAGGGCGTGGGGGGTTGGCTCGGCGCCTGGTGCCGCGCAGGCGTCGAGGGCCAGGTGTCCGGCGGCGGTCGGGCGAGGGGCACGGTGCAGCAGAGGAGGGGAGAGAGGGAGAGAGGGACCTCCGTGCGAGAATTGGAAAACTTCCAGGGGCTGGTTGCAAACAGGACGTTTTCTCCACTTTCTAATTTGAATTTCAAAATCTTTTGAACATGAAAGTTGTTCAGAATAAAAAGTTCTACAAGTTTCGTTTCAGGCCAAAGTTCATTTGAGCTTTAGTTCCAAAGTTATTTTAAAAACTTAAAGAAAACTCTATTCGGAGGGCGCGTCATTTTATTTCAAAATTTCATTTTCTTCCCTAGGCTTCAACTAAACTTTTATTGGTCATGCTAATACTGGTGTGCTCATTTAATTTCATAGCCATATTTGCTTTGATGTGAAAGTTATCCAATTTGTTTCATTAAAGTACATGCATTTATGCACATACAAACTTTTAATAGGTAAAAGCAAAACCAAACTTAATCCATTCCTTTTATTTTCTTAGTTAGTGATGCATTTTATTATGCTAAGAAGACTTGTTTAACAATTAAAACACCTGAGGTGTTACAGCCTTCCCCCCTTAAAAAGAATCTCGCCCCGAGATTCGGACAATAAGCTTAGTGTGGGCAGTGTGTGTACATACCCGTGGTTGAGGTAAGAAAACCAGGGAAATTTTGGTTTAGGTAGCTCTCGGTTTCCCAGGTGGCTTCTTCTTCAGTGTGATGATTCCATTGAACTTTATACATTTTAATCACTTTCCTCCTGGTCCCTTTCTTTTTGATCCAAAATTTTAATCGGGTGTTCGACATACGAGAGGTCGGGTTCTACCAATATTTCTTGTTGTTCCACAATCTCGGTAGGGACTCGAATACACTTCTTGAGTTGAGATACGTGGAAGACGTCATGGGTGGCCGTGAGCTGAGGGGGCAGTCGTAATTTGTAGGCTACGGGTCCGCAGCTCTCAACGATTTCGTAAGGACCAACATAACGGGGAGCAAGTTTTCCTTTGATTCCGAATCTTTGCACTCCCTTGGTTGGTGAAACTCGAAGATAGACATGATCGCCAACTTCGAACTTTAGGGGCTTTCTCCTCTTGTCAGAATAGCTCTTTTGTCGGGCTTGTGCGGCTTTAAGATTTGCTTGTATTACTTTTACTTTCTCCTCTACCTCGATTACCAGGTCGGGTCCAATTATTTTACGTTCTCCGGTTTGTGACCAGCTCAAAGGTGTTCGACACCTTCGTCCGTACAGGGCCTCAAATGGTGCCATTTTCAAACTCGTTTGATAGCTATTGTTGTACGAGAACTCTGCTAGGGCTAGGCATTTGTCCCAATTCTTGTCATAGTGAATGACGCAAGCTCTCAGCATGTCTTCAAGAATTTGATTTACTCTTTCCGTTTGTCCGTCAGTCTGAGGATGGTATGCTGAGCTGCGAATCAGTTTAGTGCCAAGAGACGTTTGCAGTTGTTCCCAAAAGCGTGCTACAAACTGAGGACCACGATCGGAAATAATTGTCTTAGGTATTCCATGTAGGCAAACAATACGATCGAGGTAAATCTCGGCATATTTCTTGGTAGAATAGGTGGTGTGTACCGGAAGAAAATGTGCCGTCTTTGTGAGTCTATCCATGATAACCCATATGGAATCGTGTTTCTGGGAAGTGTTTGGTAGTTCAACGATGAAGTCCATACTTATGTCTTCCCATTTCCAGGATGGTATAGGTAACGGTTGTAGTGTACCGGCTACCTTCAAGTGGCTAGCTTTTACTCTCTGGCACGTGTCACATTTTGAGACATACGTAGCAATTTCTCTTTTCATTCTAGTCCACCAGAAGTTTTGCCTTAGGTCCTGATACATTTTGCTACTGCCGGGGTGGATAGAGAATTTGGAAAGGTGTGCCTCATCAAGAATTTGCTTGCGGAGATCACGATTCTTCGGAACGACTATACGACTTTCGAACCATAGAACTCCCTTATGGTCCTGGCGGAAACATTTATACTTCTCTCCTCGAGAGAGTTTTTGTTTGATGATCTTAATTCCTTCATCATGTAGTTGTGCCATGACGATTTGGTCGTGAAGAGTGGGGTCAACTGAGATGTGATTTAGAGTGCCTTGAGAAACCATTTCCATGTTAAGCTTCCTCATTTCTGCACACAAGGTCTCGTTGTAGGACTCCATGGATAAGCAATGGCAATGGGACTTGCGGCTTAGTGCATCCGCGACTACATTAGCCTTGCCGGGGTGATAGTGCACTTCAAGGTCATAATCCTTGATTAATTCTAGCCATCTCCGTTGTCTCATATTCAGATCGGCTTGTACGAAGATATACTTGAGACTCTTATGATCCGTGTAGATATTGCACTGTGTACCCATGAGATAGTGCCTCCATATTTTCAGAGCGTGAATGACAGCTGCAAGCTCAAGATCATGAGTGGGATAATTCTGTTCGTGGGGCCGAAGGGCTCGTGAGGCATATGCAATCACTCGATTCTCTTGCATAAGCACACATCCTAGACCAGTACCCGATGCGTCACAATACACATCAAACGACTTGGTATTATCGGGTTGAGCTAACACAGGTGCAGTAGTCAGATGCTCTCTGAGAGTGTGGAAAGCTTCTTCACATTTCTCATTCCATACAAACTTTACTTCCTTCTTTAACAGTTCAGTCATGGGCTTAGCAATTCGAGAGAAATCCGGGATGAAGCGACGGTAGTAACCAGCTAAGCCGAGAAAACTTCGAATCTGATGAACAGAGGTAGGGGGTTTCCAATCCATCACCTCTTGTACCTTGCTGGGGTCAACAGCTATGCCTTCGCTGGAGATCATGTGACCCAAGAACTTTACAGTGTCCAACCAGAATTCACACTTAGAAAACTTAGCATAGAGCTGATGGTCTCTGAGTCGCTGAAGAACAATGCGAAGGTGCTTGGCATGCTCTTCCTCATCCTTGGAATAGATAAGGATGTCGTCGATGAACACTACGACGAATTTGTCAAGTTCGGGCATGAATACCGAATTCATGAGATACATGAAGTAGGCAGGGGCATTGGTGAGTCCAAAGGACATGACCAAGAATTCATATAATCCATATCGTGTGGAGAAGGCAGTCTTAGGAATATCGCACGGGCGAATCTTGATTTGATGATATCCCGAACGAAGATCAATCTTTGAGAAGACTCTGGCTCCAGCTAATTGATCGAAGAGTACATCGATACGAGGAAGTGGGTATTTATTTTTAACAGTTACCGCATTGAGAGGTCGGTAGTCCACACATAATCTTAAACTGTCATCCTTCTTCTTTACAAAAAGGGCCGGACATCCCCAAGGTGACGCGCTAGGGCGAATGAAACCTTTGTCCAGTAGTTCTTGGAGTTGAATTTTCAGCTCTGCCAACTCTTTAGGGGGCATCCTATATGGTCTTTTGGATATAGGTGCAGTGCCTGGTTGTAGTTCAATGATGAACTCAATGTCCCTATCTGGTGGCATTCCTGGTAAGTCATCCGGAAAAACGTCGGCATACTCGTTTACCACCGGAATATCCTCTAGCTTAAGTCCTTCCATCTTGTAAGCACAGGAATTCGTACAATCTAGGAATGGTAGGTAAAGGGTAGTGGCTCCGTGACTAGGTGAATTTATCTCAACGGCTCGGGAAGAAAGGTCCAGTGTGACTCCATGCCTAGTCATCCAGTTCATTCCCAAAATAATATCCATGCCGTCAAGGGGTAAAAGAACAAGGTCTGTGTTGATGACTTTACTTCCCAATTTTATCGGTACCAGCCTTATGATTTGGTTGGAAGCAATTTTTCCACCCGGTGTTGATATCATATACGACCCTTTGGTGTGACAAACATTCAAGCCTACTTTTGCACCAAACTTTGCACTAATGAAACTATGTGATGCACCAGAATCAAACAATACGACTGCAGGCTTGTTATGGATAGAGAATGTACCCGTCATCACTGGTGCTCCTTCAGCAAGTTCTGCAAGGGTGGTGAAGTTGATCCGTCCTTGTTTGACCTGGAGGGTCTGCTTCTTGCCTTTGTTCTTATTGTTCTGGTTAGAGTCCAGGCCCTGATTTGGCAGCCTGGGTTGAGGGCATTCTCGAGCGAAATGACCGGAACTCCCGCATTTGAAACAACGATTCGCGGGGCTGGGTCGAAGAGGCGGTTGAAGAGGGGGCCTCGGACCATTCTGTGGAGGCATCGGGGGTCGTACCATGCCTGGCTGCTGCGGGGGCTTGATAATCCAACGCCCTGGCTGAGGGGCCTTCGGTGGAGCTGTAGGCGCAGCATTTCGCACCAAGCGATACCTCGGTGGTTGAGCACCCGAGGGTCCAGCTAGCGCCTTTCTCTTCTTTTCAGCACGATGAGCCTCAATATAGTCCTCTTGAGTGATGGCCATGTTGACTAGCTCATTATATGTATCGGCTTTGACAAGATTCAGTCGTTCCTTGAGTTTAGTACTCAGACCTCGGCGGAAACGATCACGCTTCTTGGCATCTGTGTCTGCGTGATAGCCCGCATATTGGCACAGGTTGTTGAAGGCCTGAGCATACTGAAGTACAGTGCGGTTACCCTGAGTGAGAGCTAAAAACTCATTTAGCTTTCTTTCTATGAGACCTTCGGGAATATGGTGTGCCTGGAACGCAGTCTTGAATTCATCCCAGGTGACAATGTGATCAGCGGGGAGCATAGCAAAATAGTGGTCCCACCATAGACGAGCTGTACCGCGAAGCTGCTGCGCGGCAAAGCGGGCCTTGTTGGCCTCTGAGCATGGGGCCACGAGTAGTGTGAACTTGGATTCGATGGTGCGAATCCATGCGTCTGCGTCCAAGGGTTCCTCTGTCTTATGGAACAAGGGAGGCTGGGTCCCCAGAAAATCCGTATATCCTGTAGCTTGGGGGTGGGGGACATTTTGCCCACCCCGCTGGTGGTGTTGCTGTCCTTGCACCAGCTGACGAAGCAACTCGGTTTGAGCGGCCATTACTTCAACCAAGCTGGGTGGTGGCGGCGGCTGTGGTTGTGATCCACTTGCGCTAGCACCAAAACCATCCGGGTTACCATGGGTTGCTCCAACCATCTGAAAAGGCGAAGGTTCATCATTAGCAACGTGATCCATGTTGCTTCCATGACTCAAAAAGATCTAACGCAGAATAGTAGACTTCCAAAAGGTCTTGGATGGAATCACGGGCATAAAAACTGTCTGCCATAGGAATCTTATAACTCCTGGTAGGTTCATCCAAAGTTCCTCATATTTTGGCAGTGGATAGGGAATTTAGGGATGTACAACTTTGATATTCAGCCAAGATGCTAAATCGATGGATAAGATGGTCAAACGGTTCACTCTTTGCTTCGCTGGTTGGCTGTTTTTCAGCAGAACGAGTTATAGTATCTGGCCTATAACTCAAACTAGCAAGATCCAATAGGGCTGAAATTTTGTGAGAACCTAGATCACAGAATTTAGGACAAGTTTGGTATTCAACACTTTGGCTGGATTAGGCTCTAAGATGGTTGTTTCCTTAAGGTCTCACTTCTCTGTCTACCCAGAAATTTTCAGTGAACAGGGGGCCAATATTTCATGCACCAGGGAAAATATACCCAGCCAAAATTTACCAAATTTTAACAGCAGCTACTTGGGTAAATTTGGAAGAAGTTTTGTGTTGTACTCTTTTGCAGAAAACTGTAGGAAGGGGGCCTAAAAATTTAAGAGGCAGAAGTGCTTATTCTGGACAGAATTCTGACATTCCAAGGTTTCTGTTATTTCTTACTATCCATAAGTTCAGAATTTTTCATTTTTGAACATGAGATAGATTACAAAATTTGGAACAATTCTTTCAACATGAACTTTACCAGAAAAGGTCATTTTCTTTGATCAATAAATCTCTCTTTTCGGTCATGGCAGATTTGGGACAGATTCTCTAGATAATCCTTATGCAAATCACGCTTAGATACGCAAGAACCTTACCACTCTCATACAAGGCATTTTCAATTTCAGCTACATATGGTCATGATGCATGCACGTCCTATTCGTCCTCACAAATAAAATAATTGCCAAATAACTTTGGTCTTACGAGGTTATTTTTTTCGGTGGCATACACAATACGGCTCTCCTTATAATAGCTAGTCGAGATTTCCTAACCGTTCTTTAACTTATCGTAATCGCGGTTAGTGTACCTGCAGAAGATGGAGCATATATATATTTCATGAACCTTTCATGCCAGCACTCATGAAAGTGTCCGTATTCATTACCGTTTACTTATAGAAACGATATCTGTACAATTTCCGCCGTACAGACGACGTTAACATACGCTAGCGAGATAGCGTATTCACGGGGGTACCGTCATGAGACGGGGGTATGAACAGCGATCGCCATACCCTACGCCAAACCTTCTACTCCTAATATGTGCAACTAACAGTTGGCATATTGGCAGCACCTCAAGTAAGCCACTGCTTGAGGGCAGCGTTCGGTTCGCATCACCGACAGGAAGGCAAAGCTCTCTCAGTTGGCTGAGGATTCTTACCTTCTTACCTTAGCGATGAGTGCGTCGTTACAGAATTTAAGGTCGGTTGAGCATGAAAGTAAGTTTTGACAGAAAGTAATGTGCTGGAAGTCAGTTGATAATATATAGAAGTTAGATAGCCACCTAGTAACTTTCCCATAATCCCTTAGGGCTTTACGAACTAGGCACCATCCTTAACGCACCAACGTATTTCGCAACACATCCTTCTAGTCAAGTTTTATGAAAATAAATTTTTAAGGCTTGTCGCATTCTCTGGCGTATGCATTTCGGCTCTGGTGCCAGCCGTTACCAGCTGTGGCACCAGCTACGGCTCTGATACCAGCTGTGGCAGAACCACCTGAATTAATCCGGCTCAAGTGTATTAACCATCACTATTAGGGCGATCTCGGTTAACCTTACACTTCAAACGGAGTAATCCACTGGTCTGTCGGGTATAACCTCCCGATACAACCACGGTAGAGAGGATCGAATGCCATACATACAAATGCTCATGCGGCGATGAGCCCAGAGAATACCACATTCCAGCAAATATTACAACATTATCATAAGTGAATATTACAAACCAAGTTTGAGTTTAGAAACAAAGTACTTCAATGATCATACTATGAAGTTCTTCAGAGTTTAAGTTGCAGCGGAAAATAAAACAACGAAAGCTACTCGACGATAAGGATGTCTCGATGAAGCCCGTACGAGACATCACTCGGCATTATCTCCGTTGGACGGGGGCGTATCCCATTCCACCGACCAACCAGGCGGAAGAGTACACGGCCAGGTCAAGCTAGCAATCATATCTTCGAAAGTCTCACCTGAAAACGAGCCACAAGCAAGGCTGAGTATACTAATACTCAGCAAGGCTTACCCGACTAATGGGGTATACTTAGACGACTCCTAGACATGCGAGGCTTTTGGCTTGAGGGGTTTGTTTTGCCAAAAAGCATATATAGTAGGTCCTTACTTTCAGATTTTAGCTCCAAGTTCTAGCTTTCTTTAACCATTGTTGGTAAGCAACTATCCAATATCATACATGGTGAAGCATTAAATTTTCATCCAACAAGTTTATTCATCATCATTGTTCCTCTTCTTACTCTGTGGGTAAAAGTGGTTAAGCAGTCTCAATAGCCGTGAGAAACGGACGATTCGAATCGAATTTCTTAACCTTGCAAGGGAAACCTAAACACACGTCACGTGGTTACTCCAAGAGTCACACGTGCAACTTTTCCCTTCAATTCCCGCTTCACGGAACAGGCCCACCGCCCTCGACTACACCTCCCCACAAACCTCGGTACGTCGGGCTGTGGCGGCCGATGCACCCGCCATTAGCTAGATGTGAACGAATTCAAGACAGTGGGGAGTATATTCCGGCCTCGGTTCAATCCAGTACTTAAGCTTACCGATTACCATATTCTCGGCATGTGGTTAGTACGTTCAAAGACTTAACCACCACTACCACACACTACGGCCTTAGCATTTTTCACTAAACAGACGGGGCCTCAATCATCAACATAAACATCGTACCATAGCCCCGTCCGTCGTCCTTATGATTGTAGCATGTAGTAAACAATCAACTCCTAATTTCTCGTGAGTGACAGGAAATCACTCGACTTTTACCGAGTCCTATTAGCATAGCATTCTATCGAACCTGGCATCTAGTGTTCAGAGCATGGGCACCTAGGATCATGCAACTAAGTTTTCATCCAACTCCTATAAACTTAATGCACAAGTAAAGTAGAGTAATAAGTTGCATAAGTTTAGAAAATAGGGTTCATGCTCCGGGGCTTGCCTTCTTGTGAACAGTTAGCTTGGGGCTCTTCCGAACTTGGGCTCGGGTCTTCAAGAGCTTCAGTTAGATTTACTTGAGCTTCACGCTGCTCACTCTCGGACGCGGGCACCAGCTCGTAAGTTCCATCGGCGAGAGTCGTCGATTCTATATGAATGCACAAGTTTAAGTAGTGGTGATGGTAAACGACATGATTTAAGTGTACTACTACAGGGGAGAGTTTTTGGTCATGAAACTTTGGATTTAGGCACATCAGGGAAAGATATGCTTACTGTAAAATTTTCAGACGATTTCATGCAGCAGATTAATTATGAAAAATATATTACATAGTTGCTGTTAGATCATTGTTCTTTTTGTACAGAACAATTGGTGCAAAAACTGAGTCTAAGATTTTTACAGGGATTTCATTTCATCAAGAAGGAGCTACTGTAATTTTTATAGGATTTATTATGCAGTTTTCATAGCATAGTAAATATGACATTACACACCTAGGTTATTTAAGGATTTATTTTTACAGGATCCTATACAGAGTTTTTGTCCGTGAAACTTTTTACACAGCATCTTCTACCACTGTGTATCTCCTAGTAAAAATATGAGAATTTTCCAAGCTAAGATACTATTTTCTTAATTTAATGTATATTATTAGCACATAAATCAAATAAATAGGTTCCTGTGAGATAAAAAGTCTCAAAATTTTTCTATGGCATCTAGGTATTACTACAACAGCACAGAAAACGTTTCATGACATTAAACATCACAGAACAGCAGGAAACATTAGTTCTAACACTTTACGGCATAAAACAAGGTTGGACAAAAGGTGTATCTAGATATGGCTTTTGGTCCTGATCTTTTTACACAGTCCTAAACATCAAGCAACTAACTCACTGCCCAAAATTCAGTGTCAGAAATGATCTACAACAGTGGGTACAAAAGAAGTCCATTAAAACTTCCATTTAATGTAGAGCAAAATATATTGAGAATCTGAGAAACTTTTAGTAACAAAAGTTGTAGAGTTTCTTCTAAAGATTCCAGAACAGTTGAGTTTGCATTTTTCTGAATTTTCTACGATTTTATACGAATTTTACAAGTTCACTGATTTGGTTAAAACTTTCTTTACAGAGGGGTCCCTGAAAACTAGCAGAAAACCCCCTAGGAAGATTTGGGCGTTTGCAATGTGGTCCCTGGTCGCGATTCACGGCGGGGAACGTCCTGTCCGGCCGAATTCCGGCGGGCTCAGTCGCCGGCGGCGAGGGCAAGGTGGGGGAGGAGCAAGAGGAGGTTGGGGGCTACCTTTGAGTGGGTTTTGTGCGAGTTGGGGCGGCCGGGAAGGGGTGCCGCGACGTGGAGCAGCGGCTCCGTCGAGGTGCGGCCGGGATTCCGGCGAACTCCGGCGAGCTGGGCGGCGGGGCTCGGGCTGGGGAGCTTCGTGCGGAGGTAGGAGAGCGATTTTGGGGCCTAGCTCGGGTCGAGGAGGGGCGGAGGAGGGGGTTCCACGGCGGCGGCGTGGGGCGGAGCTCGGCTCTGCTCTGCTCTGTTCTGGCGGGGAAGAAGAAAGGAGAGGAGGGAGGGGCGCTGCGCCGGGCTTTATAGCCGGTGGAGCTCATGGGGGCGGGCTTGGCACGGCCGGGGCGCTGGGTGGAGGGGGCGGCGAGGCTAGGCGCCATTGGGTGCGGCCGGCGGTGACCAGCGGCCAGAGGCGCGCCGTGCGCGTGGCGTGCGTGCGCTGGGTGCGCACCGGGGCGCGACGTCGCGTGCGGGCGACGCGGCGTGCTACTGGCGAGCTGGGGCGGCACGACGTGGGCACGCCGTTGGGTGGCGGGGCGGCGGCCAGCGACTGGGCGGCTGTAGCGGCCGGGGCGCTCGGATTGGGCAGGGGCAAGGCGTGCGGGAGGGAGAAGGAGGCGCGGCCGCGGTTGGGCGAGCGGGGGCGGTGCAGCAGGGCGTCGGGGGTTGGCTCGGCGCCTGGTGCCGCGCAGGTGTCGAGGGCCAGGTGGCCGGCGGCGGTCGGGCGAGGGGGACGGTGCAGCAGAGGAGGGGAGAGAGGGAGAGAGGGACCTCCGTGCGAGAATTGGAAAACTTCCAGGGGGCTGGTTGCAAACAGGACGTTTTCTCCACTTTCTAATTTGAATTTCAAAATCTTTTGATCATGAAAGTTGTTCAGAATAAAAAGTTCTACAAGTTCCGTTTCAGGCCAAAGTTCATTTGAGCTTTAGTTCCAAAGTTATTTTAAAAACTTAAAGAAAACTCTATTCGGAGGGCGCGTCATTTTATTTCAAAATTTCATTTTCTTCCCTAGGCTTCAACTAAACTTTTATTGGTCATGCTAATACTGGTGTGCTCATTTAATTTCATAGCCATATTTGCTTTGATGTGAAAGTTATCCAATTTGTTTCATTAAAGTACATGCATTTATGCACATACAAACTTTTAATAGGTAAAAGCAAAACCAAACTTAATCCATTCCTTTTATTTTCTTAGTTAGTGATGCATTTTATTATGCTAAGAAGACTTGTTTAACAATTAAAACACCTGAGGTGTTACACTTATCAACCAAAATCAATACAAAAGCAAGCTACTAGCAACCTAGTATCCAAGATGGTCGCGGACCAGATCAACTTCATGAAGAATCCTACAGTCCTCGCTGCAATACAGAGTCAATCCTTCAGGTCTCCCTGGATCGACGGGAATGCCGCAGAGGCCCCCTTTGCATAGAAGATTGTCGCGTGGCACCGGGTCCGGCAGCGGCTATGGTACAAACAACCGGCGATCATGCGTGCGCTAGATGGGCTCGTGCAACGTCCAGAGAGAGAAATGCTCCTCCTGCTGCTACATTGATGTAATCTTGCGCTCGCTGACTCAAGCCATGGAAGAAGTTCTGGATGATCAGCCACTGTTCCATGCAGTGGTGTGCGTTGATGGTCGTTATTCGACCATCGTCCGTCAAAATCTCGGGAATAATCCAGAGTTTTGCATTATGTTCCATACATATTGTACTTAAACTAATAATTCCACAAGTTTTGGAGGAGTTGTCTATGCAAGTGTACAAAAATTGGGCCGAACTGGGAGAAATCCCAGGCCGGCCGGCCTCTCCTCTATTCTGGCCACGTCATCGATCCAGGAGCAAACAAACACAACCAAGATGATCAGGGATTGTGCACTTCGGTTTAATCCGAGGACACGAAAGGCTTCAAACACAGATCAAAAGGCCCACATGTATGTCCAAAACAGTTGCTTAACTAAAAAGCAACAGTTACAGACCTTAGGAGGCGATCAGAGACGTCCACGCGAAGATCGGTGCCAAGTGGCAACAACCCCAGGCCGGCCGGCCTGGGGGAGGCTGGTTGGCTCCACATGGTGGCCAATGACGCTCAACTTCGCGTGGAAGTTACGTTAATCGCCAAGGTCATGTCGTCTTGACGCTTTCACCAGTTACCGACCTCCAGCAACTATAAATAGGCTCCCCATCCGCACTTGTAATCACACACTTAGAAGGAGTTCTCTCTTCACTTCAGTTCTAGAGTTAGGTTCAGTAGTCTAGGAGTTAGAAACGAGTCGAGCTTGTCTCGTGATTCCAGAGTCGTCCTCGGAAGTCTAGTATAGCTCTTGTATCCTTCTTTTGACTTTATCAATATAAGTTATCTTCTTTATCTTTTCGAGTCAGCTTTACTTTCCGCATTTATTTATTTAATTCCAAGCTCCTGCTTGTTTACAGAAGTTTTGTCCTTTAGCTTAAGCTTTGTTCTAGTCTTAGTCTGTTGGGACCTTATCTTACGGGTTTTCTCGCCTGGACTAGGGGGCTCAATTTAGTTCCCTAGGTTGAGGGGGATTTCTCTAGAAGGCCTCAAGAGAAATCCTAACACCGAGTGCAGACGTGGTGTCTGGCTTAGTGTTAGCTAGGAAGTGTGTTCCGCCCCACAGAACTAATGTGGTAGGCGGCAGGTGGTGACAACCCTATCCGTCCCTTGTAGTCCACCACGTTCGAGTGTTTTCATAGCAGTAGATCATTTGCCGAGTTGGAGCCCCCATTTCTCCCTCAGTCTGAGGTCCTTTCGCCCCCGCCACCGAAGTAAGCTATGTTCTCCCGATAGCTAGTTAGTCAAGGTTTAGTCTAGAGAGGCTAGCTCGTTAGTTTAGAAGTGTTTTAGGAGTCTTTCTCGCTCGTTGTCCTCCTAGCTGCTTACCGCACTAAGGTAGAGTCTCCTATGTGTCACTCGGTCGTTGCCTGACCACTTATCTTATTTACCTATCTGGCTTACCCCTGCTATCTAGCTGGTGATTATCCCTAGTAAAGTTTACCATCCATTCGATTGATACTCTTTGGACCATAGTGCTTCCCTGTCAAAATTCGATACCCTGGAATACTCCAAGATGAAGTGCTACAGCGGTGTATTCTATGCGCTTGTGAAATCTCTATTCTATTGGGCATAAGAAACGCCAACAAGCATTTCTGGCGCCGTTGCCGGGGAAGCAATTTGGTGCTAAGATATCATTGAATCATTTGGTAAATTTTGCTATTTTATTCACCGCTAGCTTTAGCGGGCTTACCATTGCTCTCTTTGTCCTTTTTTGATATATGCAGAGCAGTGCATGACCGGTTTCGACCTACGAAGCAACTTCACTCCAGATCCAAAAAGAATTAGGCAACTTCACTCCAGATCCAGAAAGAATTGGGCGTATTGTTCGGCAGAGAACTGTCCCACCTCAAAAAAGGCTTACCTTAGGAGGAAGTTCGTCAACGTCTGTCTCAACAATGGCTCCGAAGACACTCCGTCAGTACTCGGCCCCATCCAGCAGCCATATCCCAACTGGTTTGGACAACACCCAAGGCACTGACAGCTTCGAACTAAAGACTGGACTTGTCAACATGGTCCATGCTAGCCCCTTCAGTGGGAAGGCAACCAAAGATGCCGATGCTCACCTGCAGAACTTCATGGAAGTGAGTACCACAATCAACACCAAAGGCACTACACTGGATAACGTTCGCCTTCGTCTGTTCCCATTCTCTTTACTGGGCAAAGCAAAGACGTGGTTCTACACCAACAAGGCACACTTCACAACATGGAATGCTTGCTCCAATGCATTCCTGGACAAGTATTTCCCAGTGGGCAAAACCATCGCCCTCAGGAACAGGATCTCAAGTTTCCAACAACTCTAGGATGAAACCATCCCGGAAGCCTGGGAAAGGCTCCAGGATTACATAGCAGCATGTCCACACCATGGCATGGAAGAGTGGCTGATTATTCAGAACTTCTTCCGTGGCTTAAGTCAGCGAGCGCAAGACCGCATCGATGCAGCAGCAGGAGGAGCATTCCTCTCTCTGGATGTTGCACGGGCCAAGTCGCTCATAGACAAGATCGCCTCATACCAGAGTTGGAAGGGAGATAGGCAACCAGCCCGCCCGAAAGGAGTACACCAGATCAATGATGTAGATATGCTGACTACCAAGATGGATCTCCTCATGAAGAAACTGGAATCTCCGAACCAAGAGGTCAATCAGATCATGGACTCGCGGATCACATGCGAGACATGTGTCGACACTGGCACTCGGGCAACAGCTGCCTACTGACGTAGGAGGATGTGAATTCCGTTGGGAATAACTTTCCCAACAATTCAGGATATCATCCTCAACAGTAAGGGTGGAACTCCAAGCACAACCTCCCCTTCGGTCAACAGAAGGTAACGGTTTTAATAACAATTTTCAACTGTCTCTAAAAGGCCTAGTGTATGGCCAGAAACAAATTAATGATAACATTAGCAAGAAATTTCATGCTAATGATATAATTTTGGAGTCTCTAGCCACACAACTAGAGAGTTTTAATTCTATTATTAAGAACTAGTTGAGCTTTAACAAAATGATAGAAACTCAAGTAGCTCAACTAGCCTCATCCTGTCCTAACCCTAACACGGGGAAGCTGCCCGGGCAACCGGAAGTTAACCCAAAAGAGAAGGTAAATGCGGTGACTACGCGGGCTGGAAAGTCCACGCAGGATCCACGTTGAGGATGAGGTGCAGGAGGAGGCATACGGAAGCACCTCTGCTACCCACGGAGAAGCTGAGGAAGCCCAAGGACTCCTCGAGAGTACCACGACACAACCGCCTTACTATTTCCGGAACGGAGAAGGAGGCCAGTGGTCAACAAATAATTCGGCAAGTTCGTCGAGGTAATCAAGAAGTTGTATGTCAATATACCGCTGCTTGATGCTATGTAGGTACCTACGTACGCCAAGTACATTTAGGATATTATTGGAAACATGAAGAACCAGCCGACCAACGAGGTGGTACAGCTCACAGAAGAGTGTAGCGCAGCTATACTTGATCCTCTCCCGGAGAAGAAGAAAGACCCAGGATGTCCCACCATCACATGCTCAATCGGGACTCAACACTTCAAGCACGCACTCTGCGACTTGGGAGAGACCGTCAGCGTCATGCCTAAGGTAGTCTATGACAAACTTAACCATCATATGCTTGATCCTACTGCCATGTGTTTGCAGCTAGCGGACCAATCAGTTCGCTACCCCGCGGGAATCAGCGAAAATATTCTAGTGAAAATCCGCAACTTTTTCGTCCTCTTGGACTTCGTCATCCTAGACATGGAAGTCGACACCAAGACCCCTCTCATCCTGGGGAGGCCGTTCTTTAGCACGGCAAACGCACACATCAATGTGGGAGCTGGAGAAATCCATCTCAACATCAATGGGCAGAAAGAGAAATTCGCCTTCAGACCGAAGGTTGAACAATGTTCCCAAGTCAAGACAGTCGACCGGAAGAAACAGTCCGAGAAAAAGTTTGATAAAGAGCCCGAGAAAAGATCCAAGAAGAAACTGGAGAATCTAGTCATTCCTGCCATCAAGACCCTCATCGAACTCGTAGAAAGCATACAAATTCGGGAGCAGGAGATCAAGGTGCACAACCAACGAAATGCGAAGTGACGGATCCAGCGTAAGAAATTTCTAGAAACGGAGCAGAAAGAGGTCGAAGCAGTTATGCCCTTGAAGAAAGTGTGGCGTAAGAAAGTGTCACCACCTACAGCAACCCAAGTAGGTGATGACAACATAACTCAAGGCATGGAGAGTCCGGCTCCGGACTCAAAACCCGAGCTCTCGCCATGAGGTAACATGGTAGTTATCCATTTCTTGCACTGCATATAGGATAGTTTATTTCCCTTGTTTTTTTCATTTCAATCATGGCATGTTTAAATTTATGCAAAATGCATCTTTATTTTTTGAACTTTACTTTCATTCTGCATTGCATAGAAAAATTGAAAAATTTCGGCCAGAGTGCAGGCCGGCCGGCCCCACTTGTCATCCGCTGGCTAGGGTGCAACTTGTGGAGAGTCCACTAACGTGCAGGGATAGGAATCATGGTGCACTACACCCATTTCTCGTGCATGTGAGGGCTAATTAACCCCATCCTTGATGGTTGGCTCCTCCTTGCACCGTTCATGTCCCATCGTGCAGAATTCAACGAAAGGCATGTGCATCAGTGGAGCAAAATGAGGAGGAGACGAGCTGGCGAAGTGGGAACACGAGGAGGCACAATGCCAGGCCTCCTTCTGGCCGTTCCTGTCACCTCTCCACCGAACACGACACGATCACCTGCAGGTCTACACGTAGGATGGTGCGCTGGAGCTCGTTGCGCCGCTCAGGAGCCGACCGGCCTGGCCCAAACCGGCCGGCCTACCCATGCCGCGCGCCTATAAAACCCGGTGCTCCCGACATCCCTCGATGCACCAGAAGCTCAGATTCTCCTACCCTTTCCCGAGCTCGAAATCCCTTCTCCCTCTCTAAGCATATTTAGTTAATTAAGCCCTTAGGCTAATTAAGTGAAGTGCTTAAGTGCTTGCACCCACCAAAAATACAAAATAAAATTAGTGCTACACCCTCATTTTAGCCGCAGAAAAATACCAAAAATATTTTCCTTTCTGTTTGAATAAAACTCTTGGCGCTTGAACGAGAACGTTTGTGGAGGTTAACCCCCCCTGCCCCCCCCCCCTCCCCCCCCCCCCCCGCCCCCACACACACACAAGGACAACTAACAACTAACCCCTTTGTTTAGTCCTTCGGGTATATTTGTGTGCGTGCGCTAACCTTTTGCAGGCAGCATGTGGACGGCCACGAAGAATAAGCTCAAGAAGCTCAGCCCTTCCAGCTCTCGGCGCTCGCGCAGGACGACATCCTCTAGGGATAATATGCCGGTTGACTCAAGTCACCGGGATACTGACTCCTAGGAGGACGCGACCCCCGCAGTGCCAAGGAGCCGCGTTCCGACCCGTATCCGCGTCCTCACTTCTGATGAATAGCTCGTGCCACGAAACGACTATGAACGGGAGGCACGGGACCTGCTGAAGAATCAGACGTACCACCACGTCAGGATCTTTAAACGCCTCTTTTTCATAAAGACAGGTTTGAAGGCAGAGATGACCCGAGCATTCAGCTATGTGGGGTGGTACAACTTCACCGACCTGACGGAACCAGGATGTTAGCAAAGTGGATTTGTATGGAGGTACCCGCGCTCCGACCTGCACCTTTGTAGTCTCCTCGAGCTGCAATATCTCTTTGCATTGGCAAAGAAGATAAAGCTCTCCCCAGTCATTAGCATGCTTGCTCACTGGCAGAAGTTGATCGCCGGCAGAAGTCCCATTTATATAACCACCTTGGTCACGCATATTGCTACGCATGTCAAGGCATTAGACAATGCCCAGGTGACTTACTTGCCATGGGAGGATGACTACCAGCTCAAGGTAGGCGTCAAGCATTTTGTGCAGGGGCACATGATGCGCGAGGGGGCAGGTAACTCATTGTTTATGACTTACCTCGGGTACGATAGAGAGGTCGAGCTCCTATGCCCGAGACTCTCTCTCTACCTGGTGAATAGTTACCTCTTGCAGATGCAGACAAAGGAGCTAGCTCATCACAGCATCACCGGTACAACAACTCGGCGACAAACACGATTGAGCACTCAGCAACAAGAATAAGCAGGGCCCTCTCACCATGCTGGAACTTCCCACATGAACTTCGAAGAAACATATGAGTATTTTACTCAGTGAGGTACGAGCACTACTGGAGGAACATCCGAACATGGTGCAGCCCAAGAACCCTACTACCCCCAGGTATGCAGGATTCTTATGGTCCGCAGGTTGGTCCGTCAAGCTCAGCATGCTACGGGTACGAAAACCAGATCATGCGTGGGATCAATGATCTCACGACTCGGGTCAACACCATGGGGCAGCAGCAGGACCAGCTCAGTGTCGACCTCGCACACAACACCGAGCTCACCCAGCAGAACTGGAGTATGAACACTTCTCTATTCCATGACACCACCAGCATCTTTACCCACTTAGGCCTCGGCCAGCACTTGCATCCATTGCAGCAGCCTCAGTAGCCACAACATCTACCACAGCAGCACTACCCATATCCTCCTTACCCTGATCCACCGCAGCAGCAACAAGACCCTCAACAGCAGCCACGCCCGCAGTAGTACTATCCATATCCGCCGCCACCATACCCGTACCAAGAGCCACTACAGGACCCAAGCCAGCAGAACTGAGCTTCATTGAAGCTTGGGGGAGCACCCAGGACTATGCTTCATCGAAGTTTGGGGGAGTATCCAGGTAGGTCGTCCAACTTATCCTTTTCATTCTGAAGTCGCCTTGCTAAAAAAATGAATAAAATGAACTTCCAACTTATATGTATGGAAATCCGTGCAAGCTCTACCTTCGGAAATGATGAATAGTTGCTTTGTTGATGTTCTGCAAGTGCCTCGTTTATAGCTTGTTACTCGCTTAGTGCTTGATCTTGGTGCTAAACCTTGTCTTGGATCTGTGGAAGCATGAACATGATTTCCATGCCTAAGTTGTTGGGAAGTTTGAAGAAGTGAAACTGGAATAAAATTGAATGCTCTAGTAGGGAACCTCTCGGAATTTCTTTGAAAAATGAAAATATGGTAAATAGTTCCCCTTTGGTTTAAATGTCCTATCCAGAGCCATAACCATGTACTATCATGTTAAGCCACATACGCTATCTTGAGTTGCTTTGAGCCTTGTCGAACAGTGAGTCCGTCCGAGGAAAGCTACCTATCATCTACCGATCTTTCTCCTTTGCGTACCCATTGTTCTACTAGCCTCAAAAGTCATCTGGCCTGTCAATCACCTACTCCAGGTATTGACATCCACTATCGCCAGATACCACATCCATACCACAGCCCAAAATCTCCACTGTGAACCCATTCATAAAAGGTCTATGCAATCCGTCACTCCGCTTGTGTATCCATCTATATCAGGAGAGTATGGGCTATCCTGAAAAAAAACCAGTATGAGAAAAGAAGAAAGAGATAGAACCCATACTCTCCAAAAATCCAAAGAGCTCAGGAGTACGAATAAAAAGACCAAGAAAATATTCCAAGTGTGAGTCTGTTCTCTCCCTCTCCCCTGAAAATTACATCTTCCACAAGTTCGGAATTTGATCTGGTACCTACCTCCTCCGAACCGCTCTTCGGCTCGGCAATAAAGGTAAACCAAGGCATGCGACACTCCTCCTAACCATAAGCTCCACATATCAGCCTTAGAAGTAGGAAGAAAATGGTCAAGTTCCAACCATGGTGAGGATTATACACCTTGAGCGATCTTGAGAGTGCCACTGGGGATTCTCAAAACCATTCTTTTGAAAATCTATCAAAATTCCGAGAAGGAAAACTCCGGTAGAAACTGTATGTTGGCGCTAAAATCGGCCGGGTAGGAATCGGCCGATGGGTCTTCAGCGTCGGACACACGACCCGGGAGAATCTGCTTAGCTCCTGTTCGGGTTATCGCCCTGGTGCGGTTCACGCGGCGTGCCAGTCAATCTGACCTGTTGATTGACAAGGAAATAGAGTATTAAATTCCAGGCGCGTCGATCGGCTGGATTTCCGATCTGTCCTGAGGAGCGCGTCGGCGGTAAATCGGCCGATTTGCTGTAGAGATGATCGGCTATGAGTCAGCCGATGATCGTACGGTAATTGCAAAAACTGTCGGAGCAATCTAAACAATTACTATAGAAGCAACACTTGAAACAGATCTAATCGGCTATATGGCGATGAATCGAAGGAGAACAATGACGAAGCCGATTACCCTGATCTCAAGCTGGATAACTGGTGATAATACTAGAATAACAGGTAAAACTTGCAATTCTAGTAAATATCGATAACTTGTGAATAAATCCAAACGAAACCACAGCGATGCGCCCGTAGTTAAAGCTCGGATATTACTCGATAATCGGAACCTACCAATTGGCCGGAGATCAAGTTGATGCAGCCCTGCCAATCCGTACGAACTCGTGAAAGAAGAAAATACTGGCGAAGTCGCCGACTTGAAAGGTAAAGTACTGGTAAAAAGTAGAAGTATTTTGTTGATTGATGTTGGTTGTTTTTCTGCAAAACCCTAGCGACTCCTATTTATACCCTGAAACTAGGACTCCTGGTCGATTACGACTTGTTACAACCTTATTTAAAACAGGAAAACTACTATATCTATAATAACTTTAAAAAGGAAACGGACTCCCGCAGAATCTTCTGCCGCCGTTTCCTAATCCAATCAGGACCTCTTCAATTGCTTTCCGGCCGACTTAGCATGCCTCGTTGACCAGCTTTTGACCAGGATCTTCTGGAATAATCCTATCCTGTCGGTGTGGGCTGCGCCACCAATCGGCCGATTTTCGATTGTTACCCCGATCGGCCGATTCCTTACTGTAGCTCACAGATCTACTGCATCGGCCAACCTTCTTCTCCTGACGCCGATTCAATACGTGTCAAAATCTGGCGTCAACACATGCTCCCCAGTTTCGGAGTAAAATATAACTTTTTCTTCGAAACTCTTTCTTTAATCCTTCTCTCTAAACTTCCCCATTGCGACAGGGGTAAACCTCGGAATCAGTTGTGTTACCTTTCCCTCTGCATCTGATCTTTTTCTAGAATCAGGTTTATGACATGGAATCCGGTAACAGGATTTGGCGTGTAGATTCAGACTTTGACCGTCTCCCCTGGCAGCTTTACATTTACTGATGCCTTTACTCCGACGGTACACGTCTTGCCAACCCCCTGTCTCTTCCTTTCTATAAATACGACTCTTCGTATTATTTCCAAAAATGTTCATCTGGCTTGTCTTCTTTTCCTTCTGAAACCCACCGTTCGCCGTCTTTGGTCAAACATTAAAATGTCTTCTCGATCCTCCTCTTCCGTTAATCAGGTATTCCTCTCCATCCCTTCCTGAGATTTCTTACTTTGTTCCAACATATTTGTCTATTCCTTCTTTCAGCCGAACCGTCTCAGCCCCGGTTTGAAAAGAGCGATCGAAATCATGCATTCAGGCAAGCCATTGTCGCAAGCTGATATAGATCTGATAAAAGCTCATTCTGAAGAACTCAAAGATCATGTTCCTGCCAATGTCCGATCAATCTTGGACCATATGGATCTCGTCTGCTTTGAACAAATGCCATCCTCTGACGAGAGTTCTTCATCTTCTCACCGACTTGCTGAAGCTAAGACCGAAGCCACCATGAAAGATTTGGAAGAGGAGAAGGCCCGCCTGCTGAAAGAACTCTGCGACCAAGCTGAAGCTGGAGTCACTGCAAAGGACTTGAAAGATGAAAGGCTCTCCCTCATGATAAGATTAGGTCGCGTCGAAAGAGAAATCCAACGCAGGCGTAACCAGTAGTGTTTTTATTCTAAGGGCGACTTACACCATGTCGGCCATGTAATCTTGATATATCTTGCTGTAAGTTATGCATCTACCCAAATGCTTGGATAGTACCTTTTCAAATATCGTCCATTCAGAGCTCTTGGGAATTCCTCCCCTTCTATCGTTTCCAGAATGTATGCATTTCCGGGAGCACATCGGCCGATTCTATACGGCCCTTCCCAAGTGGGTGACCACTTACCGAATTTGGGATCCTTAGATCCTATCGGCAGCACCAGCTTCCATACCAGATCTCCCTGAGAGAACTGTTTGACTTTGACCTTCTTGTCATACCATCTGGCCACCCTTTTCTTATTCTCCTCTATGCTGATTAGAGCTCTTAACCGCAAACCCGCCGAATCGTCAAGTTCATCTTTCATGAGAAAGGAATAATCATCGGCCGTTAACTGATCCTGTAGCGATATGCGTCTTGACTCTGTTCTTATCTCCCATGGTAAGACTGCTTCATGGCCATAAACCAAATGATAAGGGGGTATTTTAGTGGCCCCATGACAAGCCATCCTGTACGCCCATAAAGATTCAGCCAAAGACATATGCCACTTCTTGGGTTGTTCTTCTATCTTCCTCTTAATTAGCTTGATTATCCCCTTGTTAGATGATTCCGCTTGGCCATTGGCTTGAGCATAGTATGGCGAGGAATTTAATAATTTAATCCCCATATCAGCGGCGAACTCTCCGAATTCTCCAGAAGTGAACATTGTCCCTTGATCAGTTGTGATGGTTTGAGGAATACCAAATCGATATATAATATGGCTTTTAACAAACTCAATCATATCGGCTGATGTCACGTTCCTCAGAGGAACTGCCTCCACCCATTTGGTAAAGTAATCTGTAGCCACCAATATGAACTTATGCCCTTTGCTAGACGGAGGATGAATCTGTCCGATGAGATCTATTCCCCAACCTCTGAACGGCCACGGCTTAATTATCGGATTCATAGCCGATGCTGGTGCGCGCTGCACATTGCCAAACTTCTGACAGTCTTGGCATCCTTTGTAATACTTGAAACAATCTTCCAGGATGGTCGGCCAGTAATATCCATTGTTCCTGATCATCCACTTCATTTTATGGGCCGATTGATGAGCTCCACACACGCCTTCATGGATTTCTCCCATTAGGACCTTTGCGTCTTCTGTTCCCAGGCATTTGAGAAGAACTCCATCAATCGTCCAAAAAAATAAGTCATCCTCAAGTAACACATACTTTGTAGCCTGAAAACGTATTCGCCGATCCACCTTTTGGGATGGATTTTTCAAATAATCAGCGATCTCCTTCCGCCAGTCATCGGCCGCAAGTCCTAGCGTCATCGCTCCCTGAATCGGCCGATACCCAGAAGCATGTTGAGCCAGTCTGTTGGCTTCCTCATTATAACCTCTGGGGATGTGCTCAATTGTTGCAGATTTGAAGCCTCTCAGAAGTTGAAGACAGTCTTCATAATAAATTCTCAAGATGTCGTCCTTGCATTCGGATCGTCCTGTTAACTGATCCACAATGAGCATGGAGTCCCCAAGGATCTCGACTGCATCCGCCCTGACTTCTATTAACAATTGGAGGCCTTTCAGAACAGCTCGATATTCCGCCTGGTTGTTGGTTGCAGAAGCTTCTATCGGCAGAGAGAAATCATAAGTTGCCCCCCGAGGCGACCCAAGAACGATGCCGATTCCTGATCCGACCCCACACGAAGAACCATCAAAATATAAAGTCCATGGAACTGGTTCAATGGCGGCAATTTCTGGTCCACAATGCTGAACTACGAAATCGGCCAACACTTGACCTTTGACGGCTTTGGCCGATTCGTACCTTAGATCGAATTCTGACAAGGCCAGGATCCATTTTCCAATTCGCCCCTTCAAAATCGGCAATGATAGCATATACTTCACCACATCAACCTTGCACACGACTATGCATTCTGCCGAAAGCAAATAGTGCCTGAGCTTAGTACATGAAAAGTACAAGCACAAGCATAACCGCTCTACCGAAGAATATCTCGTTTCGGCATCTAAAAGTCTTCTACTGACGTAGTACACCACTCGTTCTTTCCCTTCAAACTCCTGTACCAACGCCGATCCAATAGCCTGCTCATCAGCCGATAAATATAACTTGAACGGCTTACCAGACTGTGGAGGGGCCAACACCGGAGCTGAAATGAGATACTTCTTGATATTCTCCAGTGCCTTGCGTTGTTCTTCCCCCCATATGAACTCTTGGTCGGGCTTTAGCTTCAACAGAGGGGTAAAAGCCTGAATACGTCCCGATAAATTGGATATGAATCTTCTGATGAAGTTGACCTTGCCGATGAGGGACTGCAGTTCAGTTTTACTTTGTGGGGCCACTACTCTATTGATGGCGTCTATAGTCTTGCGGCTGACTTCTATCCCGCGCTCATGGACCATAAATCCCAAGAATTGTCCGGCCGATACACCAAACGCACACTTGTTTGGGTTCATCTTCAGCCCATGCTTCCTTGTGCACTCCAGCACTTCCTGTAAATCGGCCAGATGATCCTGGTGACCTTTTGACTTGACCACGACGTCATCTATATAAATTTCCACTGATGAACCGATGAGTTTGTGGAAGATGTAGTTCATGGCCCGTTGATATGTAGCACCGGCGTTTTTCAAGCCAAAAGTCATAACCACCCATTCAAATAAACCAAGATGGCCCGGGCACCTAAAAGCCGTTTTCGAAATATCTTCTTCGGCCATTAATATCTGATTGTATCCGGCATTCCCATCCATGAAACTTATGACTTTGTGGCCTACAGCAGCATCCACCAAGATATCGGCTGTTGGCATCGGATAACCATCCATTGGCGTAGCCTGATTTAAGTTCCTGAAATCGATACACACATGCAATTTTCCATTCTTCTTGTATACGGGCACAATGTTAGAAATCCATTCGGCGTAACGGCACTGCCGAATAAATCCTGCCTCAATCAACTTTGTAATCTCAGCCTTTATATCAGGTAGAATCTTGGGATTACACCGCCGTGCAAGTTGCTGATACGGCCGGTATCCTGATTTCATGGGTAACCGGTGTTCAACAATAGACCGGTCTAGTCCTGGCATCTCGTGATATTCCCAAGCAAAGCAATCCCTGAACTCTTTCAATAATTTTATCAATTTGCATTTGTACTCAGGATCCAAATTGGCACTAACGTACATCGGCCTCGATTTGCTGCTATCTCCCAAATCTACCATCTCTAACAAATCGGCCGACGTGAACCCGTGCCCCAGCTTCCCATCTTCTCGGATGAGCTGATCCATTTATTCTGAATCTTCGGAGCCGACTGCTTGGATCGGCTGTAGACCGAAATCGGACACTCTCAGGAAGTCAGTGTCCCAAGTCCTGCTATATATACACTTGACGTGCTCGCAGCTCCACTATTGTGTGTCGGCCGCTGCAACGCTGTAAACGGAATCGGCAGCTACCACCTCTGTACTATCGCCGACCCATTGCACAAGGCATTGATGCATAGTAGATGGGACACAGCAGTTTGCATGTATCCAGTCGCGACCGAGCAGCATATTATAGGACCCCTTGCCATTAATGACGAAGAAAGTGGTGGGGAGGGTCTTACTGCCGATGGTGAGGTCGACGCAGAATGCCCCGCGGGCAGGCGACACGTTGCCTTCGAAGTCCTTCAGCATCATGTCCGTCTTGGTGAGGTCGCCATCGCCCTTGCCCAGCTTGCGGAACATGGCATACGGCATGATGTTGACTGCCGCGCCTCCATCTACCAGTAGTCTGGTGACGGGTCTTCCGTTGACATAGCCCTTGAGAAACAACGCTTTGAGGTGCTGTCGTTTTTCTTCCTCTGGCTTCTCGAACATAGCCGTCATCGGCTCTAATACCAGTTGTGCCATTTGCTCTTCCTCTGTATTTGTCACTTTGTCCCGATCGCTTGGCGCCATGAACTCCATCGGCAGTATGAATACCATATCAATTTCGGCTGCCGATTCTTGGTTGTTTGCTTTCTGATCGTTCTTCTTTGGGCGCCAAATTCGAGATTTCACGTTCCTTCTTTCTGGCACGTGTCTTTGTTCTTCTTCTTGATGTTCCCACTGGCATAGGCGTTGGATCCTTCGCTTCTGGGATCTGGATAAGCCGTCAGGACACCACCTGGGATTTACTGGTTTGGCCGATGATCCAGCGTGTTCCCACTTTGGTTCCTTCCCTAGGGGATCTTCGTCTGATACCCTATCATCGGCCACCTCTTCCAGCCGATCGTGCGCGCTGATCCTGCCCCCCAGTCCATCTCGCTGGCCGATCTTGGTTTTTGACCTGCCGTACTGGTCAACTCTGCCCCCCAGCCGATCATGCACCGAAACGCGCCGTTCTTCGCGCCGATTTCTATTGATCGGCTCTGATCCTCTGTCCCTAGAGTGTGGCTTCGGGTGATCGTTGCGGTTTGATCCGTTGCACTCCGGACAGTTATCGGCAGAGGGCAGTCTGATATCGTTCTCCCAGCAGTGGATGAAGAAGGAACACTGCCAGTGATCTTCACGCCGGCGTATCATCTCTTCTTGGTGTTGTTCTTGTTCTTGCTGCCGCCGATATTTACTGAGTAGAAATCGGGAGGTGACAGGCCTGTGTGGTCGTTCTGGTCCTCGCCTGTTCCTTCTGATTTCTTCCATCGTGATTTGCCTCTTGGGATCGACGACGCCACCTCTTCTCGCCGATTCTGATGTCAGCACCTTGGTTTGACTTGAATCTTCTCCAGCGTTGACCGTGTTGGCCGGGAAGGGATGCTGATCTATCTTCATCGGCATTGCCGGTTTGGTTGGAGTCTCAAACTTGAGCCGCCCTTGTTCAATGGCCGATTGTATCTGCTGACGAAAGACTTTACATTCGTTGGTGTCATGAGAAGTAGCGTTGTGCCACTTGCAGTACTTCATCTTCTTCAGCCGATCGGCCATAGGGATGGTGTGATGTTGCGACAGCTTGATCTGTCCCTCCTGAAGCAGTAGATCAAAAATTTTATCGGCTTTTGACGTGTCAAAGCCGAATGTCTCTGGCTCCTTCTTGCCAAAGGGGCAGGATATTGGTTTTTTCCCTTTTACCCATTCCGCCAGGCCGATTTCTTCCTCCACGTCGGATTCCGATCCCTCCAAATACGCCACCTTCTTCTGAAAGCTCCTCCGCTGTTCAAACGGTCGGATCTCTTGCCCTGACAATCGGTGGACGATTTGACTCAGGCTCTCAAACTCTTGGGCGGCATATCTCTCTCTGATTTGCGGTAAGAGGCCCTGGAAAGCGATGTCGGCCAACTGTACATCGGTCAGGGCCAGGCTGTAGCACTTGTTTTTGATCTCTCTGAATCTCTGTATATACCCTGTCACCGGCTCATCATTCCTCTGCCTGAGGCTGGTTAGATCCGAAAGCTTCATCTCATGTACTCCCGCATAGAAGTACTTGTGGAATTGTTTCTCCAGATCGGCCCACGTGACGATAGAATTTGGCGGTAAAGTGGTGAACCACTGGAAGGCCGATCCGGATAGAGATGATGTAAATAACCGTACCCTCAGAGCGTCTTGCGTGGCAGCTTCACCGCATTGGATGATGAATCTGTTGATGTGTTCCATAGTGGATGTGTCATCCGTCCCTAAGAACTTGGTGAAATCAGGAACCTTGTAGCGGTGTGGGAACGGCAACGAGTCATAGGCCGATGGATACGGCGTCTTGTAAGTATAAGTTTGAACTTTCGGCTTCAGCCCAAACTGATCTTGAATTACTTCTGCTATTCTTGCCGTCCAATCCACCTGCTGCTGATGAACAGTTGTTTGCGGTGCGGGCACGTGTTGAAGGGCTGGTTCAGCCAGGTGATGAATCGGCGAAGTTTGCTGAACGGCCGATAACTGCTGGCGAAACGCGTCCGCACCCCCTTCGTACGTTGCTGCTGGCGCCGCGGCTCTGAATGCCTCCACAGCGCTTGACCCCCTGCCGACTTCTGGTAAAATCGGCTGGTACTGGGAGACCGTCGGCCGGGCGGCCGATTGGTACGGCACCTGGGAGACCGTCGGCCGGGCGGCCGATTGGTACGGCACCTGAAACGGATAAGTGCCATGCCCGTTCACTGGCTCGGGAAAATGCGTCATGGCTGATGCCCCCCTGCCGATTTCTGGTAAAATCGGCTGGTACTGGGAGACCACCGGCCGGACGGCCGATTGGTATGGCACCTGGAACGGATAAGTGCTATGCCCGTTCGCTGGCTCGGGTAAATACGTCGTGGCTGATGCCCCCCAAGGTACTGAGCTGGTAGGCGGTGTTTGCACCGAAGCCATCTGGACGGGTTGAAGCGGCGCTCGCGACGGGAGACATGGTGCACTGCTGTATCTTGGAGATGCCGGAAGTGGTGGAGAGCTGTACCCCTCGCGCTGCGTCAATATCGGCTGAGAAGCCGATTGGGATGTGTACGGTAAGCTTCTGGCCGGCAGGGCGGTTGGAGGGGCATATGCCGGTCCCTGATAACCTTGAACGGCTCCGCTAGCCAGAGAGTTGACGACGGCGTTGTACACCGTGTTGCTCATCACCGAGGATTGATCAATGAATGCTTGATACACGGACTGTTGAATCATCTCCGACATCTTGCCCGAGTCTTCAGCAATGGTGATGTGGCGAGGTGCTGGAATAGGGGCCTTCCTAACTGCTTCCCCGCTTCTGGTACGACTGAACGACTGGAGGTATATCTTGTTGTAATCTTCTAGATGTTTGGCCAATTCCTCCCTCTGGTCGTCCTTGAGATCAGCTTCTGTAACCCCAATGATGTTGCTGTCAGAGATTTCTGCGTTGTTCGACATATCAGGTCTTGGATGGTCCCACCGGGCGTGCCAAAAGTGTGTTGGCGCTAAAATCGGCCGGGTAGGAATCGGCCGATGGGTCTTCAGCGTCGGACACACGACCCGGGAGAATCTGCTTAGCTCCTGTTCGGGTTATCGCCCTGGTGCGGTTCGCGCGGCGTGCCAGTCAATCTGACCTGTTGATTGACAAGGAAATAGAGTATTAAATTCCAGGCGCGTCGATCGGCTGGATTTCCGATCTGTCCTGAGGAGCGCGTCGGCGGTAAATCGGCCGATTTGCTGTAGAGATGATCGGCTATGAGTCAGCCGATGATCGTACGGTAATTGAAAAAACTGCCGGAGCAATCTAAACAATTACTATAGAAGCAACACTTGAAACAGATCTAATCGGCTATATGGCGATGAATCGAAGGAGAACAATGACGAAGCCGATTACCCTGATCTCAAGCTGGATAACTGGTGATAATACTAGAATAACAGGTAAAACTTGCAATTCTAGTAAATATCGATAACTTGTGAATAAATCCAAACGAAACCACAGCGATGCGCCCGTAGTTAAAGCTCGGATATTACTCGATAATCGGAACCTACCAATTGGCCGGAGATCAAGTTGATGCAGCCCTGCCAAACCGTACGAACTCGTGAAAGAAGAAAATACTAGCGAAGTCGCCGACTTGAAAGGTAAAGTACTGGTAAAAAGTAGAAGTATTTTGTTGATTGATGTTGGTTGTTTTTCTGCAAAACCCTAGCGACTCCTATTTATACCATGAAACTAGGACTCCTGGTCGATTACGACTTGTTACAACCTTATTTAAAATAGGAAAACTACTATATCTATAATAACTATAAAAAGGAAACGGACTCCCGCAGAATCTTCCGCCGCCGTTTCCTAATCCAATCAGGACCTCTTCAATTGCTTTCCGGCCGACTTAGCATTCCTCGTTGACCAGCTTTTGACCAGGATCTTCTGGAATAATCCTATCCTGTCGGTGTGGGCTGCGCCACCAATCGGCCGATTTTCGACTGTTACCCCGATCGGCCGATTCCTTACTGTAGCTCTCAGATCTTCTGCATCGGCCAACCTTCTTCTCCTGACGCCGATTCAATACGTGTCAAAATCTGGCGTCAACACTGTACAATTTCTCAACCGCTCAAGGTGAGGGAAGAAATGTGACTAAGCCCCACACTCTAAACCAAGGTACGATCAACATCCTCAAGTACATACGAGTATGAGTAATTTACTATGCACAAGGTACCTGTAGGGGGTGGACATTGATGCAACTCCTAAACTGTTGTGCGTAAGTATTAAGCCTTGCTCGAGGACGAGCAGGAGTTTAAGCTTGGGGCGTGTTGACGGCCGTTATTCAACCATCGTCCAACAACAACTTGGGAATAATACAGAGTTTTGCATTATGTTCCATAAATATTTTACTTAAACTAATAAAATTCCACAAGTTTTGAATGAGTTGTCTATGTAGGAGCAAGTGTACCAAAATCCGGCCGAACTTGGAGAAATCCCAGGTCGGCCGGCCTCTCCTAGGCCGGCTGGCCTGGCTCCCTCTGTTCTGGCCACGTCATCAATCCAGGAACAAACAAACACAACTAGGATGATCAGGAAATGTTCACTTGAAGTTGGTTTGATCCGAGGACCCGAAAGGCTTCACACATGGATCAAAGGGCCTACATGCATGTCCAAAATATTTGCTTAACTAAAATGCAACAGTTACCAACCTCAGGAGGTGATCAGGGACATCCACGTGAAGGTCGGTGCCAAGTGGCACCATCCCCAGGTCAGCTAGCCTGTGGGAGGCCGGCCGACCCCACATGGCGGCCAATGACGCTCAACTTGGCGTGGAAGTTACGTTAACCGCCAAGGTCGCGTGGTCTTGACGCCTTTCATCGATTACCAGCCTCCAGCAATTATAAATAGTCTCCCCATCCTCACTTGTAAACACACACTCAGAAGGAGTTCTCTCTTCACTTCAGTTCTAGAGTGAGGTTCAGTAGTCTAGGAGTTAGAAACGAGTCGAGCTTGTCTCGGTATTTCAGAGTCGTCCTCGGAAGTCTGGTATAGCTCTTGTATCATTCCTTTGACTTTATCAATATAAGTTATCTTCTTTATCTTTTCGAGTCAGATTTACTTTCTGCATTTATTTATTTAATTCCAAGCTCCTGCTTGTGTGCAGAAGTTATGTCCTTTAGCTTAAGCTTTGTTCTAGTCTTAGTCTGTCGGGACCTTATCTTACGGGTTTTCTCGCCTGGACTAGGGGGCTCAATTTAGTTTCCTAGGTTGAGGGGGATTTCTCTAGAAGGCCTCAAGAGAAATCCTAACACCGAGTGCAGACGTGGTGTCCGACTTAGTGTTAGCTAGGAAGTGTGTTCCGCCCCATGGAACTGATGTGGTAGGCGGCAGGTGGTGACAGCCCTGTCCGTCCGTTGTTGTCCACCATGTTCGGGTGTTTTTATAGCAGTAGATCGTTGGCCGAGTTGTACCCCCCATTTCTCCCTCAGTCTGAGGTCTTTCCACCCAAGCCGCCGAAGTAAGCTCTATTCTCCTGATAGCTAGGTTAGTCAAGGTTTAGTCTAGAGAGGCTAGCTTGTTAGTTTAGAAGTGTTTTAGGAGTCTTTCTCGCTTGTTGTCTATGGTAGAACCACCTGAATTAATCCGGCTCAAGCGCGCTAACCATCACCATGAGGGCAATCAGAGCTAACTCGCACTTCAAACGGAAGAATCCATTGGTCTGTCGGGTAACCTCCCGATACAACCACGGTTTTTGCCGATCCAAATCACACATACATGTACTCACATGAAGGTGAGCCCAGAGGATACAACATTCCACAAGATTTTACACCACAGGGTTCATCATAAATTATTATTACAACGGAGTTCAAATTCGTAAAACAAGGTACTTCAGAGTTCAAAATAATTGAGTTCTTCAGAGTTCAATGTAGTGGAAAAATAACAATAAACTACTCGACGATACACAATGTCTCGATGAAGCCCGTACGAGACATCACTCGGCATTATCGTCGTTGGCCGGGGGCGCATCCCATTCCACCGACCAACCAGGAGGAAGGGTACACGGCCAAGTCAAACTAGTGATCAGATCCTCAAACGTATCACCTGAAAACAAGCCACAAGCAAGGCTGAGTATACTAATACTCAGCAAGGCTTACCCGACTAGTGGAATATACTTAGCCGACTCCTAGACATGCAAGGCTTTTTGGCTTGAGAGGTTTGTTTTGCCGAAAGGCATATACAAGTAGGTCCTTACTTTCAAATTTTAGATCCCGATTCTAGTTTTATTTAACCATTCTAGGTAAGCAACTATCCAATATCATACATGGTGGAAGAATTAATTTGCATCCAACAAGATTAATCATCATCATTGTTCCTCTTCTTACTCTATGTGGTAAAAGGGTCAAGCAGTCTCAATAACCGCGAGAAATGGATGATTCGAATCGAATTTCTTAACCTTGCAAGGGAAACCTAAACACACGTCACGTGGTTACTCCCAAAGTCACACGTGCAACCTTTCCCCTTTCTTCCCGGGTTGTGGATCAGGGCCACCATCCGAGACTACAGAGCCCGGCTCTGTACCCACCATGTGTGCGCATGGAACCGAAGTTGAGAGGGTGGGATGCTGTCCACTTGCCGGTCTGATTAGGTACTTAAGCTTACCGATTACCATATTCTCGGCATGTGGTTAGTACGTTCAAGACTTAACCACCACTACCACACACTGCGGCCTTAGCATTTTTCACTAAACAGACGAGACATCAATCATTAACTTGAACATCGCACCATAGCCCCGTCCGTCGACCTTATAATTGCAGCATGTAGTAAACATTCAAGTCCTATAATCTCGCGAGTGACAGGAAATCACTCGACTTTTACCGGGTCCTATTAGCATAGCATTCTATCAAACCTTATATCTAGTGTTCAGAGCATGGGTACCTAGGATCATGCAACTAAGTTTTCAATCAACTCCTATAAACTTAATGCACAAGCAAAATAGAGTAATAAGTTGCATAATTTAGAAAAATAGGGTTCATGCTCCGAGGCTTGCCTTCTTGGGTAAAGTTAGTTTGGGGCTCGTCCGAACTCAGGTTCAGATCTTCGAAAGCTTCAGTTAGCTTCATGCTGCTGACTCTCGGACGCGGGCACCAGCTCGTACGTCCCGTCGGCGAGAGTAGTCGATTCTA
The DNA here is from genome assembly GCA_032594955.1 of Panicum miliaceum. Taxonomy (NCBI): domain Eukaryota; kingdom Viridiplantae; phylum Streptophyta; class Magnoliopsida; order Poales; family Poaceae; genus Panicum; species Panicum miliaceum. The sequence continues at coordinate 28,869,927 of CM064060.1, forward strand.
TATGAATGCACAAGTGTAAGTTGTAGTGATGGTATATGACGATTATTTTCCTTCACGATAAAGTTGTAGTCCACAAAACATAGGTCTTGGGCAATCATTAATAGAGTACATCTTAAACTATTAACTTCATTAAACCAGAAGGGGTTGTGTTGTATTGAAATTTTAATTTTTGCAGTATAAGCATGGGTTAAGCACAAACACTGATCTAGGTAACTTCTTGTGATTAAATGTTTATTCAGAGTACATTATGCAGAGATAAGACTACTGTAAAACTTTCAGACATTTTCATTTAGCATAATAATTATGAAAAATGTATTACACAGCCACTGCTAGAACATGGTTATTTTTATATAGGACGAACCATGCAAGTATTGATGCCAAAAATTTTACAGGGTGTCCACCTAACCATATGTGTGTTACTGTAAATTTTTCAGATTTTATTGTGCAGGATACAGAGCATAATAAATAGGACAAGATACACTTATGTTAATAAATATTAATTTCTACAGGATGTTCTACAAGGTTTCTGTGTTTGAAACGTTTTATACAGCATAAACTACACTAAAGTGTCCCACAGTAAAAAGATGAAAATTTTCCAAGCACAAAAACTAATTATTTTTATTTAGTGCATTTTTCCCACCATAAAATTATACACTAGGTTACAAAAAGGAAAAAGGTTCTAAACTTTTTCTGTGGTATTAAGGCATCACTATAACAGCTCTGGAAAAGTTTGACAACATGAATCACAATATACAAATAGTTACAAATTAGTTCTATTATTTCATGGCATGAACAAAGTTTAACAAAAAGTTTAGCTAGAGATGGGTTCTAGTCCTAATATTTTTACACTGGCCTACACATAAAGCAACTAATCTACTGTCCAAAAATCAGATTCAGAACTGGTCTACAACAGTGGGTAAAATCAAAATATATTAAACTTTCCATTTAATTTAGAGCAAGATTTAGCAAGCAACTGAAGAAAAACATGTAACAAAAGTTGTATATTTTCTTCTAAAGATTCCAAAACAGTTGAGTTTGTATTTTTCTAATTTCTCTCCGATTTTATATGAATGTTACAAGTTCGCTATTTTTGAATTCAAAGTTTAAACACAACTTTATAGTTATGCCCCTGGAAACTTGCGTGTAGACTCTTTTAAAGATTTCAATCGTTGCAATTGGGTCCCTGGGCGGCGCTGGCACGGCAGCCGGCCAGATTCTGGGGAGGGGAAAAGGGTCGGGGAGATCCAGGGAGGTGAGAGCTACCTTGGGGTGGCCTTGGTCGGGGTTGGGGGTGGCCGGAGGTGGCTCGTCGGCGCGGAGCAGAGGGGCGGCGGCAGTGCGGAGCGTCAGCGACGGTGCTTCGGTGAGGAGGGGAGGGTGTGGGCTGGTCGATGACCTTCACGGCGTCGAGGGGAACCCATTTCAAGGCTTGGCTTGGACGGAGAAGCTTCGGAGTGGGCTGTCCACGGAGCAGCAGGGGAGTGGCGGCGACGCGGGCGGCGTGGCGGTGCTCCGGCGGTCGAGATGGTCGGGGAGGAGGCCGGTGAGCTTCACTGGAGGGAGGGCAAGCTCGCTGGGTGATGGGTTTGGGCAGTGGGAGGTTGGAGGATGGGGCTCCACGGGCGGGTGCTGCACGGCAGCGGCAATGGTAGCGGCGGCGGCGTTCTGGTGGGTTGAGGTGCGCGCGAGTGGCCTTGTGTCGCCTTTTATAGGCTGCAGGAGGGAGGGAGAGAATAGGGCAATGTTGGGGAGGGTCGGCACGACGGGGGCACGTTACTGGTCGCGGTGGGCGGCGAGCATAGCCGGCGCGGCGTGAGGCGGGCGCCGGCAGGGGATTTGGCACCGGGGATTTTGCGTGGGGGAGGGGGAGATCATGCGGCGTGCGGGTTGGGCGAGGAGCTGCCGCAGCTAGCTTGTCGGGCGGCGAGCGCGGACTGGGCATGGTCACGGCGTGGGGGGGGGGGAGCGCGTGCGAGCGGGGCGCGGCCAGGCATTGGCTTGGCGCCTAGCGCCAATCAGGCATCGCTGGCCAAGTGGCCAGCGGCGACTGCGCGGCAGGCGGAGGGTCCGTGGGGCGGAGAAAGAAGGGCCTGCAGTGAAAATAGAAGAAAAGGCAGGGGCTGGTTTGCTAATTCATGTGTTTCTCAAATTTTCGTGTTGCAACTCAAAAATCTCTGAACATGAAAGTTGTTCAAAATGAAAAGTTACACAAGTTTTGTTTCAGGCCAAAGTTACTCAAAAAGTATGACTAGGAGGGCACGTCATTTCCTGGGCAAAAATTTGTATATATGTCCATTGAACCTTTCATGCCAGCACTCATGAAAGCGTTTGTATTCATTACCGTTCACTATAGAAACGGCATCTGTACAATTCCCGCCGTACAGACGATGTTAAGATATGCTATCAAGATAACGTATTCACGGGGGGTACCGTCTTGAGACAGGGGTATGAACAGCGATCGCCATATCCTGCGCCAAACCTTCTACTCCCAATATAATCAACTAATAGTTGGTATATTGGGAGCACCTCAAGTAAGCCACTGCTTGAGGGCAGCGTTCGGCTCGCATCACCGACAGGAAGGCCAAGCTCTCTCAGTTGGCTGAGGATTCTTACCTTCTTACCTTAGCGATGAGTGCGCCGTTACAGAAATTAAGGGTCGATTGTGCATAAAAGTAAGTTTTGACAGAAAGTAATGTGCTGGAAGTTAGTTGATACTATTCATAAGTTAGATAGCCACCTAGTAACTTTCCGATAATCCCTTAGGGCTTTACGAACTAGGTACCATCCTTAACGAACCAACACATTTTGCAAACGCATTTTTCTGGTCAAGTTTTATGAAAACAAGTTTTTAAGGCTTGCTGCATTCTCTGGCGTATGCATTTCGACTCTAGTACCAGTTGTGGCAGAACCACCTGATTTAATCTGGCTCAAGCGCGCTAACCATCACCACGAGGGCAATCAGGGCTAACTCGCACTGCAAACGGAATAATCCATTGGTCTGTCGGGTAACCTCCTGATACAACCACGGTTTTTGCCGATCGAAACCACACATACATGTACTCACACGAAGGTGAGCCCAAAGGATACAACATTCCACAAGATTTTACACCACAGGGTTCATCATAAATTATTATTACAACGGAGTTCAAATTCGTAAAACAAGGTACTTCAGAGTTCAAAATAATTGAGTTCTTCAGAGTTCAATGCTGTGGAAAAATAACAATAAACTACTCGACGATACACAATGTCTCGATGAAGCCCGTACGAGACATCACTCGGCATTATCGTCGTTGGCCGGGGGCGCAATTGGGAGTAGTGCCAGGCTGGCCGGCCTATTGTCAGCCGGTCGGCCTGAGGTTTTCCCCATTTTTCCTCGGTCATATCCCTGCATTCACAACTCATCCAAAACTTGTGGAACTTTATTAGTTTAAATAAAATATATATGGAACAAGATGCGAAAATTCTATTTTATTCCCGAGAAGTTGACGAACAATGGGTGAATAAAGGCCGTCAAGAGTGGGCCCTATATGTCAATGGGTTTTGGGTAAAAACAACGTCCTTTCTTGAAAAGCCAAACCGTCCCCTTTGCAATCAATTGCCTTCTTCCCCCAAACTATCACATCAAATCTCGCCGGGCGCAAGCAGGCGCGCGATGATGCACAAGATAGTCGTGGAAAATTGAGGAAGTTTGTACTTTTTTTTAGGGTACCATAAGATGTTCATTAATCATAAGATGCAGAAGATACATTGGCCACAAATTTCATGAAGCAACAGGAACAAAAAAGCAATACATATACTACACTACTTCACTACTAACTCACTCCAAATTTCGTTAAGCAAAAGCAAGAGAAAAGCAAAAGTTACACTACTATTTCCCCAAAATTGTCTCCAAGAACAGATTCATTTGGCCATGGATCCGGCAGTCCTCGCTGCAATACCCTATGTATGGCCTCCCCCATTGTGGACGGGTGCCACAATCCTCGACTGCGCACAAAATATCTGTGCGCGTCAGTGCCGGAGCCACGAGCTTCAGGGGCCTGCGCCACCTCCCTCTCCAGATCACATCCGTAGTGACCGACAAAACTTGAAACAGTCCCTGAACATTAACATTGTGCCGCTACCTCCCGCCGGTGCCACCAGTACTGATTCTTCAACGGCCACGGACTGTTTCATGTACTGCTTAGCAGTATCGTCGACGGCGGCACCGCCATTGACCATGTATAGGAGGATGGTGGCCACATTGGCCGCCACTTTGTGGGCGGCGCGCTCGAGATTCAAATTGAGGGGCATGGGTGTGATTACAGGTCCATGAAAGACGACATGCGTCCCAGTGATGAAGCAGGCCTCCAAATCGTGGAATTGGGCAAGGTGAGGAAGGAGGGTGTCGTAGCCATCAGGGTCATCCCACGCCATGTCATCGGCCAACCGCTGTACTGAGATGCGCCGGCCGACTTTGGGGTCGCAGCACATGCGGCGCATGAAGCGGCAGGTCGCCCGAAGCGCGTGGAAGTCGTCCATTGGCATCACCGAGGTTGCAGCGAGGTGGCCCATGATCTTAATGGCCAGCACGGCATGGAGGTCTGCCAGCGACGGTGACGGGCACTGCCTTGCCGCCATGAGTGCCAGCGTCGACAACGTCACGGAATAAGAGGTGCGACATCAGGCCACCCGAGGGCTTGACGGCCGGCGTGGATGGAGCTGCGGCGTGAGGATGCCACCGAGTCGGTGCGCTGGATAGGCGTGTGTTGACGGCCTTTATTCACCCATCGTCCGTCAACTTCTCGAGAATAATTTAGAGCTTTGCATTATGTTCCATGCATATTTTATTTAAACTACTAAAATTCCACAACTTTTGGATGAGTTGTCTATGCAGGAGCAGGTGTACCAAAAATGAGTCGAAACAGGGACAAACCCAGGCCGACCGGCCTACACTAGGCCGGTCGGCCTGACATTGGCCCCAATGGCCACCTCACTGATCCAGGTGCAAGGAAACACAGTTAAGTTGATCAAGAGTCATGCACTTGAAGTTGGTTTGATCCGGGAACCCAAAAGGCTTCAAACACGGATTCAAGGGCCCACCTACATACACAAAGGCAGTAAAAACCAAAAGGGCAATTGTCACCGACTAATTCAGACAAATCTCAACCATCTAGCAGAAGGTGGTGCCACTTGGCACCACCCCCAGGCCGGCCAGAAGAGAAGATCACGACGCTGGACATGCACGAGCCGGCCTCATCTCCAAGCTACAAGTCGTCGCCAACATGGACTGCGAGATCGGTTCGGATTCAGCCGACCACCCTGTACCAAAACATCGATATCTCCCTCATCCGGCGTCCAAATGAGGTGTTCCTCGATGTGTTGGATTTGTGACGACCAGATGCTTCGCTTGCTTCTGGTCCTAGCTCTAGAAGGTTCGTGGATCATTTTGTGTGACCATGATAAGGTGCTGCGTCACCTATTTTGGGCCTTTCGGGCCTTATATCGTGTCGGGCCTTCAGCCCAAGTTCTGGGCACCCCCCCTGAACGTCGCTCCCAACCCTAGGTCATGAGTCTCTTCATAAACTCAGTAGCCGCCGCCATTAGACTTGGGTTTTGTTTAGTTCTTGTGTTTTCTTTCAAGAAACAAAGATTGCATTGTTCTATCTGTGGCGACAAGTCCTTATACATTGATCCAGGGTCCATGTTCTTGCTCTCCTCAATTGTGTCGATTAGTCCTTTGGAGACGAGTGCTTGAACCTCTCTTTGTGTTTTGCTTCATTCATACTTGCAATTTCAGATTGCGCTCTTATACTTTCTTTCTTGCATTCTCGATTCGTTTGCAGGAAAGGCCTTCTTGGCGACGTCAATCAAGTTGTCGCTTGGTTGATAACCAACGGAGCAGTGGTGTAGCGGTTGCCGAGTTTGAATCATGTTGATTTGAAGCCGGATTGTCAACATCGAGTCCTCCACCTATCAAGTTTACCTTCTACCTCTCGGAAGATCGGGCCTTGCCCTCATCAAGTGGTATCAGATTTCAGGTTTCCCGTGAGGTATTACCCTTCATTTTCCCCTTTATATTAGTTTGTGTCATATACCTAGAGTCCACAAAAAGCCTTCACAAAAAAAATTCCATTGTCGTAGAACCTTTTTAGCCTTTGGAATTTCGTTTCAGAGTTGCATTGTTGAGTTTGTGTCCGTGGTCGAGTCTTATTGCTGGTTTAGGTTGTGTTCGTCGTTGTAGTCAACGTGCCCATCGCAGTTTGATTTGTTTCCGCCGCTATCCCATCCACCATTACCCAGATTACAAGTCGATCCACCCCATTAGTCGACTTGCCCTCGCTAGCCACCTTGCGTGAACTCTCTCCGTGCAAGCCCTAGATAGGTTGTGAGCCGCCTTGTGTTCATCGCCTTGCACCGCAACCCCTCTTGTTTAATCTTCATCTTGCATATCCTATTGCTTGCTGCTCCTAGATCGGTGTGAGATGGATTCCAAAGGTTTTGTATTAGTTGTCTATGAAGGAGCAGGTGTACCAAAAATGAGTCGAAACAGGGACAAACCCAGGCTGACTGGCCTACACCTGGGCGGCCGACCCGGCACTGGCACCAATAGCCACGTAACTGATCCAAGTGCAAGGAAACACAGTTAAGTTGATCAAGAGTTGTGCACTTGAAGTCGGTTTGATCCGAGGAGCCAAAAGGCTTCAAACATAGAATTAAGGGCTCACCTGCATGCACAAAGGCGGTAAAAACCGAAAGGGCACTGTCACCGACTAATTCAGACAAATCTCAACCATCCATCAGAAGGCGGTGCCACTTGGCACCACCCCAGGCCGGCCAGCCTAAGGGAGGCCGGCCGGCCCCACCTAGCGGCCTCTGGTGCCAAGTCTTCACGTGAAAGTTAAGCAATTGTCAAGGTCGCGTGCAGTTGAGGCGCATGTCCAATTACCAACCTTCCACTACTATAAATAGGCCCCTCATCCTCACTTGTACATACACACTCAAGGAGTTCTCTCTTCACTTCAGTTCTAGAGTTAGGTCTAGTAGTCTGGGAGTTAGAGTCGAGTCGAGCTTGTCTTGGGATTCTGGAGTCATCCTCGGAAGTCTGGTATAAGCTCTTGTATCGTTCATTTGACATTATCAATATAAGTTATCTTAATTATCTTATCGAGTCAGCTTTACTTCTCGCATTTATTTATCTCCAAGTGTTCAGCTTGTGTGCGGAAAGTTCTTTATCTTACACTTTGTTTTGTTCTTAATTTATCCGGATCTTATCTTGCGTGTTTTCTCGCCCGGACTAGTGGGCTCAAGTCAGTTCCCTTGGTTGAGAGGGATTTCTCTTGAAGGCCTCAAGAGAAATCCTAACACCGAGTGCAGGCGTGGTGTCTGGATTAGTTTTAGCTAGGAAATGTGTTCCACCCCACGGAATGTGTGGTAGGCGGCAGGTGGTGACAGCGATGTCCGTCTGTTGTAGTCCACCACGTTCGGGAGCTTTCATAGCAGTAGATCGTTGGCCGAGTTGGACTCCCCTCTCATCCCTTTCCGTAGTCCTTCTGCCCTAGCCGCTGAAGTAAGCTCTGGTACCCCGATAGCTAGGTTTAGGCAAGGTTTGATCTAGAGAGGTTAGCTCGGTAGTTTAGAAGTGTTTTAGGAGTCTTTCTTGCTCATTGTCCTCCCAGCTGCTTACTGCTCTAAGGTTGAGTCTCCTATGTGTCATTCGGTCATAGCCTGGCCACTTATCTATCCCATTTATCTGGCTTACCCCTGCTACTGAGCTGGTGATTATCTCTAGTGAAGTTTACCATTCATTCAATCGATACTCATTAGACCATAGTGCTTCCCCGTGGAAATTCGATACCCTGGAATACTCCAAGGTGAAGTGCTACAGCGGTGTATTCCGTGCGCTTGCGGAATCTATACTCTATTGGGGATAAGAAACACCAACAGCATACCCGCGCGCGATGTTGGTGGTCGAATCGAAGAGGAGGCGGTGGATCACTCTAGCTCAACTGGGGCTACAGCACAGTTGGGGATTTCTTGAAAACCCCCTCTTCGAACCGGCGTGGGAATGACGAGGAGGTAGAGGAGGAGATCTCTTGAAGACGACCCCCTCTTGGGAACTGCCACCGACGACCGCGTCATCGCCAAGAATTTCAGGTGGCGACGTGTCTCAGGGGAATGGCAACCGTCGGGAATAGGAACCTTCACAACGCTGGGGAATCCACAAAAACCCCACTCGGCCACTCCTTTTTGGAGTAGTAGTCTTTCAGGAAACTAAACAAACACAAATCCATAATAAATAAGTTGAGTATGGAACTAGGCGAAAACACTTGAGTGGTGTAGTGGTAGATAGCAACTGCCGAAGTGGCTTTGACCCGTGTAGCAACAAATTTTTCCTCCATTTTTAGGGAGCATTGGGCACACTGGTTTCCACAGCGGGCCTTTTTCTCTTCCTGGGCTGGATAGATGTGGCAGAACCACCTGAATTAATCTGGCTCAAGCGCGTTAACCATCACCACAAGGGCAATCAGGGCTAACTTGCACTTCAAACGGAGTAATCCATTGGTCTGTCGGGTAACCTCCCGATACAACCACGGTTTTGGCGATCGAAACCACACATACAAAGTACTCACACGAAGGTGAGCCCAGAGGATACAATATTCCATAAATTTTACATCACAGGGTTTATCATAAATTATTATTACAACTGAGTTCGAATTCGCAAAACAAGGTACTTCAGAGTTCAAAGTAATTGATTTTTTCAGAGTTCAATGCAGCACAAAATCAACAATAAACTACTCGATGATACATGATGTCTCGATGAAGCCCGCACGAGACATCACTCGGCATTATCAACATTGGCCGGGGGCGCATCCCATTGCACTGACCAACCAGGAGGAAGGGTACACGGCCAAGTCAAACTAGCGATCATATCCTCAAAAGTATCACCTGAAAATAAGCCACAAGCAAGGCTGAGTATACTAATACTCAGCAAGGCTTACCCGACTAGTGGAATATACTTAGCCGACTCCTAGACATGCAAGGCTTTTGGCTTGAGGTGTTTGTTTTGCCAAAAAGCATATACAAGTAGGTCCTTACTTTCAAATTTTTGCTCCAGATTCTAGTTTTCTTTAACCGTTCTAGGTAAGCAACTATCCAATATCATACATGGTGAAAGAATTAATTTGCATCCAACAAGATTAATCATCATCATTGTTCCATTTCTTACTCTATGTGGTAAAAGGGTCAAGCAGTCTCAATAACCACGAGAAACGGACGATTCGAATCGAATTTCTTAACCTTGCAAGGCAGACTTAAACACACGTCACGTGGTTACTCCCAGAGTCACACAAGCAACTTTTCCCCTTTCTTCCTGGGTTGTGGATCAGGGCCACCGTCCAAGACTACAGAGCCTAGCTCTGCACCCACCATGTGCGCGCATGGAACCGAAGTTGAGAGGGTGGGATGCTGTCCACTTGCCGGTCCAATTAGGTACTTAAGCTTACCGATTACCATATTCTCGGCATGTGGTTAGTACGTTCAAAGACTTAACCACCACTACCACACACTACAGCCTTAACATTTTTCACTAAATAGACGGGACATCAATCATCAACTTGAACATCGTACCATAGCCCCGTCCGTCGACCTTATGATTGCAGCATGTAGTAAACATTCAACTCTTATATTCTCGCGAGTAACACGAAATCACTCGACTTTTACCGAGTCCTATTAGCATAGCATTCTATCGAACCATACACCTAGTGTTCAGAGCATGGGTACCTAGGATCATGCAACTAAGTTTTCATCCAACTCCTATAAACTTAATGCACAAGTAGAATAGAGTATTGAGTTGCATAATTTAGAAAAACAGGGTTCATGCTCCGGGGCTTGCCTTCTTGTGTAAAGTTAGCCTGTGGCTCGTCCGAACTTTGGTTCGGGTCTTCAAAAACCTCAGTTAGTTTCACTTGAGGTTCACGCTGCTCACTCTCGGACTCGGGCACCAGCTCGTACGTTCCGTCAGCGAGAGTAGTCGATTCTATATGAATGCACAAATATGAGTTGTAGTGATGGTACGGGACATTCATTTTCTTCATGATAAAGTTGCAGTCCACAAAACATAGGTTTTCTTGTAAAGTTACTTAGTTACGATTTCTTGGGCAATCTTTAACAGAAGGGGTCATGTTGTATTGAAATTTTAATTTTCGTAGTATAAGCATGGATTAAGCACTAACACTGATCTAGGTAACTTCTGGTGATGAAATTTTTATTCCGAGTACATTATGCAGAGATAAAACCACTATAAAAATTTCAAACATTTTTGTGTAGTAGATTAAATGTGAAAGTTATAATACACAGCTACTGCTAGAACATAATTATTTTTACAGGGGGTTAACCTATCCACATATATGTTACTGTAAATTTTTCAGATTTTATTGTGCATGATACAGAGCATAATAAATAGGACAAGCTACACTTATGTTAATAAAGATTAATTTCTACAGGATGTTCTACAGGGTTTTTGTGTATGAAAGTTTTTATACAACATAAACTAATCCAAAGTGTGCCCTAGTAAAAAGGTGAACATTTTATTTTTATTTAGTGCATTTTTCCCACCACAAAATTATATAAATAGGTTACAGAAAGGAAAAAGATTCTAAACATTTTCTGTGGTATTTAGGCATCACTATAGTAGCTCTGGAAAAGTTTTACAACATGAATCACAATATAACAGCAGGTAAAAATGTTTCACTGGACTACACATCAAGTAACTAAACTACTGTCCAAAATTTAGGTTCAACCTTAGTCTACAACGGTGGGTACAATTAAAGTCTATTAAACCTTCCATTTAATTCAGAGCAAGATTTAGCAAGAAACTGAAGAAAAGTATATAACAAAAGTTGTAGATTTTCTTCTAAATATTACAGAACAGTTGAGTTTGTATTTTTTTGATTTTTCTATGATTTTATATGAATTTTATAATTTTGCTGTTTTTGAATTTAAAGTTTAAACACAGGTTTGCAGATATGCCCCTGGAAATTTGCGTGCCGACCCTTCTAAAGATTTCAATCCTTGCAATTGGGTCCCTGGGTGGCGCTGGCATGGCGGCCGGCCAAATTCCGGCGAGGGGGTTCGTCGGCAGCGAGGGAAAAAGGGTCGGGGAGAACCAGAGAGATGAGAGCTACCTTGTGGGGTCTTGGTCAGGGTTGGGGGCGGCCGGAAAGGGCTCGTCGGCGTGGAGCAGGGGGCGGCGGCGGGGCGGCGCGTCGGCGACGGTGTTCCGGCGGGGTTGGGGCAGCGCTGGCGGGTCGAGAAGCTCCGGTGGGGTGATGTAGTCCTGTTCCGAGCCTTGGTTCGGGCGGAGGAGGGCCGGAGGTGGGGTGTCCACGGCGGTCAGGGCGGCGGCGGTGGAGGCAGCGCTGGCAACGGTGCTCCGGCGGTTCTGGGCGACGATGGGTGGGGAAGTGAGCGTTAGTGGGATCCTGTGGTGGTGGTTTGGGGCTCAGCTTAGGCGGTGGATGATCAGAGGGGTGAGCTCCATGGTGAGGTAGGCACGACGGCGGCAATGGTGGCGGCGGGGAGCTTTTCGGGTGTGAGGGCGCGCGTGAGCGGCTTCGTGCTGCATTTTATAGGCCACAGGAGGGAGGGAGAGGGCCGGGCGAAGCTGGGCCAGGACAGCATGACGGGGGCGTGCCCTTGGGCGCCGGGGCGGCAGCAAGAGGCTCAGCGCGGCGGGCAGCGGCAAGGATGGCCGATTGGGCGTGCTAGATTTGGCGTGGGGGAGCGGAAGATCTCACGGCGCGCAGTTGGGCGAGCAGCTGCAGCAGCTGGCTTGCCGGGCGGCGAGCGTGGCAACTGGCGGGGCGCGGCGGGGGCTCGGGCACGGCGCGGCTGGCCATTGGGCGCAGCGGCGGTGAGCAGAGGCGGCGACTGCGTTGCGCGCGTGGCACGCACGGGCTCCGCAGGGTCGCAGCGTGGGGAGCAGCGCAGCTGGTCGGGCGGGGCTTGGTCGGCCATTGGCTTGGCGCCTAGCGCTGGTCAGGCATCGCCGACCAGGTGGCTTGCGGCGATGGCGCGGCGGGCGGGGGGGGGGGGGGGGGGGGGGGCGGTCGGGCGAAGCAGAGAAGGGAGGGACTGACAGTGGAAATAGAAGAAAAGGCAGGGGCTAGTTTGCAAAGTCAAGTGTTTCTCAAAATTTTATGTTGTATCTCAAAAATCTCTGAACATGAAAGTTGCTCAAAACAAAAAGTTCTACAAGTTTTGTTTCAGGCCAAAGTTCATTTGAGCTCTAGTTTGAGAGTTAAATTGAAGACTCAAAAATTTATGATTCGGAGGGCAGGACATTTTATGGGCAAAATTTCCTATTCTTTCCGAGGTCTCAACTAGACTTTTGTTTATCGTCACTGATGATGTGCCTATTTGATTTCGTAGCCATAAGTGCTTTGGTGTGAAAGTTATTCAATTTGTTCGATTAAATACATGTATTCGTGCACATATATACATCTATTTTCAATTCAAAGCAAAACCAATTTATAATTCATTTCTTTTAAACTTTTCTTAGTTAGTTAAGCATATTGTTACGCTAATGAGACTTGTTTAGCAATTTAAACACCGTGTTACAGCCTTCCCCCCTTAAAAAGAATCTCGCTCCGAGATTCGGACAATAGGCTTAGTGTGGATAGTGTGTTTACCTTCCGTAGAGTTGAGAAAACCCGAGAAATTTTGGTTTAGATAGCTTTCAGTTTCCCATGTGGCTTCTTCCTCAGTGTGATGATTCCATTGAATTTTATACATTTTAATCACTTTCCTCCTAGTGCTTCTTTATTTTTGTTCCATGATTTTGATAGGATACTCAACATATGAGTGGTCGGGTTCTACCAATATTTCTTGTTGTTCCACAACCTCGGTAGGGACTCGAACACACTTCTTGAGTTGAGATACGTGAAAGACGTCATGGATGGCTGCAAGCTGAGGGGGCAGTCGAATTCTATAGGCTACGGGTCCACAGCTCTCGATGATTTCATAGGGACCAACATATCGGGGAGATAGTTTTCCTTTGACTCCGAATCATTGTACTCCCTTGGTTGGTGAGACCCGAAGGTAGACATGATCACCAACTTTAAAATTTCAGTGACTTTCTCCTTTTGTCGAAATAGCTATTTTGCCTGGATTGTGCGGCTCTAAGATTTTCTTGTATTATTCTCACTTTTTCTTCTACCTCAATTACCAAGTCTGGTCCCAATGTTTTGCGTTCTCCGGTTTGTGACCAACTTAAAGGAGTTCAATACCTTCGTCCATACAAGGCTCAAATGGTGCCATTTTCAAACTCTCTTGGTAGCTATTGTTGTATGAGAACTCTGCTAGGGCTAGGCATTTGTCCAAATTCTTATCATAGTGGATGACGCAAGCTCTAAGCATGACTTCAAGAATTTGTTTCACTCTTTCAGTTTGTCCATCAGTTTGAGGATGATAGGCTGAGCTTCGAATCAATTTAGTACCAAGAGAAGCTTGCAATTGTTCTCAAAAGCGCGCTACAAACTGAGTACCACGATCAGAAATAATTGTCTTAGGTACTCCATGTAGGCAAACAATGCAATCGAGATAAATCTCGGTATATTTCTTGGCAGTATAGGTGGCGTGTACCAGAAGAAAATGTGCCGTCTTTGTGAGTCTATCAACGATAACCTGTCACACCCGATTCTTGAAAGAACCAGATGCATCTCATATGTGCGCCAGGATCTCGTTCACACACATATGGTAGACGGAAAGTGTAATATATCAAAGACAATGCTCAAAAGTAACTAAATAAAGTATTTAACAATATTACACTCCGTATAAAAGAGACACAAATGTCTTTAAACGATAAACCGTTATACCCTGTACGAAGTCTCCAACAACTCCGTCTTCCAGAGGCGATGACTGGTGAACGCAGGACCTAGAACTCCTCGAAGTCGTCGAAGATCTCCTCTTCAAAGTTCTCTTCTGAACAGCAGGGGGCAAGGGTGAGTACTCTTATGGTTGGTACTCAGCAAGTGGGGTGAAAATGCAAGGCCATCAAGGATAGGCTAAGGTTTGCAGCAGCGGTTGCTTTTAGTTGGTCAAGTATTTATTAACAAGCACCTATTAACTAGGTTTAGGTTTATACCAACCCACTTTAGTAGAAACATAAAGATTCTTTCAACATAATCATAAACCACGAACCACAATTTAATTAATCTTCAAGTTTCATTATCATGTGAGGGTCCAAGCCACTCTTAACCGTGAGTACGGCTGTTATAACAGTTTTACACTCTGCAGAGGTTGTACACTTTACCCACAAATCGTGTTTCCCTAAGTCGCCCGGGTTTGCAAGGCCCTTAAACACTTCCGAGGTGAGTGGCGAGGGTACACTACGAAGCCTTTACAAAGACATGTCGAGAGCTAGGCAGCCCGCTAGAGTTTCAGTAGCGGCGTGGTCCATAAACCTCCCTAATGGTCAGCTCCTTAGCAAAGGCAGCTACCCCAAGAGGACCGGGCTATGACCCCTATCACCGACCCCCTCCTTGCCCTTTCGGTAAGGCCACCAGCAAACTACACATCTAATTATTTGGCTAAGGTCAGAGCCATATGACTTTGTGGTTGCACTGTTCACTTGGGTGGTTCTCCATGTTCCCATTAAACAAAGTTGATCTTGAAATTACGCAATAAAACCACAATATGAAACATGATCAACATTGCCAAAAGAGTAAACCAATACCAAACCCAAAGTTGGCAACTAAGCGTAACTACCCAACATAAATGGTAAACCCAGGTGTTTCAAGGTTTGGGGTAAAAGACTAGGTATGTCCTTAGCATAGGTAACCCATCAAGTTTATGCAAGCAACAAAAAGGAAAGTGAATTTGCATGCTGTTGTTGGGTTCAAATAGAATATGCAGAGGGGGAAATCCACTTGCCTTCTTCAAGCAACTGCTGATTCTCTTCCTCGTAAGCTTGCTCTTGATTTGGCTCGAACGTCACGTTGTCTACGCGATCACACAAACAAGCATACACAAACAAATAAGAAACAGTACAACAAACAATACAAACAGAATGTGAAAAGACACTAGAGTTGTAGTTCATGATGCAAAGATCGTGTGGGCTCAAGAATCGCTGAAATCGGAGTAGAAACGATGAAGATATAGCTAAAACAGTGAGCTGGGGACCTAACTGCTAGAGTTTTTAGTCTCCCGAGGCTAGATCTGAAGGATTCAGGGGCCAAAACATAATTAGACCTTAAACAAAGGGGTCAGGGTGCAAAACTATAGGTTCAGGACGGCGTGTTCTACTTCTAGAAAAGTCAGGGGTCGGAACAGAAAAAGAAAGGGCTCAACTCTAATTATTTCGTACTGATCTGGACTGCGGGTTGATTCCTGGAAAACTTAGGGATCTTCCTGCAAAAGTTTCGGGAATGGCTAGGGTCGGGTGAATCTAATCCGTTAGATCAGAATCGTGTGGCGGATCGGACGAATCGGCGGAGTAAGGGTCGGGCGAATCGGTGGTATGAAGAGTGGGTCAGGTGAATCGGCTGAGTAAGGAAAAGATCGGGTAAATCGGCAGTGTAAAGTGAAGATCGCTTCTGGCCGTTAGATCTAGATCGAGCGGCAGAGGAAAGGTCGGCTCGACGGGACAAAAAGGGTCGGGCGAAGCGGAGTTTTACTGGACATCGGCGGCAAGCGAGTACGGCGGTGGATGGCCGGAGCTTCACCGAATCTAGTGTTCCGGGGCTCGATTCAAGCTGGGTTTGTGACGGGAAGTAAGTGGGTGGTATGGTGAAGGTGAGAGTGGTCACGGGTTGGTTGTGCGGTGACTGTAAACTGGCGGCCACGGCGGCGGGCGGAAATAGGGGTCCGGCGAGGAAATCTGACTTGCGGCGGAGCAAAAAGGGATAGAGAAATCTAGTACGGCTTGATACTTACCAACTCGTGAAGCTTTTGCGAGAAGTGATGGCGGCGGAGAAACTGCGGAACGACGAGTCGACGGAAAAATCGGCGACACAGGACGGCGGCGTTCCTCCGAGGTGCAACTTCCAGCGGCGTGCGACAATGTTGTGTAGAGGAAAAGATTTGAGCTTGGCTCTGGTTGCAAAGCGGGGTTTCAGCGGGACTTTATAGGGGCGGATCGGCCGGGAGTAGGAAGGCGGTGCTGCGGAGTCGATCAGGACTCGGGTAAGAAGAAAGAAAGAAGGGCGCGAACAACGGCACGGGATCGATCCGGACTCTGGGTAAGGAAAGAAGAAAGAAGAAGATGGCGCCGACAGGTGGGTCCTAGCTGTCGGTGGAAGAAAGAGTCGGGTGAGGGAATCGGCCACGGAGTGGGCCGCGGGAAAAGAAAAGAAGTAGAGGAAAAGAATTGGGCTGGCTGGAAGAAAGAATAGGAGAAGAAAAGAAATAAAGATGCATGCACAAATTTAATTTATGATTTTTATGAAAATACTTTTAAAAGTTTCAACTAATATATTTTGGGTGTTACATAATCCATATGGAATCATGTTTCTGTGCGGTACTTGGCAATCCAACAATGAAATCTATACTTATGTCTTCCCATTTCCATGAGGGTATAGGCAAAGGTTGAAGTGTACCGGCTACATTCAAGTGGCTGTCTTTTACTCTCTGGCATGTGTCACATTCTGAGACATATTTAGCGATTTCTCTTTTCATTCTAGTCCACCAGAATTTTTGCCTAAGATCTTGATACATTTTGCTACTGCCGGGGTGAATAGAAAATTTGGAAAGGATTGCCTCATCAAGAATTTGCTTATGCAGCTCATGATTCTTTGGAACGAGATGCGACTTTTGAACCATAGAACTCCCTTATGGTCCTGGCGGAAACATTTGTATTTCTCTTCTCCTAGAGAGAGTTTTTGTTTGATGATCTTAACTCCTTCATCATGTAGTTGTGCCATGATGATCTGGTCGTGAAGAGTGGGCTCAACGGAGATGTGAAGCAAGGTGCCTTGGGAAATCATTTCCAAACTAAGCTTCCTCATTTCTGAACAAATGTCTCAATATAGAATTCCACTGATAGGCAATGGCAATGGGCCTTACGGCTGAGTGCATCCGCGACTACATTGACCTTGACGGAGTGATAGTGCACGTCGAGATCATAATCCTTGATTAATTCTAGCCATCTTCTTTGTCTCATATTCAGATCGGCTTGGGTGAAGATATATTTGAGACTCTTGTGATCGGTGTAAATATTACAATGAGTGCCCACGAGATAATGTCTCCATATTTTTAGAGCATGAATGACTACTGCTAATTCGAGATCGTGGGTCGGATAATTCTGCTCATGGGGTCGAAGGGCTCATGAGGCATAAGCCATAACTTGGTTATCTTGCATAAGCACACAACCAAGACCAGTGCCAGCTGCGTCACAGTAAACATCTAACGGCTTGGTGTTATCGGGTTGAGGTAACACAGGGGCCGTAGTCAAATGTTCCCTGAGAGTGTGGAAAGCTTTTTCGCATTTCTTATCCCACACAAACTTTACTCCCTTTTTCAATAGTTCAGTCATAGGCTTAGCAATTCTGGAGAAATCTGGAATGAAATGGCGATAGTAACCGGCTAAGCCAAGAAAACTGCGAATCTGATCAACAGAGGTAGGAGGTTTCCAATCCATCACCTCTTGTACCTTGCTGGGGTCAACGGCTATGCCTTCGCTGGAAATTGTGTGGCCAAAGAATTTTACACTATCCAACCAGAATTCGCACTTAGAAAGTTTAGCATAGAGCTGATGGTCTCTGAGATGCTGAAGAACAATGTGCAGGTGCTTAGCATGCTCTTCCTCATTCTTGGAATAGATAAGGATGTCATCAATGAAAACTATGATAAATTTGTCGAGCTCGGGCATGAATACCAAATTCATGAGATACATGAAGTAGGCGGGAGCATTTGTGAGACCGAAACACATGACCAAAAATTCGTATAGTCCATATCGTGTGGAAAAGGCAGTCTTAGGAATGTCGCATGGACGAATCTTTATCTGATGATATCCAAAATGAAGATCAATCTTTGAGAAAACTTTAGCTCCAGATAATTGATCAAAGAGAACGTCGATGCGGGGAAGTGGGTATTTAATTTTAACGGTCACCGCATTGAGATGTCGGTAGTCCACACATAATCTTAAACTTTCATCCAATTCATACCCAAAATAATATCCATGCCTTCAAGGGGTAAGAGAACAAGGTCCGTGTTGATAATTTTACTACCTAATTTTATCGGTACTTGTCTTATTATTTGGTTGGAAGCAATTTTTTCACCCAGTGTTGATATCATATACGACCCTTTTGTGTGACAAAAATCCAAGCCCACTTTTGCACCAAATTTTGCACCAGAATCAAACAATATAACTATAGGTGCATTTGGTGCACCTTCAGGGAGCGCTTCAAGCTGATCAATCTATCTTTTGCGCTTGTTCCTCTGTCTTTTACGCTTGTTCTGATGGGTTTGGCTAGAACCTTGGCCCTGACTTCGCTGTATGGCCTGGGGGCATTCTCGAGCAAAGTGGTTAGCACTTCTACAAATGAAGCAACGGTTTGTGTCACTTGGACGACCGGGCTGTTTGTTATCTAAAGATGTCACTACTAGCATACCTACTGAACCTTTCTTGGGTGTGGTGCATTTGGCATGGTCTATCTTTTCCTGAACATGCGAGCGAGTTCATGTTCGTAGGACTGTGCCGGCGTTAGTAGTTCTGCTAACTTGACGTCGACCTCGTGGGATGAATTCTGTGGAGGTAATTTCCCATCCAGTCAAGTCTATGCCGCATGGGTCATGCTTGAGAGTCCGACACTTTACTTGGTGATCCTTAAGCTTCATCGGAAGTTGTGATGGGGGCAATAAGGAGTCTGAGTAAAAGTCTCTTGTGTCCAACATCTTGTTATTGAGCTCTGGATAGCCTGCAACCTGAGGATGGTGGACATTACACCCACCCCCTTGATGGTGTTGTTGCTGCAGGTATTGAAAAATCGCTTGCTGCCCCTTGACAAGCTGACGAAGCAACTCGGTTTGAGCGGCCATTACTTCCACTAAACTGGGTGGTGGCAGTGGCTGCTGCTGTGATTCACTAGCATTAGCACCAAAACCCTCCGGGTTACCACGGGTTGCTCCAACCATCTCAAACGTGAAAGTTTACCATTAGCAACGTGATCCATATTGCTTCCACGATTAAAAAGGATTAGAGTGGAAAAGAGTAGACTTCCGAAAGATCATGGATAGAATCGTGGACAGAATACTGTTCACTACAAGAAAACTCATAGCTCTCCGTAGGTTCATCCAAAACAGCTCATATTTTGGCAGTGAGTAGGAATTTTAAAGATGCACAACTTTGGTATTCAATTCAGATGCTAAATCAATGGCCAAGATGGTCGAAAGATTCATTCTTTGCTTCTCTATCTCGGCTATTTTTCAGCAGAATGAGTTATAGTATCTTGCCTATAACTCAAACTAGCAAGGTCCAATGATGCTGAAGTTTTGTGAGAACCTAGATCACAAAATTTATGACAATTCTGGTATTCAACGCACAGCCCAGAAATGCAAGGAGACATGGGTAAAAATTCCGACAAGTTTCTACAATCGCAGATTCAACTACTTTCCAACATCACAATCAAACCACCAAGTTTTTAGCCATGGCCTACATGATTAGAGTATCCAATGGTCAAGTTGTACCCATCACAAAAGAGGTACTCAACTCTTAGTTAGCCTATTACAACACTTGCCAAAAGTTAGGCTACACTATCGAGCAGTATATGCAAAAATCCTCCTAGGTCATCGTTTAGAAGTCGTCGAGGTTGTTGACGGTCGACTCGCTGCGAGTAGGAGAGTGAGCTCCCATCGGAGGTGGCTGCGGTGCCTCACCCTCATAGTCCATACCCGAGACAGAGTCGACCTCCTGTGGCTCCTCAGTATCTTCCTCCATATCCACCACATCGGGAGGGGCATTTTGATCATGGTGCCACTAAATGTGCTCATTAGCATCCTCCAACTCAAGGTTCAGATCATGGAGCTGCTCCTCCAAGTGCGCTATTGTGACACCTCAGGTGTTTAAATTGCTAAAAAAGTCTCATTATCATAACAATATGCTTAACTAAATAAGAAAAGTTTAAAAGAAATGAATTATAAATTGGTTTTGCTTTGAATTGAAAATAGATGTGTATATGTGCACAAGTACTTGTACTTTAATCAAACAAATTAAATAACTCTCACCTCAAAGCACTTATGGCTATGAAATCAAATAGGCACGTCATCAGTGTCAGGATAAACAAATGTCTAGTTGAAGCTTAGGAGAGAATACAAATTTTTGCCCAGGAAATGATGTGCCCTCCGAATCATGCTTTTTGAGTATTTAAAATAACTTATGAACTATAACTCAAATGAACTTTGGCCTGAAACAAAACTTGTGTAACTTTTCATTTTGAACAACTTTCATGTTCAGAGATTTTTGAGTTGCAACAAAACAAATTGAGAAACACTTGAATTTGCAAACCAGCCCCTGCCTTTTCTTCTATTTCCCTCTCGGCTCCCTCCCTCCACTGCACTGTAGCCCAGCGAAGCCGCCGACGCCATGTGGGCGATGATGCCTGCACCGCTCCACACCAAGCCAATCCCCCAACGCCTCTACTCGCCGCCCAGCTCGCCCTACCCGCGGCCGCGTCCTCCTTCTCCCCCACGCGACATCCCGCACGGCCAGTAGAACGCCGCCGCCCTGATGCCCAATGGCGTGCCACAGCCGTGCACGGCTCTGGCCATCGCCGGCCGCGCCCAATGGCGCACCCTTGCCATGACCGGCCCACCCCAACCCTCTCTCCTCCCTTGGCTCGCTATAAAAGGGAGGCACACCCTTGCTCGCGCGCAGACCCGCCGACGCCCGCCATTAATGCCACCGCTCAGAGCTCAGCGTCGAGCCCCTCCCTCCGCCCAGCCTCCACTAAATCCAACCCCCAAAATCGGTCCCCCACCATCCACCAAAGGTCCCTAGCCAAGTGCTGCCGCTCCACATCGCCGGAGCTCGCCGGAGCCAAGCTCCAAGCGCCGCCGCCCCTGCTCCACCGTGGCGAGCCCGCCACCGGCCACCTCAGCCCCAACTAAGACCTCCCCAAGGTAGCCCATGCCTTCCCCGTGCTCCTCCCCCACCTTGCCCTTACCGCCGGCCCCTTCCCTCGCCGGAATCGAGCTCGAGCTCGCCGGCCGGCCGCCAGGGACCACATTGCTTTGATTGCAATCTTCCCAGGGGCCTACACGCAAGTTTCCAGGGATCCCTCTGTAAAAGAAAGTTTAAACCTAGTTTCAAAAATAGTGAACTTGTAAAATTCATATAAAATCGTAGAAAAGTTAGAAAAATACAAACTCATCTGTTCTATAATCTTTAGAAGACAATCTACCACTTTTGTTACATGCACTTTCGCAGTTTCTCAATCTATTTTGCTCTAGATTAAACGGAATGTTTAATAGCTTTTATTTGTACCCACTGTTGTAGATAAAGGCTAAACATGAAAATTTAACAGTAGATTAGTTCCTCGATGTGTAGGCCAGTGT
The DNA here is from genome assembly GCA_032594955.1 of Panicum miliaceum. NCBI lineage: Eukaryota > Viridiplantae > Streptophyta > Magnoliopsida > Poales > Poaceae > Panicum > Panicum miliaceum. The sequence continues at coordinate 28,891,455 of CM064060.1, forward strand.
AAAAATATTAGGACCAGAACCCATATCTAGCTAAACTTTTTGTTAAACTTTGTTTATGCCATAAAATAATAGAACTAATTTGTAACTGCTGTTATATTATGATTCATGTTGTGAAACTTTCCCAGAGCTGTTATAGTGATGCCTAAATACCACAGAAAAATTTTAGAACCTTTCTCCTTTCTGTAACCTATTTGTATAATTTTATGGTGGAAAAAATGCACTAAATAAAAATAATTAGTTGCTGTGCTTGGAAAATGTTCATCTTTCTACTGTGGGACACTTTGGTGTAGTTTATGTTGTATAAAAAGTTTCATACGCAGAAACCCTGTAGAACACCCTGTAGAAATTAATATTTTTTAACATAAGTGTATCTTATCCTATTTATTATGCTCTGTATCCTGCACAATAAAATCTGAACAATTTACAGTAAAACACATATAGTTAGATTGACACCCTGTAAAAGTTTTGGCATTAACACTAGGTTCTAGCAGTGGTTGTGTATTATATTTTTCATAATTATTCTGCTTAATGAAAATGTCTGAAATTTTTACAGTACTCTTATCTCTGCATAATGTACTCTGAATAAAAATTTCATCACCAAAAGTTACCTAGATCAGTGTTTGTGCTTAATCTCTGCTTTTGCTTAGAAAATTAAGTTTCCAATATAACACAACCCCTTCTTGTTTAATGAAGTTAAATAGTTTAAGATGTAATCTATTAACGATTGCCCAAGAAAATCGTAACTAAGTAACTTCACAACTATGTTTTGTGGACTGCAACTTTATCGTGAAGGAAAATAATCGTCATATACCATCACTACAACTTACACTTGTGCACTCATATAGAATCGACTACTCTCGCTGACGGAGCGTACGAGCTGGTGCCCGAGTCCGAGAGTGAGCAGCGTGAAGCTCAAGTGAATCTAGCTGAAGTTTTCGAAGACCCGAACTCGAGTTCGGAAGAGCCCAAGGCTAGCTTTGCTCAGGAAGGCAAGCCCCAGAGCATGAACCCTATTTTTCTAAATTATGCAACTTAATACTCTATTCTACTTGTGCATTAAGTTTATAGGAGTTGGATAAAAACTTAGTTGCATGATCCTAGGTACCCATGCTCTGAACACTAGATGTAAGGTTCAATAGAATTCTATTCTAATAGGACTCGGTAAAAGTCGAGTGATTTCCTATCACTCGCGAGAATATAGGAGTTGAATGTTTACTACATGCTGCAATCATAAGGTCAACAGACTATGGTGCGATATTCAAGTTGATGATTGATGTCCTGTCTGTTTAGTGAAAAATGCTAAGGCCGCAGTGTGTGGTAGTGGTGGTTAAGACTTTGAACGTACTAACCATATGGCGAGAATATGGTAATCGGTAAGCTTAAGTACCTAATCGGACCGGCAAGTGGACAACATCCCACCCTCTCAACTTTGGTTCCATGCGCGCACATGGTGGGTGCAGAGCTAGGCTCTGTAGTCTCGGAGGGTGGCCCTGATCCACAACCCAGGAAGAAAGGGGAAAAGTTGCACGTGTGACTCTAGGAGTAACCACGTGACGTGTGTTTAGGTTTCCCTTGCAAGGTTAAGAAATTCGATTCGAATCATCCGTTTCTCGCAGTTATTGAGACTGCTTGACCCTTTTACCACATAGAGTAAGAAATGGAACAATGATGATGATTAATCTTGTTGGATGCAGATTAATTCTTTCATCATGTATGCTATTGGATAGTTGCTTACTTAGAATGGATAAAGAAAACTAGAACCTGGAGCTAAAATATGAAAGTAAGGACCTACTTGTATATGCTTTTCGGCAAAACAAACCCCTCAAGCCTAAAGCCTTGCATGTCTAGGAGTCGGCTAAGTATATTCCACTAGTCGAGTAAGCCTTGTTGAGTATTAGTATACTCAGCCTTGCTTGTGGTTTATTTTCAGGTGATACGTTTGAGGATCTGATCGCTAGTTTGACTTGGCTGTGTACCCTTCCTCCTGGTTGGTCGGTGGAATGGGATGCGCCCCCGACTAACGATGATAATGCCGAGTGATGTCTCGAACGGGCTTCATCGAGACATCATATATCGTTGAGTAGTTTATCGTTATTTTTTTTTCTGCTACATTGAACTCTGAAGAACTCAATTATTTTGAACTCTGAAGTACCATGTTTTACGAATTCGAACTCAATTGTAATAATAATTTATGATGAACCCTGTGATGTAAAATCTGTGAAATGTTGTATCCTCTGGTCTCACCTTCGTGTGAGTACATGTATGTGTGGTTTCGATCGGCAAAAACCATGGTTGTATCGGGAGGTTACCTGACAGACCAGTGGATTAATCCGTTTGAAGTGCGAGTTAGCCCTGATTGCCCTCGTGGTGATGGTTAGCGCGCTTGAGCCGGATTAATTCAGGTGGTTCTGCCACAGCTATCATGTCATCTCTCTCACCCATGAGAGTGTCGTGCTCCTGAACTTGGCCCTCAAGATGGCCAATCCGGGTGTCTCTGTCCTCAAGTTCCTCACTGAGCTCCTGAATCTGCTTATCTCTGGTATCTGCCATCATGTGGTAGGCCTGTGCAAGATCAGCGAGCTGCACAAGCGCCTGACTCTGGAGAGCCTGAAGTCGGTACAATGCATTCATGCACCGTGCGGAGGTCTCGATTGTCTCCTGGGCATGAAAGTCTACCAAGTACTATGAGTGCTGCACCCTGTTGAGCCAAAATGGGTCATTGTCCTGTGCAGCAGGAAACAAACCAATAGGAGTGAGCGTGACGACCTTGGGACGCTGCGCACAGAAAGTGGTTAGCGCCCTCATGGCAGCAAGCTCCCAAGTATTGGCCAAACGGTGACCAACAGCCTAAATCTCCAAGGCGGGCCACTCCAGGTGTAGTGGGTGCGGAAAGATGGTCACGTTAACACGGCACTGGGTAACTCCATTCTCCTCAAACTCCAGTCCGGTGTAATGTGGGGGAATTGGATAGCCTGCGGTGCTCTGAACATCCCACAAGATAGAGGGAAAGCCCTCCCAGTGGAGACACTACGAGTGAACGTGTCCATCCTCATCCACCATCGTGGCAACAGGCTCGGCCATCTGAAAAAAAATCAAATGGGTGAGATAGTGAAAAACCGTGAACAACATAGTGGACATGTTCTGGATAGTGCGCTAAAATATCCATAACTTCAAAAGTTCTTGTCCAAAAATTCTCAACTTTTACCAGAACATTTCTAAGGTATTTGTGAACAACTTCGCTAGTCCACTCCGTAGCTAGATCAGGCTCTAAGATAGTCTTTCTCTTAAGGTTTTACTTTACTGTCTACCCAGATATTTCAGTGAACAGTGGGCCAAGATTTCATGCACCAGGGAAAATCTACCTAGCCAAAAATTACCAAATTTTAACAGTAGCTGCCTGAGTAAATTTACAACAAGTTTTGTGTTGAACACTTTTGCAGAAAACTGTAGTAAGAGGGCATAAAAATTTATGTAGCAGAAGTGCTTATATTGGACAGAAAACTAACATCTCCAGGTTTCTGTTGTTTCTCGCTATCTATATGTTCAGAATTTTTCTCATTTAGACAGGAGGTAGAATACAAATTTTGGAACAAAACTTTCAACATGAACTTCTCCAGAAAGGACCATTTTCTATGCTCAACAAATCCATCTTTCTAGATGTGACAGAAAGAGACAGATTGCTAGATAATCCTTATGCAAGACAATCTTGTGCACGCATGAACCTTACCACTCTCATTTAACGCATTTTCAATTTCAGATTTATATGGTCATGATGCATGCACGTCCTATTCATCCTCACAAAATAAAATAATTATCAAATAGATTTGGTCTTACGAAGTTAGTTTCGGTGGCATACACAATAAGTCTCTCACTATAATAGCTAGTCGAAAATTATCTAACCGTTCTTTAACTTATCATAATCGCGATTAGTGGACCTGCAGAAGATTGATATAGCATATATATATCCATTGAACCTTTCATGCCAGCACTCATGAAAGCGTCCGTATTCATTACCATTCACTATAGAAACGACATCCATACAATTCCTGCGTACAGACGACGTTAACATACGCTATCAAGATAGCGTATTCATGGGGGTACCGTCTTGAGATGGGGGTATGAACAGCGATCGCCATACCCTGCGCTAAACCTTCTACTCCCAATATAATCAACTAATAGTTAGTATATTAGCAGCACCTCAAGTAAGCCACTACTTGAGGGCAGCGTTCGGCTCGCATCACCGACAGGAAGGCCAAGCTCTCTCAGTTGGCTGAGGATTCTTACCTTCTTAACTTAGCGATGAGTGCATCGTTACAGAATTTAAGGGTCGGTTGTGCATAAAAGTAAGTTTTGTTGACAGAAAGTAATGTGCTGGAAGTCAGTTGATAATATTCATAAGTTAGATAGCCGCTGTGACAACCCTGATAAAATTTCATTTCTAAAATCAAGGTCAGTAGCCTAACCCTATGCTTAACCAACTAATAAAAGGGTGAAAAGAATTAGAACGAGTTAAGTTGAAATTCAAATTTAATTTGGGCACATTTGGATACTTTTGAATTTTTAAATTAACTTTCAAACCATAAGCCAAATGAGATGTTGCCTGAAACCAAACTTGTAGAACTTTTTATTCTGAGTATACTAAGTATCACCTGAAAGCAAGCCACAAGCGAACATTTTCCAAGCATAGAAACTAATTATTTTTATTTAGTGCATTTTTCCCACCACAAAATTATATAAATAGGTTACAGAAAGGAAAAAGGTTCTAAACTTTTTCTGTGGTATTTAGGCATGACTATAACAGCTCTGGAAAAGTTTCACAACATGAATCACAACATAACAGCAGGTACAAATTAGTTCTATTATTTTATTGCATAAACAAAGTTTAAAAAAAAGTTTAGCTACAAGTGGGTTCTAGTCCTAAACTTTTTCCACTGGAATACTCATCAAGTAACTAAATTACTGTCAAAATTCAGGTTCAACATTTGTCTACAACAGTGGGTACAATTAAAGTCTATTAAACCTTCCATTTAATTTAGAGCAAGATTTAGCAAGAAACTGAAGAAAAGTATATAACAAAAGTTGTAGATTTTCTTCTAAATATTTCAGAACAGTTGAGTTTGTATTTTTTTGATTTTTCTATCATTTTATATGAATTTTACAAATTCGCTATTTTTGAATTTAAAGTTTAAACACAGGTTTGCAGATATGCCCCTGGAAACTTGCGTGCCGACCCTTCTAAAGATTTCAATCCTTGCAATTGGGTCCCTGGGCGGCGCTGGCATGGCGGCCGGCCAAATTCCGGCGAGGGGCCTCATCGGCGGTGAGGGAAAAAGGATCGGGGAGAACCAGGGAGATGAGAGCTACCTTGTGGGGTCTTGGTCGGGGTTGGGGGCAGCCGGAAAGGGCTCGTCGGCATGGAGCAGGGGGCGGCAGCGGTGCGGCGTGTCGGCGACGGTGCTCCGACAGGGTTGGGGCAGCGCTGGCGGGTCGGGAAGCTCCGGTGGGGTGATGTAGTCCCGTTCCGAGCCTTGGTTCGGGCAGAGGAGGGCCGGAGGTGGGGTGTCCATGGCAGTCAGGGGCGGCGGCGGTGGAGGCAGCGCTGGCAACGCTGCTCCGGCGGTTCTGGGCGATGATGGGTGGAGCAGTGAGCGTCAGTGGGATGATGTGGTGGTGGTTGGGGGCTCAGCTTCGACGGTGGATGACCAGAGGGGTGAGCTCCACAGTGAGCTGGGCACGACGGCGGCAATGGTGGCGCCGGGGAGCTTTTGGGGTGAGGGGGGCGCGCGTGAGCAGCTTCGTGCTGCCTTTTATAGGCCGTAGGAGGGAGGGAGAGGGCGGGGCAAAGCTGGGCTGGGACGGCATGACGGGGGAATGCCGTTGGGCGCCGGGGCGGCAGCCAGAGGCTCGGCGCGGCGGGCGGCGGCAAGGACGGCCGATTGGGCGTGCTGGATTTGGCGTGGGGGAGCAAAAGATCTTACGACGCGCGGTTGGGTGGGCAGCTGCAGCAGTTGGCTTGCCGGGCAGCGAGCGCGGCGACTCGCCGGGCGCAGCGGGGGCTCGGGCATGGCGCGGCTGGCCATTGGGCGCGGCGGCGGCGAGCAGAGGCGGCGACGGCGTCGCGCGCGTGGCACGCACGGGCTAGGCAGGGTCGCGGCATGGGGAGTAGCGCAGCTGGTCAAACGGGGCTTGGCCGGCTATTGGCTTGGCGCCTAGCGCCGGTCAGGCATCGCCGGCCAGGTAGCCAGCGGCAACTGCGCGGCGGGCGGGGGTGGGGGTCGGGCGAAGCAGAGAAGGGAGGGACTGAAAGTTGAAATAGAAGAAAAGGCAGGGGCTAGTTTGCAAAGTCAAGTGTTTCTCAAATTTTTGTGTTGCAACTCAAAAATCTCTGAACATGAAAGTTGTTCAAAATAAAAAATTCTACAAGTTTTGTTTCAGGCCAAAGTTCATTTGAGCTTTAGCTTGAGAGTTAAATTGAAGACTCAAAAATTTATGATTCGGAGGGCACGACATTTTATGGGCAAAATTTCCTATTCTTTCCGAGGTCTCAACTAGACTTTTGTTTATCGTCACTGATGATGTGCCTATTTGATTTCGTAGCCATTAGTGCTTTGATGTGAAAGTTATTCAATTTGTTCGATTAAATACATGTATTTGTGCACATATATACATCTATTTTCAATTCAAAGCAAAACCAATTTATAAGTCATTTCTTTTAAAATTTTCTTAGTTAGTTAAGCATATTGTTATGCTAATGAGACTTGTTTAGCAATTTAAACACCTGAGGTGTTACAATAGAGTGCGATTTCATTTCGAGCCTGACTTTGAAACAGGCCCAGGCCTCATTATCCGCGGGCACACCATGACACGTGGCCACGATGTGGATCCTGGTGGCTCACTCAAACTTGGGCCGGCTCCATAGCAATTTCATTTCGGGCCTGCATTTGAAAAAGGCCCAGACCTTATTATCTACTCACACTCGTACATGTGGATGGCCGGGACCCACCTCTCCAGTGGACCCCACGGTAACATATTTGACCCACAACCCTGACACGTCGTCCTTCGGGTCCCAGTCAGCACACGTGGCTGCCAGGTAGACATGTTGACAAGTCAACCGGGACCTGCACGTACACGTGTTAGCCACGTTATCCTACTGGGCCCGCACTGGTCCACGTGGACGCGCGGGTCACACTTCTCCAGTGGACCCACGTTGACACAGATATGAGGAAGTGATGGCGCATCGTTTTTGTGATGATATGAGATGTTGTTCTATGAGACGCGTTTACTTTTGTCATAGTTTAGTAGGTGCTGAGGGCTGCCACCAATGAACTATGATGAAACTTGGATTTCATCATAGAATGGGGCATGTTCAATGACGAAGTTGGAAACGTCAAGCAAAATTTTGTCATGGATGCTTCAATTTCTAGTAGTGGATATAGACTCCATTCTGACCACCATTGCCAAAAGACTTTTGTAGAGAATGTGGCGATATTCTAGTCCTCTAAGTTAATAGCTTCGGCATCAAGCATCAGGTTTTTCAGCCGATCATACTCCAGACCACTGTTGACAATTTCTCAGGGTTTTATCAAGTCACTGAAAAATAAGTGGGCAGGCAATTGACTGAAGCCATGCTAACGGGCTGCCACAGCTGGATAATAGAATTCGTAGGACAATTGATGGCTTCAGCCAGAGAAGAGATTGACAGGAAGAATGCCATAGTTTCAATCTCATTGGTGATGGAGTTGAAGTCAGACTTGATAGGGTTCACAAATGTGTTTTTCCATCCTCATAAGGGAACCAGACGGTTTTTTCTCCGATAGGGCCATTATAGAAACATCGGAAGAAGTTAGCTGTTTCTGCGGGAATTAACTTGTCGTAGGGGATGCAGCTTCGCCATATGTATGTATATGTTCAAGCACAGGTTGATGAACCACCAAGGACCCCCAAGGTTGCCAATCGACTGGCCAGTTGACAGCTTAACAGAAACCTGATGGAGCAGAGAATACACTGAGCCTAGGAGGTGTTTGCCTAGATGAATTTCACGCCTTGAGATTAAGGATTCGGCGATGCTTTGGAAATTGGAAGTTGGGCCAAGTGTTTTTCCATAGAAGATGAACTTTTCCAACCACATAGTCAGAAAGGCAGTATGCTCTCTATCAAGTATTGTTCCTGTTCTAGCATGGTGCTCGCTATAACCTTTCCATCCACCAACAGTTTTAGTCTCTAGCCAATGAGAAGTATTAGACAGTAAGGTGAAAGCACAGTTAGGGGCTGAAATGTTCAGACGTGTTAACATGAGGACATCGGCCAGAGTGGGAGTCATTGGGCCATGCCCGAAGAGGAACACGTTCAAAGCGTCTAACTAGAAGTGTGATGCTACAGTGAGAAAGTTCCATTTCTAGCCATGTTGGACAAAGAAAGCTCGATGCACAAGCCGATATCGTCTTCATCCCAAGAAGTTCTCTTGGAAGTTGACATCCTCAGGTACCAATTTTTCCATCCGGGGGTTGCGCTCGACCAAGATCTGAAAGTATGAGCCCAGTTTGACACATCCAAGGTGGAGCATTTGAGGGGGATGTGGAATGTTTCTAGATTAATTAGATCCATGGGGTCTGGATTGTGACAACCCTGGTAAAATTTCATTTCTAAAATCAAGGTCAGTAGCCTAACCCTATGCTTAACCAACTAATAAAAGGGTGAAAAGAATTAGAACGAGTTAAGTTGAAATTCAAATTGAATTTGGGCACATTTGGATACTTTTGAATTTTTGAATTAACTTTCAAACCATAAGCCAAATGAGATGTTGCCTGAAACCAAACTTGTAGAACTTTTTATTCTGAACAACTTTCATGTTCAAAAGATTTTGAAATTCAAATTAGAAAGAGGAGAAAACGCCCTGTTTGCACCCAGCCCCTGAAGTTTTTCAAATTCTTGCAATCAGGCCCCTCGCTCCCCCCCCCCCCTCTCTCTCCTCCCCGCCCAACCGCGCGCCAGGTGGCCGGCGACGCCTGACCGGCGCGAGGCGCCAGGCCAGTGGCCGCCGCGCCACTCCCCCACGCCCGGCATTGCCCCCTCCCCACGCCGCGCTGCCCAGGGCGCGCCCGCGCGTGCGCACGCCGCTGCCGCGCCCAGCCACGCCGCCCACCGCGCCCAACCGCCGCACCCCGCCGTGCCACCCCAGCTCCCGCGCCCCGCCCGTCGCTGCGTCTGCCCTCGGCCTGAGCCGCTGCAGCAGCTCCTTCTCCAATCCACGCGCCATGCTATCCCCTCTCTGCCACACCAAATCCCGGCCGCCCAGTCGCCCGCGCCCGCTCGCCGTACGCCGCGCCGGCGCTCTGCTGCCGCCCGCCGTGGCCAGTGCCGCGCCGTGCCGTGCCTCCGCCCCGCGCGTCGCCCAGACACCCCCACTCCCTCCTGCCCCTATAAAAGCCGCGCCCCCGGCCGCCCGCGCGAGCCACCGCAGCCAGAACGCCTCGCCGCCGCCATTGCCACCGCCGAGCGCCGCACGCCCGTGGACAGCCCTCCACCGCCGCCCCCTGCCCAAATTGAGCCTCCAGCCACCACTACATCACCCCACTGAAGTTCGCCGACCCACCCAACGCCGCCCAGGACCACCGGAGCGCCGCCGCCCGCACTGTCGCCGCCGCCGCCGCCCCTGCTCGCCGTGGGCCGCTCGACCCGACCTCCTCCGTGCAAGCCAAGCCCCTGAGCAGCTTCCCCACGCGCCACTGAAGCTCGCTGACCGGACCAGGCCGCCCCAAGCCCGCCGGAGCACCGCCATCGATGCGCGCCACCGCCGCCGCCGCCTCTGCTCCAACGCCGGCGAGCTATTCCCGGCCGTCCCCCACCTGAACATCACCCCCACGAGGTAGCCCTCGCACCCCTGAACCTTCCCCGACCCTCACCCCTCGCCGCCGGCGAGCCCCTCGCCGGAATTTCGGCCGGCCGCCGTACCCAAGCCGCCCGAGGACCCAATTGCAAGAATTTAAATCTTTAGAAGGGTCTGCGCGTAAGATTCAAGGACCCAGTTGTAAAAGAAAGTTTCAAATCTAGATTCAAATTCAGTGAACTTGTAAAATTCGTATAAAATCGTAGAAAATTCAGAAAAATGCAAACTCAACTGTTATGGAATCCTTAGAAGAAACTCTACAACGTTTGTTACGAAAAGTTTCTCAGGTTCTCAACATATTTTTCTCTACATTAAATGGAAGCTTTAATGGACTTATTTTGTACCCATTGTTGTAGATCAGTACTGACCCTAAATTTTAAACAGTAAGCTAGTTGCTTGATGTTTAGGACCGTGTAAAAAGATCAGGCCCAAATTCCACCTCTAGCTGCACTGATTATTAAACTTAGTTTCATACCTTAAGTGGTTACATATTTTTATCCCTGCAGTTAGGTTATGAATCACCTAATAAAACTTTTTCTGTACTTGTGTAATGGTACATAGATGCCAGAGAAAAATTGGGAGAATTTATATCTCACAGGAACCTAATTATTTTATTTATGTGCTAATAACATACATTAAATCAAGAAAATAGTATCATAGCTTTGAAAATTCTCAAAGTTTTACTAGGAGATACACTGTGGTAGAGGTTGCTGTGTGAAAAGTTCCATGGACAAAAACCCTGTGTAGGGTCCTGTAAAAATAAATCCTTGAATAACCTAGGTGTGTAATGTCATATTTTCTATGCTCAGAATACTGCATAATAAATCCTACAAAAATTACAGTAGCCCCTGCATGCTTAAATAAAAGATCTGTAAAAATCTTAGACTCAGTTGTTGCACCATTTGTCCTGTACAAAAAGAACAAAAGTCTAACAGCCACTATGTAATATATTTTTCATAATTAATCTGTTACATAAAATTGTCTGAAAATTTTACAGTAAGCTCATCTTTCCCCGATGTGCCTAAATCCAAAATTTCATGACCAGAAACTATCCACTGTAGTAATTACACTTAAATCATGTCGATTACCATTACCACAACTTAAACTTGTGCATTCATGTAGAATCGACGACTCTCGCCGACGGAACTTACGAGCTGGTGCCCGCGTCCGAGAGTGAGTAGCGTGAAGCTCAAGCAAATCTAACTGAAGCTCTTGAAGACCCGAGCCCAAATTCGGAAGAGCCACAAGCTAACTGCGAAGGCAAGCCCCGGAGCATAACCCATTTCTTTCCTAAATTATGCAACTCATTACTCTCTGCTTGTGCATTAAGTTTATAGGAGTTGAATGAAAACTTAGTTGCATGATGTTAGGAACCCATGCTTGAAAACTAGACCTAAGGTTCGATAGAATGCTGTGCTAATAGGACTCCGGTAAAAGCCGAGTGATTTCCTGTCACTCGCGAGAAAATAGGAGTTGAATGTTTACTACACGCTGCAATCATAAGGACACGGACGGGCTATGGAACGATGGTTACGATTGAGGCCCGCCTGTCTAGTGAAAAATGCTAAGGCCGCAGGGTGTGGTAGTGATGGTTAAGTCTTTGAACGTACTAAACAAATGCCGAGATTATGGGAATCGGTAAGCTTAAGTACCTGATTGGCCCGGCAAGGGGACAGCATCCTACCCTTTGAACTTCGGTCCCATGTGCATATGGCGAGTGCAGAGAGTGGTCACGACCCGGCACCGAACCGTGGCGTGGGGCTCTTGTACTCTCGGAGGGTAGCCCCGATCCACGACCCGGAAAGAAAGGAGAAAAGTTGCACGTGTGACTCTAGGGAGTAACCACGTGACGTGTGTTTGGGTTTCCCTTGCAAGGTTAAGAAATTCGATTCGAATCGTCCGTTTCTCATGGCTATTGAGACTGCTTAACCATTTTTACCCACAGAGTAAGAAGAGGAACAATGAGGATGAATGAACTGGTTGGATGAAAATTTAATGCTTCACCATGTATGCTTTTGGATAGCTGCTTATCTAGAATGGTTAATGAAACTAGAATTCTTGAGCTAAAAGTTGGAAGTAAGGACCCACCTGTAGAAGCTTTTCGGCAAAACAAACCCCTGAGCCAAAAAGCCTTGCATGTCTAGAGTCGGTGGAGTAGATTCCACTACACGGGTAAGTCTTGCTGAGTATTAGTATACTCAGCCTTGCTTGTGGCTCGTTTTCAGGTGAGACCTTTGAAGACATGATTGCTAGCTTGACTTGGCCCTGCACTCTTCCCCCTGGTTGGTCGGTGGAATGGGATACGCCCCCGTCCAACGGAGATAATGCCGAGTGATGTCCCGTACGGGCTTCATCGAGACATCCTTATCGTTGAGTAGCTTTCGTTGTTTTATTTTCCGCTGCAACTTAAACTCTGAAGAACGTCTTAGTATGATCATTGAAGTATTTGGTTTCTAAACTCCAAACTTGGTCTGTAATATTTACTTATGATAATGTTGTAATATTTGCTGGAATGTGGTATTCTCTGGGCTCATCGTCGCATGAGCATTTGTATGTATGGCATTCGATCCGCCCTACCGTGGTTGTATCGGGAGGTTATACCCGACAGACCAGTGGATTACTCCGTTTGAAGTGTAAGGTTAACCGAGATTGCCTTAATGGTGATGGTTAATACACTTGAGCCGGATTAATTCAGGTGGTTCTGCCACAGCTAGTATCAGAGCCGTAGCTGGTGCCACAGCTGGCAACAGCTTGCGCCAGAGCCAAAATACATACACCAGAGAATGCGACAAGCCTTAAAAACTCGATTTACTAAAACTTGACTAGAAGGATGTGTTGCGAAATACGTTGGTGCGTTAAGGGTGGTGCCTAGTTCGTAAAGCCCTAAGGGATTATGGGAAAGTTACTAGGTGGCTATCTAACTACTATATATATTATCAACTGACTTCCAGCACATTACTTTCTGTCAAAACTTACTTTCATGCACAACCGACCTTAAATTCTGTAACGACGCACTCATCGCTAAGGTAAGAAGGTAAGGATCCTCAGCCAACTGAGAGAGCTTGGCCTTCCTGTCGGTGATGCGAACCGAACGCTGCCCTCAAGCAGTGGCTTACTTGAGGTGCTGCCAATATGCCAACTGCTAGTTGAACATATTGGGAGTAGAAGGTTTGGCGCAGGGTATGGCGATCGCTGTTCATACCCCCGTCTCATGACGGTACCCTCGTGAATACGCTATCTCGATAGCGTATGTTAACGTCGTCTGTACGGCGGAAATTGTACAGATATCGTTTCTATAAGTAAACGGTAATGAATACGGACGCTTTCATGAGTGCTGGCATGAAAGGTTCATGAAATATATATGCTATGTCAATCTTCTGCAGGTACACTAACCGCGATTATGATAAGTTAAGGAACGATTAGAGAGACTCGACTAGCTATTATAGCGAGAGCCGTATTGTGTATGCCACCGAGACTATCTTCGTAAGACCAAAAGTATTTGGCAGTTATTTTATTTTGTGAGGACGAATAGGACGTGCATGCATTATAACCATATATATCAGAAAGTGAAAATACGTTGTATGAGAGTGGTAAGGTTCTTGCGTATCTAAGCGTGGTTTGCATAAGGACTATCTAGCGAATCTGTCAGAAATCTGCCATGACCGAAAAGAGCGATTTATTGACCAAAGAAAATGACCTGTTCTGGTAAAGTTCATGTTGAAATAATTGTTCCAAATTTTGTGTTCTATATTCTGTTCAAAAATCAAAAATTCTGAACTTCTGGATAATAAGAAATAACAGAAACCTTGGAACGTCAGAATTCTGTCCAGAATAAGCACTTCTGCCTCGTAAACTTTTAGGCCCCCTTCCTGCGGTTTTCTGCAAAAGAGCACAACACAAAACCTGTTCCAAATTTACCCAGGAAGCTTCTGTTAAAATTTGGTAAATTTTGGCTGGGTAGATTTTCCCTGGTGCACGAAACTCTAGCCCTCTGTTCACTGAAAATTCTGGGTAGACAGAGAGGTAAAACCTGAAAATAAAGACCATCTTAGAGACCTATCTAGCTCTGGAGTTGACTAGCAAAGTTGTTCACAAATACCTTAGGAGTGATCTGGTGAAATTTGAGAATTTTTGGATTAGAACTGTGGAAGTTATGGTTATTTTTGCACACTATACAGAATCTGTCCCTGTGCTGTTCACAGTTTTTCACCATCTCACTCCATTTGATCTTTTGTTCAGATGGCCGAGCCTGTTGCTATGATGGTGGATGAGGATGGACGCGTACACTCGCAGTGTCTCCACTGGGAGGGCTTTCCCTCTATTTTGTGGGATGTTCTGCGCACCGCGGGCTATCTAATTCCCCCACGTTACGCCGGACTGGAGTTTGCAGAGAATGGAGTTACCCAGTGCCGTGTCAACGTGACTATCTTTCCGCACCCGCTACACCCGGAGTGGCCCGCCTTGGAGATTGAGGCTGTTGGTCGCCGTTTGGCCGATACTTGGGAGCTTGCAGCCATGAGGGCGCTCACCACTTTTTGTGCGCAGCGTCCCGAGGTTGTCACACTCACTCCCATTGGTTTGTTTCCTGCTGCCAAGGACAACGACCCCTTTTGGCTCAACAGGGTGCAGCACGCACAGTACTTGGTAGACTTTCACGCCCAGGAAACTATCCATACCTCCGTGCGGTGCATGAGTACACTCTACCGACTTCAGACTCTCCAGAGTCAGGCGCTTGAACAGCTCACTGATCTTGCTCAGGCCTACCACATGATGGCAGATACCAGGGATGAGCAGATTAAGGAGCTCAGTCAGGATCTTGAGGACAGAGATGCTCAGATTGGCCAACTTGAAGGCCAAATTCAGGAGCAGGACACTCTCATGCGTGAGAGAGATGCCACGATAGCACAGTTGGAGGAGCAGCTCCATGATCTGAGCCTTGAGTTGGAGGATGCTAATGAGCACATTCAGTGGCACCATGATCAGAATGACCATCCCCATGAGGAGGACATGGAGGAAGATGAGGAGGAGCCACAGGAGATTGATGGTATCTCCGGTATGGATTTCGAGGGTGAGGTACCACAGGCACCTCAGATGGGAGCTCACTCTCCTGCTCACAGCGAGTCGTCCGTCAACGACTTGGATGACTTCTAGATGATGACCTAGGAGGACTTTTGCACATACTCCTCGATAGGGTAGCCTAACTTTTGGCAAGTGCTGTAATAGGCTAACTAGGAGTTGAGTAACTCTTTTGTGATGGGTACACCTGAACCATGTGGATACCCTCAACTTGTAAGGAACGGCGATAAACTTGGGTGATTTCGTTGTAAGTTGGTAAACGATGAAATCCACAATCGCTGAGACTTGTCGGAATTTTTATCCATGTCTCCTTGCATTTCTTGGCTGAGTGTTGAATACCAAACTTGTGCTAAATTTTGTGATCGTGGTTCTCACAAAAATTCAGCATCATTGGACCTCACTGGTTTAAGTTATAGGCGAAACAGTACCGATCAATCTGCTGAAAAACAGCTACGACAGTAAGGCAAAGGACGAGCCTTTCGACCACCTTAGCTATAGTTCTAGCGCCGAAGTTAAATACCAAAGTGGTGCATTCCTAAATTCTCTGACTACTGCCAAAGTATGAGATATTTTAGATGGACCCACAGCAAGCTATGATTTTTCTCGTAGCCAACAGAGATTCTGTCCATACTTCTAGCTGTGATTTCGGAAGTCTTTGACTACACCAATCATTTATGAATCGAGGAAGTATTATGGATCGTGTTGCTAATGGTAACCTTTCACGTTTTAGATGGTTGGATCAACACGTGGCAACCCCGAGGGTTTTGGTGCCGGTGGCAGCCGCTCGCGACAATCGCCACCACCCCCGCCCAGTTTGGTGGAAGTGATGGCCGCTCAAACCGAGCTGCTGCGTCAGATCGTGCAAGGACAGCACCAGCAGAGGGGTGGGCACAATGCTCACCAACCCCAAGCTGCAGGATACACGGATTTCCTGGGGACCCAGCCGTCCTTGTTCCATAAGACCGAGGAACCCCTGGACGCAGATGCATGGATTCGCACCATTGAATCCAAGTTCACGCTACTTGTGGCCCCATGCTCAGAGGCCAACAAAGCTCGTTTTGCCGCGCAACAGCTTCACGGTACCGCTCGTCTGTGGTGGGACCACTATTTTGCTATGCTCCCCGCTGATCACATTGTCACCTGGGATGAATTCAAGACCGCATTCCGTGCACATCATATTCCCGAGGGTCTCATGGAGAGGAAGCTGAACGAGTTCCTGGCACTCACCCAGGGCACCCGCACCGTGCTGCAGTACGCCCAGGCGTTCAACAACCTATGCCAGTATGCGGGCTATCACGCTGATACGGATGCCAAGAAGCGTGATCGTTTCCGCCGATGTCTGAATACCAAGCTCAAGGAGCGTCTGAACCTAGCCAGGGCTGACACCTACAACGAATTGGTCAATATAGCCATTACCCAGGAAGACTGTATCATGGCACACCGGGCAGAGAAGAAGAGAAAGGCACCCGCTGGACCATCAACTGCCCAACCACCAAGGTATCGCATCGTGTAAAATGCCGCACCCACAGCTGCACCTAGGGCCCCTCAGCCAGGGAGATGGATTGCCAGACCCCCACAGCAGCCAGGCATGGTACGACCCCCGATGCCTTCACAGAATGGTCCGAGGCCCATTCTTCAACAGTCTCTTCGACCTAGCCCCGCGAATCGCTGTTTCAAATGCGGGAGTTCCAACCACTTCGCACGAGAATGCCCTCAGTCTGGGCAGCCCAACCAAGGTCAAGGATCCAACCCGAACACCAAGAACAGGGGCAAGAGACAGACCCTGCAAGTCAAGCAAGGACGGATTAACTTCACCACGCTTGCAGAGCTTCCTGAAGGAGCCCCAGTAATGTCGGGTACATTCTCTATCCTTAACAAGCCTGCAGTTATATTATTTGATTCTGGTGCATCGCATAGTTTCATGAGCGCAAAATTCGGTGCAAAAGTAGGCTTGGATGTTTGTCACACAAAAGGGTCATATATGATATCAACACCGGGTGGTAAAATTGCTTCAAACCAAATGGTCAGACAAGTACCAGTCAAGTTGGGTAGTAAAACCATCGACACAGACCTTGTCCTTTTACCTCTTGACGGCATGGATATTATTTTAGGAATGAACTGGATGACTATGCATGGAGTCACACTGGACCTTTCTTCCCGAGCCGTTGAGATAAATTCACCTAGTCACGGAGCCACTACCCTTTACCTACCATTCCTAGATTGTACGAATTCCTGTGCTTACAAGATGGAAGGACTTATGCTAGAGGATATTCCTATGGTAAACGAGTATGCTGATGTCTTTCCGGATGATTTACCAGGAATGCCACCGGATAGGGATATTGAGTTCATCATTGAACTACAACCAGGCACTGCACCTATATCCAAAAGACCATATAGGATGCCCCCTAAAGAGTTGGCATAGCTAAAAATTCAACTCCAAGAACTACTGGACAAAGGTTTCATTCGCCCTAGCGCGTCACCTTGGGGATGTCCAGCCCTATTCGTAAAGAAGAAGGATGACAGTTTGAGGTTATGTGTTGACTACCGACCTCTCAATGCGGTAACTGTTAAGAATAAATACCCACTTCCCCGTATCGATGTACTCTTCGATCAATTAGCTGGAGCCAGAGTCTTCTCAAAGATTGATCTTCGTTCGGGATATCATCAAATCAAGATTCGCCCGTGCGATATTCCTAAGACTGCCTTCTCCACACGATATGGATTATATGAATTCTTGGTCATGTCCTTTGGACTCACCAATGCCCCTGCCTACTTCATGTATCTCATGAATTCGGTATTCATGCCCGAACTGGACAAATTCGTCGTAGTGTTCATCGACGACATCCTTATCTATTCCAAGGATGAGGAAGAGCATGCTAAGCACCTGCGCATTGTTCTTCAGCGTCTAAGAGACCATCAGCTCAATGCTAAGTTTTCGAAGTGTGAATTCTGGTTGGATACTGTAAAATTCTTAGGTCACACGATCTCCAGCGAAGGCATAGCTGTTGACCCCAGCAAGGTACAAGAGGTGATGGATTGGAAACCCCCTACCTCCGTTCATCAGATTCGCAGTTTTCTCGGCTTAGCCGGTTACTACCGCCGCTTCATCCCGGATTTCTCTCGAATTGCTAAGCCCATGACTGAACTGTTAAAGAAGGAAGTAAAGTTCGTATGGAATGAGAAATGTGAAGAAGCTTTCCACACTCTCAGAGAGCATCTGACTACTGCACCTGTGTTAGCTCAACCCGATAATACCAAGTCATTCGATGTGTATTGTGACGCATCGGGTACTGGTCTAGGATGTGTGCTTATGCAAGAGAATCGAGTGATTGCAATGCCTCACGAGCCCTTCGGCCCCACGAACAGAATTATCCCACTCATGATCTTGAGCTTGCAGCTGTCATTCACGTTCTGAAAATATGGAGGCACTATCTCATGGGTACACAGTGCAATATCTACACGGATCATAAGAGTCTCAAATATATCTTCACACAAGCCGATCTGAATATGAGACAACGAAGATGGTTAGAATTAATCAAGGATTATGACCTTGAAGTGCACTATCACCCCGGCAAGGCTAATGTAGTCGCAGATGCACTAAGCTGCAAGTCCCATTGCCATTGCTTATCCATGGAGTCCTACCATGAGACATTGTGTGCAGAAATGAGGAAGCTTAACATGAAAATGGTTTCCCAAGGCACTCTAGATCACATCTCAGTTGAGCCCACTCTTCACGACCAAATCGTCATGGCACAACCACATGATGAAGGAATTAAGATCATCAAATAAAAACTCTCTCTAGGAGAGGAGAAGTATAAATGTTTCCGCCAGGACCATAAGGGAGTTCTATGGTTCGAAAGTCGTATAGTCGTTCCGAAGAATCGTGGACTCCGCAAGCAAATTCTTGATGAGGCACACCTTTCCAAATTCTCTATCCACCCCGGCAGTAGCAAAATGTATCAGGAACTAAGGCAAAACTTCTGGTGGACTAGAATGAAAAGATAAATTGCTACGTATGTCTCAAAATGTGACACGTGCCAGAGAGTAAAAGCTAGCCACTTGATGGTAGCCGGTACACTACAACCGTTACCTATACCATCCTGGAAATAGGAAGACATAAGTATGGACTTCATCGTTGGACTACCAAACACTTCCCAGAAACACGATTCCATATGGGTTATCGTGGATAGACTCACAAAGACGGCACATTTTCTTCCGGTACACACCACCTATTCTACCAAGAAATATGCCGAGATTTACCTCGATCGTATTGTTTGCCTACATGGAATACCTAAGACAATTATTTCCGATCGTGGTCCTCAGTTTGTAGCACGCTTTTGGGAACAACTACAAACGTCTCTTGGTACTAAACTGATTCGCAGCTCAGCATACCATCCTCAGACTGACGGACAAACCGAAAGAGTAAACCAAATTCTTGAAGACATGCTGAGAGCCTGCGTCATTCACTATGACAAGAATTGGGACAAATGCCTACCCCTAGCAGAGTTCTCGTACAACAATAGCTATCAAACGAGTTTGAAAATGGCACCATTTGAGGCCCTGTACGGACGAAGGTGTCGAACTCCTTTGAGCTGGTCACAAACCGGAGAACGTAAGATAATTGGACCCGACCTGGTAATCGAGGCAGAGGAGAAAGTAAAAGTAATACAAGCAAATCTTAAAGCCGCACAAGCCGACAAAAGAGCTATTCAGACAAAAGGAGGAAACCCCTAAAATTCGAAGTTGGCGATCATGTCTACCTTCGAGTTTCACCAACCAAGGGAGTGTGAAGATTTGGAATCAAAGGCAAACTAGCTCCCCGTTATGTTTGTCCTTACGAAATCATTGAGAGCTGCGGACCCGTAGCCTACAAATTACGACTGCCCCCTCAGCTCACGGCCACCCATGATGTCTTCCACGTATCTCAACTCAAGAAGTGTATTCGAGTCCCTACCGAGATTGTGGAACAACAAGAAATATCGTTGGAACCCGACCTCTCGTATGTCGAACACCCAGTTAAAATTCTGGATCAAAAAGAAAGAGAGACCAGGAGGAAAGTGATTAGAATGTATAAAGTACAATGGAATCACCACACGGAAGAAGAAGCCACCTGGGAAACCGAGATCTACCTAAACCAAAATTTCCCTGGGTTTCTTATCTCAACCACTGGTATGTGCACCCACGCCCACATTAAGAATTACCGAATCTCGGGGCGAGATTCTTGTTAAGGGGGGAAGGCTGTGACAACCCTGGTAAAATTTCATTTCTAAAATCAAGGTCAGTAGCCTAACCCTATGCTTAACCAACTAATAAAAGGGTGAAAAGAATTAGAACGAGTTAAGTTGAAATTCAAATTGAATTTGGGCACATTTGGATACTTTTGAATTTTTGAATTAACTTTCAAACCATAAGCCAAATGAGATGTTGCCTGAAACCAAACTTGTAGAACTTTTTATTCTGAACAACTTTCATGTTCAAAAGTTTTTGAAATTCAAATTAGAAAGAGGAGAAAACGCCCTGTTTGCACCCAGCCCCCTGAAGTTTTTCAAATTCTTGCAATCAGGCCCCTCGCTCCCCCCCCCCCCCCCCTTCCCTCTCCTCCCCGCCCGACCGCGCGCCAGGTGGCCGGCGACGCCTGACCGGCACGAGGCGCCAGGCCAGTGGCCGCCGCGCCACTCCCCCACGCCCGGCTTTGCCCCCTCCCCACGCCGCGCTGCCCAGTGCGCGCGCGTGCGCACGCCGCTGCCGCGCCCAGCCTCGCCGCCCACCGCGCCCAACCGCCGCACCCCGCCGTGCCACCCCGGCTCCCGCGCCCCGCCCGTCGCTGTGTCTGCCCTCCGCCTGAGCCGCTGCAGCAGCTCCTTCTCCAATCCGCGCGCCACGCTATCCCCTCTCTGCCACGCCAAATCCCGGCCGCCCAGTCGCCCGCGCCCGCTCGCCGCACGCCGCGCCGGCGCTCTGCTGCCGCCCGCCGTGGCCAGTGCCGCGCCGTGCCGTGCCTCCGCCCCGCGCGTCGCCCAGACACCCCCACTCCCTCCTGCCCCTATAAAAGCCGCGCTCCCGGCTGCCCGCGCGAGCCACCGCAGCCAGAACGCCTCGCCGCCGCCGAGCGCTGCCCGCCCGTGGACAGCCCTCCACCGCCGCCCCCTGCCCAAATTGAGCCTCCAGCCACCACTACATCACCCCACTGAAGTTCGCCGACCCACCCAACGCCGCCCAGGACCACCGGAGCGCCGCCGCCCGCACTGTCGCCGCCGCCGCCGCCCCTGCTCGCCGTGGGCCGCTAGACCCGACCTCCTCCGTCCAAGCCAAGCCCCTGAGCAGCTTCCCCACGCGCCACTGAAGCTCGCTGACCGGACCAGACCGCCCCAAGCCCGCTGGAGCACCGCCGTCGATGCGCGCCACCGCCGCCGCTGCCTCTGCTTCAACGCCGGCGAGCTATTCCCGGCCGTCCCCCACCTGAACAACACCCCCACGAGGTAGCCCTCGCACCCCTGAACCTTCCACGACCCTCACCCCTCGCCGCCGGCGAGCCCCTCACCGGAATTTCGGCCGGCCGCCATACCCGAGCCGCCCGAGGACCCAATTGCAAGAATTTAAATCTTTAGAAGGGTCTGCGTGTAAGATTCAAGGACCCAGCTGTAAAAGAAAGTTTCAAATCTAGATTCAAATTCAGTGAACTTGTAAAATTCTTATAAAATCGTAGAAAATTCAGAAAAATGCAAACTCAACTGTTCTGGAATCCTTAGAAGAAACTCCACAACTTTTGTTACGAAAAGTTTCTCAGGTTCTCAACATATTTTTCTGTACATTAAAAGGAAGCTTTAATGGACTTATTTTGTACCCATTGTTGTAGATCAGTACTGACCGTAAATTTTGGGCAGTAAGCTAGTTGCTTGATGTTTAGGACTGTGTAAGAAGATCAGGCTCAAATTCCACCTCTAGCTGCACTGATTATTAAACTTAGTTTCATACCTTAAGTGGCTACATATTTTTATCCCTGCAGTTAGGTTATGAATCACCTAATGAAACTTTTTCTGTACTGGTGTAATGGTACATAGATGCCAGAGAAAAATTGGGAGAATTTATATCTCACAGGAACCTAATTATTTGATTTATGTGATAATAACATACATTAAATCAAGAAAATAGTATCATAGCTTGGAAAATTCTTAAATTTTTACTAGGAGATACACTGTGGTAGAGGTTGCTGTGTGAAAAGTTCCACGGACAAAAACCCTGTGTAGGATCCTGTAAAAATAAATCCTTGAATAACCTAGGTGTGTAATGTCATATTTTCTATGCTCTGAATACTGCATAATAAATCCTACAACAATTACAGTAGCCCCTGCATGCTTAAGTGAAATCTCTATAAAAATCTTAGATTCAGTTGTTGCACCATTTGTCCTGTACAAAAAGAACAAAAGTCTAACAGCCACTATGTAATATATTTTTCATAATTAATCTGTTACATAAAATTGTCTGAAACTTTTACAGTAAGCACATCTTTCCCCGATGTGCCTAAATCCAAAATTTCATGACCAGAAACTATCCACTGTAGTAATTACACTTAAATCATGTCGATTACCATTACCACGACTTAAACTTGTGCATTCATGTAGAATCGACGACTCTCGCCGACGGAACTTACGAGCTGGTGCCCGCGTCCGAGAGTGAGCAGCGTGAAGCTCAAGCAAATCTAACTGAAGCTCTTGAAGACCCGAGCCCAAATTCGGAAGAGCCACAAGCTAACTGCGAAGGCAAGCCCCGGAGCATAACCCATTTCTTTCCTAAATTATGCAACTCATTACTCTCTGCTTGTGCATTAAGTTTATAGGAGTTGAATGAAAACTTAGTTGCATGATGTTAGGAACCCATGCTTGAAAACTAGACGTAAGGTTCGATAGAATGTTGTGCTAATAGGACTCCGGTAAAAGCCGAGTGATTTCCTGTCACTCGCGAGAAAATAGGAGTTGAATGTTTACTACACGCTGCAATCATAAGGACACGGACGGGCTATGGAACGATGGTTACGATTGAGGCCCGTCTGTCTAGTGAAAAATTCTAAGGCCGCAGGGTGTGGTAGTGATGGTTAAGTCTTTGAACGTACTAAACACATGCCGAGATTATGGGAATCGGTAAGCTTAAGTACCTGATTGGCCCGGCAAGGGGACGGCATCCTACCCTTTGAACTTCGGTCCCATGTGCATATGGCGAGTGCAGAGAGTGGTCACGACCCGGCGCCGAACCGTGGCGTGGGGCTCTTGTACTCTCGGAGGGTAGCCCCGATCCACGACCCGGAAAGAAAGGAGAAAAGTTGCACGTGTGACTCTAGGGAGTAACCACGTGACGTGTGTTTGGGTTTCCCTTGCAAGGTTAAGAAATTCGATTCGAATCGTCCGTTTCTCACGGCTATTGAGACTGCTTAACCATTTTTACCCACAGAGTAAGAAGAGGAACAATGAGGATGAATGAACTGGTTGGATGAAAATTTAATGCTTCACCATGTATGCTTTTGGATAGCTGCTTATCTAGAATGGTTAATGAAACTAGAATTCTTGAGCTAAAAGTTGGAAGTAAGGACCCACCTGTAGAAGCTTTTCGGCAAAACAAACCCCTGAGCCAAAAAGCATTGCATGTCTAGAGTCGGTGGAGTAGATTCCACTACACGGGTAAGTCTTGCTGAGTATTAGTATACTCAGCCTTGCTTGTGGCTCGTTTTCAGGTGAGACCTTTGAAGACATGATTGCTAGCTTGACTTGGCCCTGCACTCTTCCCCCTGGTTGGTCGGTGGAATGGGATACGCCCCCGTCCAACAGAGATAATGCCGAGTGATGTCTCGTACGGGCTTCATCGAGACATCCTTATCGTCGAGTAGCTTTCGTTGTTTTATTTTCCGCTGCAACTTAAACTCTGAAGAACGTCTTAGTATGATCATTGAAGTATTTGGTTTCTAAACTCCAAACTTGGTCTGTAATATTTACTTATGATAATGTTGTAATATTTGCTGGAATGTGGTATTCTCTGGGCTCATCGTCGCATGAGCATTTGTATGTATGGCATTCGATCCGCCCTACCGTGGTTGTATCGGGAGGTTATACCCGACAGACCAGTGGATTACTCCGTTTGAAGTGTAAGGTTAACCGAGATTGCCTTAATGGTGATGGTTAATACACTTGAGCCGGATTAATTCAGGTGGTTCTGCCACATGGATTTCCCATAGGGCCCAGAAAGATGCGTCCTAGACGATTCTCCAGGGGAATGGTGATTCTGCTCCTAAGATTCTACAAAGAACGAATGAAATTTTGTATTGTAGAGACGAAAAGAGGAAAAAATGAGTGAGATCTCAAGGAGAAGCAAATTATACAATCTGATCAAGATCTTGAGGTGAGATGTTCGCTTGGATTGAGAGGTGTGTTTCCTTGCTCTTGAGGTGTGTTTTCTCCTCTAATTGACCTGCATGCAAATATTCACCAACACTTGTGGAATTTGTTAGTATTAACCCCTACCACTAATGTTGATGCTTGTCTTTTCGGTGTTTTATGCAGGAATTGGCGGCCTAAAAGTGGTACTTAAGCGCCGTCAACACTAACGCGGTCTTTATCACCGAATCGGCTATTTTGCCAGTTGCCTTTATATACCGTATCGGACGAACGACCGATACATTTGGGGAACAATTCAAAACACGAGCCGATACATTCTAGAATTTAGCGTTATCTTATCCCTTGTCAATTTCAGGAAAAATTGACTAGCACGCCTGTCACCAACGCGAAGCTAGATTGGAGCCTGCGACGGAGGAAAGCAAATCTCCCAGGTCCTTGTGTGGGGCTGCGCGAAAGGCCTACGTGCGAATTTTTGTGTCAACACAAGGTATCATGCCCCTTGACACGCATCGATCAGGTGGTCGATATGACCACAGGGTGTGAAACCCTGTGCTTCCTCAACGCGTACTCGGGGTACCACCAGATTGGGATGAAGGAATGCAACCAGCTCGCGACCTCATTCATCACCCCGTTTGGCATGTACTATTACGTGATGATGCCCTTTGGCCTCAAAAATCTCGAGGTGACATACCAGCACTGCATGCATCGGTGCCTTGACAGCCTCATCGGAGAGGTCGTTTAGGTATACGTTGACGACATCGTGGTCAAGTCCATAAAGGCTAACCACCTGGTCGGGAACTTGGAGCAGACCTTCGCGCGTCTCTGATCCTACAGGATCAAGCTCAACCCCAAGAAGTGCATGTTCAGGGTCCCGAAACGCAAGCTGCTCAGTTTCATTGTCTCCGAGCGAGGCATCGAGGACAACCTTGAGAAAAATGCGGCCATCAGAAATCTGGGCCCGATCACCAACCTCAAGGGTGCCCAGAAGCTGATGGGATGCCTGGAATCCCTAAGCCAATTCATCTCATCGCTCGAGGAGCGAGAAATTGACGGCCTAAAACTGGTACTTAAGCGCCGTCAACAACACCCCCACACTTAGTCCTTGCTCATCCTCGAGTGAAGAAGAAAAAACTAAGGTGGAACACGACTTATTATGGTAAGGATCAAGCATGTAAGATATTCAAAGCCATACCTGTACTTGTGAACTTTTTGAAGTGTCTATCATGTTACCTTGGGCAGTTGATGATTGGAATGGTCTTGATCCAAATCCCCTCCACTCCTTCTGTCTAAGTAACTTGGGTTTCTGGCAATGTGTTTTTTTCAAAAGATGACCTTACCTAGCTCATCAAATGATTCTCTCAGATCACTCAGTGTGTGTAATCCTCTCCAAGGCATTAACCTGCCTTCTTCACCCTACTTCTAAAAAGTCTATCTAGAGCTCGAGGTAGGGATAAAGATGAGGCATACTTGCATTAATATGTTGCAAAGTCAAAGCTTGCATCCAAGTAGAATACAATTCATACAATCTGATCAAGATGTGCATGTGTGTGGATGGAATATGGTGGATGATGAATAGTGGATGAAATGAGAACTCCTTTTGTATGATCTTTGTCCTTTCTTTATAAATTCCCTTGAGAACATGGCTATTTTTTTTCTTTTTTTCTGGACCTTCATGTGTCCAACTTTTTTTTGTTTTCTCTCTCTTTTTTTCTTGGACCTTCATGTCTCCAAATTTTTTTTTCCGATAGCCCATGTCTCTTTTGTGACAATAACTAGAGAGAGAGACCATTCATATTGTGGAGCATTTATTTGCTGGAGGGATGGATGGGATAATACTAGCTTCCAGTGTAGAAGTCTAGTATGTGGAAATGGAGTGTACGTGATCTTGATCATGAAAGTATGAAAAGCATTCCACAAGGGTTACAAACAATTTGGCAAAGCTCAATATGACAGCAAGTAGCATATGTGTGTAGGTGTTTTTTCAATAAGATCATCATATGGCTTTGGTAGGACGGAGGCATATCATTGAGGAGCTGGCTACGTCATTGTTTCTTTTAAGATAAATTTTGCAAGTACTTTAGATAGAACAGGGCAAGGTTCATTTCGTCATGCCATATCTCAATTATCAACAAACTAGGCACATGCTTTCCTAAAGATATAGGTTCACAAACGAACAGGAACAAGCCAGGAATATACCACATGTATGTCAACCATTAAGATCATGTTTTGAGCCAAGGTTCACTTTAATTCTGAGTTTAATTTCTTTAATGATCAGAGGTGAGGTTCATTTAAACTCTTGAGTCAAGGAGACTAGATAGGTACAAGGTGCACATACCATCGCTCTTGAAGAATATGGGAATCAAGGTGGGCCACTGGCGGTTCGACCAAACCATGCTGGTGGCCAACTCACTCTATTGCCCTCACCCTGTCCCTTGTCATGTAGGCGTAGTCGATGTTGTGCGACACCATTGTCGGGGATCTCGAGTTTGTATGTCGATGATGAACTTGATAGATCTCTCCCACACTTGTGCTTGTACCTAGTGTTGTATTCAAAATGAAAAAGTGGGAACAAAAGGGAGACTTTATTGGAACTCAAATATTTGTGGGATTTTTTTTAATGTGGCAAGATGCAAGAACTAACACCTTATCCAAACAATGATAAGATTTGGCATGAAAGGAACTTATTTGGGATACTTACATACCTCCCCTACACTTGGAATTGGCATTGCTGAGCAACACAACTCGAGTATGTGGGGTTCAAGCTCCTCTTCATTTTGTTCCCTCACCAAAAAATATCATGGTGTTGTAGTCGGTTTAGCTCTCATGTTCTTCGGAGTCACCTATCCTTCGTTCTTTTCAATCTCCACCAGAAATGGTTAGCGCCAAAAATACCCAAAGGAGAGTTTATCCTAAAAACATGATCTTGCTTTTATTTGAAAGGGAAAAGGAAAAGATAATCCGGGTTATCTTCCGATAGTGCTTTGTTTATGGTCACAAGCTCAACCTTGGGAACTACCTCTTGCAACTATTATTGACGATGTCCTTCCCCTCTCACCACCAATTGTTGATGTGTCATTGAAACTTTAGCTGCAAGGTTAGCGCCAAAAGCATCCATGAAATTTGCAATGTTTATGATAAATATATGCATCTACAACCAACCTTCTGACGAGTTTGCAGAAGAAGACCTTCAGGTGGTTGTAGTTCTCGTGCGTGCTCGAGGCACAAAACATGCCTAACTCTAGAGAGGTGTTAACGGTGCTTAACTCACAAATTCAACCGTTACTGACCTTAGGAGGCAATCAGGAGCGTCCATGTGAGAGGCGGTGCCAGATGGCACCAACTCCAGGCCGGCCGGCCTGGGGGAGGCCAGCCGGCCCCACTTGGCGGCCTCTAGCACCCAACTTCACGTGGAAGTTACGTTAACCGCCATAGTTGCGTGGTCTTGACGCCCTTCACCGGTTACAGACCTCTAGCTACTATAAATAGAGCTCCACTTCCCACTTGTAACACACACCATTCCAGAGAGAACTGAGATTCTTAGTTGATCGACTCCAGTTGTAGAATAGGGAGAGTGTGAGGTGAGAGCTTGTGCACGAGCCAAGCTAGGAGAGGAGCTGGGTTTTCTCTGGGTCCTTCTCCACTTTTGTATCCACCTCAGGGGAATATTATCAAAGTAAGTTCCTCGTTTATCTTCAGTATCTCACTAGTCTTTCTCTTTACTTTCAGTACCTAGTTAGTTTACTTTCTTTGATCTACGGGATCCCTTGTCTGCGTGGTTCACCAAGCCTGGCCATTTCGAGCTCCCATTTCTCCCTCAGTCTGAGGTCCTTCCGCCCCAGCCACCGAAGCAGATCAAGTTAGTACAGTAGCTAGTTATTTTGGTAACGAGTTGGCTAACTGAAGTTAAGCCCCCTACCCTCTTACCTCGTCTCTCTAGGTGGGTTCGGTTAAATAGTTCTAGGTCTGGTTGCGCTTTGGACTCGATATCCCAGGTAAACTCCCTAGTGAAAGCTACATCGGTATCCGTGTGCTTGCAGATCAGTTCGTAAAGGCTAAGGAGTGCCAACAATATCACACTCTGTGTTACACTTACAAGAAGGGCCCACGACAAATCAGCCCAAGAGGCCAAGTAACACACCGCCGACCAATCACAGGCTGGCACACGGATTCAAGGTCCCACCTTGTAGAGCAAACAGGCGTGCCAAGGCATGAGCACCCAAAAGATAAGACCAGGCCCACCTATCAGAGAGCCAGGGGAAGGTTGAGCCAGGGAGGCGGCCGAACCTGGCCTGACTCCCATCTAGGTGCATCTTGGGGAGGAGTAGCGCCCACTCTTCCTGATCCTTGAGGATAATGTTTTGATACTTAGAGATGATGTGGAGTGCCCCCTTACTCTTCCTCAAGACTATGAAAGGGGCCCCTCCCCTCCTCATTCAACACACTACACATTTGGAGGAGAAGAAGTACTCTTGGAGTCTCTCCCATGCTTCCGGGATGGACTCCATTGTTGTCTGCTGGAAACTTGACATTTTCCTACACAGGGCATTTATTTTGCCGAGTGGGAAGAACTTAGCGAGGAATGCCGTGGAACATTTGTCCCACATGCTGACGGTTTCTTTATTCTGATAAAACCACTGTTTTGCCTTCCCCAAAAGGGAGAAGGGAAATAGGCGGAGCCTTATGGCGTCAGCAGCAACGCCCCGTATGGTTACGGTCTTGCAAAGCTCTAGGAAACTCTGGAGGTGGGCGTTGGCATCCTCGTTAGGCTTGCCACAAAACGGGCTAGCCTTCACCATGTTGATGAGGCTGGATTTCAGCTCAAAATTCACGTCCCCAACATCAATGTTGGGTCTCGTTGCCACATTGGCAGCGGAGGGGACGGAAAAGTCGCGGAGAGGCTTCTCAGCCATGGTTTCGGTTGTTATTGATGGTGCTTGAAGGACTAGTTTGCTTGTCGACAGAACGATCTGAGGTGGGACGACGCGAGGTCGGACCCTTCTCACGAGCTTCTCAGGATTTTCAACGAAGTTTGCCGGCAAGGAGAAACCAGTCATACACTACCCTATTTTCATCCAAGCAGGAGAAAACAAAAGCAACACTAGCCTGTATAAGCTACAGCTATAGAGCTTAGACATGACATCATGATCATGTATTAGAAAATCTTTTAATCAATGCCACTTGTAACACCTCAGGTGTTTTAATTGTTAAACAAGTCTTACTGGCGTAATAAAACACATCGCTAACCAAGGAATGGATTAAGTTTGGTTTTGCTTCTACCTTTAAAAGTTTGTATGTGCATAAATGCATGTACTTTAATGAAACAAATTGGATAACTTTCACATCAAAGCAAATATGGCTATGAAATTAAATGAGCACACCAGTATTAGAATGACCAATAAAAGTTTAGTTGAAGCCTAGGGAAGAAAATGAAATTTTGAAATAAAATGACGCGCCCTCTGAATAGAGTTTTCTTTAAGTTTTTAAAATAACTTTGGAAATAAAGCTCAAATGAACTTTGGCCTGAAACGAAACTTGTAGAACTTTTTATTCTGAACAACTTTCATGTTCAAAAGATTTTGAAATTCAAATTAGAAAGTGGAGAAAACGTCCTGTTTGCAACCAGCCCCCTGGAAATTTTTGAATTTTCGCACTTAGGTCCCTCCCTCACCTCTCCCTCCTCTGCTGCACCGCCCAGCTCGCCCGACCGCCGCCGGCCACCTGGCCCTCGACGCCTGCGCGGCACCAGGCGCCGAGCCAACCCCCGACGCCCTGCTGCACCGCCCCCGCTCGCCCAACCGCGGCCGCGCCTCCTTCTCCCTCCCGCACGCCTTGCCCCTGCCCAATCCGAGCGCCCCGGCCGCACCGCCGCCCAGTCGCTGGCCGCCGCCCCGCCACCCAACGGCGTGCCCCGTGGTGCCGCCCTAGCCCGCCCAATCGCGCCGATCACCATCTCCCTCGCCCACGCCGCTATCTCGCTCGCCCAGTCGCCTGCCCGCGCAGTTCGCACGCGACACAGCGCCTCTGGTCACCGCCGCCCCGCACCAATGGCGCCCAGCCTCGCCGCCCCCTCCACCCCGCGCCCGGCCGTGCCAAGCCCGCCCCCATGAGCTCCACCAGCTATAAAGCCGGCACAGCGCCCCTCCCTCCCCTCCTTTCTTCTTCCCCGCAGAACAGAGTAGAGCAGAGCCGAGCGCCGCCCCATGCCGCCGCCGTGGAACCCCTTGCTCCGGCCCACCTCCGCCCGAGACAAGCGCTGAAACGGGTCCTCCTCAGTGCGCTGAAGCTTCCCAGCCCGAGCCCCGCCGCCCTCATCGCCGGAGCGCCGCCGTCCGCGCCGCCCCACCGCCGCCGCCCCTGCTCTCCGCGGCCAGCCCGCCACCAGCCACCCCGAGCCACTCCAAGACCACCAATAGGTGCGCCCTGGTTCCCTCTCCGTGCTCCCCGACCTTGCCCTCGCCGCCGGCGACCCAGTTCGCCGGAATTCGGCCGGACAGATGTTCCCCCGCCGTGAATCGTGACCAGGGACCAAATTGCAAACGCCCAAATCTTTCTAGGGGGTTTTCTGCTAGTTTTCAGGGAACCCTCTGTAAAGAAAGTTTTAACCAAATCAGTGAACTTGTAAAATTCGTATAAAATCGTAAACAATTCACAAAAATGCAAACTCAACTTTTCTGGAATCCTTAGAAGAAACTCTACAACTTTTGTTACATAAAGTTTCTCAGATTCTCAATATATTTTGCTCTAGATTAAATGGAAGGTTTAATGGACTTCTTTTGTACCCACTGTTGTAGATCATTGCTGACCCTAAATTTGGGGCAGTGAGTTAGTTGCTTGATGTTTAGGACTTTGTAAAAAGATCAGGACCAAAAGCCATCTCTAGATACACCTTTTGTCCAACCTTGTTTTATGCCATAAAGTGATAGAACTAATTTTTCCTGCTGTTCTGTGATGTTTAATGTCATGAAACTTTTTCTGTGTTGTTGTAGTAATACCTACAGGCCATAGAAAAATTTAGAAACATTTGTACTATATGTAACCTGTTCATATGAATTTGTGGTAGGAAAACTTCACTAATTCAAAATAATTAGTAAAGCGCTTAGAAAATGTTCAACTTTTTACTATGAAACACAATAGAGTAGCTGAAGCTGTACAAAAAGTTTCATACATAGGAACTCTGTATAACATGCTGTAGAAAATAATCTTTAATAACATGAGCGTAGCTTGTCCCACTTATTATGCTCTATATCATGTACAATAAAATCTGAAAAATTTACAGTAACACAAAAATGGTTATAGCAACACCATATAAAATTTTTAGCATCAATACTTGCATGGTTTGTTCTGTATAAAAATAACTAGATTCTAGCAGTGGCTGTGTATTACATTTTTCATATTTAACATGCTACACAAAAATGTCTGAAATTTTTACAGTGACCTTATCTCTGCATAATGTACTTTGAATAAAAATTTTATTACCAAAAGCTAACTAGATTAGTATTTGTGTTCAACTCATGTTGGTGTTTAAATATAACACAACCCCTTCTTCTTTAATGAAGTTAAATAGATTAAGATGAACTCTATTAACGATTGCCCAGGAAATGTTAAAGTAAATAACTTCACAGCAAAACCTATGTCTTATGAACTGCAACTTTATCGTGAAGGAAATAATGTCATTTACTATCACCACTACTTAAACTTGTGCATTCATGTAGAAACGACTACTCTCGCCGACGGAACGTACGAGTTGGTGCCCGCGTCCGAGAGTGAGCAGCGTGAAGCTCAAGTGAATCTAACTGAAGCTCTTGAAGACCCGAGCCCAAGTTCGGAAGAGCCCCAAGCTAACTGTTCACAAGAAGGCAAGCCCCGGAGCATGAACCCTATTTTCTAAACTTATGCAACTTATTACTCTACTTTACTTGTGCATTAAGTTTATAGGAGTTGGATGAAAACTTAGTTGCATGATCCTAGGTACCCATGCTCTGAACACTAGATGCAAGGTTCGATAGAATGCTATGCTAATAGGACTCGGTAAAAGTCGAGTGATTTCCTATCACTCGCGAGAAATTAGGAGTTGATTGTTTACTACACGCTGCAATCATAAGGACAACGGATGGGCTATGGTACGATGTTTACGATTGAGGCCCGTCTGTATAGTGAAAAATGCTAAGGCCGCAGTGTGTGGTAGTGGTGGTTAACTCTTTGAACGTACTAATCACATGCCGAGAATATGGTAATCGGTAAGCTTAAGTACTGGATTGAACCGAGGCCGGAATATACTCCCCAGTGTCTTGAATTCGTTCAAATCTAGCTAATGGCGGGTGCATCGGCCGCCACAACTCGACGTACCGTGGTCTGTAGGGAGGTGTAGTCGAGGGCGGTGGGCCTGTTCCGTGAAGCGGGAATTGAAGGGAAAAGTTGCACGTGTGACTCTTGGAGTAACCACGTGACGTGTGTTTAGGTTTCCCTTGCAAGGTTAAGAAATTCGATTCGAATCGTCCATTTCTCACGGCTATTGAGACTGCTTAACCACTTTTACCCACAGAGTAAGAAGAGGAACATTGATGATGAATAAACTTGTTGGATAAAAATTTAATGCTTCACCATGTATGATATTGGATAGTTGCTTACCTAGAATGGTTAAAGAAAGCTAGAACTTGGAGCTAAAATCTGAAAGTAAGGACCTACTATATATGCTTTTTGGCAAAACAAACCCCTCAAGCCAAAAGCCTCGCATGTCTAGGAGTCGGCTAAGTATACCCCATTAGTCGGGTAAGCCTTGCTGAGTATTAGTATACTCAGCCTTGCTTGTGGCTCGTTTTCAGGTGAGACTTTCGAAGATATGATTGCTAGCTTGACCTGGCCGTGTACTCTTCCCCCTGGTTGGTCGGTGGAATGGGATACGCCCCCGTCCAACGAAGATAATGCCGAGTGATGTCTCGTACGGGCTTCATCGAGACATCCTTATCGTCGGAGTAGCTTTCGTTGTTTTATTTTCCGCTGCAACTTAAACTCTGAAGAACTTATTAGTTATGATCATTGAAGTACTTGGTTTCTAAACTCAAAAACTTGGTCTGTAATATTCACTTATGATAATGTTGTAATATTTGCTGGAATGTGGTATTCTCTGGGCTCATCGTCGCATGAGCGTTTGTATGTATGGCGCTCGATCCGCTTATCGTGGTTGTATCGGGAGGTTATAGCCGACAGACCAGTGGATTACTCCGTTTGAAGTGTAAGGTTAACCGAGATTGCCCTAATGGTGATGGTTAATACACTTGAGCCGGATTAATTCAGGTGCTTCTGCCACAGCTGGTATCAGAGCCGTAGCTGGTGCCACAGCTGGCAACAGCTGGCTCCAGAGCCGAAATGCATACGCCAGAGAATGCGACAAGCCTTAACAACTCATTTTCATAAAACTTGACTAGAAGGTGTGTTGCGAAATACGTTGGTACGTTAAGGATGGTGCCTAGTTGTTGCTAGGTGGCTATCTAACTTATGAAATATTATCAACTGACTTCCAGCACATTACCTTCTGTCAAAACTTACTTTCCTGCACAACCGACCTTAAATTCTGTAACGACGCACTCATCGCTAAGGTAAGAAGGTAAGAATCCTGAGCCAACTGAGAGAGCTTGGCCTTCCTGTCGGTGATGCGAACCGAACGCTGCCCTCAAGCAGTGGCTTACTTGAGGTGCTGCCAATATGCCAACTGTTAGTTGAACATATTGGGAGTAGAAGGTTTGGCGCAGGGTATGGCGATCGCTGTTCATACCCCCGTCTCATGACGGTACCCCCGTGAATACGCTATCTCGATAGCGTATGTTAACGTCGTCTGTACGACGGAAATTGTACAGATATCGTTTCTATAAGTAAACGGTAATGAATACGGACGCTTTCATGAGCGCTGGCATGAAAGGTTCATGAAATATATGTGCTTTATCAATCTTCTGCAGGTACACTAACCGCGATTACGATAAGTTAAAGAACGGTTAGGAAATCTCGACTAGCTATTATAAGGAGAGCCGTATTGTGTATGCCACCGAAAAATAACCTCGTAAGACCAAAGTTATTTGGCAATTATTTTATTTGGTGAGGACGAATAGGACGTGCATGCATCATGACCATATATATCTGAAATTGAAAATGCGTTGTATGAGAGTGGTAAGGTTCTTGCGTATCTAAGCGTGGTTTGCATAAGGACTATCTAGCGAATCTGTCACAAATCTGCCATGACCGAAAAGAAAGATTTATTGACCCAAGAAAATGACCTTTTCTGGTAAAGTTCATGTTGAAAGAATTGTTCCAAATTTTGTGTTCTATCCCCTGTTCAAAAATCAAAAATTCTGAACTTATGGTTAGTAAGAAACAACAAAAACCTTGGAATGTCAGAATTCTGTCCAGAATAAGCACTTCTGCCTCTTAAATTTTTTAGGCCCCCTTTCTACAGTTTTCTGCAAAAGAGTACAACACAAAACTTGTTCCAAATTTACCTAAGTAGCTGCTGTTAAAATTTGGTAAATTTTGGCTGGGTAGATTTTCCCTGGTGCACGAAATATTGGCCCCCTGTTCACTGAAAATTTCTGGGTAGACAGAGAAGTGAGACCTTAAGGAAACAGCCATCTTAGAGCCTAATCCAGCCAAAGTGTTGAATACCAAACTTGTCCTAAATTCTGTGATCTAGGTTCTCACAAAATTTCAGCCCTATTGAATCTTGCTGGTTTGAGTTATAGGCCAGATACTATAACTCGTTCTGCTGAAAAACAGCCAACCAGCGAAGCAAAGAGTGAACCGTTTGACCATCTTATCCATCGATTTAGCATCTTGGCTGAATATCAAAGTTGTACATCCCTAAATTCCCTATCCACTGCCAAAATATGAGGAACTTTGGATGAACCTACCAGGAGTTATAAGATTCTTATGGCAGACAGTTTTTGGAAGTCTACTATTCCGCGTTAGATCTTTTTGGAGTCATGGAAGCAATATGGATCACGTTGCTAATGAAGAACATTCGCCTTTTCAGATGGTTGGAGCAACCCGTGGTAACCCGGATGGTTTTGGTGCTAGCACAAGTGGATCACAACCACAGCCGCCGCCACCACCCAGCTTGGTTGAAGTAATGCCCGCTCAAACCGAGTTGCTTCGTCAGCTGGTGCAAGGACAGCAACACAACCAGCGGGGTGGGCAAAATGTCCCCCACCCCCAAGCTGCAGGATACATGGATTTCCTAGGGACCCAGCCTCCCTTGTTCCATAAGACAGAGGAACCCTTGGACGCAGACGCATGGATTCGCACCATCGAATCCAAGTTCACACTACTTGTGGCCCCATGCTCAGAAGCCAACAAGGCTCGTTTTGCCGCGCAACAGCTTCGCGGTACCGCTCGTCTGTGGTGGGACCACTACTTTTCTATGCTCCCCGCTGATCACATTGTCACCTGGGATGAATTCAAGACTGCGTTCCGGGCGCACCATATTCCCGAAGGTCTCATAGAAAGAAAGCTAAATGAGTTTTTAGCTCTCATTCAGGGTAACCACACTGTACTTCAGTATGCTCAGGCCTTCAACAACCTGTGGCAATACGTGGGCTATCACGCAGACACAGATGCCAAGAAGCATGATCGTTTCCGTAGAGGTCTGAGTACTAAACTCAAGGAACGATTGAATCTTGTCAAAGCCGATACATATAATGAGCTAGTCAACATGGCCATCACTCAAGAGGACTGTATTGAGGCTCATCATGCTGAAAAGAAGAGAAAGGCGCTAGCTGGACCCTCGGGTGCTCAACCACCGAGGTATCGCTTGGTGCGAAATGCTGCGCCTACAGCTCCACCGAAGGCCCCTCAGCCAGGACGTTGGATTATTAGGCCCCCGCAACAAGGTGTTGTACGACCCCCTATGCCTCAACAAACTGGATCCCGGCCCGCTACTCAGCAGTTTATTCGACCGAGCAGCACCAATCGTTGTTTCAAATGCGGGAGTTCCGGTCATTTCGCTCGCGAATGCCCTCAACCCAGGCTGCCAAATCAGGGCCAGGACTCTAACCAGAACAATAAGAACAAAGGCAAGAAGCAGACCCTCCAGGTCAAACAAGGACAGATCAACTTTACCACCCTTGCAGAACTTCCTGAAGGAGCACCAGTGATGATGGGTACATTCTCTATCCATAACAAGCCTGCAGTCGTATTGTTTGATTCTGGTGCATCACATAGTTTCATTAGTGCAAAGTTTGGTGCAAAAGTAGGCTTGAATGTTTGTCACACCAAAGGGTCGTATATGATATCAACACCGGGTGGAAAAATTGCTTCCAACCAAATAATAAGGCTGGTACCGATAAAATTGGGAAGTAAAGTCATCAACACAAACCTTGTTCTTTTACCCCTTGACGGCATGGATATTATTTTGGGAATGAACTGGATGACTAGACATGGAGTCACACTGGACCTTTCTTCCCGAGCCGTTGAGATAAATTCACCTAGTCACGGAGCCACTACCCTTTACCTACCGTTACGGGAGTGCACAAATTCTTGTGCTTTCGTGATGGAAGGGATCAACCTAGAGAATATTCCAGTGGTATGCGAGTATGCCGATGTCTTTCCGGACGACTTACCCGGAATGCCACCAGATAGGGACATTGAGTTCGTTATTGAACTACAGCCAGGCACTGCACCTATATCCAAGAGACCATATAGGATGCCCCCTAAAGAATTGGCAGAGCTGAAAATTCAACTCCAAGAACTACTGGACAAAGGTTTCATTCGCCCTAGCGCGTCACCTTGGGGATGTCCAGCCCTATTCGTAAAGAAGAAGGATGACAGTTTAAGATTATGTGTGGACTACCGATCTCTCAATGCGGTAACTGTTAAAAATAAATACCCCCTTCCTCGTATCGATGTACTCTTCGATCAATTAGTTGGAGCCTGAGTCTTCTCAAAAATCGATCTTCGTTCGGGATATCATCAGATCAAGATTCGCCCGTGCGATATTCCTAAGACTGCCTTCTCCACACGATATGGACTATATGAATTCTTGGTCATGTCCTTTGGACTCACAAATGCCCCTGCCTACTTCATGTATCTCATGAATTCGGTATTCATGCCCGAACTTGACAAATTCGTCGTAGTGTTCATTGACGACATCCTTATCTATTCCAAGGATGAGGAAGAGCACGCTAAGCACCTGCACATTGTTCTTCAGCGTCTAAGAGACCATCAGCTCTATGCTAAGTTTTCTAAGTGTGAATTCTGGTTGGATACTGTAAAGTTCTTGGGTCACACGATCTCCAGCGAAGGCATAGCTATTGACCCCAGCAAGGTACAAGAGGTGATGGATTGGAAACCCCCTACCTCTGTTCATCAGATTCGCAGTTTTCTCGGCTTAGCCGGATACTACCGTCGCTTCATCCCGGATTTCTCTCGAATTGCTAAGCCCATGACCGAACTGTTAAAGAAGGAAGTAAAGTTTGTATGGAATGAGAAATGTGAGGAAGCTTTCCACACTCTCAGAGAGCATCTGACTACTGCACCCGTGTTAGCTCAACCCGATAATACCAAGTCGTTCGATGTGTATTGTGACGCATCGGGTACTGGTCTAGGATGTGTACTTATGCAAGAGAATCGAGTGATTGCATATGCCTCACGAGCCCTACGGCCCCACGAGCAGAATTATCCCACTCATGAACTGGAGCTGGCAGCTGTCATTCACGCTCTGAAAATATGGAGGCACTATCTTATGGGTACACAGTGTAATATCTACACTGATCATAAGAGTCTCAAGTATATCTTCACACAAGCCGATCTGAATATGAGACAACGAAGATGGTTAGAATTAATCAAGGATTATGACCTTGAAGTGCACTATCACCCCGGCAAGGCTAATGTAGTCGCGGATGCACTAAGCCGCAAGTCCCATTGCCATTGCCTATCCATGGAGTCCTACCAGGAGACATTGTGCGCAGAAATGAGGAAGCTTAACATGGAAATGGTTTCCCAAGGCACTCTAAATCACATCTCAGTTGAGCCCACTCTTCACGACCAAATCGTCGTGGCACAACTACATGATGAAGGAATTAAGATCATCAAACAAAAACTCTCTCTAGGTGAGGAGAAGTATAAATGTTTCCGCCAGGACCATAAGGGAGTTCTATGGTTCGAAAGTCGTATAGTCGTTCCGAAGAATCGTGAACTCCGCAAGCAAATTCTCGATGAGGCACACCTTTCCAAATTCTCCATCCACCCCGGCAGTAGCAAAATGTATCAAGACCTAAGGCAAAACTT
This sequence comes from Panicum miliaceum, assembly GCA_032594955.1. Classification (NCBI taxonomy): domain Eukaryota; kingdom Viridiplantae; phylum Streptophyta; class Magnoliopsida; order Poales; family Poaceae; genus Panicum; species Panicum miliaceum. The sequence continues at coordinate 28,930,071 of CM064060.1, forward strand.
CTGGTGGACTAGAATGAAAAGAGAAATCGCTACGTATGTCTCAAAATGTGACACGTGCCAGAGAGTGAAAGCTAGCCACTTGAAGGTAGCCGGTACACTTCAACCGTTACCTATACCATCCTGGAAATGGGAAGACATAAGTATGGACTTCATCGTTGGACTACCAAACACTTCCCAGAAACATGATTCCATATGGGTTATCGTTTATAGACTCACAAAGACGGCACATTTTCTTCCGGTACACACCACCTATACCGCCAAGAAATATGCCGAGATTTACCTCGATCGTATTGTTTGCCTACATGGAATACCTAGGACAATTATTTCTGATCGTGGTCCTCAGTTTGTAGCACGCTTTTGGGAACAACTGCAAACGTCTCTTGGTACCAAACTGATTCGCAGCTCAGCATACCATCCTCAGACTGATCGACAAACGGAAAGAGTAAACCAAATTCTTGAAGACATGCTGAGAGCTTGCGTCATTCACTATGACAAGAATTGGGACAAATGCCTACCCCTAGCAGATTTCTCGTACAACAATAGCTATCAAACGAGTTTGAAAATGGCACCATTTGAGGCCCTATACGGACGAAGGTGTCGAACTCCTTTGAGCTGGTCACAAACCGGAGAACGTAAAATAATTGGACCCGACCTGGTAATCGAGGCAGAGGAGAAAGTAAAGGTAATACAAGCAAATCTTAAAGCCGCACAAGCCCGACAAAAGAGCTATTCTGACAAAAGGAGAAAGCCCCTAAAATTCGAAGTTGGCGATCATGTCTATCTTCGAGTTTCACCCACCAAGGGAGTGCAAAGATTCGGAATCAAAGGCAAACTTGCTCCCCGTTATATTGGTCCTTACGAAATCATTGAGAGCTGCGGACCCGTAGCCTACAAATTACGACTGCCCCCTCAGCTCACGGCCACCCATGATGTCTTCCACGTATCTCAACTCAAGAAGTGTATTCGAGTCCCTACCGAGATTGTGGAACAACAAGAAATATTGGTAGAACCCGACCTCTCGTATGTCGAACACCCGGTTAAAATCTTGGATCAAAAAGAAAGAGGGACCAGGAGGAAAGCGATTAAAATGTATAAAGTTCAATGGAACCAGCACACTGAAGAAGAAGCCACCTGGGAAACCGAGAGCTACCTAAACCAAAATTTCCCTGGTTTTCTTACCTCAACCACGGGTATGTACACACACTGCCCACACTAAGCTGATTGTCCGAATCTCGGGGCGAGATTCTTTTTAAGGGGGGAAGGCTGTAACACCTCAGGTGTTTTAATTGTTAAACAAGTCTTACTGGCGTAATAAAACGCATCGCTAACCAAGAAAATAAAAGGAATGGATTAAGTTTGGTTTTGCTTCTACCTTTAAAAGTTTGTATGTGCATAAATGCATGTACTTTAATGAAACAAATTGGATAACTTTCACATCAAAGCAAATATGGCTATGAAATTAAATGAGCACACCAGTATTAGCATGACCAATAAAAGCTTAGTTGAAGCCTAGGGAAGAAAATGAAATTTTGAAATAAAATGACGCGCCCTCCGAATAGAGTTTTCTTTAAGTTTTTAAAATAACTTTGGAAATAAAGCTCAAATGAACTTTGGCCTGAAACGAAACTTGTAGAACTTTTTATTCTGAACAACTTTCATGTTCAAAAGATTTTGAAATTCAAATTAGAAAGTGGAGAAAACGTCCGGTTTGCAACCAGCCCCCTGGAAATTTTCAAATTTTCGCACTTAGGTCCATCCCTCACCTCTCCCTCCTCTGCTGCACCGCCCAGCTCGCCCGACCGCCGCCGGCCACCTAGCCCTCGACGCCTGCGCGGCACCAGGCGCCGAGCCAACCCCCGACGCCCTGCTGCACCGCCCCCGCTCGCCCAACCGCGGCCGCGCCTCCTTCTCCCTCCCGCACGCCTTGCCCCTGCCCAATCCGAGCGCCCCGGCCGCACCGCCGCCTAGTCGCTGGCCGCCGCCCCGCCACCCAACGGCGTGCCCCGTGGTGCCGCCCTAGCCCGCCCAATCGCGCCGATCACCATCTCCCTCGCCCACGCCGCTATCTCGCTCGCCCAGTCGCCTGCCCGCACAGTTCGCACGCGACACAGCGCCTCTGGTCACCGCCGCCCTGCACCAATGGCGCCCAGCCTCGCCGCCCCCTCCACCCCGCGCCCGGCCGTGCCAAGCCCGCCCCCATGAGCTCCACCAGCTATAAAGCCGGCACAGCGCCCCTCCCTCCCCTCCTTTCTTCTTCCCCGCAGAACAGAGCAAAGCAGAGCCGAGCGCCGCCCCACGCCGCCGCCGTGGAACCCCTTGCTCCGGCCCACCTCCGCCCGAGACAAGCGCTGAAACGGGTCCTCCTCAGTGCGCTGAAGCTTCCCAGCCCGAGCCCCGCCGCCCTCATAGCCGGAGCGCCGCCGTCCGCGCCGCCCCACCGCCGCCGCCCCTGCTCTCCGCGGCCAGCCCGCCACCAGCCACCCCGAGCCACTCCAAGACCACCAATAGGTGCGCCCTGGTTCCCTCTCCGTGCTCCCCCACCTTGCCCTCGCCGCCGGCGACCCAGTTCGTCGGAATTCGGCCGGACAGATGTTCCCCCGCCGTGAATCGCGACCAGGGACCACATTGCAAACGCCCAAATCTTTCTAGGGAGTTTTCTGCTAGTTTTCAGGGACCCCTCTGTAAAGAAAGTTTTAACCAAATCAGTGAATTTGTAAAATTTGTAAAAAATCGTAGAAAATTCAGAAAACTGCAAACTCAACTGTTCTGGAATCCTTAGAAGAAACTCTACAACTTTTGTTACATAAAGTTTCTCAGATTCGCAATATAGTTTGCTCTAGATTAAATGGAAAGTTTAATGGACTTCTTTTGTACCCACTGTTGTAGATCATTGCTGACCCTAAATTTGGGGCAGTGAGTTAGTTGCTTGATGTTTAGGACTGTGTAAAAAGATCAGGACCAAAAGCCATCTCTAGATACACCTTTTGTCCAACCTTGTTTTATGCCATAAAGTGATAGAACTAATTTTTCCTGCTGTTCTGTGATGTTTAATGTCATGAAACTTTTTCTGTGTTGTTGTAGTAATACCTAGAGGCCATAGAAAAATTTAGAAACATTTTTACTATATGTAACCTATTCATATGAATTTGTGGTAGGAAAACTTCACTAATTCAAAATAATTAGTAAAGCGCTTAGAAAATGTTCAACTTTTTACTATGAAACACAATAGAGTAGCTCAAGCTGTACAAAAGGTTTCATACATAGAAACCCTGTATAACATGCTGTAGAAAATAATCTTTAATAACATGAGCGTAGCTTTTCCCATTTATTATGCTCTATATCATGTACAATAAAATCTGAACAATTTACAGTAACACAAAAATGGTTATAGCAACACCCTGTAAAATTTTTAGCATCAATACTTGCATGGTTTGTTCTGTATAAAAATAACTAGATTCTAGCAGTGGCTGTGTATTACATTTTTCATATTTAACATGCTACACAAAAATGTCTGAAATTTTTACAGTGACCTTATCTCTGCATAATGTACTTTGAATAAAAATTTTATTACCAGAAGCTAACTAGATTAGTATTTGTGTTCAACTCATGTTGGTGTTTAAATATAACACAACCCCTTCTTCTTTAATGAAGTTAAATAGATTAAGATGAACTCTATTAACGATTGCCCAGGAAATGGTAAAGTAAATAACTTCACAGCAAAACCTATGTCTTATGAACTGCAACTTTATCGTGAAGGAAATAATGTCATTTACTATCACCACTACTTAAACTTGTGCATTCATGTAGAAACGACTACTCTCGCCGACGGAACGTACGAGTTGGTGCCCGCGTCCGAGAGTGAGCAGCGTGAAGCTCAAGTGAATCTAACTGAAGCTCTTGAAGACCCGAGCCCAAGTTCGGAAGAGCCCCAAGCTAACTGTTCACAAGAAGGCAAGCCCCGGAGCATGAACCCTATTTTCTAAACTTATGCAACTTATTACTCTACTTTACTTGTGCATTAAGTTTATAGGAGTTGGATGAAAACTTAGTTGCATGATCCTAGGTACCCATGCTCTGAACACTAGATGCAAGGTTCGATAGAATGCTATGCTAATAGGACTCGGTAAAAGTCGAGTGATTTCCTGTCACTCGCGAGAAATTAGGAGTGTATTGTTTACTACACGCTGCAATCATAAGGACAACGGACGGGCTATGGTACGATGTTTACGATTGAGGCCCGTCTGTATAGTGAAAAATGCTAAGGCCGCAGTTGTGACAACCCTGGTATTTGCAATTCCAAAAAAAATCAATGACATTAGCCTAACTCTATGTTTTAAACCAACTAATGAGAGGGTGGAAAGAATTAAAACGGGTTCAGTTGGAATTCAAATTTAATTTGGGCACATTTGGACACATTTAAAACTTTTAAAATAACTTTAAAACCATAAGCCAAATGAGATTTTGCCTGAAACCAAAGTTGTAGAACTTTTTATTTTGAGCAACTTTCGTGTTCAAAAGTTTTTGAAATTCAAATCAGAAAGAGGAGAAAACGCCCTGTTTGCACCCAGCCCCCTGAACTTTTTCGAATTTTTGCACTTCGGTCCCTCGTTTCTCCCCCTCCTCTGCCGCGCCGCGCGCGCTCGCCGCCCGCCGCGCGCCAGGTGGCCGGCGTCGCCTGACCGGCGTGAAGCGCCAGGCCAGTGGCCGCCGCACCACCCCGCCACGGCCGGCTTTGCCCCGCCCCGACGCCGCGCGGCCAGTCCCCGCCCGCGCGTGCTGCCGCGCCCAGGCCGCCGCCCGCCCGCCCAGTGGCCGCGCTCCGCCGTGCCGCCCCGGCCCCCGCGCCCCGCCAGCTGCCGCGCCTGCCCTCCGCCCGAGCCGCTGCAGCAGCTGCTCCCCAATCCGCACGCCGCGCTATCTCCTCGCGCCCACGCCAAAATCGCGGCCGCCCAGTCGCCCGCGCCCGCTCGCCGCACGCCGCGCCGGCGTTCTGCCGCCGCCCGCCGCAGCCAGTCCACGCCGCTGCCGTGCCCCGCCCCGCGCGTCGCCCAGGCACCTCCACACCCCCTCCTGTCCCTATAAAAGCCCCGCCCGGCCACGCGCGCGAGCCCCCGGCCACCAGAACGCCTCGCCGTCGCCATCGCCGCCGCCGAGCACCACCCGCCCGTGGACAGCCCACTGCCGCCGCCCACTGCCCAAACTGAGCCCCCAGCCACCACTACATCACCTCACCGCAGCTCGCCGACCCACCCAACGCCACCCAGAGCCACCGGAGCGCCGCCGCCCGCGCTGCCGTCGCCGCCGCCGCCCCTGCTCGCCGTGGACAGCACGACCCCGACCCCCTCCGTCCAAGCCGAGCCTCTGAGTAGCTTCCCCACGCGCCACTGAAGCTCACCGACCGGACCACGCTGCCCCAAGCCCGCCGGAGCACCGCCGTCGACGCGAGCCGCGCCGCCGCCGCCTCTGCTCCAACGCCGGCGAGCCCTTCCCGGCCGTCCCCCACCTGAACAACACCCCCACGAGGTAGCCCTCGCACCCCTGAACCTTCCCCGACCCCCGCCCCTCGCCGCCGGCGAGCCCCCTCGCCGGAATTTCGGCCGGCCGCCGTACCCGAGCCGCCGAGGACCCAATTGCAAGGATTTAAATCTTTAGAAGGGTCTGAGCGTAAGATTCAAGGACCTAGTTGTAAAAGAAAGTTTCAAACCTAGATTCAAATTCAGTGAACTTGTAAAATTCGTATAAAATCGTAGAAAATTCAGAAAACTGCAAACTCAACTGTTCTGGAATCCTCAGAACAAACTCTACCACTTTTGTTACAAAAGTTTTCTCAGTATCTCAAAATATTTTGCTCTACATTAAATAGAAGCTTTAATGGACTTATTTTGTACCCACTGTTCTAGAACAATGCTGACCCTAGATTTTAGGCAGTGAATTAGTTGATTGATGATTAGGATTGTGTAAAAAGATCAGGCCCAAATTCCATCTCTAGCTCTACTGTTTGTTAAACTTAGTTTTAATTCATGTGTAAGTAGAATGTTTTATCCCTGCAGTTAGGTGGTGAGTCACCCATTGAATTTTTTTCCTATGCTAATGTATTGGTACCTAGAAGCCAGAGAAAAATTAGGAGACTTTTTATCTCACCGTAACCTATTTATTTTATTTATGTGCTAATAACATACATTAAATCAAGAAAATAGTATCTTAGCTTGGAAAATTCCCAAATTATTACTGGGAGTTACACTGTGGTAGAGACTGCTGTGTAAAAAGTTTCATGGACAAAAACCCTGTGTAGGGTCCTGTAAAAATGAATCTTTGAAAAGCCTAGGTGTAGAATGTCATATTTTCTATGCTCTGGATACTGCATAATAAATCCTACAAAAATTACAGTAGCTTCTGCATGCTTAAGTGAGAGCTCTGTAAAAATCTTAGACTCATTTGTTGCACCAATTGTTCTGTACAAAAAGAACAAATATCTAACAGCAACAATGAAATATGTTTTTCAGAATTAATCTGTTACATAAAATTGGCTGAAAATTTTACAGTAAGTACATCTTTCCTTGATGTGCCTAAATCCCAAAATTCATGACCAGAAACTATCCCTTGTAGTAATTACTCTCAAATCGTAATCAAGTGCTACTTCCACGACTTAAACTTGTGCACTCATGTAGAATCGACGACTCTCGCCGACGGAACCTACGAGCTGGTGCCCGCGTCCGAGAGTGAGCAGCGTGAAGCTCAAGCAAATCTAACTGAAGCTTTTGAAGACCCGAGCCCAAGTTCGGAAGATCCCCAAGCGAACTGCGAAGGCAAGCCCCGGAGCATAACCCATTCTTTCCGAAATTATGCAACTCATTACTCTTTGCTGGTGCATTAAGTTTATAGGAGTTGGATGAAAACTTAGTTGCATGATGTCCGGAACCCTTGCGTGAAAACTAGATGTAAGGTTCGATAGACTGCTGTGCTAATAGGACTCCGATAAAAGTCGAGTGATTTCCTGTCACTCGCGAGAAAATAGGAGTTGAATGACTACTACACGCTGCAATCATAAGGACACGGACGGGTTATGTAACGATGGTTACGATTGAGGCCCGTCTGTCTAGTGAAAAATGCTAAGGCCGCAGGGTGTGGTAGTGATGGTTAAGTCTTTGAACGTACTAAACACATGCCGAGATTATGGGAATCGGTAAGCTTAAGTACCTGATCGGCCCGGCAAGGGGACGGCATCCTACCCTTTGAACTTCGGTCCCATGTGCATATGGCGAGTGCAGAGAGTGGTCACGACCCGGCGCCGAACCGTGGCGTGGAGCTCTTGTACTCTCGGAGGGTAGCCCCGATCCACGACCCGGAAAGAAAGGCGAAAAGTTGCACGTGTGACTCTAGGGAGTAACCACGTGACGTGTGTTTGGGTTTCCCTTGCAAGGTTAAGAAATTCGATTCGAATCGTCCGTTTCTCACGGCTATTGAGACTGCTTAACCATTTTTACCCACAGAGTAAGAAGAGGAACAATGATGATGAATGAACTGGTTGGATGGAAAATTTAATGCTTCACCATGTATGCATTAGATAGCTGCTTACCTAGACTGGCTAACGAAACTAGAATCTTGAGCTAAAAGTTGAAAGTAAGGACCCACTTGTAGATGCTTTTCGGCAAAACAAAACCCTGAGCTAAAAAGCCTTGCATGTCTAGAGTCGGTGGAGTAGTCCCCACTACACGGGTAAGTCTTGCTGAGTATTAGTATACTCAGTCTTGCTTGTGATTCGTTTTCAGGTGAGCCCTTTGAAGACATGATTGCTAGCTTGACTTGGCCCTGCACTCTTCCCCCTGGTTGGTCGGTGGAATGGGATGCGCCCCCGTCCAACGGAGATAAGGCCGAGTGATGTCTCGTACGGGCTTCATCGAGACATCCTGTATCGTCGAGTAGTTCCGTTGTTTATTTCCGCTGCAATTTAACTCTGAAGAACTTATTTATGTTAATTGAAGTACTTGTTTTCTAAACTTAGAACTTGGTCTGTAATATTTACTTATGCTAATGATGTAATATTTGCTGGAATGTGGTATTCTCTGGGCTCATCGTCGCATGAGCATTTGTATGTACGGCGCTCGATCCGTTCACCGTGGTTGTATCGGGAGGTTATACCCGACAGACCAGTGGATTACTCCGTTTGAAGTGTAAGGTTAACCGAGGATGCCTTAATGGTGATGGTTAATACACTTGAGCCGGATTAATTCAGGTGGTTCTGCCACAGCAGTGTGTGGTAGTGGTGGTTAAGTCTTTGAACGTACTAACCACATGCCGAGAATATGGTAATCGGTAAGCTTAAGTACTGGATTGAACCGAGGCCGGAATATACTCCCCACTGTCTTGAATTCGTTCACATCTAGCTAATGGCGGGTGCATCGGCCGCCACAACCCGACGTACCATGGTCTGTGGGGAGGTGTAGTCGAGGGCGGTGGGCCTGTTCCGTGAAGCGGGAATTGAAGGGAAAAGTTGCACGTGTGACTCTTGGAGTAACCACGTGACGTGTGTTTAGGTTTCCCTTGCAAGGTTAAGAAATTCGATTCGAATCGTCCGTTTCTCACGGCTATTGAGACTGCTTAACCACTTTTACCCACAGAGTAAGAAGAGGAACAATGATGATGAATAAACTTGTTGGATGAAAATTTAATGCTTCACCATGTATGATATTGGATAGTTGCTTACCTAGAATGGTTAAAGAAAGCTAGAACTTGGAGCTAAAATCTGAAAGTAAGGACCTACTATATATGCTTTTTGGCAAAACAAACCCCTCAAGCTAAAAGCCTCGCATGTCTAGGAGTCGGCTAAGTATACCCCATTAGTCGGGTAAGCCTTGCTGAGTATTAGTATACTCAGCCTTGCTTGTGGCTCGTTTTCAGGTGAGACTTTCGAAGATATGATTGCTAGCTTGACCTGGCCGTGTACTCTTCCCCCTGGTTGATCGGTGGAATGGGATACGCCCCCGTCCAACGAAGATAATGCCGAGTGATGTCTCGTACGGGCTTCATCGAGACATCCTTATCGTCGGAGTAGCTTTCGTTGTTTTATTTTCCGCTGCAACTTAAACTCTGAAGAACTTATTAGTTATGATCATTGAAGTACTTGGTTTCTAAACTCAAAAACTTAGTCTGTAATATTCACTTATGATAATGTTGTAATATTTGCTGGAATGTGGTATTCTCTGGGCTCATCGTCGCATGAGCGTTTGTATGTATGGCGCTCGATCCGCTTACCGTGGTTGTATCGGGAGGTTATACCCGACAGACCAGTGGATTACTCCGTTTGAAGTGTAAGGTTAACCGAGATTGCCCTAATGGTGATGGTTAATACACTTGAGCCGGATTAATTCAGGTGGTTCTGCCACACCACTCCCCGGCAACGGCGCTAGAAATGCTTGTTGACATTTCTTAACATCGTCACCAGGATTGTTAGTCCCCGGCAACGGCGCCAGAAATGCTTGTTGACATTTCTTAACATCGTCACCAGGATTGTTAGTCCCCGGTAACGGCACCAGAAATGTCGTGTGGTATGTCTTAACGATTACAGAATGAATCCGCAAGCGCACGGATATACCGTTGTAGCATTTCACCCAGAGAGTATACGAGTATCGTTATTTATATTTTCCCAAAGGAGGGCATAATGTAAAAGAGTTCACTAACATAACCCGATTCATGTTGTTCTTTGTGTTCTTGTTCAAGCATGAAGGGCATTAGGCAAAAGGTCTCTGATGCAATGAAGAAGGTGACGGTTGGAAGCTCATCCCGTTCTCGGGGTGGCACTAGCTCCCACCACACTCCCGAACCTACGCCGAGCCCGAATGTGATGGACTACGAAGAAGAACAAGAAGCGCAAGCCGAACCACAAGCCAAGGACATTGAGATGGACGACGATGACGCACCCTACCTCAACTTGTGAGATGACCGTAAACGTCAACCCTACGCCATCATGAAGAATCGAAGCTTCGGCCACACCAAAGCTTTCGATCCGGACCTCCTCGCCAAAATAGGTATGGACGTAGACTTTGTTATTGTTTGGCATGCGATTGGATGGGATGGTTTTGCACCCGTTGAGGAGCAGTTCTCGACTCCTCACCATCCAGTTTCTTTGCACTCTTCGAGAGGTGGATGACGGTGTTTCATTTCGACCTTTTGGGCATGATTACTACATCACTTGGAAAGATTTGAGTCACCACCTCGGTTTTAACAAACGCTTGCCAAATTCTCTTGAAAAAGCTTGTCGCGGTTTTAATCGTCCTGATTTTTGGGAATTTATTTCGGGTCAAGTTGTCCATGGCAATTTTGCACCTCGGTGCAATGACATTAAAAATCCAACTCTTCGGTTGATGCACAAATGGTTAGCCATCACTCTCTTTCCTAGAGATGATGTTTGACCCGTGTGCAATGATGAGTTGATGATATTATATGCCATGGTCAACAAGATCAAAGTCTCCCCCATAAAGGCAATGATTTCGCAATGGCTTTTGAATTTCAAGATGACAGGGTCCTACTGAGTGCACTTCTTTGATTACACGCATCGCTTCGAGTCTTGGGGTCTTAGATGGGAATGCCATTCCCTTCATTGAGGATCCCCGTGCTCTTATCGATGAAGCTTATTTGATTTATAGGTACACACTCAAGAAAGGCCCGAATGACTCGTTGATTTTCTTCTCCTTGGGCTATGCAAATGAAATCCTGTTGCCGAACGTGAGGTATCATTTGTATAACTGCCAGTCACTAACCGCCGCTCTCATCCCAGAAGAGGTGGCACGCAGACATAGTGTTTCTGGTTTACCTGGCAGGATGACGCGAAATAGATCTAGAAGAGGAACCGAGCCAGCACCACCGCCACAGCAACCTCAGTCTTCATATCACCATGAGGTCGGTGGTTCATCCTGGCACAGTGCGAGCACCGATGAGTGGGCACGGCAGGCTCCAAGCCGCCGATCTACCAACTCCAGTTCCGGCGGGATTCCGAACCTTGCACGACGAACGGCCTCTAGCCGCAACTTCGGCTCCATCACCCAGCAGCTGCGAGCTGCGGGTTCAGGCCAACAACATCGAGGATACGCTGCACTAACATGCTGAAACCAACCAATCATGGTAGCAGTACACCGGTGAGAGGATTCACGCCATGGAGTAGAGGCAGCTGCAGCAGCAGCAGGAGGAGTGGAGGGCTTACTACCGTTAGAGAGGGTTTAACCCTGACCAACAGCACTGAGCCTGAAGCTAGATTGGGGGAGGACTCCCACGAGAGGTATCTTGTATCTTGTATCTTACGTTTTATCACTTTCAAAACTTTATGCATGAAACAAAACAAAAATCTGCTAAACTAAAAACAAATAAAAATTTGCAAAACCCAAAAAGACCAAAAATATTTACTTGCTTTCTTATGTGTAGTAATCATGGTGTAGTTTTTCTTGTTGAGATGATGAATAGTTGCTCTGTTAATCTCTTTTATATGCCTGGTTACAACTTAATGCTCTTCCTAAGTATTTAGTTTGCTGGCTAATGTTCAAACCTTAAACTTAAAACTTGTGGGTAGCGAAAAGCATGATCTGAATCAAAGTTGTTGAGAGCTATGATATGGTTAAATAGAGTTTCTATGATCTTCTCCTAAGCAATGCTTGATTTCCGGAGTATTTATTTTTGAAAATAAAAAAAAACAAGCAAAGTTCCTCAATGATTTGAAATTCCTATCCAAAGCTATATGTTGTTCCTATTGAAAACCTTCCACATATGCAACTTGTTATCTCATTGAGCGTTGTCAAATTGTTTGAGACCCTTAGTGAAATTCATTTCATACTTCCATGATCAAGATCACGTACACACTCCATCATATGCTACGCTTCCACACAAGAAGTGAGCAAGCATTCCATTCATCCATCCACAAATAAAAACTCCATATTACCTCATGACCACTCTGTCCAAATTCCATAAGAAAAAGGAGTAAGCGCTATATAAAAGAAAAAGAGAAAAGATGCATACCCAAAGAAGGTATGCCACATGCTCAAAAGGCATGTCAAAAAAAAAAGATGCATACCCAGAAAAGGTATGCCACATGCTCACAAGGCATGTTAAAAAAATAGAGAGAGAGAAAATAAGATAGCCCATGCCTAAAAAGAAGAAACAGAAATGGAGAGATGGTTCATACAAAGGAGTTCATCCACCATCCACCAAAAATATCCACGCACTTGCACTTCTTGATCAAACTTTGTGACTTGTCTCTCCTTTGGATCCGGTTTTTGACTTAGCAATACATGAGAAACAAGTGTGCCTTCATATCCTCCATACCTACAGCTCCACAAAATTTTGACCTTTAGAGATAGGTTGAGGAAGAAAGGCAAAATAAAGAGCCTTGGTAAGGAATGATAAACAATGAGCGATCCAAGAGATCATTTGAAGAACTTTGAATTTCTTTAAAAAAACCCCTATAAAAATCTCCGGATTGACGGTTGAGCAAAGGAGTAAGAAATATTAGCACTCTAGAAAGCCGTTCTGACTCTCAATCGCCAAAGATGAGGTACAGCTATAAGCCCCACAGGAATAAGGTACGAGGTAAGAACAAGGCCAACTTATTCAAAATCATGGAAATAACACTTTGTTGTGCCTAAGGTATATGTTGGAAATGCAACATTGAAGCAACTCCTGATCAACAACATAAAAGCCTTGTTTTGCTCGGGACGAGCAAAAGGCTAGCTTGGGGTGTTGTTGACGGTCGTTAAGTGCAAAATCCGACCGTCAACTATACTCACAATCAAAGGAAAACTATACCTCTTACTCGCATACTTTTATCACTAACTTAGTTCCACAGTTATTTTGTCACTTTAATCATTTCTAGGATACAAGTCTGAAATAAGAAGAAAACACGATGGATACGTAGTAAAACATGCACAGAAGATCACCTGCTGCAACTCACTTACAAGAGGGACCAACATGTCAGAGCAAACGGGCGCGTCAAGAAAGCAAACATATGGAAACCTCACAAGGGCCCACTGCTCAGTGTACCAGAGAAGGCAGAGCCGGGGGACGCTCTCCTGGGGGTCGGCCGACCCGTAGGATCGGCCGAACCTGGATGGATTCCAGTCCAGGTGCCCTTTGAGGTGGAGTCGACTCCAAGTCTCCTGATTCGCCTGGCTAATGTTTCCATATGAAGAGATGGCGGGAAAAGACCCTTGCAGCTATAAAAGGGGCCCCTCACCCCACCCCACCTCATTCCACACACACAACACTTGAAGCCTCTCTCTCCCTCTCACAAGACTTGTACTCCTTAGGGTAGTGGAGCTAGGCTAGTACCTTCTCTCAGCGAAGCAAGTCATCCTCAGGGTCGGAGAAGCATTCCTCGGCCTTGGTAATGGCTTTGTATTCGAATAGTCAGTACTCTATTCTTAATGTAGAGCTGAGCCTTGTTTGTTTATCTATCCTGGTAGTACATCATGACTTGCCTTGTTATGTTGCCTTGCTAGCTAATCATGTCTTGGCTTGGTGCTTCATTAGTTATGCTTTATATATAATTTTGGCCAGATGATCTGGGTAAGGATATCGGTTCGTTGTGCCTTCGGGCTTGCCTTAGCGTCCTACTTGTCCATCCGAAGGGTGGGAGACCTAGGGGAGCTAGGGTAGTGACCTCATACGCGAGCGTGGTGCTCGGGTATGCGGGATCCTTCGGATATGACCGTGCTCCATGGTGTGCCTGGGGTAGACGGCAGGTGGTGACAGCCCTGTCCGTCCGCTACGAAGCTGCTTCATGGTTAGTGTACTCCTCGACGTTTGGGTACGGTGTAGGAGTTCTGAAAGATGTAACAGCCCGGATGTTCTCCGGGACGGGACATTCTCCCTGGTATCCCTAATTTCCCGGCACCTGCAGTCGTGACCATATGTATGTTGCATGACCCTTGCTTGCTTGAATAGATACTATTATGACTTGTGGTATGCCTATGCTGCCACTAACCTTAGGTTTATTCGTTTATTCTTTATCCAGAGTTGGCTTGAGCGTGTGTGTCGTATTACCCTCATTCATATCTTTATCATAACTTACCCTATTTTGTTATAGTCTATATCTTATTCATGCCATCTCGATTATGTACTAAGTAAACTCTTTTCCATCATGCCCTCCTTTGGGAAAATATAAATAACGATACCCGAATACTCTCCGGGTGAAATGCTACAACGGTATATGCATGCGCTTGCGGATTCATTCTGTAATCGTCAAGACATACCACACGGCATTTCTGGCGCCGTTGCCGGGAACTAACAATCCTGGTGATGACGTTAAGAAATGTCAACAAGCATTTCTGGTGCCGTTGTCGGGGAGTAACAATCCTGGTGACGACGTTAAGAAATGTCAACATCCACCAACTTGTATCATTAGGATAGGGAGTCTGTGAGGAGGAAGTGCAAAAGAAGAGCCGGGCTTGTCAGCCTCTCTCTTCGGCCTTGTACCTCGACGGATACGATCCATTTGAGGAAGTATCCGGGTTTGTTCTATTGGTAAGCTCTTGGTAAAGTTATCCTTACGTTGTTATTCATTTGCGGGTTCATCATCCGTTCTTGTAGCGGATACTCTGGTGAAGGCCGCTGATAAAGTCGGGTAACCCTGATCGACGATAGAGTAGTAGTCGACAACATAAATGTGGTGTTTAGGCCCTAGATTACCTTTGTTTGCTGCGAACCCCATGGTATTGCGGGGTAGACGACAGGTGGTGACAGCCCTATTTGTCCGCTACGAAGCTGCTTCATGGTTAGTGTATCCCCCCACGTTCGGGTTCGGAGTAGTGCTAATAGCCAGAGGGTCCTGGCAGACCAGGGTCAGACCGGTGCTTGAAGTGAGCGAATAGCAGCCTAAGTTCATCGTTCCTTGACCCTTATCTTTAGATAAACCACACTAACCAAGGCCATTCTAACTCTTATTCTACAAGGGTAAAACTAGCTAGAAGACCGTTACACCTCCATTCCCTGAGAAAATATGATACCCTGAATACTCACCGGGTGAAGAACTACAACGGTATCTTCCGTGCGCTTGTAGATTTATCTGTGATCTATAAGAAATACCAACAAGCATTTCTGGCACCATTGCCGAGGAACGGTTGTTGTAGTTTTCATGGAACCTAGTTTTCCTGTGTACCCTTTCTTTTACCTTTCTCTTTCGTTTATTCTTTTCTGTTACCTATCCCTTTCTTTAATCCCTTTCCTTTACCATGGAGCCTATTTCTATCCAAAAACTTTCTGCTCCAAAGGGCGAGTTCCTTGAGCCACCACCCTCCTAAAAACCAATCACCACTTCTGGCTATGAACTCCGCCCTGGCTTTATAGCCATGGTTCGGGAGAAATCCTTCTTGGGGCATGATAATGATAATCCTTACCAACACCTGCGAGAGTTTGAGGAGCTATGTTCGTGTTTGGCAATCCCAGGCATGACACAGGAAACCGTCAAGTGGAAATTGTTTCCCTTCTCTCTCTCGGAGAGGGCGAAATAGTGGAATGCTCATACCGTAGGAAGTTTTAATGGCGATTGGGAAAGACTACGAGACAAGTTTTGTCTTGCATTCTTCCCCATATCTTCGTATCGCCACCCTACGAATGGAGATTCTCGGCTTTCAGTAGTACGAGAAGGAGTCGATAGGTGCAGCCTGGGCCAGGTTCTGTGATTTAGTACATTCCGGCCCTGACTTGTCTTTACCCAACCATGTCTTGTTACTAGAATTTTACATGGGTCTTGGCAAGGAGTCCGCCCTATACCTCGACATAACCGCTGGAGGTTCATTCGCGCATAAAACTACGCAAAAGGGAACGATATCCTTGATTGCATCCTAGAAAACACTTCCCCCATCTTAGAAACTGAACCCCTCCAGGACCATGAGTCAAGCTACGAGGATCCTTCAACAGCCAATCTTGAGCCATTTCACATCTCATCCCTAGCTGTTGAAATCTCTCCCGAACCACGAACATTGAAGGAAGAAGAAATTCAACCTTCAAAGTTCTCTTTCCCATTCAAGGATGACCCTTATGAAGACCTTACAAATACCTTGGATGTCCTCTATGAGAGATCTACGGCAGCCCCTTCTTTCTCGAGCAAATCTTATCTCAAAAAGACCACAACGAAGGAATTGTTGGAGGAAGTGAGATGCTCTTCCAAAGCAATTCGAATTAGCTCACCTTCACAACCATCTGTTGTTCCATAAGAGGAACTACCGTAGAATCTCTTCTTGACCCCACTACCGAGGCCTGCATCTTGTTCAAACTCCTCATGGACACCCTCATAGGAAGCATGCCTCTAGTCCTGACCGATAGACTCTTCAAAAGTCCCTCGGGGCTAGTCTTTGAATGTCGGGGGATCACAAGGGCAGTGCCGATTGAGATAAACAAAATCAAGGTGCATCTAGACTTCCACATCTTTCCAATCCTTAATTTTGATCTCCTCATAGGATTCCCTTTAGAAAAACTTCTCCTCAAAAAATCATCTCAAGGGAGCCTAGATGAAAACCTTAGGGAATCCGTTTCTGCCACTGCTACCGCCTACTTAGAAAATCCCGTGGCATAGCCTCTCCCTAAGCAAAACCCTCTCGAGATGATGATGCGTGTATCTCCGTTCTCATCATCCGAGCCGATTTTATTTGCGGGCCCAAATCTTCCTGCCCCCAAGGAAGACAACTCGGAAGACCTTTGTGAAGAAGAACAACCATCATCGCCTTTGACTGAGTTTGAGCCTCTTCTCACTGGCCCACGCTATGTATTCCCGACCCTGATGAAGATCTAACATATGTAATCAACAATGACTCTCTTAGGTTGGAGAATTCATGGGCTACGGAATTTTGTGAGGCACCGACTCTAGAGCCCGAAAGAGAACATTCCACAAACAAGCATGAAAGCTTCTCCTTCGAATCTCTTTATGATTCATGCTCTACAGAGGATCTCTAGAGTCTTTCTCGCCTAGCACCATGAATTACAACCACCTGTTGCTCCTTATCACAACCACCTGTTGGTCCTTACTTTTAAAATGTTCAGAAGGTTGGTTGTGGATGTTTTTGTCTATCGTAAGCATTGTAAATTTCATGGATGCACTATGGCACTAACCATGAAACTTGAACAATGATGATAAACCAACATATGGTGAAGCTGGGAACTACATCACCATTGGTAGCTGCAGGATGAATCCCCCATGGTCGAGCTTGCAACTATAAACAAAGCACTGCCGGGAGATGGCCCGAACTTTCATTTCCCTTTCCAACAAAATTCCTCTTTATTCAATAAAAGCAAGAACTTGTTTTCTAGGATAGTATGCACCTTCGGGTATTCTTGGTCGCTAACCATTTCAGGTTGGGATTAGAAAAACGAGGGTCGTACGATGCCTAGGAGCTGCACCAACTACACACTTGGTGATGGAACACCCTCTAAAGGAGACACCGGCATCGCACACTTGATTTTTGATGTCGTGAGACACAAAAGTCGAAGTGTGGGGGAGGTTGGCGAGCTCCTCGCAACCGGATTCATCCGTACCAAGGATGATGTTGGTTCTATCTTGCTCAAAAAAAACAAAGAAGATGAAAAAAAAGGAGAAAAGGGAACATAAAAAAAGAGAGAAAAGGAAAGAAGAAAAAATAATGAGAAGAGAAAAAAGAGAGTCAAAAGAAAAGAAAAGAAAAGGAGAGAGAGAGAGAGAAAAAGGAAAGAGGAAGAGGAGAAGACTGAAAGTGAGCTAGCATGCTCCACATGGATCAAAGGTGGCATTATGAACATGCCTCAAAGCCATGGTACCTTGATAGATATCATTTCGCCGTTTGGCTCCACCTAGCCTTGCTCTCGCTTACGCTCGCAAAGCCTTGACATAATCCTCATCCGCTCCCAGCTTTTCGAAGCTTCGCTCTACCAACTCTTGCGCATACAAGCAAGAGGAATTCTCCTCTTCCATTATATGCCTTTGCTGCTGCACTCTAATTGGCACTTGCTTGCATGCACAAAAGGAGGTGTATTTCGCGCCTCCAATCATCAAGCATCGTGCTAACGGATCATGCCACCAAGGCCCATGGTTCCTTCACACTAACAGTGTGTATGACCTGGACTTATTGTTCGCCTGAATCGTCATGATCTGAGTACCCTCCTCTGCTTCAACTCGCATCAAAATGGAGGAATCATCGACAACCATATGTGACCATGCTGCCGTTATAGGAACTTCAAAACTTCCATCCATGTACGCTGTTGGCGGTCGATTTCGATGTTTTTTACCACCAACATTAATCTGATTTCCATGATTTGTAAGTCAAAACTGAGTTAAGACTAACCACACTAACAAGTTCCACAAGTTTTGTCACATTTATCATTTTAGGAACTTAGTGTGCGAAATTGGGCCGAACTAGGAGAAATCCCAGGCCGACCAGCCTCCCCTAGGCCGGCCGGCCTGGCTCCCCCTCTTCTGGCCACATCATCGATCCTGGAACAAAGAAACACAACCAGGATGATCAGGAATCGTGCATTTAAATTCGGTTTGATCCAAAGACCCGAAAGGCTTCACACACGGATCAAAGGGCCTACATGCATGTCCAAAATGGTTGCTTAACTAAAAAGCAACAGTTACCGACTTCAGGAGGCTATCAGAGACGTCCACGCGAAGGTCGGTGCCATGTGGCACCATCCCCAAGCCGGCCGGCCTGGGGAAGGCCGGCCGGCCCCACATGGTGGCCACTGGCGCTCAACTTCGCGTGGAAGTTATGTTAACCGCCAAGGTCGCGTGGTCTTGACGCCCTTCACCGGTTACCGACCTCTAGCTGCTATAAATAGAGCTCAACTTCCCACTTGTAACACACACCATTCTAGAGAGAAGTGAGATTCTTAGTTACTTCAGTTCAGTTGTAGAATAGGGATACTGTGAGGTGAGAGCTTGTGCAAGAGCCAAGCTAGGAAAGGAGCCGGGGTTTTCTCTTGGTCCTTCTCTACTTTGTATCCACCTCAGGGGAATATTCTCAAAGTATGTTCCTCGTTTATCTTCAGAATCTCGCTAGTCTTTCTCTTTAGTTTCAGTGTCTAGTAAGCTTACTTTCTTTGATCTGCGGGATCCCTTGTCTGAGTGGTTCAGCAAGCCTGGCCATTTGGGGTTTCTTCTTGCCTTAACGTGAGGCATTGATAGTTGAGCATGGTGCTTAGGCTTGATAGTTATCTTGGGTTGTGGTCCACCCCACAGAACTGATGTGGTAGGTGGCAGGTGGTGATAGCCCTGTCCGTCCCTTGTAGTCCACCAAGTTCGGGTGTTTTCATAGTAGTAGATCGTTGGCCGAGTTGGATTCCCCATTTCTCCCTCAGTCTGAGGTCCTTTCGCCCCAGCCACCAAAGCAAATCAAGTTAGTATAGAAGCTAGTTATCTGGGTAATGAGTTGGCTAACTGAAGTTAAGCCTTCTACCCTCTTACCTCGTCTCTCTAGGTGGGTCCGGTTAAATAGTTCTAGGTCTGGTTGCATCAGCCGTTCCTTGGATTCGATATCCCAGGGAAACTCCCTGGTGAAACCTACATCGGTATCCGTACACTTGCGGATTAGTTCGTAAAGTCCAAGGAGTGCTAACATACGCTGGCAGTAAGAACGGTAAGAACACTCAGGTACATGCTAAGGTAACTCAATCCTTCACTCATGTTTATCTCCTTATGAAGATATCTTAATCTTTCAAATTCATGCTTCCTTTGTTTACGATCGTATGCTCTTGTTTGGTTGTCTATCAACGTTGTGCATCCATAGGCTCTTTTAAATTAAGCATGGTGCTTATGCTACAATTGCCTTCTTTAATCAAAATGAAACTTGGTGTTGAGCTTTGATTAATGAACCAACAAGTTAATACATTCATAGGCATTGGATGTATATCTTTTGCGGACTAACCCCTGCTGAAAAATTCTCAAAATTGATGCTGGAGATAAATAAAGGCCCGGGACACAATTCAAAAAGAATTGCACAACATGCAAAGGAGGCACACATCACCTTTCTAGGTGCACCGTGAGTATATTGTCAAAATGCCGCTTTGTTATGCAATTTTTATCTCAGCCTTGTATGAGTTATGAAAAAATAAAAATTTGGTGAACAGCAATAAAAAAATCTTTTTGAAACAAAAAAAGCTCTCTTGAAAAAAATTAAAATTATGAAATGTTGGCAAGTATTTTGGGATCCATGCTAATTGAATCCTTGAATTTGTTTTTTCCGTAAGCATGGATGTGAACAACAAATCTCAAGACAACAATGTAATCCTTTCAAAATTCTTTAAACATTCCTCGAATATTTGTTGTCCACTAACCTTTTGCAGGGAATGAAACGAAAACAACTAAGGAAAAGTGTACAACAACTCCGACACTCGTACAATGCTCCTTGGCCCCATGAGGAGGCAGATGCAAGAGGAACCAAGCAGAACAAATGTGGAGTTTCGCTTTGTGCACACAAAGTTTAACTCTTGCATTTTTGTTCAATAATTGGCAAGTTCTGTTAGGTAAAAATTCCACACACCTCGTCCATCGTCGCTCATGTCTCCACCATGCTAAGTTACCCATCATGCCCAGTTGCCATGATAAAAAAAGAGGCAATTTAACTAAAATAATAATAATTAAAAATAAAGATAACAATAAAAATGAGTAAGGGTAATAATAACAAAAACAAATTTAGGCATTTCAAATACTTCATGCACCTCGTTTCAATAAAAAATATAGATTCCCCGGTGATTCAAAACCGGTAGAGTCCTTGCTTGTTTCCACCTTTGTTTTTGCATTAGAATAAATGCAGGTACAAGAATAAGTGTGGGGGGATCTCTGATGCTCACCATGTGCAAACTCATTCGAGATCTCCCACCAACATCTTGCACAACATAAGACGGGCCTAACACAAGGAAAAATAGAAAAGATAGGATCCAGAGAGGACTGGCCGAACCTCTGGTTCGACCAAACCACCTCTGACTCCCCTCAGTTACCTCTTCTTCCCCTTCAAACGATGGTTTGTGCAACACAACCCTCCAACTCCCTGATTCTCGAGTTGAAATGAATCTCATGTTTATAACTAAAATTAAACTCGCTTAACCATGCCAATCTCCTCATGTTCAACATGCCTTTCCTATGGTCGGCCTGCATATGCTTTATTCTTCGCCAATACCCTATTTACTTGTGAACAATTTATCATAGCGAACGCATGTCATCTAAGTGGTGGACGAATGAGATATGGTATGATGAAATGAACCTTGCTTTTTCCTGCAAAGTACTTGGGAATTTTACTTTACAAAAATCAAAATCCATAGCTCGACTCCTCAATGATGTTAAATTCCTACCAAGGCCATATGTTGATATCATTGAAAACCTTATACATATGCTTCTTGTTTTTGGATTGAGCTTTGTCAAACTGTTGTGACCCATGTGAGAAATGTTTTATACTCTCATGATCAAGATCACGCACACTCTACTTTCATATGTCGACTTCTTCACTAGAAGTTGCGCTTAAGCATGCCATCCATCAATCCATCCATTACACAAAATAAAATTCCACTCTGTTCTATGGCCAAGCTCTCCAAGATTTTGTTATGAGAAGAACATGGGCTACGCGAAAAAGAGAGAGAGAGAAAATAAGATGCATACCCAAAGAAGGTATGCCACATGCTCACAAGGCATGTCAAAAATAAAAAGAAAAGAGAAATGATGCATACCCAAAGAAGATATGACACATGCCCACAAGGCATGTCAAAAATAAAAAAAAAGAATGATAGCACATGTCCCAAAGAAAAAAAGGGAGAGAGTTGGTTCGTACAAAGGAGTTCATCCACCATCCTCCAAAGATATCCACACACTTGCACGTCTTGATCACATTGTATAATTTGCTTCTCCTTGGGTTCGGCTTTTGACTTTGCAACACATGCAAAACAAGTATGCTCCCTCTTTCATTCCCTACCCAAAGCTCCACAAAAAGCCTTTTAGAAGTAGGATAAAAAAGAGGCAAACATATGCCTTGGTGAGGAACCATACACATTGAGCGACTTGAGAGAATCATTTGAGGAGCAAGCCTATGTTTTTGTTTTTGTTTTGAAGAAACCAAGTTATCTGAGCAGGAGAAGTAAAGGAAACATGATTGTAAACTGTTCCATTCCTCAACCGCCCAAGATGGCATGGTAGATACTTCAAAGTTCACAAGAAAAGGTGAGGCTCGGAATAACGTATATGCAGGTATCATACCATTTCAGGAGATGTTCCTCCTTAGGCCTTCAAACTTTACTCGAGGATGAGCAAAGGGCTAAGTGTGGGGGTGTTGTTGACGGTGTTTAAGTAACAAATTCAACCGTCAACTCCTGCATCTTTCTTATCAAAATAATCACCAAACATAGTTATAGGGTTTTGTTCTAACCAATTCCACGAGTTTTGGTGAATTATGATCTGCAGGCACCCACAACTGAAATGTGAAAGAAAACACAAGTGAACACAGGGAAAATGCACAGAATATCACACTCTGTGTTACACTTACAAGAAGGGCCCACGACAAATCAGCCCAAGAGGCCAAGTAACACAGCTCCGACCAATCATAAGTTGGCACACGGATTCAAGGGCCCATCCGGCTGAGCAAACGGGCACGTCAAGGCACAAGCACCCAAAAGATAAGACCAGGACCATCTGTTAGAGAGCCTGGGGAAGGTTGAGCCAGGGAGGCGTCACCTGGGGGTCGGCCGACCCCAGGGTCGGCTGAACCTGGCCTGACTCCCATCCAAGTGCATCTTGGGGAGGAGTAGCACCCACTCTTCCTGATCCTCGACAATAATGTTTCCATACTTAGAGATGACGTGGAGTGCCCCCTACTCTTCCTCAAGACTTTAAAAGGGGCCCCACTCCCCCTCATTCAACACACAACACATTTGAAGGAGAAGAAGTAGAGGGACTCCACCCACTTGTATCATTAGGATAAGGACTGTGTGAGGCTGAAGTGCAGAAGAAGATCCGGACTTGTTAGCCTCTCTCTTCATCCTTGTACCTCGATGGATACGATCCATTTGAGTAAGTATCCGGATTTGTTCTATTGGAAAGCTCTTGGTAAAGTTATCCTTATGTTGTTATTCATTTGCGGGTTCATCATCCGTTCTTGTAGCGGATACTCTGGTGAGGGCCCCTGATAAAGACGGGTAACCCTGATAGGCACTAGAGTAGTAGTCAACGGCATAAACGTGATGTTTAGGCCCTAGATTACCTTTGTTTGATGCGAGCCCTATGGTATTGCGGGGTAGACGGTAGGTGCTGACAACCCTATTCGTCCGCTACGAAGCTGCTTCGTGGTTAGTGTATTCCCTCACGTCCGAGTTCAGAGTAGTGCTAATAGCCTGAGGGTCCTGGGAGACCAGGGTCATATCGGTGCCTGAAGTGAGCAAATAGAAGCCTAAGTTTATCTTTCCTTGACCCTTATCTTTATATAAACCACACTACCCAAGGCCTTCTATCTCTTGTTCTCCAAGGATAAAACTAGCTAGAAGACCATTACACCTCCGTTCCCTGAGAAAATACGATACCCTGAATACCCTCCGGGTGAAGTGCTACAACGATATCTTCCATGCGCTTGAGGATTTCTCTGTGATCGTTAAGAAATGCCAATAAGAGGCATTGAATGAGCATGGTTCTTGGGGCATTTCAAGAATGAAGCTCCCATGCTCATATATGGAATCATTTTCTTCAATCTCCAGAGTCAGCGCCTCATAAAATTCCATGGCCCATGGATTCTCCATCTCTAGAGTTTCATCATGAGAGATCAGAGCTGGGTCTCGATCGTGGTCGAGAACAACATACTCCAGGCCAGCGGGAAGAGGCTCAAACTCGATCGAGAATGATGATGATCGTTCGTCTTCACAATGGTGAAGGATTTCTTTTGAGTCATACTCTTTGGAGGTGGTAGATTCTGTGACCTCAAAGAGAATAGGCTCGATTGATACAAACGGAGATACATGCATCATCTTCTCGAGCGGGTTTTGCTTAGGAAGAGGCTTCGCCATAAGATTGTCTAAACAAGAGGTAGCGGTGGCAGAAGCGGTTTCCCTAAGCTTTTCATCTAGGCTCCCTCGAGATGGGTTGAGAAGTTCTTCAAATGGGGAGCCTAGGAGAAGATCAGAATCGAGGATATTGAAGATGTGGAAGTCTAGTTTGACCCCGATTCTATCTATTGTGAGCGGCACGACACTTGCGACCCCCCGACATTTAAGGATATGTACAGATAGACAACCCTTGAGGAGTTTGCTGGATGCTCTTAGCGAGACATTGCCTAAAAGGGTGTACGCTAAGTGCCATGGCATGATGTTAACCTCCATGATGGGGTTGAGATGGGCTTCTACGGGAACTCCCCTTATAGAACAAGGAATGATCATAGAAGTTGAACTAATCCAAATTGCTTCGGACAAGTATCTAGCTTCATTTGACCATTCCTTCTTCATGTACTCCTCAAGAAGTGCTTTGTTAGGTGGATCGGGAGGAGAAGGAGGTTCTGTAGGCTTCAGGGAAGGTTCTGTCAAGGGATTTCTAGATTGGTCGGTGTGGACAGAAGATGGTTCCTCCCCTGATTGGATATCATCATAGAGGATGTTCACCGGGTTTCCTCTTATGGCGCATTGAATGGTCGAGGGAGGGGAGCTGATCTAGAGAACTTCGACGATGGCTCCAGCTCTCTCGACCACTCATTGGCCACAATGGTTGTTAGCTCCTAAACATTTTCCCTAAAAAAGGTGGCTTCTATAGGATCACTAGGAGGGACGAGTACCGATGGTTTCCTCTTGCAGAGATCATTCAAGGTATTTATATGGTTTCTAGATAGATCATCCTTGAATGAGCAAGAGAACCTCAAAGGTTTAATTTCTCCTTCCTTCGTGTGTGGTTCAGGAGAGGGCTCAACAAATAAATCTTGAGGTGTGGAAGGTGAAAGCTCAGATTTGGCTGTTGACATACTCTCATGGCTCGACTCGAGTTCCTCTCAACGGGGTTCGCTACGATTGGTAGAGAAGGAAGAGTTTCTAAGAGGCGGTTTAGGATCTCTCTTCCCTCCGTATAAGTTGTGGGTGCAAACAAACCTTCGGCGGTGATGTCAAGCTCTAGGGCAGATTACTTGTCTAAACTCGAGCAAAAGATGTCCAATGATACTTCATCGGGTATAGCCAAGTCTGGGCTAGATGCCAAAACGTCTGAGAATCTAGCTCATGCTGCACCTATGTACTCCTCTAATTTCTGGAAGTTGAGGATTTCAATTGGTAGGGAGTTTATGCATTCTGAAAGGGATAACGAGTGACAGAAGTCAACTCCAAATTCTCCCCAATTACCACCCTCACTCCCTACCGTGTGGGTGTACCATTTCTCCGCTCTCCCTATGGAGAGAAAGGAAACAACGTCCACCTTATGGTTTCCTGTGTCATGCCTGGGATTACCAAGCACGAACACAGCTCCTCAAACTCTTCCAAATGATCGCAGGGATCTTCATTGATTGCTCCAGAGAAGGGTCAATTCCGAACCATGGCTATAAAGCCAGGGGGTAGTTCATAGCTAGATGAGGAAGATGATGATGGCTCGTTGAACTCGCCCATTGGGGTTGACAAGCTTTGACAGGAAGGCCTCTCCATGGGTAATGGGGGAAAAGGTAGACGTAAAGAAAACAAAAGATACGAGTACGACTAGGTACAAAGATTGATACAGCAACCGTTCTCCGGCAATGGCGCCAGAAAGCTTGTTGGGTATTTTAGTGATGTGCGAATAAATCCGCAAGCGTAGGGATACCATTGTAGCTTTCACCTCAGAGTATTCCAAGTGTTATCGAATCCAAGGGAATGTGTGTGCACAAACTTCTATTCTAGTCGGTCCAAGGACACACCAAGATAGGTGGCAAGGGTAGAGAGGATTCCTAATGTAACACTAGAGGTGAGTTAAAGGTTGATCTCTCTGGCAAAATACTCGCTTCAGGCATTGTCTTACCCCTGGTCTGCTAGGAGACTCCGGCCAACAACTCTACACTATATCCGAACATGGAGGATTACAAAGGACCGATAGGGCTGTCACCACCTATGGCCTACCTCTAACAATTCGTGGGATATAAGGCAAATGAAGGATAACCCTTAGCCTAGACACCACGTCTACGCTATGGATTACTACTGCAATCTAACTATGTTTGAGCTCCCGTAGCAAACTACAGCACTCTGTATAAATGCAGAGTGACGAACATGCGAGTAAGAGAACTGATCTCACTCAACTACTAGAACTAATAGCTTATACTATAGACATACATGAGAGCACTCAAGCCTATACTATGATAGCTAAGGAATAAGATTACTCACGCAACTAAGTATAACACTATAAGAAGGAATCACAAACACTTACTAAAATCTAAAGAATGTAGCAGCATCCATAGAGGTACAAGCTGGAGAAGAGCGCCGACAGGCCCGACGCCCCTCCAAACTAGGAGAAGAGTGCCAACAGGCCCGGCACCCCTCCAAACTATCCTCTCACTCTCTCCCTACTCTAACACAAGCTAGGCAAGGCCAAGACTCTCTTGGATGGTGTGTCTCTCTTGTAAGCCCCTCCCTTTGTATTTATAGGGGTGAACCATGGGGGAGGTGCCTTGGGAGAGTGGACTTCCTCCAAGCCTTAACCCTTCTCCTTGTGCCACTTAGCGCTTCTTAAGTCGGTTACATCACCCCGAGCTTGCCACAACTGCCTTTGAGATGTCACGAGGAGCCGACACGTGGAAGATGGGCTCGAGGGGCCACCAAAGTGGTTTGGCTGAAATGCTGGGTTGGCCGAACCCTGGCTGGCTCCCCTCACGTCGTCTTTCATCCGGGACACTGCCAAGTGGGCCCTCAAGTGGGTACAAGTTGATTGGGGGTAAGTTTAGGCGGTTTAGCCCGTGATGTAGGCCCACCAATCCTTGTGCCTGCGCCTAATTCGTCGAAAGGATGTTCCCTTGGATTGAGAGGTGTGTTTCCTTGCTCTTGAGGTGTGTTTTCTCCTCTAATTGACCAGCATAAAAATATTCACCAACACTTGTGGAATTTGTTAGTATTAACCCCTACCACTAATGTTGATGCTTGTCTTTTCGGTGTCTATGCAGGAATTGATGGCCTAAAAGTGGTACTTAAGCGCCATTAACACTAACGCGGTCTTTATCACCGAATTGGCTACTTGGCTTATTGCCTTTGTATACCGTATCGAGAGAATGGCCGATACATCTGTGGGATGATTTGGAACACAAGCCAATACATTCCAGAATTTAACGTTATCTTATCCTTTGTCTATTTCAGGTCAAATTGACTGGCACGCCTTGCACCAACGCGAAGCTAGATTGGAGCCTACGACGGGGGAAAGCAAATCTCCCAGGTTGATGAGGACATCCCAGTCATGGCTACACCAAGTTCAAGCACTACTACACATAACCAATTAGTGGAAGGACCGATCACGAGAAGTCGTGCGAAGAAACTACAACAAAAGGTGAACTCACTCCTTACTATACTTACTGCATCTATAGATGAGAACTTTATACTGCCTAACTGTGCTACATTTGTTGTGCTTAGGTTCACACATGAAGAAGAGAACACTACTCTACATAAAGATGACCATTTGAAGATCAACAACGGACTCTCTGGTTCCGTTTCAAACTGTTCAGCAAAGGCAAACTTCAAAGGTTAGAAACGGACTTCCTGATTTCGTTTCTGGCGTCCAGACTCCTAGAAAGAATCAATCATAACTCTTGCTTCCAGAAAGATCTGGAAACCCACGAGTACTCAATGGAAAGCTTATCAAGTCCACTTTCCAACACAACAAACCTCATATCTTGTGGAGTTCCCAATAAAGAGTTATGATATATTTAGTAGAGCCTGCACAGAAGGTCAATAGTCTTCCCAGGATAGAATGTTGATACAACTTCTTGTACAAGTATGTATTAATCTGACATGTTTCATGCTACAAGCTATACATGGTTGGAAAGCTCATCAAGTCCACTTTCCAACGCAACAAACGCCACATCTTTTGGACTTCCAACCAGAGAGTAATGGTCATTTTACTGAAGACTGTGCAGAAGCCTAGGAGACACGTGTGAACTGAAGACCACTTCGTGAATGCCTCAACTAGTTGGCCTTCCACCTTCCCAACGTGGAGAGTTCAGTTCATACTTATCTTAGAGACTTTTTACGAGTATAAATACCCCTATGTACTGCTGCAAAAGAGAATCTTTGATCATTTGAATGAACACATAACATGTATGGTTTTGCAATCGAGCTGCTGAGTGCCTTGCAAACTCCCTGTTCTTCCTTGTTCTTCTTGGACTTGTGAATAGATCCCTCTGGGATCCACTACTTCCTGCTCTACGGTTTCAAGTACGGCTGCACCATTTTGTGTGGATTAGTTCTGGCTTGTGGTTCTGCGGTCGTTTGGAGATCGAGTCGAAGTCCTTGTGGTTTTCGGTGCCTCTCTCCCCGACACTTGGTCGCATCCAACCTTGGCAAGGTCTAAAGCTACTTATCCCCACTATTTGCAGCAAGTTATCTAGTGATTGTGATTCTATTGTCGTATAGAACAGGCCACCCCAAGAAGTTTTCCATCCGTATCTTACTTTTGGAGATCTCCGCCCTATCATGTGGTAACAGAGCTATCATTGTCACGGTAGATTTTGTTATCACCCACTTATCTATTTGTTCATTTACCATCTGTTCTTGTTCCATTCATATATTTGTTTTCCCATATCCTACAGCCCACATAGAGCCAAACAAAAAAATCCTAAAGCCTTTTTGTGGTACTATTACTTTGTGTTTGTTGTGTTCATCTTGTTGCGTTCATCTTCTTGCTAATTTTTTTCCGCACACCTGTTAGTATCAAAAAAAATTAGAAAAGAAAAGTGTTAAAGAAAGAGTTTAAAAAGAAAGCAAGATCAAAAAAAGAGAAAGAGAACAGAAGTTGAAAAAGGGCCTGTTTTGCGAATTGTGTCACTGTAATATCAAGATTTGTAATCTCAGGTTTGTGGTGTACTTGACACTCTAAAACATGTTGCTTCTTAGTGTCCTAGTCGAAGGACCATGATTGTAAATGAGCAAGGTGAATGGGAATCTGAAAGTGAACCGGAGGAAGATGCTCCAAGATATGATGAAGAAATTGAGCATAATGAAGGTGTGGAAATTCAGCCCGATGAAGGACGATGAAGGAGACAATAATTTTTTCGTTTCTCGCCGAGTGCTTACTGTTGCTGCTGTAAAAAAAGAGAACAATCAGCGGCACAATCTTTTTCACACCCGAGGCATGATTAAGGACAAGTTGTGCAGTATCATTGTTAATAATGGCAGCTGCAATAATATTGCAAGTCAAGAATTGGTTGCAAGAATGGGACTAAAACAGCAGTGTCATCCTTCTCCATACAAGATCCAATGGTTAAATGAGTGTGGTATGCTGCGTGTGAGCAACATTGTGACCATTCCTTTCTCTATTGGAAGATGCAATGATCATATTGAGTGTGACGTGGTGCCCATGCAAGCATGCCAATTGTTACTAGGAAGACCATGATTATATGACCGAGATGTTCATATTTGTGGTCGTGCCAACAAGGTTGTTTTCATTTACAAAGGAGAGCGAATCACTTTGCTTCCTTTGTCCCCGAGGAAATTTTGAAGGATGATGTGAAAAGAAAGCAGCGAGAGAGCGAGAACCATTTGCGAGAGACCCACTTAAATAGTGAGGGAGTGTTTCCAAAGCCAAATAAAACTCCACAGCTGCAAAGAACCGAGCTAAAGGGAAAAGAGGGTTTAGTGATGATGGCTAGGAAAGGGGATTTAAAAGAATTGAGTGAACCCAATGCCATGTTCTATGTACTCCTATACAAGGACACTTTTCTTGTCACTAACGACTTACCTCTACTTTGCCTAGTGTTATTTTTGATGTGTTATAGAAATTTGAAGATGTGTTTCCCGAGGAAGTACCATCAGAGCTGCCACCAAAGAGAGGGATTGAACACCAAATCGACCTTGTTCCTGGTGCTCCACTTCCTAACTGTGCACCATACCGCACCAACCTGGAGGAAACAAAAGAAATTCAGCGCCAAGTGCAGGAGCTCATCAACAAAGGTTTTGTGAAGGAAAGTCTCTCACCTTGTGTTGTTCCTATTTTTTTAGTTCCAAAGAAAGATGGCTCATGGAGAATGTGTGTTGATTGCTGAGCCATTAATAACATCACCATAAGGTATAGACACCCCATACCTCACCTTGATGACATGCTTGATGAGCTTAGTGGTGCTATCATTTTCACAAAAATTGATTTGAGAAGTGGTTATCACCAAATCCGAATGAGAGAAGGAGATGAATGGAAAACAGCCTTCAAAACCAAGGTTGGTGATGCCTTTTGGATTGACCAATTCACCTACCACCTTCATGAGATTAATGAATCATGTGCTTAGAGCTTTCATTGGCAAGTTTGTTGTTGTTAACTTTAATGATATCTTGATTTACAGTAAGTCTCTTGATGAACATGTTGAACATATAAAATGTGTGCTTTCTGTTTTGAGGAAGGAATGCTTCTATGCTAACTTTGCCGAGTGCACCTTTTGCACCGACAAGGTTGTGTTTCTTGGTTTTGTTGTTTCAGCTCATGGCGTGGAGGTGGATGAGGAAAAGATCAAGGCTGTTCGTGATTGGAAGCCTCCACAAAATGTGAGCCAAGTGTGAAGCTTCCTTGGACGTGCCGGCTTCTACCGTCGGTTTGTGAAAGATTTCAGTTCCATTGCTGCCCCAATAAATAAGTTGACAAAGAAGGATGTACTATTCCAATGGGGTGAAGCACAAGAGAAGGCATTTGAAGAGTTAAAGATGAAGTTGACCTCAGCCCCACTCCTTGCACTTCCAGATTTCAATAATAAGACCTTTGAAATTGTAAGTGATGCAAGTGGTGTAGGGATTGGAGACGTGCTCATGCAAGAAGGAAGACCCATTGCATACTTCAGTGAAAAGCTAAGTGGTCCAACTCTGAATTATTCAGTTTATGATAAAGAACTTTATGCTCTTATGAGGAGTTTGGAAACTTGGCAGCACTACCTTTTGACCAAAGAATTTGTGATACATTCAGACCATGAATTTGAAACACCTGAAGGACCAACTAAAGTTGAATAAAAGGCATGCTAAATGGAGTGAATTCATTGAGTCTTTTCCCTATATTGTCAAGTACAAAAAAGGGAAGGAAAATGCTGTTGTCGATGCTTTGTCTAGATGCCATGCTTTGTTGTCCTAACTTGATGCTAAAATTCTTAGTTTGGAGAACATCAAAGATTTGTATGCTACTGATTCATTCTTTGCTGAACCATTAGATAAATGAACTGATGGTAAGGGCTGGGAAAAGTTCCATTTGTATGATGGAATTTTGTTTAGAGCTAACAAACTTTGCATTCTAGATTGCTCTGTTCGCTTAATGCTTTTGCAGGAAGCTCATGCTGGAGGACTAATGGTTCACTTTGGTGCCAAGAAAACGGAGCAAGTGCTGGCTGATCATTTCTTTTGGCCAAAGATGCGGCGAGATGTTCAGAGACATGTTCTTCACTGCGTAACCTGCCACAAAGCAAAGTCACGCTTGAACCCTCATGGTTTATACAATCCTTTGCCTATTCCTAGTGTCCCTTGGGAAGATATTTCTATGGACTTTGTTCTTGGTTTACATTGAACCAAGAGGGGGAGGGATTCAATCTTTGTTTTGGTTGATCGTTTGAGCAAAATGGCATACTTTATTCCCTGTCATAAGAGCGACGATGCTTCACACATTGCTGAATTATTTTTCAGGGAAATTGTGCGCCTACATGGAGTGTCACGTACCATTGTGTCAGATCGTGACACCAAGTTCTTGTGTTAGTTTTGGAAGACCTTGTGGGGCAAACTTTGCACGAGGCTGCTGTTCTCCACAACATGTCATCCTCAAACTGATGGGCAAACTGAAGTTGTGAACCGCACACTATCAACATTGTTGTAGGCTGTCCTAAAGAAGAATATAAAATTGTGGGAAGAAAGCTTGCCTCATGTGGAATTTGCATACAACAGGCGGTACACTCAACCACAAAATTTTGTCCATTCGAGATTGTATATGGTTTCAAACCTACTGCTCCCATCGATCTTTTGTCTTTGCCTCTACAGGAACGTGTGAACTTTGATGCAAGCAAGCGAGCTGAATTTGTGAAGAACCTTCATGATCGAGCAAGAGCAAACATTGAGAATATGACCAAGCTCTACGAGCAGCGTTCCAACAAAGGGTGCAAGAAGATGTTATTTGAACCAGGAGACTTGGTTTGGGTTTGCTTACGCAAGGATCGCTTTCCTGAACAGCGAAGAGCAAGTTGCAGCCCCGAGCTGATGGTCCATTCAAAGTGCTTCACAAAATCAATGACAACGCATATGACATTGATCTGCCAAATACTTATGGTGTGAGTACAAGTTTCAATGTCGCCGATCTATCTCCATTTTTTGGATTGGAAGAGTCGAGGATGACTCCTTTTCAAGAGGGGGAGATGATGAGGACATCCCAGTCATGGCTACACCAAGTTCAAGCACTACTACACGTGACCAAGTAATGGAAGGACTGATCACGCGAAGTCGTGCGAAGAAACTACAACAGCACGTGAACTCACTCCTTACTATACTTAATGTATCTATAGATGAGAACTTTATACTGCCTAAATGTGCTACATATTTTTGTGCTTAGGTTCACACATGAAGAAGAGAACACTACTCTACATAAAGATGACCATTTGAAGATCAACAATGGACTCCCTGATTCCGTTTCAAACTGTTCAGCGAAGGCAAACTTCAAAGGTCAGAAACGGACTTCCTGATTCCGTTTCTGGCTGTCCAGACTGCTAGAAAGAATCAATCATAACTCTTGCTTCCAGAAAGATCTGGAGACCCACGAGTACTCATTGGAAAGCTTATCAAGTTCACTTTCCAACGCAACAAACCTCATATCTTGTGGAGTTCCCAATAAAGAGTTATGACCAATTTAGTAAAGTCTGCACAGAAGGTCAACAGTCTTCCCAGGACAGAATGTTGATACAACTTCTTGTACAAGTCTGCATTAACCTGACACATTTCATGGTACAAGCTATACATGGTCGAAAAGCTAATCAAGTTCACTTTCCAACGCAACAAATTCCACATCTTTTAGACTTCCAAGCAGAGAGTAATAATCATTTTACTGAAGACTGCGCAGAAGCCCACGAGACACATGTGAACTAAAGACCACTTCATGAATGCCTCAACCAGTTGGCCTTCCACCTTCCCAACATGGAGAGTTCAGTTCATACTTATTTAAGAGACTTGTTACTAGTATAAATACCCCTATGTAATGCTGCAAAAGAGAATCTTTGATCATTTGAATGAACACATAACTTGTATGGTTTTGTAGCCGAGCTGCTGAGTGCCTTGCACACCCCCTGTTCTTCCTTCTTCTTCTTGGACTTGTGAAGAGATCCCTCCGGGATCCGCTACTTCGTCCTCTACGGTTTCCAGTACAGCTGTACCGTTTTGTCTGGATTAGTTTTGGCTTGTGGTTTTGCGGTCGTTTGGAGATCGAGTCGAAGTCCTTGTGGTTTTCGGTGCCTCTCTCCCGGACACTTGGTTGCATCCAATCTTGGCAAGGTCTAAAGCTACTTACCCTCATTGTTTGCAGCAAGTTATCTGGTGATTGTGATCCTACTATCATGAAGATCGGGCCACCCCGAGAAACTTTCCATCGGTATCTTGCTTTTGGAGATCTCCGCCCTATCACAAGTCCTCGTGTGGGGCTGCGCGAAAGGCCTACGAGCGTATTTTTGTGTCAACACAAGGTATCATGCCCCTTGATGCGCATCGATCAGGTGGTCGACATGACCATAGGGTGTGAAACCCTGTGCTTCCTCAATGCATACTCGGGGTACCACCAGATTGTGATGAAGGAATCAGACCAGCTCGCGACCTCATTCATCACCCCGTTTGGCATGTACTATTACGTGATGATGCCCTTCAGCCTCAAAAATGTCGGGGTGACATACCAGCACTGCATGCAGCGGTGCCTTGATAGCCTCATCGGAGAGGTCGTCGAGGTATACATTGATGACATCGTGGTCAAGTCCAAAAAGGCTAACCACCTGGTCGGGAACTTGGAGCAGACCTTCGCGCGTCTCCGATCCTACAGGATCAAGCTCAACCCCAAGAAGTAGATGTTCAGGGTCCCAAAAGGCAAGCTGCTCGGCTTCATCTTCTCCGAGCGAGGCATCAAGGACAACCTTGAGAAAAACACGGCCATCGGAAATCTGGGCCCGATCACCAACCTTAATGGCGCCCAGAAGCTGATGGGATGCCTAGCCTCCCTAAGACAATTCATCTCATGGCTCGAGGAGCGAGGGATGCTGTTGTACAAGTTGCTGAAGAAGTCTGACTAGTTTCGGTGAACCGACAAAGCGCAGGAGGCCTTCGATCAGTTGAAGAACTTCCTCGCTGAGCCACCGACCCTGGCCTCTCCCAACTCAGACGAGTCTTTGATGCTCTACATCGCCTCCACCACGCACGTGGTCAGTGCAGCACTCGTCGTGGAGAGGGACGAGCCCTGACATGCCCTGAAGGTGCAGTGACGTGTTTACTTCGTGAGCGAGGTCCTTTCCGACACGAACATACGGTACCCGCAGGTCCAGAAGCTGATCTACGCGGTACTCATCGCCAAGCGCAAGTTCCTGCATTACGTCGAGAGCCACAACATCATGGTGGTGATGTCATCTACGGCTGCGAGATCATCCAAAACCGAGACGGGTCAGCTCAGGTGGCCTAGTGGGCAACAGAGCTCATGTGACACCATATCACCTACGTCCCGAGGGCAGCGGTCCAGTCACAAATCCTCGCCGAGAACTATATGTATGGATAACCAGAAACGATTTTACCTAAGAATTAGGTATGTAAGCTCGATGTCTAGTTATGTGATATTGTTTTCCTTGTTGTCCCATAGGTGTGGCTTTATCTGGGGCAGGGATATCCACATCAGAATACCATTGTAGCATTTTACCCGTGAGTATTTAGGGTGTTGTATTTATATTTCCGCAGGGTAGACTATGGTTTAAAGAATTATTAAATTTGAAAAGATCTTGATTAAATATTCAAAATCTAAATAGGGGCAATTGATAATATAGTAGAGTGGTAGTGTGACAGACAAGGGACACCAAACTCCGATAAAAGGGGTTAAGCAAATGGAGAAATACGAGGGCAGATAGGGATATTCATATATACATATACTAAGCATATCTTATATTATACACACATACATATACACATATTTAGGACCCAACTCTAGGCTCCTAGGCACAACAGAGAGAATCGTACATAACTGGCAGAGGAGCCGCCAACCATCTCGGCTACCTGAACATGGAGGATTATGGAGGACTGACAAGACTGTCACCACCTGCCGCCTACCTCTGCAAACCGTAGGGTGGATCCGCATTCAAATGTATCCTTTAGTCCAGACACCACGTCTGCACTAACGATTATTATCTAGCCACACGTAAGAACATCAGTACCATCACAGCCAAATCACCTCCACAATACGCCTAGACAATTGATGATCCCTCAGCAAAATCACAAATCAAGAACCCAGAAATCATCACAAATATCCTTCTGACACCACCGAGACATTCTCAGTGACCTACTGAGGGCCTCGAGGTATTGCTCATGGCAAAGCAAGGGTCCTCGCCAACATCAGTGAAGCTACAAAGGTCCGCATCTTCTCGTGCACTGCATGGCACGAGGTCCTCGACGTGTGTGGTGCTTGCCCCAGACTCGTTCTACAACCTACATCAAGAAACGGGGTTGTAGGTTGATCTTGGGTAGGTGCTCTAGGAATGAGGTGGCATTGTTGGTTGGGGGTATACAAGAATGTACTGGATAGAAGTCATCATAGATGCGTGAGCTGCACCGGTGCCAATGATGGAGGGGCGGCGGCGTGCCGACAAGACGGAGTGCGCGCGTGATAGGGAATCACCACCCATCGTGGGACTCTTGCTGTGGGGGCAAGCACCTTGAGAGCAAGGGCCTTCCTGTGGTCACCCTCAGAGTCTAGGAGCTCCACGGCCTCTAGGAATGTGAGCCCCCCAAACTTGGCTGCCGTCGCTGCATCGGGAATGATGAGGGTGCACTGCGGGATTCAGCTAATTTGCCAAGTACCCCAGGCACTCGGCAAAGGCTAGAAAACACTCGGCAAAGGCTTTGCCGAGGGCCGCCCTCGGCAAATCTCACTCGGCATTAATTTTAACGACAAATAGCTCTTTGTCGAGTGCTTTTTGTCGGGCACTCGGCAAAGCCTTTGCCAAGTGCTAAAATGACTCTTGGCAAAAAAAATGATGGTGATGACATCTTTGCCGAGTGCCATGACAGAGGGACACTCGGCAAAGAACTGTTAGTTTGCCGAGTGCCCAGGAAGAAACACTCGGCAAAGAACTAACAGTTTGTCGAGTGCCTAGGCACAAACACTCGGCAAAGAACTGTCAGTTTGCCGAGAGCCCAGGCAAAAGACTCAGCAAACAGCCTGGCACTCAGCAAAGCAAAGGCCATAATGCACAAAAAACTGTCACTTTGCCGAGTGCAATGGTAAAAACACTCGGCAAAGGACCTGTTTGCCGAGTGTTACACACGGCAAACCTCCCTGCTTTTTCTGTTTTTATTATTTGGTCACGTATATGGTGTTGTCGGTGTTTTACCGGCAAGCCTACCTAGGGATACCCTAAGGTAGTTTACTTGTTGTTAGGGTGTCACCGAGATCAGGAACACAAGGGTTTAGACAGGTTCGGGCCGCGGTATGCGTGATACCCTACATACCGTATGGTTTGTATTGCCTTGGGGTTATGCGATATGTTTTGGAGGGGTCCCTACCCGCCCTTATATATCCTGGGGGGACAGGGTTACATGGAGGTCCTAGTCCTATACGAGCTTAGGAGTCCTACCCGAGTACTTGCGGGTAGTTTCCTTCTGTACCGACTAGTTGTACTCGTGTCCGTGTACTTTTACAATATGGATAAGGTATGGGACATGCCCACCCTTATTCTAGAATGTTCTACGCCATGTGTGCAGTCCCGTAGCCCCGGGTCTGACAAGCCCCCGAGCTCTTCATAGCCGAGTACTGCAGGCTTCGAGTACTTCTTGAAGTCATCTTTTGGTTTCTTCTGAAACTCCATCTTGAAGGTGTCTTTTGAGTACTTTCCTTGGCTGCTCGAGGCTGTGAGGTGCTCTAGCCCCGAGTACTTTTAAGTCTTTCCTTTCTATCGGGTGCGATGCAGATCGCACTCCATATGGAGTAGCTCCCGAGCCTTAGGTTGAATCGAAGAATCAGGCTGAGGGTCTAACTAGTCTTGAATCTTCTTGTCGGTACTTTTACCGCCAACCTACCTAGAGATACCC
Organism: Panicum miliaceum; assembly: GCA_032594955.1. Taxonomy (NCBI): domain Eukaryota; kingdom Viridiplantae; phylum Streptophyta; class Magnoliopsida; order Poales; family Poaceae; genus Panicum; species Panicum miliaceum. The sequence goes on from CM064060.1 coordinate 28,967,460, forward strand.
TACGGTAGGTGATTATTTGGTGAGGGATCGTCGGATCTGGAACTTGAAGGTAAACGCGAGGACACAAGACACAAATTTAGACAGGTTCAGGCCGCTAGAGTAGCGTAATACCCTACGTCCTGTTTGGGTGTTGTATATTGCGCCCTGTGCTTGGGTGTTGAGTTGCCTGCTGGCTGCTCTGTTCTGCCTATCTAGGTACCCCTGTCCTCCTTTATATATCTCACGGGGTAGGGTTCCTAGTAGGATTACAAGGTATGAGTCCTAGTAGGATTACAGGGTAGTGTCCTAGTAGGAATTCGACTTCTTTTCCCCCGCGGGTAGCTTCATTGGGGTACCCAGGGGATCTATCCCTGACAAGCCCCTAAGCTCTTCATAGCCGAGTACTGCAGGTACTTTGAGTACTTCTGAAGTATTCTTCGTCTTTTGAAGCTTTGTCTTGAAGGCATTTGTGGCAGAACCACCTGAATTAACCATCAAGTGTATTAACCATCACCATTAAAGCATTCTCGGTTAACCTTACACTTCAAACGGAGTAATCCACTGGTCTGTCGGGTATAACCTCCCGATACAACCACGGTGAACGGATCGAGCGCCATACATACAAATGCTCATGCGACGATGAGCCCAGAGAATACCACATTCCAGCAAATATTACATCATTAGCATAAGTAAATATTACAGGCCAAGTTTTGAGTTTAGAAATCAAGTACTTCAATTAACATAAATAAGTTCTTCAGAGTTACGTTGCAGCGGAAATAAACAACGGAAACTACTCGACGATACAGGATGTCTCGATGAAGCCCGTACGAGACATCACTCGGCCTTATCTCCGTTGGACGGGGGCGCATCCCATTCCACCGACCAACCAGGGGGAAGAGTGCAGGGCCAAGTCAAGCTAGCAATCATGTCTTCGAAGGGCTCACCTGAAAACGAGTCACAAGCAAGACTGAGTATACTAATACTCAGCAAGACTTACCCGAGTAGTGGAATCTACTCCACCGACTCTAGACATGCCAGGCTTTTTGGCTCAGGGGTTTGTTTTGCCGAAAAAGCATCTACAAGTGGGTCCTTACTTTCAGCTTTTAGCTCAAGATTCTAGTTTTCGTTAGCCAGTCTAGATCAGCAGCTATCTAAAGCATACATGGTGAAGCATTAAATTTTTCATCCAACCAGATTCATTCATCATCATTGTTCCTCTTCTTACTCTGTGGGTAAAAATGGTTAACCAGTCTCAATAGCCGTGAGAAACGGACGATTCGAATCGAATTTCTTAACCTTGCAAGGGAAACCCAAACACACGTCACGTGGTTACTCCCTAGAGTCACACGTGCAACTTTTCCCCTTTCTTTCCGGGTCGTGGATCGGGGCTACCCTCCGAGAGTACAAGAGCTCCACGCCACGGTTCGGCGCCGGGTCGTGACCACTCTCTGCACTCGCCATATGCACATGGGACCGAAGTTCAAAGGGTAGGATGCCGTCCCCTTGCCGGGCCAATCAGGTACTTAAGCTTACCGATTCCCATAATCTCGGCATGTGTTTAGTACGTTCAAAGACTTAACCATCACTACCACACCCTGCGGCCTTAGCATTTTTCACTAGACAGACGGGCCTCAATCGTAACCATCGTTCCATAGCCCGTCCGTGTCCTTATGATTGCAGCGTGTAGTAGTCATTCAACTCCTATTTTCTCGCGAGTGACAGGAAATCACTCGACTTTTACCGGAGTCCTATTAGCACAGCATTCTATCGAACCTTACGTCTAGTTTTCAAGCAAGGGTTCCTGGTATCATGCAACTAAGTTTTCATCCAACTCCTATAAACTTAATGCACAAGCAAGAGTAATGAGTTGCATAACTTCGGAAAGAATGGGTTATGCTCCGGGGCTTGCCTTCGCAGTTCGCTTGGGGATCTTCCGAACTTGGGCTCGGGTCTTCAAGAGCTTCAGTTAGATTCGCTTGAGCTTCACGCTGCTCACTCTCGGACGCGGGCACCAGCTCGTAGGTTCCGTCGGCGAGAGTCGTCGATTCTACATGAGTGCACAAGTTTAAGTCGTGGAAATGGCACTTGATTACGATTTGAGAGTAATTACTACACTGGATAGTTTCTGGTCATGAAATTTCGGATTTAGGCACATCAAGGAAGGATGTGCTTACTGTAAAATTTTCGGCCAATTTTATGCAACAGATTAATTATGAAAAATACATTACATAGTTGCTGTTAGATCCTTGTTCTTTTTGTACAGCACAATTGGTGCAACAAATGAGTCTAAGATTTTTACAGAGCTTTCACTTAAGCATGCAGAAGCTACTGTAATTTTTGTAGGATTTATCATGCAGTATTCAGAGCATAGAAAATATGACATTCTACACCTAGGCTATTCAAAGATTAATTTTTATAGGAACCTACACAGAGTGTTTGTCCCTGGAACTTTTTACACAGCAACCTCTACCATAGTGTAACTCCTAGTAAAACTTTGAGTATTTTCCAAGCTAAGATACTATTTTCTTGATTTAATGTATTTTATTAGCACATAAATCAAATAAGTAGGTTACTGTGGGATAAAAAGTCTCCTAATTTTTCTCTGGCTTCTAGGTACCAATACATTAGCATAGGAAAAATTTCAATGGGTGACTCACCACCTAACTGCAGGGATAAAACATTCTACTTACACATGAGATAAAACTAAGTTTAACAAACAGTAAAGCTAGAGATGGAATTTGGGCCTGATCTTTTTACACAGTCCTAATCATCAAGCAACTGACTTACTGCCCAAAATTTAGGGTCAGCATTGCTCTAGAACAGTGGGTACAAAATAAGTCCATTAAAGCTTCTATTTAATGTAGAGCAAAATATTTTGAGATTCTGAGAAACCTTTTGTAACAAAAGTGGTAGAGTTTGTTCTGAGAATTCCAGAACAGTTGAGTTTGCATTTTTCTGATTTTTCTACAATTTTATACGAATTTTACAAGTTCACTGAATTTGAATCTAGGTTTGAAACTTTCTTTTACAACTAGGTCCTTGAATCTTACGCTCAGACCCTTCTAAAGATTTAAATTCTTGCAATTGGGTCCTCAGGCGGCTCGGGTACGGCGGCCGGCCGAAATTCCGGCGAGGGGGCTCGCCGGCGGCGAGGGGCGAGGGTCAGGGAAGGTATAGGGGTGCGAGGGCTACCTTCTGGGGGTGTTGTTCAGGTGGCGGACGGCCGGAAAGGGCTCGCCGGCGTTGGAGCAGAGGCGGCGGCGGCGCGGCTCGCGTCAACGGCGGTGCTCCGGCGGGCTTGGGGCGGCGTGGTCCGGTCGGAGAGCTTCAGTGGCGCGTGGGGAAGCTGTTCAGGGGCTCGGCTCGGACGGAGGAGGTCGGGGTCGTGCTGTCCACGGCGAGCAGGGGCAGCGGCGGCGGGTGGCAGCGCGGGCGGCGGCGCTCCGGTGGCTCTGGGCGGCGTTGGGCGGGTCGGCGAGCTTCAGGGGGATGATGTAGTGGTGGCTGAAGCGTCAGTTTGGGTGGTGGGCGGCGGTGGAGAGCTGTCCACGGGCGGGCGGCGCTCGGCGGCGGCGATGGCGACGACGAGGAGTTCTGGTGGCTGGGGCTCGCGCGGGCGGCCGGGGCGGGGCTTTTATAGGGGCAGGAGGGGGTGTGGAGGTGCCTGGGCGACGCGCGGGGCGGGGCACGGCAACGGCGTGCACTGGCCACGGCGGGCGGCAGCAGGACGCCGGCGCGGCGTGCGGCGAGCGGGCGCGAGCTACTGGTGGCCGGGGATTTGGCGTGGCAGAGAGGAGATAGCGTGGCGCGCGGATTGGAGAAGGAGCTCCTGCAGCGGCTCGGGCGGAGGGTGGACGCAGCGACGGGCGGGGCGTGGGAGCCGGGGCGGCACGGCGGAGCGCGGGGACTGGGCGGCCGGGCGGCGGGCTGGGCGCGGCAGCACGCGTGGGCGCTGACTGGCCGCGCGGCGTGGGGGCGGGACAAAGCCGGCCGTGGCGGGGTGGTGCGGCGGCCACTGGCCTGACGCTTCACGCTGGTCAGGCGACGCCGGCCACCTGGCGCGCGGCGGTCGGGCGCGGAGGAGAGAGGGGGGGGGCGAGGGGCCTGGATGCAAGAATTTGGAAAACGTCAGGGGGCTGGGTGCAAACAGGGCGTTTTCTCCTCTTTCTGATTTGAATTTCAAAAACTTTTGAACACGAAAGTTGTTCAAAATAAAAAGTTCTACAACTTTGGTTTCAGGCGAAAACCCATTTGGCTTATGGTTTGAAAGTTAAATTTAAAAGTTCAAAAGTAACTAATGTGCTCAAATTAAATTTGAATTCCGACTGAACTCGTTTTAAATCTTTCCACCCTTTCATTAGTTGGTTTAAACATAGAGTTAGGCTAATGACATTGATTTTGGAAATGTAATTACCAGGGTTGTCACAGCCTTCCCCCCTTAACAAGAATCTCGCCCCGAGATTCGGTAATTCTTAGTGTGGGAGTGGGTGCACATACCAGTGGTTGAGATAAGAAACCCAGGGAAATGTTGGTTCAGGTAGCTCTCCGTTTCCCAGGTGGCTTCTTCTTCCGTGTGGTGATTCCATTGTATTTTATACATTCTAATCACTTTCCTCCTGGTCTCTCTTTCTTTTTGATCCAAAATCTTAACTGGGTGTTCGACATACGAGAGGTCGGGTTCCAACGATATTTCTTGTTGTTCCACAATCTCAGTAGGGACTCGAATACACTTCTTGAGTTGAGATACGTGGAAGACATCATGGGTGGCCGTGAGCTGAGGGGGGGCAGTCGTAATTTGTAGGCTACGGGTCCGCAGCTCTCAATGATTTCGTAGGGACCAATATAACGGGGAGCTAGTTTGCCTTTGATTCCAAACCTTCGCACTCCCTTGGTTGGTGAAACTCGAAGATAGACATGATCGCCAACTTCGAACTTTAGGGGCTTTCTCCTTTTGTCAGAATAGCTCTTTTGTCGAGCTTGTGCGGCTCTAAGATTTGCTTGTATTTCTTTTACTTTCTCCTCTGCCTCGATTACCAGGTGGGGTCCAATTATTTTACGTTCTCCGGTTTGTGACCAGCTCAAAGGAGTTCGACACCTTCGTCCGTACAGGGCCTCAAATGGTGCCATTTTCAAACTCGTTTGATAGCTGTTGTTGTATGAGAACTCTGCTAGGGGTAGGCATTTGTCCCAATTCTTGTCATAATGAATGACACAGGCTCTCAGCATGTCTTCAAGAATTTGGTTTACTCTTTCCGTTTGTCCATCGGTCTGAGGGTGGTATGCTGAGCTGCGAATCAGCTTAGTGCCAAGAGACGTTTGCAGTTGTTCCCAAAAGCGTGCTACAAACTGAGGACCACGATCGGAGATAATTGTCTTAGGTATTCCATGCAGGCAAACAATACGATCGAGGTAAATCTCGGCATATTTCTTGGTAGAATAGGTGGTGTGTACCGGAAGAAAATGTGCCGTCTTCGTGAGTCTATCAACGATAACCCATATGGAATCATGTCTCTGGGACGTGTTTGGTAGTCCAACGATGAAGTCCATACTTATGTCTTCTCATTTCCATGATGGTATAGGTAACGGTTGAAGTGTACCGGCTACCTTTAAGTGGCTAGCTTTTACTCTCTGGCACGTGTCACATTCCGAGACATACGTAGCAATTTCCCTTTTCATTCTAGTCCACCAGAAGTTTTGCCTTAGGTCCTGATACATTTTGCTACTGCCGGGGTGGATAGAGAATTTGGAAAGGTGTGCTTCATCGAGAATTTTCTTGCGGAGTTCACGATCCTTTGGAACGACCATACGACTTTCGAACCATAGAACTCCCTTATTGTCCTGGCGGAAACATTTATACTTCTCCTCACCTAGAGAGAGTTTCTGTTTGATGATCTTAATTCCTTCATCCTGTAGTTGTGCCATGACGATCTGGTCGTGAAGAGTGGGCTCAACTGAGATGTGATTTAGAGTGCCTTGGGAAACCATTTCCAAGTTAAGCTTCCTCATGTCTGCCCATAATGTCTCATGGTAGAACTCCATGGATAAGCAATGGCAATGGGACTTGCGGCTTAGTGCATCAGCGACTACGTTAGCCTTGCCGGGGTGATAGTGCACTTCAAGGTCATAATCCTTGATTAGTTCTAGCCATCTCCGTTGTCTCATATTCAGATCGGCTTGTGTGAAGATATACTTGAGACTCTTATGATCCGTGTAGATATTGCACTGTGTACCCATGAGATAGTGCCTCCATGTCTTCAGAGCGTGAATGACGGCTGCAAGCTCAAGGTCATGCATGGGATAATTCTGTTCGTGGGGCCGAAGGGCTCGTGAGGCATATGCAATCACTCGATTCTCTTGCATAAGCACACATCCTAGACCAGTACCTGATGCGTCACAATACACATCGAACGACCTGGTATTATCGGGTTGAGCTAACACAGGTGCAGTAGTCAGATGCTCTCTGAGAGTGTGGAAAGCTTCTTCACATTTCCCGTCCCATACAAACTTTACTTCCTTCTTTAAGAGTTCAGTCATGGGCTTAGCAATTCGAGAGAAATCCGGGATGAAGCGACGGTAGTAACCGGCTAAGCCGAGAAAACTGCGAATCTGATGAACAGAGGTAGGGGGTTTCCAATCCATCACCTCTTGTACCTTGCTGGGGTCAACAGCTATGCCTTCGCTGGAGATCGTGTGACCTAAGAACTTTACAGTATCCAACCAGAATTCACACTTAGAAAACTTAGCATAGAGCTGATGGTCTCTGAGTCGCTGAAGAACAATGCGAAGGTGCTTGGCAAGCTTTTCCTCATCCTTGGAATATATAAGGATGTCGTCGATGAACACTACGATGAATTTGTCAAGTTCGGGCATGAATACCGAATTCATGAGATACATGAAGTAGGCGGGGGCATTGGTGAGTCCAAAGGACATGACCAAAAACTCATATAGTCCATATCGTGTGGAGAAGGCAGTCTTAGGGACATCGCACGGGCGAATCTTGATCTGATGATATCCCGAACGAAGATCAATCTTTGAGAAGACTCTGGCTCCAGCTAATTGATCGAAGAGTACATCGATGCGAGGAAGGGGGTATTTGTTTTTGACAGTTACCGCATTGAGAGGTCGGTAGTCCACACATAATCTTAAACTGTCATCCTTCTTCTTTACGAATAGGGCTGGACATCCCCAAGGTGACGCGCTAGGGCGAATAAAACCTTTGTCCAGTAGTTCTTGGAGTTGAATTTTCAGCTCTGCCAATTCTTTTGGGGGCATCCTATATGGTCCCTTGGATATAGGTGCAGTGCCTGGCTGTAGTTCAATAACGAACTCAATATCCCTATCCGGGGGCATTCCTGGTAAGTCGTCCGGGAAAACATCGGCATACTCGTTTACCACAGGAATATTATCTGGCTTAAGTCCTTCCATCTTATAAGCACAGGAATTCGTACAATCTAGGAACGGTAGGTAAAGGGTAGTGGCTCCGTGACTAGGTGAATTTATCTCAACGGCTCGGGAAGAAAGGTCCAGTGTGACTCCATGCATAGCCATCCAGTTCATTCCCAAAATAATGTCCATGCCGTCAAGGGGTAAAAGGACAAGGTCCGTGTCGATGGTTTTACTACCCAATTTGACTGGTACTTGTCTGATCATTTGGTTTGAAGCAATTTTACCACCCGGTGTTGATATCATATACGACCCTTTGGTGTGACAAACATCCAAGCCTACTTTTGCACCGAATTTTGCACTTATGAAACTATGCGATGCACCAGAATCAAATAATATAACTGCAGGCTTGTTATGGATAGAGAATGTACCCGACATCACTGGGGCTCCTTCAGGAAGCTCTGCAAGCGTGGTGAAGTTAATCCGTCCTTGCTTGACTTGCAGGGTCTGTCTCTTGCCCCTGTTCTTGGTGTTCGGGTTGGATCCTTGACCTTGGTTGGGCTGTCCAGGCTGAGGGCATTCTCGTGCGAAGTGGCTGGAACTCCCGCATTTGAAACAGCGATTCGCGGGGCTAGGTTGAAGAGACTGCTGAAGAATGGGCCTCGGACCATTCTGTGGAGGCATCGGAGGTCGTACCATGCCTGGCTGCTGTGGGGGTCTGGCAATCCATCTTCCTGGCTGCGGGACCCTTGGTGGAGCTGTGGGTGCGGTATTTTGCACGATGCGATACCTTGGTGGTTGGACACTTGATGGTCCTGCGGGTGCCTTTCTCTTCTTCTCTGCCCGGTGCGCCATGATACAGTCTTCCTGGGTAATGGCCATATTGACCAACTCGTTGTAGGTGTCAGCCCTGGCTAGGTTCAGACGTTCCTTGAGCTTGGTATTCAGACCTCGGCGGAAACGATCACGCTTCTTGGCATCCGTATCAGCGTGGTAGCCTGCATACTGGCATAGGTTGTTGAATGCCTGGGCGTACTGCAGCACGGTGCGGGTGCCCTGGGTAAGTGCCAGAAACTCATTCAACTTCCTCTCCATGAGACCCTCGGGAATATGGTGTGCCCGGAACGCGGTCTTGAATTCATTCCAGTCGACCACATGGTCAGCCGGGAGCATCGCAAAATAGTGGTCCCACCACAGTCGAGCGGTACCGCGAAGCTGTTGCGCGGCAAAACGAGCTTTGTTGGCTTCTGAGCATGGGGTCACAAGTAGTGTGAACTTGGATTCGATAGTGCGAATCCATGCATCTGCGTCCAGGGGTTCCTCTGTCTTATGGAACAAGGGCGGCTGGGTCCCTAGGAAATCCGTGTATCCTGCAGCTTGGGGTTGGTGAGCATTGTGCCCACCCCTCTGCTGGTGTTGTCCTTGCACAATCTGTCGCAGCAGCTCGGTTTGAGCGGCCATCACTTCCACCAAACTGGGCGGGGGTGGTGGCGATTGTCGCGAGCGGCTGCCACCGGCACCAAAACCCTCGGGGTTGCCACGGGTTGATCCAACCATCTGAAATGTGAATGGTTACCATTAGCAACGCGATCCATATTACTTCCTGGATTCATAAATAATTGGTGTAGTCATAGACTTCCGAAGTCACAGCTAGACGTATGGACGGAATCTCTGTCTGCTACGAGAAAAATCATAGCCTGCCGTGGGTCCATCCAAAACATTTCAAACTTTTGCAGTAGTCAGAGAATTTAGGAATGCACCACTTTGGTATTTAACTTCGGTGCTAGAACTATGGCTAAGGTGGTCGAAAAGCTCATCCTTTGCCTTGCTGTCTTAGCTGTTTTTCAGCAAATTGATCGGTACGGTTTCGCCTATATCTTAAACTAGCGAGATCCAATGATGCTGAATTTTTGTGAGAACCTAGATCACAAAACTTAGCACAAGTCTGGTATTCAACACTCAGCCAATAAATGCAAGGAGACATGGGTAAAAATTCCGACAAGTCTCAGCGATTGTGGATTTCATCGTTTACCAAATTACAACGAAATCACCCAAGTTTATCGCCGTTCCTTACATGCTGAGGGTATCCACATGGTTCAGGTGTACCCAACACAAAAGAGTTACTCAACTCCTAGTTAGCCTATTACAACACTTGCCAAAAGTTAGGCTACCCTATCGAGGAGTATGTGCAAAAGTCCTCCTAGGTCGTCCTCTAGAAATCATCCAAGTCGTTGACGGACGACTCGCTGTGAGCAAGAGAGTGAGCTCCCATCTGAGGTGCCTGTGGTACCTCACCCTCAAAATCCATACCTGAGATACCATCAATCTCCTGTGGCTCCTCCTCATCCTCCTCCATGTCGTCCTCATGGGGATGGTCATTCTGATCATGGTGCCACTGAATGTGCTCATTAGCATCCTCCAACTCAAGGTTCAGATCATGGAGCTGCTCCTCCAACTGTGCTATCGTGGCATCTCTCTCTCCCATGAGAGTGTCCTGCTCCTGGATTTGGCCCTCAAGTTGGCCAATCTGAGCATCTCTGTCCTCAAGATCCTGACTGAGTTCCTTTATCTGCTCATCCCTGGTATCTGCCATCATATGGTAGGCCTGAGCAAGATCAGCGAGCTGCTCAAGTGCCTGACTCTGGAGAGTCTGAAGCCGGTAGAGTGCACTCATGCACCGCACGGAGGTATGAATAGTTTCCTGGGCATGAAAGTCTACCAAATACTGTGCGTGCTGCACCCTGTTGAGCCAAAAGGGATCGTTGTCCTGGGCAGCAGGAAACAATCCAATGGGAGTGAGTGTGACAACCTCGGGACGCTGCGCACAAAACGTGGTGAGCGCCCTCATGGCTGCAAGCTCCCAAGTATCGGCCAAACGGCGACCAACAGCCTCAAGCTCCAAGGCGGGCCACTCCAGGTGTAGCAGGTGCGGAAAGATAGTCACGTTGACACGGCACTGGGTAACTCCATTTTCTGCAAACTCCAGTCCGGCGTAACGTGGGGGAATTAGATAGCCCGCGGTACGCAGAACATCCCACAAAATAGAGGGAAAGCCCTCCTAGTGGAGACACTGCGAGTGTACGCGTCCATCCTCATCCACCATCATATCAACAGGCTCGGCCATCTGAACAAAAGATCAAATGGAGTGAGATAGCGAAAAACTGTGAACAGCACAAGGACAGATTCTGTATAGTGTGCAAAAATAACCATAACTCCCACAGTTCTCATCCAAAAATTCTCAAATTTCACCAGATCACTCCTAAGGTATTTGTGAACAACTTTGCTAGTCAACTCCAGAGCTAATTAGGTCTCTAAGATGGTTTTTCTTTTCGGTTTTTACCTCTCTGTCTACCCAGAATTTTCAGTGAACAGAGGGCTAAAGTTTCGTACACCAGGGAAAATATACCCAGCCAAAATTTACCAAATTTTAACAGCAGCTACCTGGGTAAATTTGGAACAAGTTTCGTGTTGTGCTCTTTTGCAGAAAACCGCAGGAAGGGGGCCTAAAAATTTAAGGGGCAGAAGTGCTTATTCTTGGCAGAATTCCGACATTCCAAGGTTTCTGTTATTTCTCGCTATCCATAAGTTCAGAATTTTTCATTTTTGAACAGAAGATAGAACACAAAATTTGGAACAATTTCTTCAACATGAACTTTATCAGAGATGGTCATTTTCTTTGGCCAATAAATCGCTCTTTTTGGTCACGGCAGAATTCGGACAGTTTCGCTAGATGGTCCTTATGCAAACCACGCTTAGATACGCAAGAACCTTACCAGTCTCATACAACGTATTTTTGATTTCAGATACATATGTTCATGATGTATGCACGTCCTATTGGTCCTCACAAAATAAAATAATGCCAAATAGCTTTGGTCGCACGAAGATAGTTATAGTTTCGGTGGCATACACAATACGGCTCTCGCTATAATAGCTAGTCGAGTCTTTCTAATCGTTCCTTAACCTATCGTAATCGCGGTTAGTGTACCTGCAGAAGATTGACAAAGCATATATATATCATGAACCTTTCATGCCAGCACTCATGAAAGCGTCCGTATTCATTACCGTTTACTTATAGAAACGATATCTGTACAATTTCCGCCGTACAGACGACGTTAACATACGCTATCGAGATAGCGTATTCACGGGGGTACCGTCATGAGACGGGGGTATGAACAGCGATCGCCATACCCTGCGCCAAACCTTCTACTCCCAATATGTTCAACTATCAGTTGGCATATTGGCAGCACCTCAAGTAAGCCACTGCTTGAGGGCAGCGTTCGGTTCGCATCACCGACAGGAAGGCCAAGCTCCCTCAGTTGGCTGAGGATCCTTACCTTCTTACCTTAGCGACGAGTGCGTCGTTACAGAATTTAAGGTCGGTTGTGCATGAAAGTAAGTTTTGACAGAAGGTAATGTGCTGGAAGTCAGTTGATAAAATATATAGAAGTTAGATAGCCACCTAGTAACTTTCCCATAATCCCTTAGGGCTTTACGAACTAGGCACCATCCTTAACGTACCAACGCATTTCGCAACACATCCTTCTAGTCAAATTTTAGTAAAATGAGTTTTTAAGGCTTGTCGCATTCTCTGGCGTATGTATTTCGGCTCTGGTGTCCGCTGTTGCCAGCTGTGGCACCAGCTACGGCTCTGATACCAGCTGTGGCAGAACCACCTGAATTAATCCGGCTCAAGTGTATTAACCATCACCATTAAGGCATTCTCGGTTAACCTTACACTTCAAACGGAGTAATCCACTGGTCTGTCGGGTATAACCTCCCGATACAACCACGGTGAACAGATCGAGCGCCATACATACAAATGCTCATGCGACGATGAGCCCAGAGAATACCACATTCCAGCAAATATTACATCATTAGCATAAGTAAATATTACAGGCCAAGTTTTGAGTTTAGAAATCAAGTACTTCAATTAACATAAATAAGTTCTTCAGAGTTACGTTGCAGCGGAAATAAACAACGGAAACTACTCGACGATACAGGATGTCTCGATGAAGCCCGTACGAGACATCACTCGGCCTTATCTCCGTTGGACGGGGGCGCATCCCATTCCACCGACCAACCAGGGGGAAGAGTGCAGGGCCAAGTCAAGCTAGCAATCATGTCTTCGAAGGGCTCACCTGAAAACGAGTCACAAGCAAGACTGAGTATACTAATACTCAGCAAGACTTACCCGAGTAGTGGAATCTACTCCACCGACTCTAGACATGCCAGGCTTTTTGGCTCAGGGGTTTGTTTTGCCGAAAAAGCATCTACAAGTGGGTCCTTACTTTTAGCTTTTAGCTCAAGATTCTAGTTTTCGTTAGCCAGTCTAGATCAGCAGCTATCTAAAGCATACATGGTGAAGCATTAAATTTTTCATCCAACCAGATTCATTCATCATCATTGTTCCTCTTCTTACTCTGTGGGTAAAAATGGTTAACCAGTCTCAATAGCCGTGAGAAACGGACGATTCGAATCGAATTTCTTAACCTTGCAAGGGAAACCCAAACACACGTCACGTGGTTACTCCCTAGAGTCACACGTGCAACTTTTCCCCTTTTTTTCCGGGTCGTGGATCGGGGCTACCCTCCGAGAGTACAAGAGCTCCACGCCACGGTTCGGCGCCGGGTCGTGACCACTCTCTGCACTCGCCATATGCACATGGGACCGAAGTTCAAATGGTAGGATGTCGTCCCCTTGCCGGGCCAATCAGGTACTTAAGCTTACCGATTCCCATAATCTCGGCATGTGTTTAGTACGTTCAAAGACTTAACCATCACTACCACACCCTGCGGCCTTAGCATTTTTCACTAGACAGACGGGCCTCAATCGTAACCATCGTTCCACAGCCCGTCCGTGTCCTTATGATTGCAGCGTGTAGTAGTCATTCAACTCCTATTTTCTCGCGAGTGACAGGAAATCACTCGACTTTTACCGGAGTCCTATTAGCACAGCATTCTATCGAACCTTACGTCTAGTTTTCAAGCAAGGGTTCCTGGTATCATGCAACTAAGTTTTCATCCAACTCCTATAAACTTAATGCACAAGCAAGAGTAATGAGTTGCATAATTTCGGAAAGAATGGGTTATGCTCCGGGGCTTGCCTTCGCAGTTCGCTTGGGGATCTTCCGAACTTGGGCTCGGGTCTTCAAGAGCTTCAGTTAGATTCGCTTGAGCTTCACGCTGCTCACTCTCGGACGCGGGCACCAGCTCGTAGGTTCCGTCGGCGAGAGTCGTCGATTCTACATGAGTGCACAAGTTTAAGTCGTGGAAATGGCACTTGATTACGATTTGAGAGTAATTACTACACTAGATAGTTTCTGGTCATGAAATTTCGGATTTAGGCACATCAAGGAAGGATGTGCTTACTGTAAAATTTTCGGCCAATTTTATGCAACAGATTAATTATGAAAAATACATTACATAGTTGCTGTTAGATCCTTGTTCTTTTTGTACAGCACAATTGGTGCAACAAATGAGTCTAAGATTTTTACAGAGCTTTCACTTAAGCATGCAGAAGCTACTGTAATTTTTGTAGGATTTATCATGCAGTATTCAGAGCATAGAAAATATGACATTCTACACCTAGGCTATTCAAAGATTAATTTTTACAGGACCCTACACAGGGTGTTTGTCCCTGGAACTTTTTACACAGCAACCTCTTCCATAGTGTAACTCCTAGTAAAAATTTGAGAATTTTCCAAGCTAAGATACTATTTTCTTAATTTAATGTATGTTATTAGCACATAAATCAAATAAGTAGGTTACTGTGGGATAAAAAGTCTCCTAATTTTTCTCTGGCTTCTAGGTACCAATACATTAGCATAGGAAAAATTTCAATGGGTGACTCACCACCTAACTGCAGGGATAAAACATTCTACTTACACATGACATAAAACTAAGTTTAACAAACAGTAACGCTAGAGATGGAATTTGGGCCTGATCTTTTTACACAGTCCTAATCATCAAGCAACTGACTTACTGCCCAAAATTTAGGGTCAGCATTGCTCTAGAACAGTGGGTACAAAATAAGTCCATTAAAGCTTCTATTTAATGTAGAGCAAAATATTTTGAGATTCTGAGAAACCTTTTGTAACAAAAGTGGTAGAGTTTGATCTGAGGATTCCAGAACAGTTGAGTTTGCATTTTTCTGATTTTTCTACGATTTTATACGAATTTTACAAGTTCACTGAATTTGAATCTAGGTTTGAAACTTTCTTTTACAACTAGGTCCTTGAATCTTACGCTCAGACCCTTCTAAAGATTTAAATTCTTGCAATTGGGTCCTCGGGCGGCTCGGGTACGGCGGCCGGCCGAAATTCCGGCGAGGGGGCTCGCCGGCGGCGAGGGGCGAGGGTCGGCGAAGGTTCAGGGGTGCGAGGGCTACCTTGTGGGGGTGTTGTTCAGGTGGGGGACGGCCGGAAAGGGCTCGCCGGCGTTGGAGCAGAGGCGGCGGCGGCGCAGCTCGCATCGACGGCGGTGCTCCGGCGGGCTTGGGGCGGCGTGGTCCGGTCGGAGAGCTTCAGTGGCGCGTGGGGAAGCTGTTCAGGGGCTCGGCTCGGACGGAGGAGGTCGGGGTCGTGCTGTCCACGGCGAGCAGGGGCGGCGGCGGCGGCGGCAGCGCGGGCGGCGGCGCTCCGGTGGCTCTGGGCGGCGTTGGGCGGGTCGGCGAGCTTCAGGGGGATGATGTAGTGGTGGCTGAAGCGTCAGTTTGGGTGGTGGGCGGCGGTGGAGAGCTGTCCACGGGCGGGCGGCGCTCGGCGGCAGCGATGGCGACGGCGAGGCATTCTGGTGGCTGGGGCTCGCGCGGGCGGCCGGGGCGGGGCTTTTATAGGGGCAGGAGGGGGTGTGGAGGTGCCTGGGCGACGCGCGGGGCGGGGCACGGCAACGGCGTGCACTGGCCACGGCGGGCGGCAGCAGGACGCCGGCGCGGCGTGCGGCGAGCGGGCGCGAGCTACTGGTGGCCGGGGATTTGGCGTGGCAGAGAGGAGATAGCGTGGCGCGCGGATTGGAGAAGGAGCTGCTGCAGCGGCTCGGGCGGAGGGCAGACGCAGCGACGGGCGGGGCGCGGGAGCCGGGGCGGCACGGCGGAGCGCGGGGACTGGGCGGCCGGGCGGCGGGCTGGGCGCGGCAGCACGCGCGGGCGCTGACTGGCCGCGCGGCGTGGGGGCGGGACAAAGCCGGCCGTGGCGGGGTGGTGCGGCGGCCACTGGCCTGGCGCTTCGCGCCGGTCAGGCGACGCCGGCCACCTGGCGCGCGGCGGTCGGGCGCGGAGGAGAGAGGGGGGGGGGGGCGAGGGGCCTGGATGCAAGAATTTGGAAAACTTCAGGGGGCTGGGTGCAAACAGGGCGTTTTCTCCTCTTTCTGATTTGAATTTCAAAAACTTTTGAACACGAAAGTTGTTCAAAATAAAAAGTTCTACAACTTTAGTTTCAGGCAAAAACCCATTTGGCTTATGGTTTGAAAGTTAAATTTAAAAGTTCAAAAGTAACTAATGTGCTCAAATTAAATTTGAATTCCGACTGAACTCGTTTTAAATCTTTCCACCCTTTCATTAGTTGGTTTAAACATAGAGTTAGGCTAATGACATTAATTTTGGAAATGTAATTACCAGGGTTGTCACAGCATTCTTCGAGTACTTCCTTGGCTGCCTCGAGGCTGTGAGGTGCTCATGCCCCGAGTACTTTTAAGTCTTCTTTTTATGGGGTGCGATGCAAATTGCACTCCATATGGAGTAGCCCCCGAGCCTTAGGTTGAATCGAAGAATCAGGGTGAGGGTCCAATTAGTCTTGAATCTTCTTTCCTTATCTTCCAAGCATTTTTGAAAAATAAGCCATTGATGACACGTGTTTTGCAGCCCCCGAGCCTTGAATCCAAATCCCAAGGTTTGGAAAAAAGGATCCAAAAGAACGTGGCATACTGAATAGTGTTATGTGCAAAATGCATGTATAAACATTGTGATCTGCCTTGATGATTTACTTTTAGGAATATATTGGTTTGAAATTCACAAAACCCCTTCTTTCGGGATAAGATCCTTGAAAAAATGGTTAATCAAATAACTTCCCCAAAACTATTCCCGCACTCAAAACAAATCATCTTCCAAAGGACCCTTAGGCTGTCGCTGGTTATCTAACTGCATGGCAACCAAGGGTTACCTTTAGGCCTTCAGTCTTCCGAGTAGTTTCGCGGCGTCCAGCCCCCGAGCTTACGAGCCAGGTGAGCTGTAGGAGCAACGTCGAGTAGTCGTTGGCACCCAGCCCCCAAGCTTGGGAGCCAAAGGAGCCACGTCGAGTAGTAATCCGCCTAGCCCCCGAGCCGGGAGGCGGGCTAAACGGTCTGGCGAGTTGTTGACGAAGCTTGATCTGAAAAAAAGACAATGCATACGTTATGTAGCATAATGCGAAGATACCGAGTTTTACTCAGTAATAATATTAAGATACCGAAATTTATTCAATATAAAATGAAGTTGCCGTGCCGAGCTCTTGTTCAGGCCATTTAAAATATCTCGAGTAGTCTACCCTTTACGTTCACCCGGTCTCAGTTTAGCCTTCGCTCATAGCATCCATCAGATTTTTGCCTCATGTATAGTGTCGCTTAGGTCATGACTGAAGACTCAAGGTTTCACGGGTTATGGCATTTGCTGCTCGAGTAGATTAGTGATCATTAAGAGAAGACAACGAGCAGAAAAAAGTAGTCGTCATGCGACATAGAGAATGCGCGTTGCGCAAAAAGTAGTCGAAGTGTAGCTCTGGAGGGTTTCATGCCCATCGAGAGACGTACATAGATAAGTCGTCACCGAGAGCACGTGTTGCAGCGCGCAAGTCTGAAGGATGTAGCCCCTGTGAGCCCGACACAACTCGATGTACCAAGCGTGTGGGTAGTGCCCGACGAACTCGATGTACCAAGCGTGTCGGCTATTAGCCAGCACACCCCAGAAGTAGTCGATCATGGTGTAGCCCCAAGGGTAATTCCCGTTGAGAGGTGTACCAAAGTAGTATATCATGGTGTAGCTCCCGAGGGTAATTCGCGTCGCGAGGCATACACAGAAAAGTAGTCGATCTTGTGGAGAACAAGTCGAAAAAAGGTATAAGTCACTTAGCTTGATTCGTGGATGATTGCCGACGAAGCCGCACGCTCGTCGATGGAGCCGCGATGATTTGTTAATGAAGCCCGACTAGTCGAAGTCGATTTCGACTAGCTATTGATGTTGTAAGATCCGCTTCAACTAGTTTTGTAGCCGAGATGAGTAGTCGAAGTAGTTGTCGGTGGGTCGCCGAGCGTCCTCGCAAAGTCGAAGTAGTCGTTGGTGGGTCACCGAGCGCCCTCGCGAAGTCGAGGTAGTCGAGCGTTTCCGCGAAGTCGAAGTGGTCGAAGTCGGTGAGTTGGTGCAGCCGGATGTTGGTGTAGTTGTGCTCGCGTACATCTTATGTGTTCACTTTAGCAAATTTTTGCTAATTGAATTCTCAATTGAACAAATAGGGACAGCAGCCGCTAGCTCTCTCTATCCCATCTTGATACGTGTGCTGTTACCCAACTTGAACTTCTGAGATTGCAGCTGCACGTCGACTAAGTAGCACAATGTATGCCTCGCGTGGACTTCTACTCCGATTCTGAATAGCGCAGTAATAAATTGCAGGTTGACTGATCCGACCCAATTTGGACTCGAGACGCAATAGTCTTTCTTCGACTCTGTATGTGAAGCACGTACTACAGCACCGCAGGTTGACTTTGAAACGGAAAAGGATTCTTGTCCATAGAAAAAATTAGTACTGCCATGTCTTGCAACTCAATCCGTACACCTAAAAGTAATTCTTTCTGCTTGTTTCCAAGAAGCTATGGCTATAGCTTGTTTTCCATCTCGGACTTGACCTCGGCTACTGGGCCTTGCGCAGAAACAAAACAACACAACGGAACTAATTTTGTGGGACCCGGCGGATCTTGGTCCGAATGTAGATGGATTCCTCTCCGCTTCGAATGGTGACTTGAATACATCACGTTGCGCCGAAGCTTGGACTCGACGGAAGAGCGCGTTGAGATGTCGTTTGATTTTGACAATCACATTGGGCCGAGTAGATTGATTTCTGTGATGAGGTCCTACAAGCTCGCCCGATGATTCAACGATCTGCCCCACGGTGGGCGCCATCTATCGGTACTTTTACCGCCAACCTATCTAGGGATACCCTAAGGTATGTGATTATTTGGTGAGGGATCGCCGGATCTAGAACTTGAAGGTAAACGTGAGGACACAAGACACAGATTTAGACATGTTCGGGCTGCTAGAGTAGCGTAATACCCTACGTCCTGTTTGGGTGTTGTATATTGCGCCCTGCGCTTGGGTGTTGAGTTGCCTGTTGGCTGCTCTGTTCTACCTATCTAGGTACCCCTGCCCTCCATTATATATCCCAGGGGGTGGGGTTCCTAGTAGGATTACAAGTTATGAGTCCTAGTAGGATTACAGGGCAGTGTCCTAGTAGGAATTCGACTTCTTTTTCCCCGCGGGTAGCTTCCTTGCGGTACCCAGGGGATCTATCCCTGACACTTCTTTCCTTATCTTCCAAAATTTTTTGAAAAATAAGCCGTCGATGGCACATGTCTCGTAGCCCCCAAGCCTTGAATCCAAATCCTAAGGTTTGGAAAAAGGATCCAAAAGAACGTGGCATACTGAACAGTGTTATGTACGAAATATGTGTAAAATGTGTAATCTTCCTTGATGGTGTACTTTGGAAACCAATTGGTTCAAAATTCAAAAAACCCCTTTTTCGGGATAAGATCCCTGAAAAAATGGTTAATCAAATAAACTCTCCAAAATTCTTCCCAAATAACCGCTCAAAACAAATCACACTTTTAGGAAAAAACTCTTCGGCTTTCAAACAGTAAATATGACCCTACCCGCTGGTTATTTATCGCGTGGTGGCCTTAGGGTTTTTACCCTTTCACTTTCTACCTTAGCCATTTCGTCTTCTCACACTCCTGCGTCCTCAACCTTTTAGATCTAGGGTTTGTGAGCCCCATTGAGCCCACCTTCCTCTCTTGGCTGAACTAGTCGGAGAGTTCATCCTCGTCATCAGTCAGTGCTCGCGCCCATCTCTCGAAGCCCCTAAGCGCATGCGCGTGAAGCGGCTCATGACTTTCAAGAAGATGGGCAAGAAAAAGCAAGCGGCCAAGGGCAAGAAGGAGGACTCCAGGACCGGCGATTGGGAGCGAAGTAAGCGTACCCGTGAGAACCTCATTAATTTGGTTGCTCAGGGCCTTCTTCAGGGGGAGGAGATGATTCAGTGGAAGCCCTCTTTCCACCAACTCTATCCACAAGAAGATGTAGATTAGATAGTTATTTTTGAACATTTTGTCAAAAGGGGATTAGCCCTCCCCGCCTCTGATTTCTTTTGCGACCTTCTCTTCCATTGTGGTATTCAGATCCATCATCTGAACCCTAACTCCATTGTCCATCTTTCCATCTTTGTCCATCTCTGTGAAGCTTTCCTTGGCATCGAGCCACATTTCGATCTCTTCCGATATTTCTTTCATCTGCGGCAACAACCTACGGAGGAGAAGCATTATCTTGTTGGCGGAGCCGGCCTCCAGTTTAAGCAAGGAAAGGGAAAGGAGTACATCGCGTACACACTTCCCACAAACCACTGGGGTTGGAGGTCTTTATGGTTTTACATTGGAAATCATCAGCCCACGCTGCCAGAGAGAACTCCAGGGAAGGCAGTGAGGAGGTCCGAGTGGAACGAAAAGCTGAACGAGCACCAGATGACGCAAGTTAATGATTTGGAGCGCTGAGGGTGAAGAGCGTAACCGGTGCATCCGTCCTAGCCTCTATGTACAAACAGCGCATCATGCACCAGAAGAGGTGTAATTTTGGATTCGAGTACTTAGGTAGTAACGATCCATCTCGCATTTCTACAGAAATCCTTCCTCCGCAGACGGCCATTGACCATGTGCATCGAGTATTACTCGATGTGAACGCGGTTCCATATGTCCCGAAGCTCTTCAGCGCGGGAAATCCACTGAAACCGGTATGAGTAATATACCTGTCGAGTACTTAGAGTAATTTGTAGATGCGAATTGTCACTGACTGCTGACTTATTTTTGTTATTCTGCAGGGGCTCACTGATCTGTACCGGTGTCCTGATCCAAATCCTGACGTTCCTCAGCCAGATCATCTCAAGCCAAGTGCGTTCCAGAGGCCCAAGATCAGTCGACTAGATCGTGATCTTGTAACTGATGAAGAATTGACGGATTCTGATAACGATCTTCCTCTAGCAGCTTTTCTAGAGAAATCAAGTAAGGAGCCGGCCAGTAGTATGGAGATGCCGAGCCATCCAACTAAGCCGCTGGGAGCAGTCAGGAAGTGCAGGCTGTCCCTCACCGGCTTGTCCAACGATAATCCAAGGTAAGCACTACTCTCGAGTACTTTCTTTGTTGATATTTGGAGTTCCTTGCTGAATGTTTCTTGTTCTGCCCTCAGTCCTCCGGCTTCCCCCCCATCCAAACGGTCAAAGGACGGGGGAAAGACGGGTCCTGCCGGGGATGATGTCACGCCGGTGATCAACGTCCAGCCTGGTGCGGCGGACCCTTCAGCTGAAAATGTTGCGCCAAGCCCGACCAACCCTATTCCGTTGAGCGCCTCGGAGGCTCCACCAAAGGAACCTGCTGGCGACTCAGGGAAGTCGAGTACTCGAGGGCCTCAGCTTATCCAGCTAAAGAAGGTGGTGACCAAGAGGTCTTCCAACTAAGTTTCGAGTACTTTGACTTGTACTTTTTATAATTTTCGTTGTCCAGTATTTGATGTAAATCGCTTTTTACCCAGGCCTTCCTCTGCTCTGAGCTTGGATGAGCCTGGCGATGCCTTGGCTACCCAAGCACCCGAGCATGAAAAGAGCTCGGATGTTGTAGCGTTGGGGACGGGTGCCCCTCCTCCTCCTCCTCCAGCCACTAATGTTGATGCGGAGAAAGAAGCCATTCCGGAGCAAATCAAACCAGAACGAGCAGAAGTGGAGCCCCCTACACCCGAACTACCCGAAGGTGAGCCCATCGTGCCTCCTCCACCACCCAGCACTAATCTGCCCGAGGCTAGGCTAATGACTGCGAGTGAAGTGGCAGGTGAACCGCCCAAGGAGTCAGGTGCAGAAGGTACGAGTGCCGCGGATATTTCGGGCCCTGTCACTGACACAGTCGATGCCGCGGGCACAGTAGGCCCTGGCGCGGGAGATGCCAGCGCCGCGGGTATGTCAGAACCCGGCGCTGATGTTGCGGAGAAGGAGGACTTGATCGTGACACCGTATGGTTGACAGCATACCATCACGGTGGATCTGATCAATGATCCCTATCTGACAGAGGAAAAAAGGAAACATCTCCAGGGCGTCTTTAAAGACTTGTATGAATTTACAACTGTAAGTATTCATCTTCCATAAGTACTTCTCCACCAGTCTCTGTTTTTGTATGATTGCTACTGACTGCCATAATTTTGTCTTGCAGAATCTAATGGACCGGTCCCAGGAGAAATCCGAGAAACTGAAATTCATTCAGGATGATCATCGCCAGCTTCAAGAGAAGGACCTCAGAATCTCCCAAGAGATTTACAAGAATATGGAGCTGCAGAACGAACTCGAGAAGCTGAGGGACGAAAGCACTCGAGAGACCTGGCTCCTCAAGAATGACATTAAAAATCTGGAGAACGAGAAAGCTGAGTTGCATGAGAAGAACAAGGTAGTCTTCAAAGCCCATAAAGGTATGTTGCCGTTTTGTCCAGTTGTGCTTGTTTTGTGGTTGCTCGAGTAGTTTTTCTGAAACTTCTCGAGTACTTCTCCATGTCTTGTGCTCGCAGAACTCAAATCCACTTTGAAAAAGAAAGAGAATATGATCATTGATTTGAAGAACCTTGTTTACCGTGGCGCAGACGATGTCGAACGCCTCGAGAAGATCCTCCGGGACACTAATGTCCAATTCCGCGACGCCATGCAGCAGATCAAGTCCATGCTTGTGGAAAAAGATCGTATGCAGAAAGAACTCGAAGAATTCAAAGCTGTTGCTCAACTTGTTGTTGAGATGATGGAACTTCAGACTGAAGGCAAGGCTGGTGAACAGACATTGCTAGAAAAGCTTCAAGCAACTCCAAGGAAAGTCGCCAGCTACATCTCGGAGGCCACCAGAACGTATATTGCCCAGGCGCTCGCATTGGTGAAGTCCTTCTGGCCCAAGGCAAAGCTTGAACCACTCGGAGAGGGCATGGCAGCCGACTGCTCTATTGAGCAATTCACGAAGTACCGTGAAGAAGTCGATCCCATTGCTGACAAAATTTTTGAGAGCCTAGAGCAGGAAGGTTAGATGTAAAAACAATGTGTTATGCAAAACACTTGTATTGTTAATATGTATATAGATTTTCGTGTTGATCGTTTTCAGCGTATATCATTATTTGATGTTTGTTGGTATGATCGTAGGACTTAGTGTATTTGGAGACGTTTGGGCTAAGCTACTCCAAGAGCATCGGCTTGGATGTAGTCAATAACTTGACGTTCCGTAAAAGTGCTCGTAGAGCGAGAGGACCTAGCCTGGATTTATCCCATCAAGCGGTACGCTACGCTAGCCTTGAGGCTTAGAAGCCTAAACGGTTTGGTTGTCAACATCCTGCGTGTAGCAAGGAATAACTTAACCATGCAATGGGCTTGGTGACCCCTTCGGTTCGTGCCTTAGCGCTCTATGTTGAGTAGTCATAGCTGTGACTGGAATTATAGGAGTACGAGAAGTACTCAAGAGCTTGGCCTTGTGGGCTATACTAGTCACAAGTACTCGTGGCGGAGCCCTCGAGTATAGGTGAACTAAGTATAAGTACTCGTGGCGAAGCACCCGAGTATGTGTAACACCTCATGTGTTTAATTTGCTAAACAAGTCTCATTAGCATAACAATATGCATAAGGAACTAAGAAAAGTTTAAAAGAAATGTATTATAATTTGGTTTGGCTTTTATATTGAAAGTATGTATATATGTGCATAAGTACATGTACCTTAATCAAACAAATTAAATAACTTTCACATAGATGCAAATATAACTACGAAATTGAATAGGCACATCATCAGTGACATGATAAACAAAAGTCTAGTTGAAGCCTAGGGGAGAATATAAAATTTTGCCCATGAAGTGACGTGTCATCCGAATCAAGCTTTATGAGATTTTAAAATAATTTCTGAACTATAACTCGAATGAACTTTGGCATGAAACAAAACTTGTGTACGTTTTCATTTTGAACAACTTTCCTATTCAGGGAATTTTGAGTTGCAACATAAAAATGCGAGAAAAATATTGTTTTTCATTTCAGCCCCTCGCTTTCCTTTTATTTCTCAGCTCCCTCCCCTGCTCTGCCCGACCGCCACGCAGACGCCGCTGGCCACCTGGCTGGCGATGCCTGACCGGCGCTAGGGGCCAAGCCAACCAGGCCGAGCTTTCAGACCCGCGCCCACCGCATGGCACCCTCCCATGCTCGCCTCCCTCACCCGGCTACCACACACCACGTCTCGTGCGATGCCTGCGCGCCACGCCACGCCAAGCCAGTCCGTGCGCTGGCCGCCCGGCAAGGCAGCACCTGCAGCTGCTCCCCAATCGCGCCGCGCGCGGTCCCCCTTCCTCCCACGCCAAATCCCCCGCGCCCAATCGGCCACTCTGGTCCGCTGCACGCCGCACCGGCGCTGCCACCGCCCCGACAGCCCAATGGTGCGCCCCCGTCGTGCCGCCCCTCCCCAGCCTCGCAATCTAGCCCCGCCCCTCCTCCCTACTCTCTGCTGCCTACAAAAGGCCGCACTGAGCCCTCTCCCGTCGTAAGGAGCTCGCCATGGAGCTCATCTCTCTGGCCACCCATTGCCAGAGCTGGGCCTCCAAACACCACCGCACCTCCCCACCGAAGCTCACTGCCCCGCCCATCGCCGCCCAGACCCGCCGGAGCAAGGCCGACGCCAGCAACCGCCGCCGCCGCCCCTGTCCGCCGTGGGCACGCCACTTCCGGCCCTCCTCCGCCCGAGCCGACCCTCGGAATCGGTCCTCCACCATCCACCACAGCTCCCCGACCCGACCTCGCCATCCCAGCCTCGCCGGAGCACCGTCGCCGCCGCACAGCACCGCCGTCGCCCCCTGTCCACCGTGGGAGACCCACCTCCGGCCGTCCCCGACCCCGACCAAGGCCACCACGAGGTAGCTCCTGCCTCCTTGGTACTCCCCAGACCCTTTCCCTCGCCGCCGGCGAGTCTCCTCGCCGGAATTTGGCCGGACGCCAAGCCAGCCCCGCCAGGGACCCAATTACTTTGTTTTAAATCTTTCTAAGAGTCTGCATGCAAGTTTCCAGGGGCATATCTGCGAAAAAATGTTTTGACCCTAGATTCAAAAACAGTGAACTTTGAAAATGCTTTAAAAACCATAGAAAAATCATAAAAATACAAACTCAACTGTTCCGTAATCCTTAGAAGAAGATCTACAACTTTTGTTACATGAATTTCTTAAGTTGCTTGCTATATATTTTCCTAGATTAAATGGAAGGTTTAATAGCCTTTATTTGTACCCACTGTTGTAGACAAAGGCTGAACCTAATATTTGGACAGTGGATTAGTTTCTTGATGTGTAGGCCAGTGTAAAATGTTCAGGACCAGAACCCAACTCTAGCTAAACTTTTTGTTAGACTTTGTTTTATGCCATGAAGGGATAGAACTAATTTCTCCTACTGTTTTATAGTGATTCATGTTATGAAACTTTTTTTGTGCTGTTATAGTGATACCTAGATACCACAGAAAAATTTGGGGACTTTTTACCTTTCTGTAACCTACTTATATAATTTTTGTGGTGGAAAAATGCATTAAATCAAAGTAATTTGTTTTTGTGCTTGAAAAATGTTCATCTTTTTACTATGGGATACTTTGGGTTAGAAAATCCTGTATAAAAAGTTTCATACCCAGATACCCTGTATAACATCCTGTAGAAATTAATTTTTATTAAAATAGGTGTATCTTGTCCTATTTATTATGCTCTGTATCATGCACAATAAAATCTGAAAAATTTACAGTAACACATATATGGATTGATTAACACCCTGTAAAATTTTTAGCATCAATACTTGCATGGTTCGTTCTGTATAAAAATAACTAGGTTCTAGTAGTGGCTGTGTATTTCATTTTTCATATTAAATCTGCTACACAAAATGCCTGAAATTTTTGCAGTGGTTTTATCTCTGCATGTGGTACTCTGAATAAAATTTTCATCACCAGAAGTTACCTAGTTCAGTAATTGTGTTTAATCCATGTTTGTGCTTAGAAAATTAAGTTTCCAATATAACACAACCCCTTCTTGTTTAATGAAGTTAAGTAGTTTAAGATGTACTCTATTAACGATTGCCTAAGAAATCTTAACTAAGTAACTATACAACCAAATCTATGTTTTTGTGGACTGCAACTTTATCGTCAAGAAAATAAATGTCATATACCATCACTACGACTGATATTTGAGCATTCATATAGAATCGACTACTCTCGTTGACGGAATGTACGAGCTGGTGCCCGAGCCCAAGAGTGAGCAGCGTGAAGCTCAAGTGAATCTAACTGAAGTTTTCGAAGACCCGAACCAATGTTCGGAAGAGCCCAAGGCTAGCTTTGCTCAAGAAGGCAAGCCCTGGAGCATGAACCCTATTTTCGAAATTATGCAACTTATTACTCTATTTTTACTTGTGCATTAAGTTTATAGGAGTTGAATGAAAACTTAGTTGCATGATCCTAGGTAACCATGCTCTGAACACTAGATGTAAGGTTCGATAGAACGCTACGCTAATAGGACTCCGGTAAAAGTCGAGTGATTTCCTGTCACTAGCGAGAATATAGGAGTTGAATGTTTACTACATGCTACAATCATAAGATCGACGGACGGGGCTATGGCGCGATGCTCATGTTGATGATTGAGGCACCGTCTGTTTAGTGAAAAATGCTAAGGCCGCAGTGTGTGGTAGTGGTGGTTAAGTCTTTGAACGTACTAACCACATGCCGAGAATATGGTAATCGGTAAGCTTACGTACTGGATTGAATCGAGGCCGGAATATACTCCCCACCGTCTTGAATTTGTTCACATCTAGCTAATGGCGGGTGCATGTGCCGCCATGGCCCGGCATCATTCCGTGGTCCATGGGGACGTGTAGTCGAGGGCGGTGGGCCTGTTCCGTGAAGCGGGAATTGAAGGGAAAAGTTGCATGTGTGACTCTAGTAGTAACCACGTGACGTGTGTTTAGGTCTGCCTTGCAAGGTTAAGAAATTCGATTCGAATCGTCCGTTTCTCGCGGTATTGAGACTGCTTGACCCTTTTACCACATAGAGTAAGAAATGGAACAATGATGATGATTAATCTTGTTGGGTACCATGTATGATATTGGACAGTTTCTTACCTAGATTAGTTGAAGAAAACTAGAATCTGGATCTAAAATTTGAAAGTAAGGACCTACTTGTATATGCTTTTCGGCAAAACAAACCCCTCAACCCAAAAGCCTTGCATGTCTAGGAGTCGGCTAAGTATATTCCACTAGTTGGGTAAGCCTTGCTAAGTATTAGTATACTCAGCCTTGCTTGTGGCTTGTTTTCAGGTGATACTTTTGAGGACATGGTTGCTAGTTTGACTTGGTCGTATACTCTTCCTTCTGGTTGGTCGGTGGAATGAGATGCATCCCCGGCCGATGATGATAATGCCAAGTGATGTCTCGTACGGGCTTCATCGAGACATCATGTATCGTCGAGTAGTTTATCGTTGTTTTTCCGCTGCAATGAACTCTGAAGAACCCGTTTTCTTTTAAACTTTGAAGTAATTGTTTTACGAATTCGAACTTGGTCTGTAATAATAAATTTATGTTGAACTTTGTGATGTAAAAT
Organism: Panicum miliaceum; assembly: GCA_032594955.1. Classification (NCBI taxonomy): domain Eukaryota; kingdom Viridiplantae; phylum Streptophyta; class Magnoliopsida; order Poales; family Poaceae; genus Panicum; species Panicum miliaceum. The sequence continues at coordinate 28,994,708 of CM064060.1, forward strand.
TTGTGGAATGTTGTATTCTCTAGGCTCACCTTCGTGTGAGTACTTTGTATGTGTGGTTTCAATCGGCAAACCCGTGGTTGTATCGGGAGGTTACCCGACAGACCTATGGATTACTCCGTTTGAAGTGCGAGTTAGCCCTGATTGCCCTCGTGGTGATGGTTAGCGCACTTGAGCCGGATTAATTCAGGTGGTTCTACCACAGTATGAGTAGTCGAAAGAACGTAAAAACTCATGGCGGAGCCCTCGAGTTTAGCGTAGGCGAAGAGAATGTAAAAACTCGTGGCGAAAGCCCCCGAGTTAAAACACACATAGCAAAGTCGAATTGGGACGAAATCAACTCTTTATTTATAATGATGCTGACATGCAGCTGGCGAATTGTTTACAACTTGCACTAAGCGTAGAATTTCCGGAGATGCTCTATATTCTAGGAATTGGGAACTTCCTGGCCATCAGGGTACTGTAGACGATATGACCCTAGTCTTGTGACTTCAGAGACGATGAAAGGACCTTCCCACCGGGAAGTAAGCTTATGGAGCCCAGTTTCGTCCTGGATGCGGCGAAGGACCAGATCACCAGCACTAAAGACCGCTCACGCACGTTGCGATCATGGTAGCGTTGAATTCCTTGCAGATAATGGGCTGACTGGACAAGGGCACTGCATCTAGCCTCGTCAACTGAATCCAATTCTAGCTGCCTAGCTTTGTCCGCTTCCCCCTCTTCATACATCTCGACTCTAGGAGAGCGCCACATGATGTCTGCTGGGAGTATAGCTTCTGACCCGTAGACAAGAAAGAAGGGAGTGTGCCCTGTGGCTTTCGATGGTTGAGTTCGAAGCCCCCACATGAGGCAATTCATAAATCCACTTGCCACTCTTTTTGCTGTTCTCGTCGTAGAGTCTCTTCTTCAGGCCATCAAGAATCAAGCCGTTTTCCCTCTCGACTTGTCCATTGGCCCTTAGGTGTGCAACTGACACGTACTTCACCTCTATTGCAGAATTTTCGCAGAATTCCCAAAACTGATTTGCAGTGAAATTTGTGCCTAGATCTGTGATGATGGTGTTGAGGAAACCAAAGTGATACATGATGTCTGAGATGAAGTCGACTGCTCTGTCTGGAGTGAGCTTGGTAATCGGCTTGTACTCGATCCACTTTGTAAACTTGGCAATGGCTACCAACACATGTGTAAAACTTCCTGGAGCTGTAGTCAGAGGCCCAATCATGTCCAGGCTCCAGCATGCGAAGGGCCAGGAGGGCGGTATGGTGATGAGGTTGTGCACCGGGACATGAGACTGCTTGTCGAAGAATTGATAGTTCTGGCACTTGTGTACGAGATCTTCGGCGTCAGAAACTGTTGTTGGCCACCAAAAACCTGCCCTGTAAGCCTTCCCGACTAGTGTCTCGGATGCTGCGTGATTGCCACAGGTTCCCTCATGTATCTCGAGTAGAATGTTGCGGCCCCAAGCACTTGGGACACACTTCATAAGTACTCCAGAGCTTGCTCCACACTTGTAGAGTAAATCTCCTGCTATGACAAGGCCTTTACTGCGCCTCATGATGTGGATTGCTTCTGCGCTCCTTTTGGCCACCCTAGGAGGTAGTTTCTTTTCCTTGATGAAGTTGATGTAAGTCTCCCGCCAATCGACCTCCGCCATCATGACCTCCCGACTGGAATCAGAGGGTCCCGAGCCGGTGGTTACCTGGGGCGTGGTCTTGATCGAGGGTTCCTTGAGTTCTTGGACAAAGACTCCCGCTGGGACTTGGGCTCGAGTAGATCAAAGATTGGAAAGTGCATCTGCCCCAACGTTATTGTGCCGGATGAAATGATGAATCTCCAGGCCTGCAAACTTGTTCTCCAGCTTGCGCACTTCCATGACGTATGCGTCCATCTCCTCCTTTGTGCACTCCCACTCTTTGTTGACTTGTTGTACGACTAGCAGGGAGTCGCCATACACGAGTAGTCGTTTGATGCCTAGGGAGACTGCCAGACGGAGCCCGTGTAGTAGCGCTTCATACTCGGCCTCATTGTTTGACACTTTCCAAAGGATTTCTAAGACGTACTGGAGTTTTTCACCCTTTGGAGAAATGAAAAGTACTCCTGCTCCGCCGCCCTCGAGCTTGAGCGATCCGTCGAAGTACATTGTCCAGTGCTTTGGGCAGCTGGCTGGAGTTGGTACTTGATTTTCCCACCACTCAGGCATGAAATCAACCAATGCTTGGGATTTGATGGCTGTCCTTGGCTTGAAGTTGATAGAAAGAGCCCCCAGTTCTACTGCCCACTTGGATATATGACCAGTGGCATCCTAGTTGTGGAGAATATCCGCCAACGGGAAATCAGTAACAACTGAGATCTTGTACTCGTCGAAGTAGTAGTGGAGCTTCCTGAATGTGATGAGTATTGCATAGAGTAGTTTCTGAATTGAAGGATAGCGGACCTTTGACTCAGAAAGTACTTCGCTGATGAAGTAGACTGGCCTCTACACGCCAAATGCATGGCCTTCCTCGTTGCGCTCCACCACAATTGCTATGTTGATCACGTGAGTAGTTGCAGCGATGTACATGAGCAAGTTCTCGCCTGCACGTGGTGCTGTGAGTATGGGAGGCGACTATAGGTGTTGCTTGAGATCCTGCAGTGCTTGCTCAGCTTCCTCTGTCCAGTGAAACTTGTCTTTCTGTTTCAGGAGCTTGAAGAAGGAAAGACCCCATTCTCCAAGTCGTGAGATGAATCTGTTCAATGCCGCCATGAATCCTGTTAGCTTCTGAACATCCTTGATCATTGCCGGAGCCTTCACGATGGTGATGGCGGTGATCTTCTCTGGGTTAGCTTCAATCCCCCTATGACTGATGATGAACCTAAATAGTTTCCCTGATGGTGTGACACCCTAGGTGTTTAAAGTGCTAAATCAAGAATCACAACACTAATCCATGCACAAAAGAGTTAGAAGAGCATGAAACAACATATTAAAATTCACTTATAAGCATGTGTATATGTGTATGTCCAAATAAGGAAAAAACATGTGTACTTATGCAAAAAAACACCTATAACTTTTACACAAGATTGGTAATGGCTATGAAATTGAACAGGCACAATCACCATCAGGATAGTAATAAAAGTCTAGTTGAACACTAGGGGCAAACATGAAAATTACACATGAAATGATGAGTTGTTAAAATCATAGTTTTTGGGATATTTAAAATAACTTTCAATCCTTTGCTCAATTCAATTTTTGCCCAACATGAAAGTTGTATATCTTGAAAAACTGAACAAGTTTGGTATTCAATAATTTTTTATTTGACCTCGAGAAGTGGGAGAATTTTTTTTTCACAAGCAGACCCCTGCAGTTTTCTCTATTCATGCTTTAGCCCCTCCTCCACTGCTTCTCCCTCCTCCGCCGTGCCGTCCCGTCGCCGGCAAGGTGTGGGCGCCACATGGCTGGCGCTCCCGCGTCCAGCCCAACCAGGGGATCCCTGAGGATTCCCTCACCTGGAGGAAAATCCCCCGGCCCCACCAAAACGCCGCGGCCAGGCCACTAGCGGAGCCCCAGGCCACCGCGTCGTGGCAGCTGTCACTGGCGCCCCCGGTTTTGACCGCAGCTCGCCACCGCCTCCGGCTGCAGCATGTCCAGCTCGCTCCCCTACTTCCCACGCGCCTATAAAAGGTAGGGCAGAGCCCTCGCGCGCCAGGAACGCCACCCGCCTGCCATTGCGCCAACGAGCTCGAGCTCGCGGTGGCGCCGCCCCTCCCCTCACCCTCTGAACAAACCAAACCCCAGAATCGGTTCCCCAACTCGCACCGCACCTTCCTAGCCCAGCAACGACCCCTCTCGCCCACGAGAACGCCGCCGTCACCGGAGAGCGCCGCTGCCGGCCGCCCCCTCTCGCCGGCGACCATCTTCCCGGCCACCCCAGCCCACGACACCAGCACCCCCAGGTTCGCCGTGGTCCCCTCTTGCTCACCCACCCCCTAGCCCTCGCGACCGGCGAGGTAGTTCGCCGGAACACCACCGGACCCGACCCTCCACCATGGCCATGGACCCAATTGCTTTAATTAAAATATTTTTGGGTAGATTTCTATAAAATTCCAGGGTCCCCGCTGCAAAAGAAAATTTGAGTTCTTGATTTCAAAACAGCGAACTTGTAAAATCGATAAAAATTTGTAGAATAATCATAAAAATGCAAACTCAACTGTTCTGTAATTTGTGGAACAAAATCTACAACTTTTCTTACATGCACTTTCTCAGTTTTGCAATATATTTTATTCTAGGATAAATAGAAGGTTAAATAGCTTTTAAATGAAACCACTGTTATAGACTAGTGCTAGACTTGAAATTTGTATGTTAGCTTTTGTACTAGAAGTAAAGGCTCACATAAAAATCTTATGCTCTGAATCCTTTTACAACTACAATTTTTGAAACACCTTTTGTTATATGCTAGATTTGCAATGTCTATTTATTTCATGCAGTTCTAGTACTAGTTTTAAGTCAATATTTTGCTGAGACCTTGTTGTCACTGATTAGAAGTTGTACACAAATTTTAAGCTTAGTTACTTCTCGAGAACTTGATGTTCCATTTATTCCATATTTAACAAAGTAAAACCACAACCAGTAGTTCTTGTGCTAGAAAAGTTTGAGACTCAGAAACTGAAAGAAACTCTCTGTAGAAATAGTTCTTTGTAGATTTAGATCTAGTTTAAAGTATTTATTTGTTACTGAAACTTGCCGAAGAAAAACCTAAAAAATTTACAGTAGACTCATCACTAGATTAGAAGTACTCAATAAAATTTTGAGGATTAGATCTGTCATGGTTTGTTCTGTATAAATAGATCTTCTTTCTAGCAGTAGCAATTTAATACATTTTTCATGTTTAATCTGCTGCATAAAAATATCTGAAACTTTTACAGTACTTTTGTCTCTGCATTTTGTACTCTGCGTAAAAGGTTCATCACCAGAAGTTGTCTAGATGAGTAGTTGTGTTTATTCCATGTTATGCTTACAAAATAGAGTTTCAATATAACACAACCCATCTTGTTTAATGAAGTTAAGTAGTTTAAGATGTACTCGATAAACGATTGCCCAAGAAATCTTAACTAAGTAACTTTACAACAAAATCTATATTTTGTGGACTACAACTTTATAGTGAAGGAAATAATGTAATGTATCACTTTAATAACTTGAACATATGCATTCATATAGAAACGACCGCACTCGCCGACGGAACGTACGAGCTAGTACCGGAGCCCGAGGACGAGCAACACGAAGCCCAAGCTAACCTGAAGTTGTTGAAGACCCAAACCAAGTTTCGAAAGAGCCCAAGGCTAGTGTTGTTCAAGAAGGCAGGCCCCGGTGCATGACCCTCGTATTTTCGACTTATGCAATTTATGTTCCTATTTACTTGTGCATTTAAGTTCATAGGAGTTGATTGAAACCATAGATGCATGATCCTAGGTACCTATGTGCTGAACACTAGAGCTGGAGTTCGGTTAGATGCTATGCTAATAGGTTCGGTAGAAGTCGAGTGATTGTCGGTCACTCGCGAGAATTTTAGGAGCTGATTGTTTACTACACGCTACACGCTGCAACTATAAGGTCGACGGGCAGGGCTGTGGTACGATACTCTTGGATGAGGCCCCATCTGTATAGTTAAAGATGCTAAGGCCGCAGTGTGTGGTAGTGGTGGTTAAGCATTTGAATGTACTAGCCACATGCCAAAAATGTGGTACTCGGTAAGCCAATTATCTGATCGGCCCGACAAGTGGACTTTACTTTCACCATACTAGAACTAGGTTCACATGCTTGCAACATGCGGGTGCAGGGCTAGGCTCTGTAGTCGAGGATGGTGACCCTGATCCACGACCCGGAATGAAAAGGGAACGGTTGATTGGGGTGACCTTTCGGTGCTCCAGGCATGTGTGTTAGGTTTGCCTTGCAAGGTTTATAAACTCGATTTGAATCATCCGTTTCTTGCGGTATATGAGACTGCTTAATACTTCTGCCACATAGAGTAACATGTGGAATGATGATGATGATGAATAATCTTGTTGGATGATTAATGTTCTACCATGCTTGAGTAGAAATAGATGCTCACAAAGAATGGTTAATTTGAACTAGAATCTTGAAAGCTAAAATTTGAAAATAAGAACTTACTCTTTGTTGCTCTTCAGCAAAATGAAACCTAGAGCTTTAGAGCCATGCATGTTTAGGAGTCGGCTAAGTATATACCAATAGTCGTGTAAGCCTTGCTGAGTATTAGTATACTTAGCCTTGCTTCTGGCTTTGTTTTCAGGTATGACTTTTGAGGATATGATAGCCAGTTTGACTTGACTTATACTTTGCCTCCTGGTTGGTCCGTGGAATGGGATGCGTCCCCGACCAATAATAACACTGCCGAGTGATGCCACGTACGGGCTTCATCGTGGTATCCGCATCGACACTAGTTGAACGTGTTTTATTTCCGCTGCTTATGAACTCTAAATAAATGTTTTATGTTGAACACTGTAGTACTTGTTTCCTGAACTTGTTTTATTAACTCAACTTGTAATAATTAAGTATCAGACTCCATGTTGTAAAATTTTTTGGGTGTTTTAAACTCTGGACTTGACTTCATGCGAGTTATGTGTATGCTTTGTTTCGATCAAAATAATCAGTGGTTGCATCGGGATTTACGCGACAGACTATCGTATTACTCCGTTTGAAGTGCATCGAAGCCATTTCGTCTTTAAAGATGATGGTTAGTGCACTTGAGCCGGATTAATTCAGGCGGTTCTGCCATAAATGGTACGCCAAAGACGCACTTAGTCGGGTTGAGCTTCCATTGGAACTTCTGGAGGCTGTTGAATGTTTCCTTCAGGTCTGCAATTAACTCCTCGGGAATTCTAGTCTTACCGACCACGTCATCCACATAGGCTTCCACGCTGCAGTGTAGTTGGCCTGCAAAACACATTTGAATTGCCCGTTGGTACATAGTCACCGCAGCCCTAAGGACATAGTCTTGTAGGCATAAGTCCCAAAGGGTGTGATGAAAGTGGTCTTGATTTGGTCTTCTTCTTTGAGGGCGATCTGATGGTAGCCCGAGTAGTAATCAAGGAAGCATAGGAGTACACAGCCGGCGGTGGAGTCGATTACTTGATTAATGCGTGGTAGCCCAAAGTGATCCTTCGGGCAGTGCTTGTTGAGATTGGTATAATCAACGCACATTCTTCATTCATTATTATTGTTCTTTTTTACAAGGACGGGGTTGGCAACCCACTCTAGGTGGTACACCTCTTTGATGAAACTAGCCGCGAGTAGTTTAGCCAACTCCTTTTTTGATTGCTTCCCTCTTATCTTGAGCGAATCTACGGAGACGCTACTTTTTTGGGGTAGCATCAGGATCTACTTTCAAACTATGCTCGATCAGTTCCTTGCATTGAGCACGCCTAGCATATCTGCTGGTTTCCACTCGAATATGTCTCGGTTGGCCCTAAGAAAACTGATGAGCGCGGTTTCCTATTTAGGGTCGAGCTGAGACCCGATCAGGGCTGTCTTGGACGAATCTCCCTCTTGCATCTGGATGATCTTCAGAGCGAGTTCTCTAGTGGGCTATAGCTTGGAGTGGTTCGCCTTCTTTGTAGGAATTTCCAGCCCTGCCTCGGAGAGCTGTTGCGCAACCGTGAGTACTTCTTCTGAAGTATCTAGTACACGCGTAGTCGAGGCGTACTCGATAGCCTTCTGGTTGCAGTCGTTGGAATCCTCTAGGTCGCCGCGGAAGGTGAGAACCTCACTCTTTCCTGGCATATTCAGGAGTAAGTAGACGTAATGCGGCACGGCCATGAACTTGGCCAATGCGGGTCTTCCCAAAATGGTGAGGTATGATGATTCGAAGTCGGCCACTTCGAACTTGATGTACTCGGTAGGGTAGTTTTCCCTCGTGTTGAAGGTGACAAGGAGTACCACCATGCCGAGCGGCGTAGCTACGTTCCCAGGTATGATGCCGTAGAAGGGAACCTTGCTGGGGGTGACCTTCTCGATGAAGTTTGCCCCCATCTTCCTCAAAGTACTCGCAAAGATGAGGTTGAGGCTACTGCCACCATCAATGAGTACTTTGGTGACCTTGACGTCCGCGATCACTGGGTTCAAGACGAGCGGGAGTTTTCCCGGCTCAGAAAAGCTTGTCCATTGATCAGCCCAGGAGAACGAGATGGGGACCTCCGACCACCTAAGGGGTCGTGGTACCACCGGCTCGAAGGACATGATCTTGTGGCAATGAAGCTTCTGAGTCCTCTTGGAGGCAAATTTTGATTCCCCACCAAAGATGACGTTGACAATCTTGGACACGTCCGGGAACTCAGCGGCGTCTGTCTATTTTGTCGGGTCTTCATCATCCTTGTCCTTCTTCTTCTTCTTGTCACCCTTCTCCAAGGGAGGGGCGTTGAGGAACTTCCGGAGCTGGTAGCACTCGAAAGCCGAGTGCTTGGAGTGTGGGTGCCACGGGCATTGCTTATGCATGAGCTTATCGAACTCCTCTTGCAGATTGGATGCCTTCTTGCCTCGCGGGGCGCGATTAACAGCCGCGACGAGATCGTCTGGCTTGCGATTTTGGGAAGATTTTGAGTAGTCGCGCTGGCTTCTGTCGTTGCAGTGGTCATTGCTCCACTTGTTGTAGTCGTTGCCGCGCTTTGAGAACCAATCACGTTCCTACTCCTCTTCGTCCGCCCAGGTCTGCATCATGTCACGGAGGGCAGCGACAGTCTTGGGGCGGTTGCGGCCGATGTCTTGTCGACGTTGCGCAGCTGTTACCATGAGTCAATGGAATTCTTCGTGAGGCTCCCCAGCCATATGAGTAGGGCGGTCTCCAGGGCCATCGGGAAGTAGACGACCTTCGTGGTGTTAGAGCCGCTCGCAACCTTGATGGCGATGGAGTAGCATCATACCCACTGCTGAGGAGATTGCTTACCGTCGTATTTGGTGATGCCGACTGGTTTGAATCCCTTCAGGTACTTGTAATCGTCAAAGCGTGAAGAGAATGCAGGAAAGCGATCGTTGTCATCCCGAGCATCGTTCCCCTCAGCTCCGGCGCATTCTTTCCTCTGATTTTCGATGATGGACCGGGCATCGCGTGCCTCGTTGATCTTCTCCCGGAGGTCTCTCGTGGGTAGCTGCTCGAGTTGTTCTCGGCGATTAACGGATTGTTCTTGTTGGGCCGCGGGGCGACTACCCTGTGGGCCTGCCCCACGACTTCCATGTGGACCAGCTCCGCAGCTTTCGTGTTGGTTCTTGGAGGGATGTGCCTGCCACCTGGGATGGCCCCCAGGTGTTCTGCTGGCTTGGCTTTCGCCTGCTCCCTCGTTTCTTCCGTGCGAGAGAGATGGCATCGACTGTTGCTGGTTAATCTAGAGCAGTGCCCGCTATGCCATGCGAACGGCGGTCGGGACTGCGGGGTCGGGATTGTCGGCGAGTCCTGCCATTATACCGGCGATGTTGGCATGAGGAGTATTGAACCTGGCATCCTATGCCACTGCGAACTCAGCATTGAGGTCGTGTTGTATCCGTGCATGCCGTTCATTGGCATCCCTTCTGCGCTTGCCGCCTTTCCTGTTGTGCAGCCTACGAGCCTCACGAGCTTCAAGAGTCTCGTTGGCAGCATCTGCAATGTTCTCATCGTCGGAGATCTGCTCAGGCCTCTCATTACGATGCCTGCTGCTGATCTCGTCAGATTCCGCCATGAAGACGTGGCGGTGGGAGGAGAGGTCGTCGGAGATGTAGTCAACGAGTATAGTTCCGCCGGGGGTGGTATCACCGACTGGTCTGCCCTCTTGAAAAGGCAAATAATCAAGGTGAGCGACTAGTCTTGCGTCGTCTTCGAGTAGTTCGAAGGGTTTCATGTGTTAGAAATATGAGAGTACAACATCGAGAAAGAGAGGTCAACTTGGAGCTAGACCAAATATCGTGAGGCAAAGGGAATAACATATATATGAGATTGTGATGGCTCATCTGATTTGATCTTTGCGCACGCATAGGAGTTGACACGTCTTGCTAGAGGCCGCTGTCAATTATTGGTCGAGTAGAAGTACTCGGGCCATGTCTATTCGCGCGTGAGCCCATAGGGTCACACACTTAAGGGGCTGGAAGCCTAATGCGGATTTGATCCAAAACTAGTCTGGGCTTAGGTGCATTAATGGGCCTCGGTTGAGCCCATTAGTGGGCGTCTAAGGGGTTCTATATAAACAGGGGCGGGGTGCATGGAAACCCTAACTCTCGACGCCTGCTACTGCCGCCTGTTTCCCACGCCCGCACCTTCGTCGCCCTCGCGGACCTAGCAGTCCGGATAGTGACGCTTCCGCTATCGTACGTGAGGATACCTTGGAGGTGCTACATCTGCTACACGAGGATGAGCCGCACGTGAGGAGGTCTCACAACTGCAGTGCCGGGTAACATACAAACTACACCGACGCGCTACAGAAGTTCTGCACCCGCGTGTCTAGTGGTAATTCCGTGATCTATAACAGCAGCATTCCTGTTTATGGGGTAGAAAAATTTTGTTTTGCGCTAGCATAGGGTCCCCATAACCCGACAATAGTATCAGAGTCGTAGCTGCTTCGTTATAGGTTCGGATGTGTGCATATGGAGATATGCGAGGTGTAGATGAAACTCTAATCTTGTTTTCGGGTCCTCGCTGCGATGGTCGTGTAACGAACTACTCCTACCGGCCGGGTATCCGCCATCGGAGTTATGTGATACACGTAAACCCAGTCATAGCAGGAGGAGATCAATGAGATTGGTTGAATCGAATCCAAGGATGGTTCGCTAGGTGCATATGATTCATGATGGTAGATTGGATCTGCTACCAGGTTGAGAAAGTTGCAGAAAACAAGATGTTTGGTAAAACAGCCATAACTTTTGCAACGAACTCGGATTGAGGCAATTTTAATATGAAAATTCATCTACAAAAAATTTTACACATGAAATCAACTGCCCTCTCTGGTTTCTCTAAATTTAGATTTGCCAAATTCGGCCCGGAATATGGAGATATCGGCAGTTTAACTTTGGCCGATGGTAGTGCGCCTAACTCTATTTTTCAGGATCTTGTGATCGATATTGTGACACTCTAGGTGTCAAAATGAAAAAAACCAGGTCATTAGTGTAGCAATATTAATTTAGAGCTAAGGAAACTTTAAATAAATTCCTCGCACCTTGCTTCTATAGGATATGTATACATGTATATGTATGTGTGCATGTGTACATGTACTTTAAGCAAACAAATTAAGTAACCTTCACACCAATGCAAATATGGCTATGAAATGGAATAGGCACATCATCAGTAACATGATAAACAAAAGTCTAGTTGAAGCCTAGGGGAGAATATGAAGTTTTACCCATGAAATGACGTGCCCTCCGAATCAAGCTTTTTGAGTTTTTAAAATAACTTTTGAACTATGGCTCAAATGAACTTTGGCCTGAAACAAAACATGTAGAACTTTTCTTTTTGAACAACTTTCGTGTTCAGAGAATTTTGAGTTGCAACACAGAAATGCGAGAAAAATATAGTTTTACAATCCAGCCCCTCGTTTTTCCTGTATTCTCGTCTCAACCCCCTCCCGTGCACCCGACCATGGCAGATGTGGCAGAAACACCTGAATTAATCCGGCTCAAGTGTATTAACCATCACCATTAAGGCATTCTCGGTTAACCTTACACTTCAAACGGAGTAATCCACTGGCCTGTCGGGTATAACCTCCCGATACAACCACGGTGAACGGATCGAGCGCCATACATACAAACGCTCATGCGACGATGAGCCCAGAGAATACCACATTCCAGCAAATATTACAGCATTAGTATAAGTGAATATTACAGACCAAGTTTTGAGTTTAGAAACCAAGTATTTCAATTATCATAAATAAGTTCTTCAGAGTTTAAGTTGCAGCGGAAATAAACGACGGAAACTACTCGACGATACAGAATGTCTCGATGAAGCCCGTACGAGACATCACTCGGCCTTATCTCCGTTGGACGGGGGCGCATCCCATTCCACCGACCAACCAGGGGGAAGAGTGCAGGGCCAAGTCAAGCTAGCAATCATATCTTCGAAGGTCTCACCTGAAAACGAGTCACAAGCAAGACTGAGTATACTAATACTCAGCAAGACTTACCCGAGTAGTGGGATCTACTCCACAGACTCTAGACATGCCAGGCTTTTTGGCTGAGGGGTTTGTTTTGCCGAAAAGCATCTACAAGTGGGTCCTTACTTTCAACTTTTAGCTCAAGATTCTAGTTTCGTTAGCCAGTCTAGGTAAGCAGCTATCTAAAGCATACATGGTGAAGCATTAAATTTTTCATCCAACCAGTTCATTCATCATCATTGTTCCTCTTCTTACTCTGTGGGTAAAAATGGTTAAGCAGTCTCAATAGCCGTGAGAAACGGACGATTCGAATCGAATTTCTTAACCTTGCAAGGGAAACCCAAACACACGTCACGTGGTTACTCCCTAGAGTCACACGTGCAACTTTTCCCCTTTCTTTCCGGGTCGTGGATCGGGGCTACCCTCCGAGAGTACAAGAGCCCCATGCCACGGTTCGGCGCCGGGTCGTGACCACTCTCTGCACTCGCCATATGCACATGGGACCGAAGTTCAAAGGGTAGGATGCCGTCCCCTTGCCGGGCCAATCAGGTACTTAAGCTTACCGATTCCCATAATCTCGGCATGTGTTTAGTACGTTCAAAGACTTAACCATCACTACCACACCCTGCGGCCTTAGCATTTTTCACTAGACAGACGGGCCTCAATCGTCACCATCGTTCCATAGCCCGTCCGTGTCCTTATGATTGCAGCGTGTAGTAGTCATTCAACTCCTATTTTCTCGCGAGTGATAGGAAATCACTCGACTTTTACCGGAGTCCTGTTAGCACAGCATTCTATCGAACCTTACGTCTAGTTTTCAAGCAAGGGTTCCTGATATCATGCAACTAAGTTTTCATCCAACTCCTATAAACTTAATGCACAAGCAAAGAGTAATGAGTTGCATAATTTCGGAAAGAATGGGTTATGCTCCGGGGCTTGCCTTCGCAGTTCGCTTGGGGCTCTTCCGAACTTGGGCTCGGGTCTTCAAGAGCTTCAGTTAGATTTGCTTGAGCTTCACGCTGCTCACTCTCGGACGCGGGCACCAGCTCGTAAGTTCCGTCGGCGAGAGTCGTCGATTCTACATGAGTGCACAAGTTTAAGTCGTGGAAATGGCACTTGATTACGATTTGAGAGTAATTACTACAATGGATAGTTTCTGGTCATGAAATTTTGGATTTAGGCACATCAGGGAAAGATGCGCTTACTGTAAAATTTTCAGCCAATTTTATGTAACAGATTAATTATGAAAAATACATTACATAGTGGCTGTTAGATCCTTGTTCTTTTTGTACAGAACAATTGGTGCAACAAATGAGTCTAAGATTTTTACAGAGCTTTCACTTAAGCATGCAGAAGCTACTGTAATTTTTGTAGGATTTATCATGCAGTATTCAGAGCACAGAAAATATGACATTCTACACCTAGGCTATTCAAGGATTCATTTTTATAGGACCCTACACAGGGTGTTTCATTGGGTGATTCACCACCTAACTGCAGGGATAAAACATTCTACTTAAACATGGTATGAAACTAAGTTTAATAAACAGTAAAGCTAGAGTTGGAATTTGGGCCTGATCTTTTTACACAGTCCTAAACATCAAGCAACTAACTTACTGCCCAAAATTTAGGGTCAGCATTGTTCTACAACAGTGGGTACAAAATAAGTCCATTAAAGCTTCCATTTAATGTAGAGCAAAATATGTTGAGATTCTGAGAAACTTTCTGTAACAAAAGTGGTAGAGTTTGTTCTAAGGATTCCAGAACAGTTGAGTTTGCATTTTTCTGAATTTTCTACGATTTTATTCGAATTTTACAAGTTCACTGAATTTGAATCTAGATTTGAAACTTTCTTTTACAACTAGGTCCTTGAATCTTATGCGCAGACCCTTCTAAAGATTTAAATTCTTGCAATTGGGTCCTCGGGTGGCTCGGGTACGGCGGCCGGCCGAAATTCCGGCGAGGGGGGCTCGCCGGCGGCGAGGGGCGAGGGTCGGGGAAGGTTCAGGGGTGCGAGGGCCACCTTGTGGGGGTGTTGTTCAGGTGGGGGACGGCCGGGAAGGGCTCGCCGGCGTTGGAGCAGAGGCGGCGGCGGCGCGGCACGTGTCGACGGCGGTGCTCCGGCGGGCTTGGGGCGGTGTGGTCCGGTCGGCGAGCTTCAGTAGCGCGTGGGAAAGCTGCACAGGGGCTCGGCTTGGACGGAGGGGGTCGGGGTCGTGCTGTCCACGGCGAGCAGGGGCGGCGGCGGCGGCGGCAGCGCCGGCGGCGGCGCTCTGGTGGCTCTGGGCGGCGTTGGGTGGGTCGGCGAGCTTCAGTGGGGTGATGTAGTGGTGGCTAGGGGCTTAGTTTGGGCAGTGGGCGGCGGCGGAGGGCTGTCCACGGGCGGGCGGCGCTCGGCGGCGGCAATGGCGACGGCGAGGGCGTTCTGGGTGCTGGGGCTCGCGCGCGTGGCCGGGCGGGGCTTTTATAGGGGCCGCAGGGGGTGCGGAGGGGCCTGGGCAGCGCGCGGGGCGGGGGCACGGCACAACGCGCACTGGGCGCGGCGGGCGGCGGCAGAACGCCGGCGCGACGTGCGGCAGCGCGGGCGCGGTGACTGGGCGGCCGGAGATATGGCGTGGGCGCGGTGGGATAGCGCCGGGCGTGGAGTGGTGAAGCAGCAGCGGCAGCGGCTCGGGCGGAGAGCGAGCGCGGCGACTGGCGGGGCGCGGGGGCCGGGGCGGCACGGCGGAGCGAGGCGACTGGGCGGCCGTGCGGCGGGGCTGGACGCGGCTGCGTCGCGTGCACGTGCGGGCGCTCACTGGCCGCGCGGCATGGGGGCGGGGCAAAGCCGGCCGGGGCGGGGTGGTGCGGCGGCCACTGGCCTTGCGCCTCGCGCCGGTCAGGCGACGCCGGCCACCTGGCGCGCGGCGGTCGGGCGCGGAGGAGAGAGAGAGGGGGGGGCGAGGGGCCTGGATGCAAGAATTCGAAAAGTTTCAGGGGGCTGGGTGCAAACAGGGCGTTTTCTCCTCTTTCTGATTTGAATTTCAAAAACTTTTGAACACGAAAGTTGTTCAAAATAAAAAGTTCTACAACTTTGGTTTCAGGCAAAATCTCATTTGGCTTATGGTTTGAAAGTTAAATTTAAAAGTTCAAAAGTAACCAAAAGTGCTCAAATTAAATTTGAATTCCAACTGAACTCGTTTTAATTCTTTCCACCCTTTAATTAGTTGGTTTAATCATAGAGTTAGGCTAATGACATTGATTTTGGAAATGTAATTACCAGGGTTGTCACAGCAGAGCTCGGCCGTCACGTCGCCAGCGATGCCTGACCGGCGCTAGGCGCCAAGCCAGTAGCCGGCCGCCCTCGCCACTCCCCCAACCAGGCTCTGCAGCTCGCCAATCGCGCCCCGCACAATCCCACCTCCCCCACGCTAAATCCCCGGCGCCCAACCCCGTGCCCGCGTTGCTGGCACGCGACGCCGCGGCCTGCAACCGCCACCCGCGCCCAATGTCGAGCCCCCGCCGTGCCGACCCTCCCCCAGCCTCGCCCCAGCCCTCTCCTTCCCTCCTGCAGCCTTTAAAAGGCTAGGCCGAAGCCCTCTCGCGCCCCCAGAACCTCGCCAGAGCTCCATTGCCACCGCCGCTAGGACCTCCACGCTGCGCCCCCACCCCCAACCCTCCTCCTCCCGATCCAAGCCTCTGAATCAGTTCCCCACGACGCTCTAAAGCTCCCTGACCCATCCACGAAGCCTCTCCCTCGCTGGACCACCGCCGCCAACTCGCCCTCCCTCGCCGGAGCTCCTGCTCACGCCGGCGAGCCCCCTCCGGCCATCCCTGACCCTAACCGAGCCACCTACATGTAGGACTCGTCGTCCTCTTGCTCCTTCACCCCTTTCCCCTCGTCGCCGGTGAGCCTCCTCACCGGATTTAGGCCGACAGCCATGGCAGCCCCGCTAGGGACCCAATTGCTTCTATTGCGTTCTTTTTAGGGTCCCTGGTGCAAAAACCCGAGGACTTGGTTGTAAACCACGTTTTCCCACCTAGATTGAAAAAATAGTGAACTTGTAAAATCCATATAAATCGAAAAAATGCAAACTCAACTGTTATGTAATCTTTAGAAGAAGATCTACAACTTTTGTTACATACACTTCTTTAGTTTTGAAATATTTTGGGCTCTAAGATAAATGGAAGAATAAATAGGATTTAAGTGTACCCACTGTTGTAGGCTAGTGCTGAACTTGATATTCGGATGGTAGGTTATGTTCCAAATATTAAGCTCAGTGTAAAATTTTGAAGGCCAGAGCACAACTCTAGCTCAAGTGTTTGATAGATTTTTTTTTTATGCCATGAAGGGATAGATTTAATTATTCCTGCTGTTATATTGTGATTTATGTTGTGAAACATTTTCTGTGATGTTATATTGATACCTAGATTCCACATAAAAAGTTTAGGACTTTTTACCTTTCTGTAACTTACTTTTATAATTTTAGTTGTGGAGAAATGCATTAAATCAAAGTAATTAGTTCTTGTGCTTGCAAAATGTTAATATTTTAACTAGGGGAAAATTTAGAGTAGCTCATGCTGTATAAAAAGTTTGATGCACAGAAATCCTGTAGAGCCTCCTGTAGAAATAGATCTTTATTAAAGTAGGTGTATCTTGTCTTAATTATTATGCTCTGTATCATGCCCAATAAAATTTGAAAAATTTACAGTGACATTTATAGGGGTATTTTAGCACCATGTAAAAATTTTTAGCATCAATACTTGCATAGTTTGTTCTGTATAAAAATAACTAGGTTCTGCAATCATAAGGTCGACGAACAGGGCTATGGTGCGATGTTCATGTTGATGATTGAGGCCCCGTCTGTTTAGCGAAAATGCTAAGGTCGCAGTGTGTGGTAGTGGTGGTTAAGCGTTTGAACGTACTAACCACATGCTTAGAATATGGTAATCGGTAAGCTTTTGTACTGGATTGAACCGAGGCTGGAACATACTCCCCACCGTCTTGAATTCTTTTACCGTGCATGTGCCGCCATGGCCCGGTGTCGTACCATGGTTCGTGGGGACGTGTAGTCGAGGGCGGTGGGCATGTTCCGTGAAGCGGGGATCGAAGGGAAATGTTGCTTGGGGTGACAATTCGGTGCTCCAGGCGTGTGTGTTAGGTTTCACCTTGCAAGGTTAAGAAATTCGATTCGAATCATCCGTTTCTCGCGGTATTGAGACTGCTTGACCCTTTTACCACATAGAGTAAGAAGAGGAACAATAATGATGATTAATCTTGCTGGATGCAAATTAATTCTTTCACCATGTATGATATGGGATAGTTGCTTACCTAGAACCGTTAAAGAAACTAGAACTTGGGGCTAAAATTTGAAAGTAAGGACACACTTGTAGATGCTTTTCGACGAAACAAACCCTTCAAGCCAAAAGCCTTGCTTGTCTAGGAGTCGGCTAGGTATATTCCACTAGTCATGTAAGCCTTGCTGAGTATTAGTATACTCAGCCTTGCTTGTGGCTTTGTTTTCAGGTGATACTTTTGAGGACATGATTGCTAGTTTGACTTGGCTGTGTACTCTTCCTCCTGGTTGGTTGGTGGAATGGGATGCGTCCCCGGCCAATGGTGATAATGCCGAGTGATGTCTTGTACGAGCTTCATCAAGACATCATGTATTGTCGAGTAGTTTATTGTTTGTTTTCCGCTGCAATGAACTCTGAAGAACCCGTTTACTTTTGAACTCTGAACTACTTTGTTTTTCGAATTCGAACTTGGTCTGTAATAATAAATTTATGTTGAACCCTGTGATGTAAAATTTGTGGAATATTGTATTCTCTGGGCTCGCCTTCGTGTGAGTACTTTGTATGTGTTGTTTCGATCGGCAAACTCGTGGTTATATCGGGAGGTTACCCGACAGACCTATGGATTACTCCGTTTGAAGTGCGAGTTAGCCCTGATTGCCCTCGTGGTGATGGTTAGCGCACTTGAGCCGGATTAATTCAGGTGGTTCTGCCACAGGTATGGCCTATATGTGTATGTGATGCATGTGTGTATCTGATCCATGATCTGTGTGTCATGTGTAAGGCAATACGGCAGGATCCATATGTATTTGCCACATTTGATGTAAAGGCCTGCGTGCCAACATGTGATGATGATTCAAATCCGACTATAACTAGATTACGGTAGTTATAGTTCTTGGAGGAGTTCATCACTTGGAGGAAGACTAGAATGGTACATGGTACATGGAGATGGAGATCACCTTGATGGCAAGAAGCATGGAGATTGAGATCAACATGTGATAATAGGCCATACCGTGTCTTTGTGTGAATGTTTATCCTCACCATTTTATTTCTACATGCGATAATAGGGTTTTTGCATTTGGTAGAAGTAATTCGATTGATCCCTCGCAATATTTAATTTTATGTGCCTTCCCAACTAAACCTTGCTTCATCATGGGTCTTTGTACAACTGGTGGTGGGTCTATGAAATTAGGGTGCCACTAGTTTTCCTTGACTAGATGAGTTTATATTGGATCCTTACACGCATAAAGGGTTGGTTATCTTGAACAAAGTCATCTTAACGGTTAAGGACTTTGGAGCATAAGGGTTGGGAGCCGAGACATAGAGATGTCACCCAACAACAAGAGTCATATGTGATATGATTAGCAAAGAGTTACTTACCGATCTACCTGTCTTCTAGCGGAGATGCAAAAGCTCACTAGTCGACTTGATAATTGTGGGTCTTGAATCACTAAGTATCAATTGAGGGATATTGATTTTAGTGGGAGTAGATTCTGTTAAAATATTTAATGTAATTTACTCTATCATGGATACGTTTGTCTTAGTATCTTTTGCATTATTATTTGTTGTAGATCAATGGCACCCAGCACCACCACATCTTTTACTTTGCGTACGGTCCTTGAGAAGGACAAGTTGAATGGGAATAACTATGCGGATTGGATCCGCAACCTGAGAATTGTTCTCAGGGCTAAGAAAAAGAAAGATGTTCTGGACACCCCATTACCACCAGAACCTACTGATGATGCAACTAACGCTGAAAAAATGCTTACAAGAAGGCATAGGATGCCAATCTTGAAGTGAGTTGCCTTATGCTTGCTTGCATGGAACCCGACCTGCAGATACAGTTCGAGACTAACCATGAGGCGCACGATATGATCGTGGCGCTTCAAGACATGTTTCAAACACAGGCCAGGACTGACATGTTCAATGTCGCCAAGGCCTTCCATGAGACCAAGCTAGTAGAAGGCGCAGTAGTAGGGCCGCATGTGATCAAGATGGTTGGTTACACGTAGAGGTTGGAGAAGCTAGGTTTCCCACTTGGCCAAGAGTTGGCCACTGATTTCAGTCTTGCGTCTTTACCGCCGAGCTATGGGAACTTCATCTCGAACTACCACATGCACGGGGCTGAAAAGGGCTTGAATGAGCTGCGCGGCATGCTCAAGACATCAGAGAGTGACATAAAGAAGAGCACGGGTGGCGGTCATGTGATGGCGGTCCAAAATAAGCCTAACTTTAAGAAGAAAGGTTCTTCTTGGAAGAAGAAGGCCAAGGCAAAGGTTGAGAACCCCAAGCCAAATCCAGCACCCAAGGCTAAACCTGGACGAGCTACAGACAATGAGTGCTATCACTGTGGTGAGAAAGGTCACTGGAAGAGAAACTGCAAGGTGTACCTAGCTTTGTTGAAGAACCGTGGAAGAGTACTTCCAACTCAGGTACGCTTGTTGTTTATATTACAGAAATATTCCTCGCTGATTCTTATTATGTCAATTCTTGGGTATTTGATACTGGATCGGTTGCTCACATTTGCAATTTGATGCAGGGAATGACAAGAACTAGAAGCGTGGAAAGAGGAGAAGTTGATTTCCGCGTGGGCAATAATGCAAGGGTTGCTGCTTTGACCATCGAGACAATCCAACTCCATCTCCCGTCAGGATTTATTATGGAGTTGAATAATTGTTATTTTGTTCCAAGTATTAGTCGAAACATTATGTCTCCTTCATGTTTGATGGAGGATTGTTATACATTTGCGAGTGAAAATAATGGTTGTGTGATCTCCAAGAATGGCATGTTTGTGGCTTGTGCAACCATTATGAATGGCTTGTTTATTTTAAATCTTGATGAATCACCTGTCTGTAATGTAAGTGCTAAAAGGCCTTGGCCTAATGATTTGAGTCCTACCTACATGTGGCATTGTCGTCTCGGTCATATAAGCGAGAAGCGCATGAAGAAGCTCCATACGGATGGACTTCTAACTTTGTTTGATTTTGAATCATACGAGACATGTGAGGCTTGTTTGCTAGGCAAGATGACCAAGACGCCATTCACAGGTTTTCCAGAAAGTGCATCAGACTTGCTGGAACTCATAGAGAATTTTCGACTAGCTATTATAGTGAGAGACGTATTGTGTATGCCACCGAAACTAACTTCGTAAGACCAAAGCTATTTGGCAATTATTTTATTTTGCGAGGACGAATAGGACGTGCATGCATCATGACTATATAAATCTGAAATTGAAAATGCGATGCTTGAGAGTGGTAAGGTTCATGCGTGCACAAGATTGTCTTTGCATAAGGATTATCTAGCAAATCTGTCACATTTCTGCCTTATCTGAAAAGATGGATTTATTGAGCTTAGAAAATGATCCTTTCTGGAGAAACTCATGTTGAAAGTTTTGTTCCAAAAATTGTATCCTATCTCCTGTCTAAATATGAAAAATTCTGAACATATGAATAATGAGAAACAACAAAGACCTTGAGATATCAGTTTTTCAGTCCAAAATAAGCACTTCTGCCACATAAATTTTTACGCCCTCTTACTACAGTTTTCGGAAAATGTGTTCAATACAAAACTTGTTGTAAATTTACTCAGGAATCTACTGTTAAAATTTGGTAATTGTTGTCTTGGCATATTTTCCCTGGTGCACGAAATCTTGGCCCACTGTTTACTGTTCACTGAAATTTCTGGGTAGACAGTAAAGAAAAACCTTAAGGGAAAAACCATCTTAGAGCCTGATCTAGCTCTGGATTTAACTAGAAAAGTTGTTCACTAATACCTTAGTAATGTTTTGGTGAAGTTTGAGAATTTCTGGATTACTCAAATTGGAGTCATGGAGTTTTGAAATTGCTTCCAGAAATATTCAACTTTCATCCTCTAGTTCATATCCTATGGCATGATCTTGTCAAAACTTTTACCCTTTGAAGATGATCCTTCTGAGCAGAAAGTTGAATACCAAAATTGTCAAGAATTTCACGTCCTGAAAGCTCACAAAATTTCAGCACTATTGGACTTTGCTAGTATGAGTTATAGGCAAGATACTATAACTCGTTCTGCTGAAAAACAGCCGAGACAGAGAAGCAAAGAATGAATCTTTCGACCATCTTGGCCATCGATTTAGCGTCTGAGTTGAATACCAAAGTTGTGCATCTTTAAAATTCCTACTCACTGACAAAATATGAGCTGTTTTGGATGAACCTACCAGGAGCTATGAGTTTTCTTGTAGCGAACAGTATTCTGTCCACGATTCTATCCATGATCTTTCAGAAGTCTACTCTTTTCCGCCCTAATCCTTTTAATCGTGGAAGCAATATGGATCACGTTGATAATGATAAACCTTCACATTTCATATGGTTGGAGCAACCCGTGGTAACCCGGAAGGTTTCGGTGCTAGTGCTAGTGAATCACAACAGCAGCCACCGCCACCACCCAGCTTGGTGGAAGTAATGGCCACTCAAAACGAGTTGCTTCGTCAGCTCGTGCAGGGGCAGCAAGCGATTTTTCAATACCTGCAGCAACAACACCATCAAGGGGGTGGGTGTAATGTCCACCATCCTCAGGTTGCAGGCTATCCAGAGCTCAATAACAAGATGATGGGCACAAGAGACGTTTACTCAGACTCCTTATTGCCCCCATCACAACTTCCGATGAAACTTAAGGATCACCAAGTAAAGTGTCGGACTCTCAAGAATGACCCATGCGGCATAGACTTGACCGGGTGGGAACTTACCTGCACAGAATTCATCCCACGAGGTCGACGTCAAGTTAGCAGAACTACTGACGCCGGCACAGTCCTACGAACACGAACTCACTCACCTGTTCAGGAAAAGATACACCATGCCAAATGCACCACACCCAAGAAAGGTTCATTAGGTATGCCAGTAGCGATATCTTTAGATAACAAACAGCCCGGTCGTCCAAGTGACACAAACCAATTCTTCATTTGTAGAAGTGCTAACCACTTTGCTCGAGAATGCCCTCAGCCTTGGCAGCCAAGGCAGGGCCAAGGTTCTAGCCAAACCCATCAGAACAAGCGTAAAAGATAGAGGAACAAGAGCAAAAGACAGATTGATCAGCTTGAAGTGCTCCCTAAAGGTGCACCAATAGTGACACGTACATTCTCTATTTAACAACAAGCCTATAGTTATATTTTTTGATTCTGGTGCATCACATAGTTTCATTAGTGCAAAGTTTGGTGCAAAAGTAGGCTTGGATGTTTGTCACACAAAAGGGTCGTATATGATATCAACATCGGGTGGTAAAATTGCTTCCAACCAAATAATAAGACTGGTACTGATAAAATTGGGTACTAAAATCATCAACACGGACCTTGTTCTCTTACCCCTTGAAGGCTTGGATATTATTTTGGGTATGAATTGGATGACAGTTTAAGATTATGTATGGACTACCGACCTCTCAATGCGGTAACCGTTAAGAATAAATACCCACTTCCCTGCATCGATGTACTCTTTGATCAATTATCCGGAGCTGGAGTTTTCTCAAAAATTGATCTCGGTTCGGGATATCATCAGTTAAAGATTCGCCCATGCGATATTCCTAAGACCGCCTTTTCCACACGATATGGACTATACGAATTTTTGGTCATGTCTTTCGGTCTCACAAATGCTCCCGCCTACTTCATGTATCTCATGAATTCAGTATTCATGCCCGAGCTCGACAAATTCGTTGTAGTTTTCATTGACGACATCCTTATCTATTCCAAGAACGAGGAAGAGCACGCTAAGCACCTGCACATTGTGTTCTTCAGCGTCTCAGAGACCATCAGCTCTATGCTAAATTTTCTAAGTGCGAATTCTGGTTGGATAGTGTGAAATTCTTGGGTCACACTATTTCCAGCGAAGGCATAGCCGTTGACCCCAGCAAGGTACAAGAAGTGATGGATTGGAAACCTCCTACCTCTGTTCATCAGATTCGCAGTCTTCTTGGTTTAGCCGGTTACTATCGCCGTTTCGTTTTGGATTTCTCCAGAATTGCTAAGCCTATGACTGAACTATTGAAAAAGGGAGTAAAGTTTGTGTGGGATAAGAAATGTGAAGAAGCTTTCCACACTCTTAGAGAACATTTGACTACAGCCCCTTTGTTAGCTCAACCTGATAACACCAAGCCGTTTGATGTTTACTGTGATGCTTCTGGCACTGGTCTTGGTTGTGTGCTTATGCAAGAAGATCGAGTTATCGCCTATGCTTCACGAGCCCTTCAGCCCCATGAGCAGAATTATCCGACCCATGATCTCGAGTTAGCAGCAGTCATTCATGCTCTAAAAATATGGAGACATTATCTAATGGGCACTCATTGTAATATCTACACCGATCACAAGAGTCTCAAATATATCTTCACCCAAGCCGATCTGAATATGAGACAAAGAAGATGGCTAGAATTAATCAAGGATTATGATCTCGAGGTGCACTATCACCCCGGCAAGGCCAATGTAGTCGCGGATGCACTAAGCCGTAAGGCCCATTGCCATTTCCTATCACTGGAAATCTATAATGAGATATTATGTTCGGAAATGAGAAAGCTTAGTTTGGAAATGATTTCCCAAGGCACTCTGAATCACATCTCAGTTGAGCCACTCTTCACGACCAGATCATCATGGCACAACTACATGATGGAGTTAAGATCATCAAACAAAAACTCTCTCTAGGTGAAGAGAAATACAAATGTTTCCGCCAGGACCATAAGGGAGTTCTATGGTTCGAAAGTCGCATAGTCGTTCCGAAGAATTATGAGCTCCGTAAGCAAATTCTTGATGAGGCACATCTTTCAAAATTTTCTATTTACCCCGGCAGCAGCAAAATGTATCAAGATCTTAGGCAAAACTTCTGGTGGACTAGAATGAAAAGGGAAATTGCTAAATATGTCTCAGAATGTGACACATGTCAGAGAGTAAAAGCCAGCCACTTGAAAGCAGCCGGTACACTTCAACCTTTGCCTATACCCTCATGGAAATGGGAAGACATAAGTATGGATTTCATTGTTGGATTGCCGAGTACCGCACAGAGACATGATTCCATATGGGTTATCGTTTATAGGCTCACAAAGATGGCACATTTTCTTCCGGTACACACCACCTATACTGCCAAGAAATATACCAAGATTTATCTCGATCGTATCGTTTGCCTACATGGAGTACCAAAGACTATTATTTCCGATCGTGGTACTCAGTTTGTAGCGCGCTTTTGGGAACAATTGCAAGCTTCTCTTGGTACTAAATTGATTTGAAGCTCAGCCTATCGTCCTCAAACTGACGGACAAACTGAAAGAGTGAACCAAATTCTTGAAGACATGCTTAGAGCTTGCGTCATTCACTATGGCAAAAATTGGGACAAATGCCTATCCCTAGCAGAGTTCTCATATAACAATAGCTATCAAGCGAGTTTGAAAATGGCACCATTTGAGGCCTTATACGGACGAAGGTGTCGAACTTCTTTGAGTTGGTCACAGACCGGAGAACGCAAAATATTTGGACAAGACTTGGTAATCGAGGTAGAAGAAAAAGTGAGAGTAATACAAGAAAACCTTAGAGCCGCACAATCTAGGCAAAAGAGTTATTTCGATAGAAGGAGAAAGCCACTAAAGTTTGAAGTTGGTGACCACGTCTACCTTCGAGTTTCACCAACCAAGGGTGTACAACGATTTGGAGTCAAAGGAAAACTATCTCCCCGTTATGTTGGTCCCTATGAAATCATCGAGAACTGTGGACCCGTAGCCTATAGAATTCGACTGCCCCCTCAACTTGCAGCCATCCATGATGTCTTTCATGTGTCTCAACTCAAGAAGTGTCTTCGAGTCCCTACCGAGGTTGTCGAACAACAGGAAATATTAGTAGAGCCCGACCTCTCGTATGTTGAGTACCTTATCAAAATCATGGATCAAAACGAAAGAAGCACTAGGAGGAAAGTGATTAAAATGTATAAAATTCAATGGAATCATCACACTGAGGAACAATCCACATGGGAAACTGAAAGCTATCTAAACCAAAATTTCCCTGGTTTTCTCAACTCTACCTAAGGTACACACACTATCCACACTAAGCTTATTGTCCGAATCTCGGGGCGAGATTCTTTTTAAGGGGGGAAGGCTGTAACACCTCGGGTGTTTAAATTATGAAATAAGTCTCATTAGCTTAACACGATGCATAAATAACTAAGAAAATTTTAAAAGAAATGAATTATAAATTGGTTTTTCTTTGAATTGAAAATAGATGTGTATATGTGCATAAATACATGTACTTTAATCGAACAAATTGAATAACTCTCAGCTCAAAACACTTATGGCTGTGAAATTTAATAGGAACACCATTGATGGCAGGATAAACAAAAGTCTAGTTGAAGCCTAGGAGAGAATACAAATTTTGCCCACGAGATGACGTGCCCTCCGAGTCATACTTTTTGAGTTTTTAAAATAACTTCTAAACTAAAACTCAAATGAACTTTGGCCTGAAACAAAACTTGTGTAACTTTTCATTTTGATCAATTTGCATGTTCAGAGATTTTTGAGTTGCAACACGAAAATTTGAGAAACACTTGAATTTGCAAACCAGCCCCTGCCTTTTCTTCTATTTTCAC
Organism: Panicum miliaceum; assembly: GCA_032594955.1. Classification (NCBI taxonomy): domain Eukaryota; kingdom Viridiplantae; phylum Streptophyta; class Magnoliopsida; order Poales; family Poaceae; genus Panicum; species Panicum miliaceum. The sequence continues at coordinate 29,020,654 of CM064060.1, forward strand.
TGCAGACCCTTCTTTCTCCGCCCCGCCCGACCCTTCGACACGCAGTCGCTGCAGACCCTTCTTTCTCTGTTCCGCCCGACCCTTTGACGCGCAGTCACTGCAGACCCTTCTTTCTTCGTTCCGCCCGACCCTCCGACGCGCAGTCGCCGCTGACCCTCCGCTTCGCCCGACCCTCCGCCCGCCGCGCAGTCGCCGCTGGCCACTTGGCCGACGATGCCTGACCGGCGCTAGGCGCCAAGCCAATGCCTGGCCGTGCCCTGCTCGCACGCGCTCCACGCACGCCACGCGCACGCCGGCGATGCGCACCTTTGCTCGCCGCCCATCGCACCCAATGGCCAGTCCGCGCCGTGCCCGTGTCCCCGCCGCGTCCCGCCAGTCGCCGCGCTCGCCGCCCTGCAAGCCAGCTGCTGCAGCTCCTCGCCCAACCCGCGCGCCGCGTGATCTCCCCCTCCCCCACGCCAAATCCCCGGCGCCCAATCCCCTGCCCGCACCCGCCGCACGCCGCGCCGGCTCTGCTCGCCGCCCACCGCGACCAGTAACGCGCCCCCGTCGTGCCGCCCCTCCCTAGCATTGCTCGGTTCTATCCCTCCCTCCTGCAGCCTATAAAAGGCGACACAAGGCCACTCGCGTGCGCCTCAACCCACCAGAATGCCGCCGCCGCTGCCATTGTCGCTGTCGTGCACCACCCGCCCGTGGAGCCCCATCCTCCAGCCTCCCATTGCCCAAACCAATCACCCAGCGAGCTTGCCCTCCCTCCACTGAAGCTCACCGGCCTCTTCCCCGACCATCTCGACCGCCGGAGCACCGCCAGCGCCGCCCGCGCCGCTGCCGCTCCCCTGCTGCTCCGCGGACAGCCCACTCCGAAGCTCCTCCGTCCAAGCCAAGCCTCAAAATGGTTTCCCATCGACGCCGCGAAGCTCATCGACCAGCTCACGCCCTCCCCTCCTCGTCGGAGCACCATCGCCGACGCTCCGCACCGCCGCCGCCCCTCTGCTCCGCGCCGACGAGCCACCTCCGGCCACCCCCAACCTCGACCAAGGCCACCCCAAGGTAGCTCTCACCTCCCTGGATCTCCCCGACCGTTTTCCCCTCGCCGCCGACGAGCCCCCTCGCCGGAATTTGGCCGGCCGCCATGCCAGCACCGCCCAGATACCCAATTGCAATGATTGAAATCTTTAAAAGAGTCTGCACGCAAGTTTCCAGGGGCATAACTGTAAACCTGTGTTTAAACTTTGAATTCAAAAACAGCGAACTTCTAAAATTCATATAAAATCATAGAAAATCAGAAAAATACAAACTCAACTGTTCTGGGATCGCTAGAAGAAAATCTACAACTTTTGTTACATGCTTTTCTTCAGTTGCATGCTAAATCTTGCTCTAAATTAAATAGAAATCTAATAGACTTTAATTGTACCCACTGTTGTAGACCAGTTCTGAATCTGATTTTTGGATAGTATATTGGTTCCTTGATGTGTAAGCCAGTGTAAAAATATTGGGACCAGAACCCATCTCTAGCTAAACTTTTTGTTAAACTTTCTTTATGCCATGAAATAATAGAACTAATTTGTAACTGCTGTTATATTGTGATTCATGTTGTGAAACTTTTCCAGAGCTATTATAGTGATGCCTAAATGCCACAGAAAAAGTATAGAACCTTTTTCCTTTCTGTAACCTATTGTATAATTTTGTGGTGGGAAAAATGCACTAATTCAAATAATTAGTGTCTGTGCTTGGAAAATGTTCAACTTTTTACTGTGGGACACCTCAGAGTAGCTCTTGTTGTATAAAAAGTTTCATACACAGAAACCCTGTGAAACGTCCTGTAGAAATTAATCTTTATTAAAATAGGTGTATCTTGTCCTATTTATTATGCTTTGTATCCTGCACAATAAAATCTGAAAAATTTACTGTAACACATGTGTGGATAGGTAAACCCCCTGTAAAATTTTTGGCATCAATACTTGCATGGTTCGTCCTATATAAAAATAACTATGTTCTAGCAGTAGCTGTGTATTACATTTTTCATAATTATTCTACTGCATAAAAATGCCTGAAATTTTTCCAGTGTTGTTGTCTCTGCATATTGTACTCTAAATAAAAATTTCATCACCAGAAGTTACCCAGACCAGTGTTTATGTTTAATCCATGTTGTGCTTAGAAAAATTAGTTTCCAAAAGAACACAACCCCCAACCCCCTTCTTGTTTAATGGAGTTAATTAGTTTAAGATGTACTCTATTAATGATTTCCCAAGAAAATCGTAACTAAGTAACTTCACAACTATATTTTGTGGATTGTAACTTTATCGTGAAGAAAATAAATATCATGTATCATCACTACAACTTACACTTGTGCATTCATATAGAATCGACTACTCTCGCCGACGGAACGTACGAGCTGGTGCCCGCGTTCGAGAGTGAGCAGCGTGAAGCTCAAGTGAATTTAACTGAAGCTTTCGATGACCCGAACCCGAGTTCGGACGAGCCCCAGGCTAACTTTACCCAAGAAGGCAAGCCCCAGAGCATGAACCCTATTTTTCTAAATTATGCAACTTAATACTCTATTCTACTTGTGCATTAAGTTTATAGGAGTTGGATGAAAACTTAGTTGCATGATCCTAGGTACCCATGCTCTTAACACTAGATGTAAGGTTCGATAGAATGCTATGCTAATAGGACTCGGTAAAAGTCAAGTGATTTCCTGCCACTCGCGAGAATATAGGAGTTGAATGTTTACTACATGCTGCAATCATAAGGTCGACGGACGGGGCTATGGTGCGATGTTCAAATTGATGATTGATGTCCCATCTGTTTAGTGAAAAATGCTAAGGCCGCAGTGTGTGGTAGTACTGGTTAAGTCTTTGAACGTACTAACCACATGCCGAGAATATGGTAATCGGTAAGCTTAAGTACCTAATCGGACCGGCAAGTGGACAGCATCCCACCCTCTCAACTTCGGTTCCAAGCGCGCACATGGTGGGTGCAGAGCTAGGCTCTGTAGTCTCGGATGGTGGCCCTGATCCACAACCCAGGAAGAAAGGGGAAAAGTTGCACGTGTGACTCTAGAAGTAATCACGTGACGTGTGTTTAGGTTTCCCTTGCAAGGTTAAGAAATTCGATTCGAATCGTCCGTTTCTCGCGGTTATTAAGACTGCTTGACCCTTTTACCTCGTAGAGTAAGAAGAGGAACAATGATGATGATTAATCTTGTTGCATGAAAAATTAGTTCTTCCACCATGTATGATATTGGATAGTTGCTTACCTAGAATGGTTAAAGAAAACTAGAATCAGGAGCTAAAATTTGAAAGTAAGGACCTACTTGTATATGCTTTTCGGCAAAATAAACCTCTCAAGCTAAAAAGCCTTGCATGTCTAGGAGTCGGCTAAGTATATTCCACTAGTCGGGTAAGCCTTGCTGAGTATTAGTATACTCAGCCTTGCTTGTGGCTCGTTTTCAGGTGATACTTTCAAAGATATGATCGCTAGTTTGACTTGGCCGTGTACCCTTCCTCCTGGTTGGTCGGTGGAATAGGATGCGCCCCCAGCCAACAATGATAATGCCGAGTGATGTCTTGAACGGGCTTCATCGAGACATCATGTATCGTCGAGTAGTTTATCGTTATTTTTCTGCTGCATTGAACTCTGAAGAACTCAATTACTTTGAACTCTGAAGTACCTTGTTTTACAAATTTCGAACTCAGTTGTAATAATAATTTATGATGAACCCTGTGATGTAAAATTTGTGGAATGTTGTATCCTCTGGGCTCACCTTCGTGTGAGTACATGTATGTATGGTTTCGATCGGCAAAAACTGTGGTTGTATCGGGAGGTTACCCGACAGACCAATGGATTATTCCGTTTGAAGTGCGAGTTAGCTCTGATTGCCCTCGTGGTGATGGTTAGCGCGCTTGAGCCGGATTAATTCAGGTGGTTCTGCCACATTAGGGTGTCGCCGAGATTAGGAACTCGATGGTGCAAGGAAGACAAGGGTTTAGACAGGTTCGGGCCGCACTATGCATGATACCCTACGTCTTGTATGGTTTGTATTGCCTTGGGGTTATGCGATATGTTTTGGAGGGGTCCCTACCTGCCCTTATATATCCTGCGGCGACAGGGTTACATGGATGTCCTAGTCCTGTACGAGCTTATGTGTCCTACCCGAGTACTTTCAGGTAGTTTCCTTCTGTACCAAATAGTTGTACTCGTGTCCAAATACTTTTACAGTATGGATAAGGTATGGGACATGCCCCACCCTTATTCTAGAATGTTCTACGCCACGTGTGCAGTCCCGTAGCCTCAGGTCTGACAGGTACCCCACTCAAATAAGAATCACAGGCATCACATATATCACAATAAGCATCAGAGGCATCACATATATCCATAGATCTACAAATCTGGGTCACAACCACAAGTCCATTACATATGCAAATAAACACTAGTATTGTTCATCCACAACGAACCACAAGTACTCGACAATTGCAAATACATGGAAGTCCACACAAATCAAGTCCATACAATTTATTCTCGGGCACAAGTACTCACCGACCAGACCAATGTTGCCACGGCGACAAATCTTGATCTTTGAGGCCCATCATTCGATGCCGCCGATTGATTCTGCACAAAGAGAAGAGATCGCATGTGTGAGACAAGATTTAAGATAGAAATATACAAACTAAATTATTCATACTCACAGGAGTAGATTTAGGAGGAGGTGGAGCAGGGAATAGTATCGGTGGCATAGGTTGATCATCCTTTCGCCAAGATTTTGCATCCACTGTGACCTGAGATTGTTGTTCCGGCTAGATGAATTCCACGGGATGGCTCAGATCGCACCAAAAAATTATTCACCAATTGGTCTTATAGTAATATATACTAGCAAATATAGCCGTGCGTTGCTACGGGAAACCATATAAATATATTGATTAGCATACAAAAATATATATATTATGTATCATATGTATTTTATAATAATATTGTACGTGACGGTCGAGGATTTTAAGTTTTTTCTATTTTATTCTCGAAGCGCTAATTCTAAATGGTTTCAAACTCTTAACTCAACGTACAATCAAATGGATTCCGATTAAAACTCTGATTGACGGAGGATTAAGAAATTTTTCATGATAAAATTGAGATAGAGATTGCTCTGTTTCTTCCTTTATTCTCAGGAGCAATTCTAGTCACATCATCATTTTATTTGAGTGCTGTCTAATTAAGACCATTCTAATTACTCCCTTCGTTTCAAAATATAGATCGTTTTTGTATTTTGCTATGCATTGACATAGGTTATATCTAGATGCATAACAAATATTATGAATCTAAAAAAATCAAAACGAACTATATTTTGAAACGGATGGAGTAGATGAGGAGTTTGTATCCCACGTAGTTACATGACACAGCAGGCACTCAATATTAATAGCAAAATTTGTTGCGAGCTTTTAGAATCCAGCGGAGCAAAATCTAAAAACGGAACCTCCGACGGGTGGGCGGCGGCGCTCGAGCGGCAGTAGCACCGTGTGCCGGCTGCCGGGGCGAGGACGAGGCGAGAAAAACGCAGAAGCAGCCGGCTTGGCTGAGCCGTGTGGAGGCCGCCAGAGCCGCGGCCGCGACCGCGAGGCCGTCTCCACGCCTGCGGCCGGGTACCGGACAAACGACCCCAGCCTCCACCGCCATCAAACCTTTAAACTGCCAACCATCTCGAGGGCGACGCAGATAAAAAAACCCAACGGCAACAAGAAAACACAGCGGCAACAAGGACGAACAACCGACGGACTCGAGGGAGAGGCAACTTGACTCTACGCGACCACCGCTGCGACTGCGAGGCGGTCGCCAGTAACACGCCGCGATAATAAAACCAAAACCGCGTCTCGCCTCCACCTCCCTTCCATCGCGCTCGTGCCCCCCCGTCTGTCCTCCGTCCCCCCCGCCTCGATCCGATCGGGGACGGGTCGAGGGGCAGGGGAATGTCGTCGTCGTCGTCTTCGGCGGCGGCGCACCAGCACCCACACCACCACCACCGGCGCCAGGGCGGAGGGAGCGGACTCGTTCCCCTCGCCGCGCTCATGAAGGAGGAGGCCCGCACCGAGCGCCGCGCCGGCGCCGGCGGCGGGAGCAGGATCTGCGCGCGCGACGAGGACGCCGGAGGCTCCGGCATGGGTGGGGAGCCGGCAAAGGAGGAGGCGCGGCGGCAGCGCCCGCTGCTGCGTTACGGGTGCGCCGCACAGTCCAAAAAGGGCGAGGACTTCTTCCTGCTGAGGACGGACTGCCCGCGCCCCTCCATCTCTGCTTCCTCCTCCGCGGCCTCGCCGCACCCCACCTTCGCCGTCTTCGCCGTGAGTACCTACTCACCCATCTCGCGCCTCCGCTCTCTGGGCATCCATCTCTCTGTTCTTGGTCACATAGTGTGTTGAATTGCAGCAGTAGTACTGAGCTATTCTGCATCTGTTGATTTGGAACTCGGGAGTAGCTGAATACCGAGCTAGCGAGCTTCGATTAGCTGGCCCTAGCAACCGTGCTGCATTGGTAGCTTGGAGTTTGCTTTGCATCTATCAGGGTGGTCGCTGAAAATTTGTCCTCTGCTGCAGATCTTAGTAGGCCTGTTCGTGGTTTAGGACCTAGGGCATGGACTATGAGCTCAGAATTCGCAATTACGCACTTAACTGCTCCATGGGTGGTCTATAAAGTGGAATGCTTGACGCTGCAACTGCCATGGGTAGACCGGAGTGGCGCCAAGCACTAACAGTATGTTTCTCTGTCTTCAGGTACTTGATGGCCATAATGGTAATGCCGCCGCAATATACACAAGGGACAATTTGCTCAACCATGTCCTCAGCGCGATGCCATGTGGGCTGTCCAGGGAGGAGTGGTTGCACGCATTGCCCCGAGCACTGGTCGCAGGGTTTGTTAAGACTGACAAGGAGTTCCAGAGCAAAGGCATGTACCTGCAATCAGTATTTTTGCAATTACTTCTGCCCTATAAGCTATCAGGAATGCTGATGAATTTCTCCCGTTTGGATGTTTACCAGGCCAAACTTCTGGCACAACTGCTACTTTTGTGATAATTGATGGATGGACTATCACTGTTGCCTCTGTTGGTGATTCTCGCTGTATTTTAGATGCTCAGGGTGGGACTGTTTCTTTGCTTACTGTGGATCACAGACTAGAAGAAAATGTTGAGGAGTGAGTATTAGTTACTTTCCAAATTATGTGTTGATATGGTATTTTGCTAGTAAAATGGAATTGGGATTACATGCAAGTGTGCTTTTGTTTGTTACTAAATCAGCTGTATGTACTCAATCGCTAGTTACTTTGAATGTTCACACCTCTTCATGCAGCAATTACTCCTCCCCTATTCTATGATACAAAGTCATGTTACCATTTCCAGACATTAAGTGGAGCATGCCACCACTATTAATAGAAGTTACTAATTACTATATTAGCTTGTATTAGTTTTCAATATTCAAAAGTAGAAAGCTTTTATTTGCTAAAGCCTTGGTTTGATGAACTATAATCGGTAGCACTTCTTAATGTTCTTGCTTCACGTGCTAGTGTGGATATTATTGTTGACCAATTGTTTGGCTGGAAAAATAATAAATTGTTATTTTTTCTTTACAAAAAATATCACGTGAAATAATGGCAGGAGGGAGCGCGTTACAGCAAGCGGAGGTGAAGTTGGAAGGCTTAGTGTTGTTGGTGGAGCTGAGGTGTGCTCTCACTTATTGCATTTCTTCTGCAAAAGAATAGGATTTTACATGCTACCTTTCCATGCTATTTGTATCATACCATGCATTAAATACTAGTAGTTTAGTATTTCAAGGATTAGAAAACAACATAACAATTGTCCTACCCTGTTACAAGATTGGCCCGCTACGATGCTGGCCAGGAGGACTATGCCTATCAAGATCCATTGGAGATATTGATGTTGGCGAATTTATTGTTCCTGTTCCTTATGTAAAACAAGTGAAGGTACTCTATTGTTTTCATAAATGTCAGAAATTCTCCTACCTATCACATCACTCTCCATGTAGATGCTATCCATCAATATGCTATTTGGTTGACTTGGTTCATTTTTCTTTCCCTTAGTTGTCAAATGCTGGAGGAAGACTTATCATTGCCTCAGACGGCATTTGGGATGCATTATCCTCAGAGGCAGCTGCTAAGTCTTGCAGAGGTTTGCCTGCTGAGCTTGCTGCAAAGCAAGTCGTTAAGGTGCATGGTTCAAAACTAGGTTATAGATTGTTGTTTAGCCTTGATGATACTTCTTATGGTTGCCAGTAGCCATCGTTGCATCACCAGACATGTTTTTCTTACCAACCACATGTTTGCAATAATCATTTAGGAGGCGCTCAGGACAAGAGGGCTAAAGGATGATACAACTTGCATTGTTGTTGACATAATCCCACCTGGTCAAACAATACGGCCTCCATCTCCACCTAAAAAGATGAACAAGTTGAAATCGTTAATCTTCAGAAAGAAAGCAAAGGAGGCTTCTCAGAAATTGACTAAGCAGCATTCAGGGGCTGGTGCCATTGAAGAGATATTTGAAGAGGGTTCAGCCATGCTATCAGAAAGGTTTGTTCAATTCTTTCTCCAAATGTTTTTTTTATCAGAATTTTCATGTGTTTTTGCACTAGCTCCATGTTTATTGGCGTGAGTAGCAGGGTTTGTTTTGTTTCAAAGGGGTTGCAGTAGTATTTGTTGTGAACCATACAAATATACTTACATGCCAACTAGGTTGGAGCCTAGTAAGCTACATTAGTACATTAGTTAGTCAGTGTAACAGCTAGTCCATTCATTCCCCGCCTCGGTGTTCTGTCAATGCTAAACATCTGACTTGAACATTGATCAATTCTAACATGGAACCTCTGTGTTGATTCAAACCAGCTTGACATATTATTAGTTCTCACCACCTACTGTTTATGATCCAGATCAGAGTTCATTGTTTTCTCCATGGTTCCCGGATTTATATCACAATTCTTCACGTGAAATGACTCCTCACAGATTTTAATGACAGTTCCATTTGACTCAGTGCTAAGTGTGTTTCAAACTTATAATTATGTATGTAAAATTTAAAATGTTGACAAAAGGAGTTTTGGACTCATCAAAAGAAATGTTCGATTGTTCCTTCTCTCTAGTTTTGGTGCTGGTAAGGTTTTGCGTTACCCTTGAACATAACAACAACAACAACATAGCCTTTTGTCCTAAGCAAGTTGGGGAGGCTAGAGATAAAACACATAAAAAAAACAAAGATCACGGATCTTCAGGTACGTGGATGGCGAGTCTCCAAGCGCTCCTATCCAAAGCTACCTCTTTGGAGATATTCTACTCCTTAAGGTCTCTCTTCACCGACTCGTCCCAAGTCAGTTTAGATCTACCTCTACCTCGCTTTACATTTTCGGTCTGCTTTAGAACCCCACTACGCACCGGCGCCTCAGGGGATCTCCGTTCGACATGTCCAAACCATCTCAATCGATGTTGGGTAAGTTTCTCCTCAATTGGTGCCACCCCGACTCTATCCCGAATAACTTCGTTCCGGACTCTATCCCTTCGTGTGTGCCCGCAAAATCACCGCAACATCCGCATCTCTACTACACTCAGTTGTTGGACATGTTGTCTTTTTGTAGGCCAACATTCAGCACCGTATAACATCGCCGGACGAATCGCTGTCCTATAGAACTTACCTTTTAACTTTTGTGGCACCCTTCTGTAACATAGGACGCCAGAAGCTTGACGCCACTTCAACCAGGCAGCTGAGATTCTATATCTAACATCTTCATCAATGTTGCCATCCTTTTGAAGCATCGATCCTAAATACCGAAAAGTATCCTTCTGTGCCACCACTTGCCCATCGAGGCTAACATCTCCATCCTCATGCCTAGTCGCACTGAAATCGCACATCATGTACTCGGTCTTGGTCCTACTGAGTCTGAACCCTTTCGACTCTAACGTTACCCTTGAAAATGTAATAAATTCCACTAATCAATTCTGTGGAAGTTAGATTCTATTTCTTTGACCCTAAAAGTTAGATTCTCATTTGGAACACGCTTTTGATTCTCATAGTGGTTGTTTGAACACGCTTTTTTCCCCCTAGTGCTTGTATCAGTTCCTTAGACATTACCCTTGACTCTTTTCAACCTTTTCTTTTGGATCCATTGAAATTCCCTGCACGGGTTATTGGCACCTTGCTGCACCCCATAGCATACTTAAACATGGTAGCGAATGCACCTTTACGTCACTAGCACAATCTGATTGTGCGTTCATCGTTGGCTGAATATGCCAAAAAAACCCAAAAGCAAATGATGCCTATAGTCCTTACCACCTTGCTGCAATCCATGGTGCAATTTTTTCTTCACAAGCGCAATCCTATGCTGTTAATGCACAGGTGAGTAGATGGTATAAGCTCATAAGCATGATGGCTTTATATGCGAAATCTGGATGCAGTGTCTCCATGATGTGGGCGCTCCTTTTATCTGCCAGTATACCCCTTTATTGTTCACAGCTTCATTATGGGCCTTGACATTGGTCTTGTTTTTCTCATGTGACAAATCAATTTTTAAATTTTAAGAGTTAAACATTATATTGTTGCTTTCTATCCATGCGACCATGCTATCCATTATATATGGAAGCATGCACTCAGTAAGGCTGTATATTATTGTTTTTGCAAGTGGTTAATTTCTGCATACTACAACATCTTGTGTTTGATCTCTTATGTTCGCTTCACATTATTTCTCTGGAACAAGAAGCTGGTTGAAACTTTACTTCCAGTTCCAACAGCTTGGATTTTGAGCTCAAGCCATGTCAATAAACCTTCTGAGAGGGTTGGCTATGCTAAATAAGAGTGACATGAAATATTAATATCTAGGAAACAGTGGATGTCAAAGGGAAATCCTGCAGTACTATATAGACCATATGAAGGTTAATGGGTTGTTGAACTTGGTTTGAACTGTCCAGTTTTTCAGTTTCCGGGGAGGAACCCACTTTTTGCGATCACCTGGGTTTGAGGTGGGGTGATTGGCCTCCTCAGCTTATTCGATTCTGTTGAATCTGAAAGAGTATTACATAGCTGGTTGCAAAATCTCATGCATTGTCATTGCTAACTTGGTACTAGTACTGTTGTACTAGCGTGCTACATCAACACAATAATACTTTTCATCGATTTTCATGTTCATCTTGTTGTATGCTACCTTTTTTCTAAAAAAATATTTTTAAATTGAAATGCTATAAATGTATTGTAACCTGTCATTTGGGATATCCACAACAGAGCAGTGCTAATTTTCATCAACCTGTACCTGCAGGTTAGGTTCCAATTCGAATGGTGGGCATACATCCTCAAGCTTGTTTACATGTGCTATTTGCCAGGTAGACCTGGAACCAAGTGAAGGCATATCTGTGCATGCTGGATCCATCTTCTCTTCAAGCTCCAAGCCATGGGAAGGCCCATTCCTCTGCTCTGATTGCCGCGACAAGAAGGATGCCATGGAAGGCAAACGGCCCAGCGGCGTCAAGGTTCTGTAGTCAACGGCGACCGATCACCATTGTAGCTTCCCGCAAAATCTCACATTTCTTTTTTTTCTTGGTGAGCAAGGACCCTTGCGTTACAGAAATTTTCCTTAATTTTTAGGCGATTTGGATAATTTTAGGCTGCATTTTATTTTGTTTTATTATGTGAGGAACTAGCCGACTATGTAAGTAGCTCTTGGCAAAAGGAAATGTGAAGCGAGTGAATAGGGTATGCCTTCATTTTTCTTTTTCTCTTCTATTATAGGAATGGACTAACTGTAGCTCGCTGCGTGATTATGATAGCTAAGCTATTCTTTATTTGTAACCTATTGGTGCCTTTGCTAATAGAATATTTAGTTATTGCGTTTTCAGCCCGCCCCTCATGGCCTTTCTACTAAAAAAATTGCATCCCTTTTATTTGTTCAGTTTCTCCCAGCCCTGTATGGCTCATGGCTGTATGAGCCATTCTTTTCTCTTTTTTTTTTTGACGTTTCTCATTTAGCAGCAGTATTTTGTTCATGGACGTACGCACCCCGAGCCTACAGAGTACAGACCATGAAGATCCCCTATTGTAGCAGGCAGGGTAAGGGTTTGTACGGGCACATACTCATTGTTTATTTTTATTTTTTTTATACTTCGCACATACAAGTTGAGATGCAATAGCCCCTTTGCTGAAAAAGGGAATTTCATAGGCACTGGGGACGAGAGTTGACTGAATGGCCAAAGAAGTGCCGTTTGCCATTTGTTGTGCTAATGCTGGGAATTTAGTCTCCAAGCCAAAACTTATAAAGAATGGCTATATAGCCACACCGAACCGTAGTCTGCTCGACTGGTCCCATGGCTAGCTGAGCACTCCTCGTGGTCAAGCGCCTTGCCTTCCTCGCCTTTTTTTTTTACCTGCCTGGCTTTCCCTTGGTACATTGACAATCTCCATCAAGCGGCACTAGTGACTTTCCGCTGATTCTAGTCAGGGCGCGTGAGAGGAACTTGGAGTGTCGCAGAAGGCTGCCACCGTGCTCTTGTTCATCTTCCTTGGTGAGCAGCGGTGGCCGAGGTTCGGGGAGGAGGTTGCTGGGTTCATGTGGCCACCGGCATTGCCGTGTCTATTTATCGCGCACGCTATTGCGTGCGGAGCTATCGCAGAAGCTCCTGTTCATCTTCTACCTCTAGCCAGGGGAGGGGGGAGCGCCCGCCGGCGAGCTAGGGGAGGAGGGAGGAGCAGGGAGTGGCTGGTGAGGGTGGTTGGTGGGGGGAGCAGCCGCCGGCAAGGTCGGCGGCCGCCGAGGTAGTGGAGGGCGGCGGCGGCTTTAGGATCCGAGGTTGCAAGGGGTGGAGGCGGCCTCCATGGCCATCGGACCTAGAGGAGGGGGCCGGGGGGTGGCGGCGTAGGACCACCGCCGGCCGGGCGGGGCCGGACCACTGGTGGGCGGTGGCCCCCGGCGGGGGCGAGGAGAAGGCGGGTAGCGGCGGACGAACGGCGCAGTGGCGAGCTTGGTTAGCGTCGGAGGCGGTGGAGGGCGGCCACGGAGGCGCCGGAGCCAGGGGACGTGGAGGAAGGTGGGGGTGGAGGACGACGCGCTCTTCTGCGATAGCTCCACGGCAAATCGCAAAGAGCAATAAATAGACGCCCCCCACCCCCAGCGGTTGGGGTTTGGGGGATAACCGATGAACTGGATTTGGGTGGGGGAACTCGGCGTTGGTAGATTAGCATGGAGGTGAATGACGGATAACCAATATACTGGATTTGAGGTGAACGGCCAAGGCAGACTGGACATAACAACACCACAGGACAGGAGGGATTCTATTTATCGCGCGCTACTGGGTGCAAAGCTATCGCAGAAGGCACTGTACATCTTCCACCTTGAGCCAGGGCGGCCGGCGAGGGGTTGTGAGCTAGGGGAGGGGGAGGGGGTGGTCGACGAGGGGTGGTTGTGTTAGACTATTAGGCAATTTCGGGCATATTTTAATTTCAAAACTAAAAATATAATTCAGCAATATCTCCATGACTGTGATGAGTAATACAAAGCATGTGCACGTGTTCATGTTAAACTAACTAAATAACACGAACAAGAAAATAAACCAGAGTTAGTTTAGAATGTACCCTAAGGCAGGACCAGTGCCAGAGGCATCTGGTGCGCCGTTCCCAGGATTGGACATTGTGTCGGTCCGGGCTGTTCGATGTAGCCGAACTAAGTCTTTGCAGTGCAGATGGCTGTCGGGAAGATGATCTTAATGTTCACTTGGAGAACACAGCCACGGCCTCCAGGAAGTAGACGTTGTAGTCTTCGGCCTCCAAGATGTAGAGGACGTAATAGTTCGACCACCAGGATGTAGACGAAGTAGTCTTTCGGAGAGCAAGCGAGCAGTCGCGTGAAGATGCTCCCCAAAAATCTGATTGTCCTGCTATCCCGTGCAGGACCTTTAGCGGGCAATGATTCCGGAGGCACTTACTCTCGCCAACGATGGGGATGCTAGCACAACAGAAAAATAGAGGGAGAAGGGAGAGGTCTCCTTAGCAGTTGTACCTGAGTGAATTGTTATGTGAGAATGAGAGGACGCTGCTCTCCTTATATAGTTGATCCTAGAGTTAGGGATGATGAACCTGGACACCTTTAGGTGCAACAATTACCATCAATTTACACAATTAACCAGTCATCAATCCTCTATTTTAATCACCAGTTACAACCCAGCCATCACTCTTCTTAGTTACCAAAATTGTATTAACCTCTTCATGACTCCCTAGCATTAGTATTGGGCTTTAATTCTTTTCCATTGAACCATTGAATAATTGGACTAAAAAGCCCTTATATTCCGACAATCCTCACCTAGAATTTCAAGCAACACTAGAAATGCTCTCAAATCCATTGTAATCTTTGATATATCGGTATTTGACGGAGACTGTTAAGTTGACCTTCCATCTAGAACTAAGGCTACACTTATTCACAATTGTATAATGGACTATGCCTTGAATAGTCAGTCTTGTGCAAACAAGTTTTACCAAAGCCCTATACTGATACTATGCTGCATAAGCATCCCTGCGGTTTTGAGCTTATAAGTCATACTCCAGGCCTTTCATGAGTTTCTAGAGATCACCCAAATCTCATAGACTATGACTAGTAGTCAGACTCAAATAGGTGTATTCCTTATTCCTTTTAGATGTTCCGTAGGACAACATCTTAATTTGTTTCAAAGAAGCAACTCCCTTGTTTCAAAGAAACTATTTGGGACACATTAAGGCATAAGCCATCCTACCATACAAAATAGAAGAGAAGCGCACCTTTCACCTGGAATGAGCCTTTTACAAAGGTTTTCTTCTCTCAGTCATACTATTGTTTGTTTCACCATCCTGCTTAACGGGATCTACTATAGTTTGTTTCACCATCCTGCTTAACCGGATCTCCGATCACACAAAACAGGTTGCCACAATAGAATGACTCACGTGGGTGTCAAGCCCAATTCCATGGATGCATTATCTATCACATTTCGTGAAAGACCCTTTGTGAATTGATCTGCTAGGTTTTTAGCCATTTGAACATAATCTAAAGCTATAACTCCGGAGTTTCTCAACTTTCTAACAGATTTCAACCGCTTTTTCACATGCCTTGGTGACTTCACGTTGTCCTTTGAACTGTTCACCTTGACAATCACAGTTTGATTATCACAATTCATTAGGATTGTTAGTATCAATTTTTCAACTATTGGCAAATCCATTAGGAGTTCACGAAGCCACTCAATCTCAACAGTGGTAGTGTCTAATGCTGTGAGTTTTGCTTCCACTGTTGACCTTGTTAAGTGGTCTGCTTGCAGGACTTCTAGGAAACAGCGCCACCTCCAAGTGTGAACACATATCCACTTGTGGCTTTTATCTCATCAGCATCGGAGATCCAATTTGAATCACTATACCCTTCTAGTACCTTAGGGTACCCGGAGTAGTGAATTCCATAGTCCATTGTGCCTATTAGATAGCGCATTACTCTTTTAGTGATCATCTCCCGGGTTTGAAACAAACTGGCTATGTTTGCTCACAGCAAACGAGATATCAGGCCTCGTAGCATTATCTAGATACATCAATGAACCAATAATCCGAGAATATCTTAGTCGATCTCTCGTTATCCTTTTGTTCTTCCTCAGAACCACGCTGGCATCATAAGGTGTTGAGACAGGTTTAGAGTCACTATATCCAAAGCGACTTAAAACCTTCTCCACATAGTGAGACCGTGAAAGAGTCACCCCACCATTACTTTCCTTTACCAGCTTTATGTTAAGGATATCCAGATCTTTCATTTCAAAACTTTGAGACAAAAAGTCTTTAACTTCCTTAATCACGTTAAGGTTTGTCCCAAAAATTAGTATGTCATCCACATACAGACACAGTATCACTCCTTCATCCCCACCAAAGCAATAGTATACACATTTGTCAGCTTCATTCACAACAAAACCGGCAGATGTCAAAGTTCTATCGAACTTCTCATGCCATTGCTTAGATGCTTACTTGAGGCCATATAGAGACTTCAATAACTTGCACACCATTCCCTATTGACCTTTTGATACAAACCCATCTGGCTGATCCATATAGATCTCCTCTTCCAACTCTCCATTTAGGAAAGTTATCTTCATGTCCATCTGATGAACGAGAAGACCATAGAAGGCTGCAAAGGAATGTAACACTCGAATTGCGGTCAATCCAGCAATAGGTGAATAAGTGTCAAAGAAGTCCTCTCCTTCTTTCTGGGTATAACCCTTGGCCACAAGTATGGCCTTGTACTTTTCAATAGTACCATCCGGCCTAAGCTTCTTCTTGAACACCCACTTGCATCCTACAGATTTGCACCGATAAGGACGATCAACAACCTCCTAAGTACCATTAGACATAATAGAATCCATCTCACTCCTCACTGCTTCCTTCCAATAGTCAGCATCAGGAGATGAATATGCCTCTTCAATGGTTCTAGGTGTGTCAATCCACGAGGTATACAATGAAATCATCACCAAAAGACTTTGCAGTCCTCTATCTCTTGCTCTTTCTAGGAGCTTCGTTGTTATCCTCCTCAGTATCCATAGGTGTAAATTTATTGTGCACTATTGGCTCGGTAGAGATGCCTAGATGAACTTGTTTCATCTCTCATAGGAAAATATTTTCAAAAAATGTAGCATCTCTGGACTCCATAATTGTACTGACATGCATGTAAGGTACAATAGAGTTTACATTAAAAACCTATAACCAACACTGTGAATAGCATAATGACCTAGAAAGACACAATCCACAGTTTTAGGTCCAAGCTTACGTTTCTTGGTTATTGGCACACTAACCTTTGCCAAACAACCCTATGTATGTAGTATGAAAGTGTTGGCCTTGTCTTCTCCCATTCCTCTAATGGTGTTATCTCTTTATTCTTTGTAGGAACACGGTTTAAGACATGACATGCTATGTCCTGCTATACTGAGCAGGATGTCGAACATTCCTTAGAAAGTCCTGCTATGTCTAACATGGCGTTAACCAAATCAGTTAGAGTGCGGTTCTTTCTTTCGGCAACCCCGTTTGACTAAGGTGAATAGGGAGGCATTCTCTCATGAATAATAGCATGTTCCTCGCAGAATGAAGTGAAAACATTTGAGAAATACTCACCCCCATGATCCGACCTAATTCTTTTGATCTTTCTCTCAAGTTGATTTTCTACTTCAGCTTTATAGATTTTAAAATAGTGCAAAGCTTCATCTTTTGACTTCAACAAATAGATGTAACAAAATCTAGTGCAATCATCGATCAAAGTCATCAAATGTTTTCACCACCTTTTGTTAACACGCCATTCATCTCGCACAAATCGGAATGAATTAATTCTAAAGGTGCCAAGTTTCTCACCTCCGCGGCCTTGTGAGGCTTGTGAGTATGTTTTAATTTAACACATACATGACACTTAGAATTTTTTACAAATGTAAATTTTGGAATTAAACTCAAATTTTTTATGCTAACCGCATCATATAACCAAAATTAACGTGTAAAAGCCTCGAATGCCAAACATTTAATTCATCAATGTTAACAATATTGTTCACAACTATATTAGACTCCGCTATCATAAACTTTTTCCAATAAATGTTCCAAACTTAGACAAAATACATTTGTTAGACTCAAAGACTAATTTAAAACCATCTGTACACAGTAGAGAGCCGCTGGCTAGATTCTTCTTGATGGTGGGGACATATTGCATGTTCTTCAACTGCATGGTTCTGCCCAAGAACAAGGAGGCAGTCCCCCCGACCTGGTCAGAAGAAAATAAGGATATATCAGCACACACATGAATATTAGCCCCAATGTCAACCTACCACTCGGGTAAACAAAATACTGAAAGAACTATAGGTAATAGATTACCATACCCCAATGTTCCTACAATCTTGCTAATGACCATGTTGGCATATTTTTTGCCTTTGCGATTCGGACACTGAGAAGCAAAATGGTCCGGACTCTCACACACAAAGCAAACTCCTTCTTCTTTTTGAACGTGGTTGTTTGCTTAGTCTTTGTTTGGTTCTACGGTGGCTTCTGCTTGTTCTTATGGGAATTCTTTGTTTGAATAAAATTATTGTTCTTTTGAACAAAGTTGGCGCTAGAAGCTCCAACAACTCCTTTTCTACGTGTATCTTTTGCTCTCGCCTTCTCTTCAACATCAAGAGTCCCAATGAGTCCATCAATGGTGAACTCTTGTCTCTTGTGTTTTAGTGAAGTAGCAAAATCCCTTCCAAGAAGGTGGCAACTTAGAGATAATGCCTCTGACCACACTCTTGTCGGGTAACACACAAGGAGCCTTTTGCTGCAATTCTTGAGATCTTTTGCCAGCGAATGTATTTCATGGGCTTGCTCCACGACAGAACGGTCTTCAACCATCCTATAGTCAAGGAACCGCTCCATTACATACAACTCACTGCCGGCTTCAGAAACTCCATATTGAGCCTCAAGAGCATCCCAGATTTCCTTGCGACGTGAGCCGGATATATGTGTCCACAAGATTTTCAGCAAGAATACTAATAATGCAGCCTCAGATCGGCGGCCTCGAATGCGCTCCATTCCTCTGGAGTGAACTGTTCGGGCTTCCCCTTTTCCACATGCATAATATTCAATGTCGTCAACCACAATATTACCCGCTCACACCAACGATTGAAGTTGGAACCATCAAATACATTTGGTTTGACTGTTGCAGCAAAGTTAGCTACCGAAAGCCTATAAAAAACGTCAGGTTTTTGGATTGTTAGACTAATAGGCAATTTCGGGCATATTTTAATTCCAAAACTAAAAACATAATTCAGCAATATTTCCATGGTTGTGATGAGTGATACAAAGCATGTGCATGTGTTCATGTTAAACTCACTAAATAACATGAACAAGAAAATAAACCAGAGTTGGGTTAGAATGTACCCTAAGGCGGGACCAGTACCAGAGGCACCAGGTGTGTTGTTCTCGGGACTGGATATTGTGTCGGTTCGGGCAGGTCTATGTAGCCAAACTAAGTCGTTGCAGTGCAGATGGCCGTTGGGAAGTAGTCGGGACGATCTTGATGTTCACTTGGGGAACACAGTCACTGCCTCCAGGAAGTAGACGATGTAGTGGTTCAGCCACGCGATATAGAGGACGTAGTCATTCAGCCACCAGGATATAGACGTAGTAGTTGTTCGGGGAGCAAGCGAGCAGTCTCGTGAAGACGCTCCCCAAAAACCTGATTGCCCCGCTATCCCGTGTAGGACCTTCTGCGGGCAATGGTTCCGGAGGCACCTGCTCTCGCCGGAGATGTGCGCGCAGCACCGGCGATGGGGATGCAAGCATAGCAGAAAAACAGATGGAGAAGGGAGAGGTCTCCTTAGCAGGAGTACCTGAGTGAATTGTTGTGTGAGAATGAGAGGAGGCTGGTCTCCTTATATAGTTGATCCTAGAGGAAGGGAGGATGAACCTCGATACCTCTAGGTGCAACAATTGTCATCAATTTCCACAATTAACCAGTCATCAATCCTCTATTTTAATCACCAATTACAACCTAGCCATCACTCTCCTTAATTACCAAAATGGCATTAACCTCCTCAGGGCAAGTACATTAGTCTAGTCTAATAGGCGGTCTCATGCATTGTCACATCATCTTGAGATGATTAATAGACAGTACATACAATGGGTTGTCTTATAAATTATCTCATAGTAAATATATAATTCTATAATTTGTGCATAGAAAAAAAATATTGTTAGTTTCATGGCAACAACTACTCGTACAATGGTTAGAAAGTGGTCTCATAGTCCTAAACTTTAGCCTATGAGGCAGTTGTCTCGCGAAACAACCACCTTGTTCTCTCCCCCCTCTCTCTCCGCCACCTAATCAAAAATCTTACGTGAACTTGCATGAGACGACCTATGAGACCGCTGATATGTAGCAACGTACTTGCCCTTATGATTCCCTAGCATTAGTGGTGGGCTAATTCTTTTCCATTGAATTATTGAACAATTGGGATAAAAAGCCCTTATATTTCAATGGGTTGGTGGGGGGAGTGGCCGCCAGCGAGGTCGCCGGCGGCCGGGGTGGTGGAGGGGTGGCGTTGGAGCTTTGGGGTTCGGGGTTGATGGGGCTTCTATGGCCACCGAGCCTAGAGGAGGGGGCTGGGGGCGGCGGCGGCCCGGCGGTGGTGGCGTGTTGGCCAGCGGAGGGCGAGGTGGCACGGGAGCGCCGCCGGCCTGCCGGGGCCAAACCTCCGGTGGGCGGTGGCCGGCGGTGGGGATGAAGAGAAGGCGGTGCGGCGGCGAGAAAGGTTAGTGTGGCAGCAGTGGAGGGTGGCAGCGGAGGAGCCGGGGAGGCGGGGGACGGCGGGGGAGCGGGGGCAGGCCGGACGTTGGTGGAAGAAGCAGCTCACAGCGAGTCACAGAAGAAGACGAATAGACCCCAGAACGTGGCTGGAGGGTGGGGTGAGGACATTGCGATCGGATGAGTCCCAATCCCAGCTGCAACGAGCACACCCACCGACTTTCCCTTGTTTTGCAAGCTGCTTGAGGAAGCTTGCTCAGGGACGTCCACGCACCCCAGCACCTTTTGAGTTTTTGCTGCTGAGCATTTAGCAATGCTTTATTTTTTTAAAAAAAGCATTTAGCAATGCTCTCTTACGGCGAGATCGTCCATGACGGTGGGTACCCGACTTCCGCTGCGTACATGCGCTCTAGCTGACCTACGGCATTTCTCTCCATGCTCGGTGAATGAATGTGCGATCGCCTTGACAGTTTAACACCTTATGTGGTACGAACTACTCTATCCATTTCAAAGTGTATATTTCTTTAGTTTTACCCCAAATCAAACTTCTTCGATTTTAATCAAATTTATGTAAAAACATATTAACAACTGTAATACCAAATAAACGCAACTAGGATATGTATTCATGGTAGATTTAATGAAACTATTTTGATATTGTAGATGCTGGTGTATTTTTCTACAAATTTATTCAAAAATAAAGAAATTTGACTTGATACCAAACTAAAACGACATACATGTATCCTTTACTTTTATTTTATTATTTAAAATTTGGCCATTTCCTTAGGATTCTTTTTACTTTTTAGAAAGGAAAGCTGCTTTTTTGAAAGATTACCCATCTTTGTTTATGCTTTGGATTGGAACAAATCACTCTAATTCGTCCACACCTGTGAATCAGTAGACATTTTGTACAAATTTTACGAACGAAAGCTCTTATTTTCATATATATAGGTATTATTAAAATGAACCAAAACAAGTATTCCGAGGATGTATTTTGAAAAGAACAAAATGCTGAGGACGCTTAGAGAAATTAACTAGCTCCTTAGTCCTCAGACTGAGATTTCCGTCTGGAACAACTGATTGTTTATCAAGCCTGTCTGTCAACATGATTTCAGAGCCTCCGTAATTTTTCCCTTGGTATTGATGACTCTTGGACCGGACCTTTTGATCTTGTATGTGTCTGAACCCACTCAACAGAGCACGTGCAAAATAATAATAGAAAAAAGCACACCGCTATATATAATATTTTTTTAAATAATTAATGTTCAATTTAAATTGTCATATTGCTCTTTGGGTGCCTTTGGTTGGCCTTTTGGCTATGGCTTTTGCCTCCAAAAGCCAAAAGCTCAACCAAAGAACCCAAAAGCCACAACTGCTTTTGCCCAAAGTCAGCTTTTTTCTAGTACAAATCCAAAAGCACATCCCCTGCTTTTACTAGCTTTTGGGGAAAAAAATACCCACTTGCCGAAAAATTAGTTCGCTTCAATTTTCTCGGTCTCCTTCCCACCGCGCCTGTTCGCACGCTGCTCCACCATAGGGATTGGGCGCCGCCGCCCCTTGGCCAGCCGCCGCCCCTCCAGGTAACCAATAAAAGTTGCATAGGAGAAGCAATTGGACCTATCACTTGCTCCAAAGATGGGGTATACTTAGTTGGAGGAGCTCATTCTGGCAATGCTTACATTTGGAAGGTATTTATCTCTATAATTTCATTACCTTATTCATGGAACAATCAACTCTATATTACCTTTAACAAATTCACATTGATGCATATTTTGTTAGAGTAAAAATAGATAGTTTTCGTTAAGGAAGGTTTACTTGGTCTGACATCTGGTCACCGAGACTCACCAATATCGAATCTACATGACAATAGTGCTAATCAAATTAAAAGTTATACTTTCAGCTTGCTAAACTTGTATTTATTTGAAATAACTCACATAATCTGTCTCATCCCCTCCTCCCTTTTCATGAGTAATTCCACCGATGATTGACGCGTTGCCTCCTCGCCGGGGTGCTCCCTAGGCCTCCTCCAAACCAGCTGAGTCAGCTATGAGCACCTCATAATTATGTCACATCAGTTTTTTATCCATATGGGGAGAGAGAAAGAAGAGTTATCTTTTGTCTAAGAGATAGTCTCATGCACACATCCCTAAATCAGTGAGGTTGGTATGTGGGCCTATCTAGGCATATGAGCTAGTGTCTGACTCGCGCTCTGCATCTATTGGCTTGTCAAGGCAGCAAGGCCCCTGCAGCTGCTGTTTGCAAACGGAGAGATGAGATAGATCTGTGATCACTTTGAATTATTTACTTCAGGTTGCAAGTCACTGCTAAAATGTTGGAGGGCACATAAGAATGCCATAAGTTGCTTATCGTTCTCGCAGGACAGTTCTCTTATTATCCCTGGCTCTGAAGAAGGCACAGTGCATGTGTGATGCATGATCAGGTTCCTATTGCTTCTGATGAATCAATTATGTGTTCTAGTGCCATATGAATGCTTCGATATTTATAAATTGAAAATCCTTTTGTAAAAACATAGCATATTGAATGGTAAAAACATAGAATATTGAATGAAGGTATATTCAATGGTAAAAACATAGCATATTGAATGAAGGTATATTCAATGGTAAAAACATAGCATATTAAATGAAGGTACTAATCTATGCCGGAGTACAAAACTTCTGTAATCAAATGATTTGAAAACACTAAATTAACCAAGATATGTCGATATGCAAATAACTATTGTTCCAGACCAAAATGATCTAGACAGCATTAAATCCTGAACCAAGACGATCCAACATGCTACAAACTTTCACGATAGAAGTACTAATTATAACAGTTTCATAGATTGTTCTTGAATAGCAGCAAGAGGTAGCTCCATCGTCCATCAGCAGAGCAAATCTTCATGGAGAGCCTTGATCTTCCGTTGTGACATTTTACCCAGCTTTAGTATTTGTCATGTATTAATCAAAGAGCAAGTTAGTGATGCATTTGATATGTTATTTAAACCAACAAATTTGTTTAGTGGTGTTGGCGCTAAAATCGGCCGGATAGGAATCGGCCGATGGTCTTCAGCGTCGGACACACGACCCGGGAGAATCTGCTTAGCTCCTGTTCGGGTTATCGCCCTGGTGCGGTTCGCGCGGCGTGCCAGTCAATCTGACCTGTTGATTGACAAGGAAATAGAGTATTAAATTCCAGGCGCGTCAATCGGCTGGGATTCCGATCTGTCCTGAGGAGCGCGTCGGCCGCGAATCGGCCGATTTGCTGTAGAGATGATCGGCTATGGATCAGCCGATAATCGGGTAGTAATTGTAAAGAAAACCACAAGAGCGATCTAAACAATTACTACAGAAGCAACACTTGATATAGATCTAATCGGCTGTATGATGATAAATCGAAGAAGAACAATGACGAAGCCGATTACCGATTACTCTGATCTCAAGCTGGATAACTGGTGATAATACTAGAATAACAGGTAAAACTTGCAATTCTAGTAAATATCGATAACTGGTGAATAAATCCAAACGAAACCACAGCGATGCGCCCGTAGTTAAAGCTCGGACATTACTCGGTAAGCGGAACCTACCAATTGGCCGGAGATCAAGTCGATGCAGCCCTGCCAATCCGTACGAACTCGTGAAAGAAGAAAAGTATTGGCGAAGTCGCCGACTTGAAAGTAAATTGCTAGAAAAGTAGAAGTATTGTTGTTGATTGATGTGTTGATGTTTTTTCAAGACCCTGACGACTCCTATTTATACCCTAAAGCTAGGACTCCTGGTCAATCACGACTTGTTACAACCTTATTTAAATTACTATATCTATACGAACTTTAAAAAGGAAACGGACTCCCGCAGAATCTTCCGCCGCCGCTCCCTAATCCAATCAGGATTTCCTTCAATTGCTCCCCGACCGACTTAGCGTGCCCCCTTTGACCAACTTTTGACCAGGATCCTCTGAAATAATCCCATCCTGTTGGCGTAGGCTGTGTCACCAATCGGCCGATTTCCAACTGTTACCTCAATCGGCCGATTCCTTTCTGTAGCCTTCAGATCTGCCGCATCGGCCAATCTTCTCCTCCTGACGCCGATTCAACACGTGTCAAAATCTGGCGTCAACACATGCCCCCCAGTTTCGGAGTAAAATATAACTTTTTCTCCGAAACTCTTTCTTTAATCCTTTCCTTCGAAACGGGCGCAGTAAAAATCTCCCTCCGTTCCGCGGCACAATGATTGCAATTTCCTCGAACCGAGCGCGCGAAACGACCGCTCCTCTGGAACTCGTGTAGACGGCGCGGTAAAAATACCATCTTTGCCCTCGCTTCCCTGATTTTCTTAAATACTGGCTTTCTCCGCCTATCCTTCCCCACGAATCTAGCACCACTGTTCGTCTTCCTCCAACGATCTCCAAGCGCTTCCCCTTTTCCGGCAATTTCATCCGCGGCCTGCTCCGACCGCCAATGGCATCTCCATCGGCAACCACTCCATCTACAGAGGCTCCATCGGCTACTCCTTCGGCGGCGGCGGCCCAATCGGCGGCTTCCCCAGCGGTGTCATCGACGACGATGGCCTCCATCCCAGAGGTAAATGCTCGAAATTTTTTCCTTTTCGCCTTTTTACTACTTCAGTATTTTCCGGACCCTTTCTCAGTTTCTTCCCTTTTCCCCTTTTTAGGCACTTAGGCACCGAATCACTATTCCCCTTTCAGAATCCCCTGACCTCATCTGTTTGGGCCCTATGGGGAGCCCTGATCCAACGGACCTGATCAGTTTAGAAACCCATAGGATCCCTTTTAAGCAATCATCTATGGATTTAGATCACTGGGTAGGCACTTTCAGATCCTGGCCAAATGAAACACCCGGGTGGAGAGAATGGTACCAGAGGGTAGCCGGATCTTGGAAGGTTCAGTGGGAAGAACTCAAAATCGGCCAGTGCATAGACTTATCCCTGTCTCAGATGGAAAGGAACGAACCTCTGGTTATGGCAGCCTCTTATTTTTGGTCTGATGCACTTAACGCGTTCCTTTTCGGACACGGACCCATGACCCCGACCTTGGCCGATGTTCTGCTGCTGACCGGCCTCGATGTTTCCTCCGCCGATACCCCCTTCAATTTTCTGTTCAAGCCATCTCATCGGCTGGAGACCAAAGGAATCGGCGGGTGGAAAGGATACATCAGTAAAAACATGAAGACCGGGACAGTCTCGCAGAGGGAGCATACTGCCTTCTTGATGATGTGGCTGGAGAAGCATTTCTTCTGTGGCAGAGCAGTCGGCCCCTCTTCAAACACTCAAGCTTTGGCAGAGGCTCTTTCACAAGGATCGGCTATCCCTCTTGGAAAACATTTGCTGGGATCGGCGTACCATCTGATGCACCAAATCGGCGTCAAGCTGTCGAAGGGGGAGTCGATAGGGAACCCAGGTGGTCCTTGGTGGTTCATCACCCTCTGGCTCAACTTACACATGAGCAAGGTTTCTCAGCAGCGGATAGAGACAAAGACCTTTCCCAATATCGAGTCAGAGGAGAATCCATCGCCCGTCGCCGCTGCAGATCTTTTGGAGAAGCGGTATCGGCCTTTCCTGGCTGCCAATTCACTGCCACCCGCACAGCTGAATACTTCAGATGCTTCTACAATGGCCTTAGTGAAGAGATGATCAGCTGGCACCCATATCAGGCAGTAGAGCCGATTTTCGAATTGCCCGTATGCTACGATTTCTCCACTCATACCTTTGACAGAGAGTTAATGGACGTCTTGATCAAGCCGGGGATTCTGCCGGCCAACTTCTTCTCAGGAAAGGACTCACCCACCTACGAGTTCTACAGTCCATCGGCTGCGGCAAGGCAACTGGGTTTTGGCCAACTACCGATTCGGGTCTACTTCGCCGGCCAGGCAAAATTCAGAGATGGACTAACCTCAAGTCTTGATTACAGCCGGCTGTGCGATCTAGTACCCGACTCCAGTACCATTGACTTGAATGGTTGGTCAGTTGCCTCTTTCGCCACCCAGCAGTTTAAATTATGGTGGGCAGAATGGAAGCAGCACCTTTTCTGTAAATCTCCATCGTCTTACTGCAACATTCTGGACCCAGAGAACATTGATCCAAATGCAGCGGTATGTCCTTTTTCCTTAGCCGATTCCAATGTTATATTATCATCTTGTTGTTAACTCATGTTCATCTCTTCAGTCTGAAAGCCATGTTCCCCCGATGCGGAGCCGAAGCGGCTGGCCGATTGATAGCCATCACCAATACACGCCGCATCCACTTATCGGCTTCCATGCTCCATCTATCAGAGATATCTCCACTGGCCGATCAAGGCGAGCACCAAAAAGGCCAACATCAAAGATAACCAGCCGTCGGGTGCGAGCTCGCATTGGATCGGTCGATCAGACGGCAATAACATCGGCTGAAGTCCCCCGCATCGGATCGGCCAGCCAGATGGCAGTGGTATCGGCCGAGACTTCCCGCGTCGGATCGGCCGACCAAGTAGTGGTGACACCCGCCGAGACTCCAGGTCCTTTACCCCTGCCGGTTGTCGAGATGGCCGATCCCCAAGTCACTGCTGAAGTCGGGGCGGTTGCAGCATCACTATTAGTAGAAGGTGTTCAGGTAATCTTATTTATCTCATATATTCTCCAAATCTTCTACTGACATCAATTCTATTCCTCTGTCAGGCTGCACAAGTTATCCCACCGCAGTCTCCGCAACAGTCGGCCACGTCTCAAGTGGGGATCGAGATTCCAGCAGCTCCTGCCGCCGAGGTAAACGATCTCTTACCTTGAATCCTTAATATTCAGAAAACTTAACCAATTTTGATGCAGGCCGATTTGGGTATGCCGATTATAACTCCACAACAGGCATCGGCCGGGAGACCCACAGAGGCATGGCAAATTTCTGTTACTATCTTATTTCAATTTCCCATAGCATTTTCACGGGAATCTTCTTTTATGTCTTTCTCAGGAAGCTGGTCCAAGCGGAGCGCTAATAACCATCGAATCTTCTTCCGACGAACCAAATGCACCAGTCCCTGAGACAAGGGAAACACTTCCACCGGCGCAGGCAAGAGAGATTCGTTTCAAAGAGGTAACAGTCTTACCATTAGAATCAGCCGATTTCCTTTCACCGCTTGCTTACCCTTTACTTTATTTCCTTACAGGAGCAAGATACCCCCAACAATAGCATTTTTTCTTTTGCTGTCTCCTTGGCCGATGACGAAGAAATCGCTTCACACCCAATTCCATCGAGCTCCACCTCCGACGATGTCCGCTCCAAGCTCGAAAGCATTCGTACTCTCCTCCAAGATGACATCGGCCGATTGGTGGAAGATGCATCGCCGATTCGACGACTTTTCAACGAGGTCAAAGATCGCATCCCGGATGAAGTATCGAAAAATTTGGGGTATGCTGCCTATATAGAGGGCATGCAGATTCCGGTTTCCAGGGCGCTGCGACGTATGGCCGATCGTGCTCAGATGGCCAAAACTCAGGAGGAGGTCGATTCGTACAAGCACCGGACTCAGGAAGTACACCACAAGATCAACTTCCTCGAGAATTGCCGTCCGGACATCGTCGGCGCAATAGATCGGCTGAAACGGAGGAGAGCAGAACTGGCCAAGGAGATGGAACAGATAACCAAAGAGATAGCCGCTGAAGAGAAGAAGCTCCAGGAACTCCCATCCATCATCAGCGAGCTAAAGCAAGAAAGACAACATCTGGCCCGTGAAACAATAAGGCTCCATCGCCGCGTGTCAGAAGTACCAGGATCGGCCGATGATGATCAGAGAGTACTAGACTCGGCCGATCAAATTAGACGACGAGCGATTGTAGCCATAGATGCTTTCCTTGGGTTGTAAAATATGTTAAACATTATTGCTCCTTTAATGTCACTGCGCCGATTCGGTTCTGAACTGCTCCTTCAGTCTGTTTTGCATTTATGTATGTATTTACTCCGATAGGACGTGTCTCACCATCCATCTACCTCCTCTTCATTTATAAGCAGACCGTTCACCATCTCTAGAGGCACACACATTACTTATCTCCTCTCCTTCGTCCTCCTCATCTTCTTCCTCTGTCAACCAGGTATGAACTCCCCCTCTGCCTTTCTCTTAAACATCTCAATCGCTCCGAAACTGGGTAACTCCTTTTATCTCTGTTTAGCCGAAACGTCTCAGCCCCGGTCTAGAACGAGCAATAGAAATCATGCATTCAGAAGAGCCATTATCACAGGCAGATAGAAATCTGATAAGAACTCATGCTGAGGAACTCAGAGATCATGTCCCTGCCGCTGTCCAGGAATACTCGGACCTCATAAATGCTCATCTTTTGGTCCGCAAGCGACCATCTTCCAAAACAAGTTCTTCACTTTGTTGTAAAGCCAAAACTGAAGTCGCCATGGAAGATCTAGAAGAGGAGAAGACCCGCCTGCTGAAAGAACTCTGCAACCAAGCTGAAACTGGAGCCACTGCAAAGGACCCGAAAGAGAAAAGGCTCACCCTTATGATAAAACTGGGTCGCATCGAGAGAGAAATCCAGTGTAGGCGTAATCAGTAGACACACCAGTATTTTTATTCTAAGGGCGACTTGTACCATGTCGGCCATGTAATCTGTAATTTCCATTCAATAATGAATCCCAATGTTTCCTTCACCAGATGTGTAGACAGAAACCGATGAGAAATCGGCCATGTTATCTTGACATATTTTGCTGCAAGTTATGTATCTACCCAAATGCTTGGATAGTACCTCTTCAGATATCGCCCGTTTAAAGCTCTTGGGAATTCCTCCCCTTCAATTGTCTCCAGAATATATGCATTCCCGGGGGCACATCGGCCGATTCTATACGGCCCTTCCCAAGTGGGTGACCATTTACCGAATTTGGGATCTTTAGATCCTGTCGGCAGCACCAACTTCCATACCAAATCTCCCTGAGAGAACTGTTTATCTTTGACCTTTTTGTCATACCATCTGGCCACCCTTTTCTTGTTTTCTTCTATACTAATCAGGGCTCTCAACCGTAAACCCGCCGAATCATCAAGTTCATCTTTCATGAGAAAGGAATAGTCATCGGCCCTATCCTCATCTCCCATGGCAAGACCGCTTCATGACCATAAACCAACTGATAAGGGGATATTTTAGTGACTCCATGGCAGGCCATCCTATATGCCCATAAAGATTCAGCCAAAGACATATGCCATTTCTTGGGTTGCTCTTCTATCCTCCTCTTGATTAGCTTGATTATCCCTTTATTAGACGACTCTGCTTGGCCATTGGCTTGAGCATAGTATGGAGAAGAGTTCAATAATTTAATCCCCATATCGGCGGCGAACTCTCCGAATTCTCCAGAAGTAAACATTGTCCCTTGATCAGTTGTGTTGGTTTGAGGAATACCAAATCGATAGATAATATGGCTTTTAACAAATTCAATCATATCGGCTGATGTCACGTTCCTCAAAGGAACTGCCTCCACCCACTTAGTAAAATAATCTGTAGCCACCAATATGAACTTATGCCCTTTGCTTGATGGAGGATGAATCTGTCCGATGAGATCTATTCCCCAACCTCTGAACGGCCACGGCCTAATTATTGGATTCATAGCCGATGCTGGCGCGCGCTGCACATTGCCAAACCTCTGACAGTCTTGGCATCCTTTGTAGTACTTGAAACAATCCTCAAGGATGGTCGGTCAGTAATATCCATTGTTCCGGATCATCCATTTCATTTTGTGAGCCGATTGATGAGCTCCACACACGCCTTCATGGATTTCTCCGATCAGAACTTTTGCCTCTTCTGTCCCCAGGCATTTGAGAGAACTCCATCAATCGTCCGATAAAATAAATCATCCTCAAGCAACACATATTTTGTAGCCTGAAAACGTATTCGCCGATCCGTCTTTTGGGATGGATTTCTCAAGTAATCGGCGATCTCCTTTCGACAGTCATCGGCCGCGAGCTCTAGCGTCATCGCTCCCTGAATCGGCCGATACCCAGAAGCATGTTGGGCCAGTCTGTTGGCTTCTTCATTATAATTCCTGGGGATGTGTTCAATTATTGCATACTTGAACTCTTTTAAAAGTTGAAGACAATCCTCATAATAAATCCTCAAGATATCATCCTTGCACTCAGATCGCCCCGTCAACTGATCCACAATGAGCATGGAATCCCCAAAAATTTCGACTGCATCAGCTCTGAGTTCCCTTAATAATTGGATGCCTTTCAGAACAGCTCGATATTCCGCCTGGTTATTAGTTGCAGAGGCTTCTATCGGCAGAGAGAAATCATAACTTGCCCCCTGAGGCGACACAAGAACAATGCCGATTCCTAATCCGGCCCCACACGAAGAACCATCAAAATATAGAGTCCATGGAACTGGTTCAACGGTGGCGATTTCTGGTCCACAATGCTGAACTAGGAAATCGGCCATCACTTGACCTTTGACGGCTTTGGCCGATTCGTACCTTAAATCGAATTCTGACAAAGCCAGGATCCATTTTCCAATCCGCCCTTTCAAAATCGGCAATGATAGCATATACTTCACCACATCATCCTTGCACATGACTATGCATTCTGCCGATAGCAAATAGTGCCTGAGCTTGGTACATGAAAAGTACAAGCACAAGCATAGTCGCTCCACCGAGGAATATCTTGTTTCGGCGTCTAAAAGTCTTCTGCTGACGTAGTATACCACTCGTTCTTTCCCGTCAAACTCCTGTACCAACGCTGATCCAATAGCCTGTTCATCAGCCGATAAATATAACTTGAACGGCTTACCAGGCTGTGGTGGAACTAATACCGGAGGTGAAACCAGATACTGCTTGATATTCTCCAGTGCCTTGCGCTGTCCCTCTCCCCATACGAATTCCTGGTCGGGCTTTAATTTCAACAGAGGGGTAAAAGCCTGAATACGCCCTGACAGGTTGGATATGAATCTTCTGATGAAATTGACCTTGCCGATGAGGGACTGTAGTTCAGTTTTATTTTGTGGGGCCACTACTTTGTTGATGGCGTCTATGTTCTTGCGGTTGACTTCTATCCCGCGCTCATGGACCATAAATCCTAAGAATTGCCCGACCGATACACCAAATGCACACTTGTTTGGGTTCATCTTCAACCCATGTTTCCTTGTGCACTCCAGTACTTCCTGTAAATCGGCCAGATGATCTTGGTGACCTTTTGACTTGACCACGACGTCATCTATATAAATTTCCACCGATGAACCAATGAGCTTGTGGAAGATGTAGTTCATGGCCCGTTGATATGTAGCGTCGGCGTTCTTCAACCCGAAAGTCATAACCACCCATTCAAACAAACCAAGATGACCTGGGCACCTGAAAGCCGTTTTCGAAATATCTTTCTCGGCCATTAATATCTGATTGTACCCGGCATTCCCATCCATGAAACTTGTGACTTTGTGGCCTGCGGCGGCATCCACCAAGATATCGGCCGTCGGCATCGGATATCCATCCATCGGCGTAGCCTGATTTATGTTCCTGAAATCGATGCACACACGTAATGTTCCATTCTTTTTGTATACAGGCACAATGTTAGAAATCCATTCGGCGTAGCGACACTGCCGAATAAATCCTGCTTCAATCAACTTTGTAATCTCGGCCTTTATATCAGGTAGAATCTTGGGGTTACACCGTCGTGCAGGTTGCTGATACGGCCGATATCCTGATTTTATAGGTAACCGGTGTTCAACAATAGACCGGTCTAGTCCTGGCATCTCATGATATTCCCAAGCAAAGCAATTCTTGAACTCTTTTAATAAACTTATCAATTTACATTTGTACTCAGGATCCAAATTGGCACTAATGTACGTCGGCCTTGATTTGCTGCTATCTCCCAAATCTACCATCTCTAATAAATCGGCCGACGTAAACCCATGCCCAAGCTTCCCATCTTCTCGGACGAGCTGATCCATTTATTCTGAATCTTCAGAGCCGACTGCTTGGATCGGCTGTAGACCGAAATCGGACACTTTCAGGAAGTCAGTGTCCCAAGTCCTGCCAGATATACACCTGACGTGCTCGCAGCTCCACTGTTGCGTGTCGGCCGCTGCAACGCTGTAGACGGAATCGGCAGCGACTATCTCTGTACTGTCGCCGACCTATTGCACAAGGCATTGATGCATTGTAGATGGGACACAGCAGCTTGCGTGTATCCAGTCGCGACCAAGCAGCATATTGTAGGACCCCTTGCCATTAATAACGAAAAAAGTGGTAGGGAGGGTCTTACTGCCGATGGTGAGGTCGACGCAGAGCGCTCCGCGGGCGGGTGACACGTTGCCTTCGAAATCCTTCAGCATCATGTCCGTCTTGGTGAGGTCTTCATCGCCCTTGCCCAGCTTGCGGTACATGGCATACGGCATGATGTTAACTGCAGCGCCTCCATCTACCTGTAATCTGGTGACGGGTCTTCCGTTGACATAGCCTTTGAGAAACAGCGCTTTAAGATGCTGTCGTTTTTCCTCTTCTGGTTTCTCAAACGTAGCCGTCATCGGCTCTAACACTAGTTGTGCCATTTGTTCCTCCTCTGTTCTTGTTATTTTATCTCGATCGTTTGGCGCCATGAACTCCATCGGCAGTATAAACACCATATCAATTTCGGCTGCCGATTCTTGGTTGTTTGCTTCTTGATCGTTTTTCTTTGGGCGCCACACTCGAGACTTAACATTCCTTCTCTCTGGCACCTATCTTTGTTCTTCTTCTTGATGCTCCCACTGGCGTAGGCGCTGGATCCTTCGCTTCTGGGATCTGGATAGGCCATCGGGACACCACCTGGGATTTGTTGGTTTGGCCGATGATCTGGCGTGTTCCCAATCTGGTTCCCTTCCTAGGGGATCCTCGTCTGATACCCTGTCATCGGCCATCTCTTCCAGCCGATCGTGCGCGCTGATCCTGCCCCCCAGTCCATCTCGTTGGCCGATCTTGCTTTTTGACCGGTGGTACGGGTCAACTCTGCCCCCCAGCCGATCATGCACGAAACGCGCTGTTCCTCGCGTCGATTTCTGCTGATCGGCTCTGATCCTCTGTCCCTAGAATGTGGCCTCGGGCGATCGTTGCGGCTTAATCCGTTACACTCTGGACAGTTATCGGCAGACGGTAATCTGATGTCGTTCTCCCAGCAGTGGATGAAGAACGGACAATGCCAGTGATCTTCATGCCGGCGTATCATCTCTTCCTGGTATCTTGCTTGTTCTCGCTGCTGCCGATACTTACTGAGTAAGAGACGGGAGGTGACGGGCTTGCGTGGTCGTTCTGGTCCCCGCCTGTTCCTTCTGATTTCTTCCGTCGTGATCTGCCTCCTGGGATCGACGGCGCCGCCTCTTCTCGCCGATTCTGACGTCAGCACCTTAGTTTGACTTGAGTCCCCTCCAGCGTTAACCATGTTGGCCGGGAAGGGATGTTGATCTATCTTTATCGGTTTTGCCGATTTAGCTGGAGTTTCAAATTTAAGCCGTCCCAGCTCGATGGCCGATTGGATCTGCTGACGGAAGACTTTACATTCATTTGTTTCATGAGAAGTAGCGTTGTGCCACTTGCAATATTTCATCTTCTTAAGTTGATCGGCCGTAGGGATGGTGTGATGCTGAGACAGCTTAATCTGCCCTTCCTGAGGCAACAGATCAAAAATTTTATCGGCCTTTGACGTGTCAAAGCCGAATGTCTCTGGCTCCTTCTTGCCAAAGGGGCATGATATCGGTTTTTTCCCTTTGACCCATTCTGCCAGGCCGATTTCCTCTTCCGCATCTGATTCAGATCCTTCCAAGTATGCCACCTTCTTTTCGAAGTTCCTCCGCTGTTCAAATGGTCGGACCTCTTGTCCTGACAATCGGTGGATGATTTGGCTCAGGCTTTCAAACTCTTGGGCAGCATATCTTTCTTTGATTTGTGGCAGGAGGCCTTGGAAGGCGATATCGGCCAATTGTGCGTCGGTCAGAGCCAGACTGTAGCATTTGTTCCAGATTTCTCTGAACCTCTGTATATATCCCATCACTGGTTCATCGCTCCTCTACCTGAGGCTGGTCAAATCCGAGAGCTTCATCTCATGTACTCCTGCGTAGAAGTACTTGTGGAATTGTTTCTCCAGATCGGCCCAAGTAACGATAGAATTTGATGGTAAGGTGGTGAACCACTGGAAGGCCGATCCGGACAGAGACGATGAAAATAAACGCACCCTCAGAGCATCTTGCGTGGCAGCTTCTCCGCACTGGATGATGAATCGGTTGATATGCTCCACAGTGGATGTATCGTCCGTCCCTGAGAACTTGGTGAAATCAGGAACTTTGTAGCGGTGTGGGAACGACAGCAAGTCATAGGCCGATGGATACGGCGTCTTGTAGGTGTAAGTTTGCACTTTCGGCTTCAATCCAAATTGATCCTGGATTACTTCTGCTATTCTTGCCGTCCAGTCCACCTGCTGCTGATGAACAGTTGTTCGCGGTGCAGGCATGTGCTGAAGAGCTGGCACGACTGGGTGATGAATCGGCGAACTTTGCTGAGCGGCCGATAGTTGATGGTGAAGCGAGTCCGCACCCCCATCGTATGTCATCGCTGGCGCCGTGCCTCTGAATGCTTCCACAGTGCTTGCCCCCCTGCCGATTTCTGATGAGATCGGCTGATACTGGGGAACCGTCGGCCAGGCGGTCGATTGGTATGGCACCTGGATTGAATAATTTCCATACCCGTTCGCTGGCTCGGGAAAATACGTTGTCGCTGATGTTCCCCAAGGTGCTGAGCTTGTAGGCAGTGACTGCACAGAAGCAATCTAAACGGGTTGAAGCGGTGTCTGTGATGGGAGACATGGTGCACCGCTGTATCTTGGAGACGCCAGGGGCAATGGAGAGTTGTACCCCTCGTGTTGCGTCAATATCGGCTGAGGAGCCGATTGGGACGTGTATGGTAAGCTTATGGCTGGCAGAGTGGTTGGCGGGGCATATGCCGGTCCCTGATAGCCTTGGACTGCTCCGCTGGCCAGAGAGCTGACGACGGCGTTATACACCGTGTTGGTCATTACTGAGGATTGGTCGATGAATGCCTAATACATGGACTGTTGAATCATCTCTGACATCTTGCCCGAGTCCTCAGCAATGGTGATGTGGCGGGGAGCTAGAATAGGAGCTTTCTTGACCGCCTCCCCGCTTCTGGTACGACTGAACGACTTGAGGTACATCTTCTTGTAATCTTCTAGATGTTTGGCCAATTCTTCCCTTTGGTCGTCCTTGAGATCCGCTTCTGTGACCTCAATGATGTTGCTGTCGGAGATTTCTACGTTCTTCGACATATCAGATCTTGGATGGTCCCACCGAGCGTGCCAAAAGTGTGTTGGCGCTAAAATCGGCCGGATAGGAATTGGCCGATGGTCTTCAGCGTCGGACACACGACCCGGGAGAATCTGCTTAGCTCCTGTTCGGGTTATCGCCCTGGTGCGGTTCGCGCGGCGTGCCAGTGGTTCATTTGTCTCATGTATTAAAGAGCAAGTAAACGATGTATTTGAAAGCTTACTTTTTTTTTGAACGAACCGCATAAGATAGTGCGAGTTTCTATTGATATAGCAGAAAAATACAAGATTACAGCCCTGGGAGACCATAGGCCGGTAAAAAAAGACTCACCCGGTTGGATTGGGACGTCAACACGAGGAACTCCACAGCTCTACTTACCCGGTTGGATTGGGGCATCAACACGGGAAACTCCACACCTCAACTCTTAGCAGGTTGGATTGGGGCATCAACACGGGTAAAAGACTCACGGAGACCGAGCAAGCCAAGTTGCCGCAGCTACCAACCTTCTTCTATCCAGGAAGTTGCCATCGAAACACGATCCCATGTCGATAAGAAGTCGAGAAAAATATACCGCACCACACTGAGGAGGGCACCGCCATGCAGGACATGTCGCCGTAGTGCCGCTGCCCCACCATACACCATCCAATAGAGTGAAACCACCGAATCCCGACCTCTCGCAGACTGCCTCACCGTCACCACCGCGATGACACAACACGCGGGGACCTCGCCACACCCGTTGTTGGACCTCCTCCTTGCTCTCGTCGCCACGCTGAAGACACCGCACGCGGGGGCCTCGCCACGTCCACCACAGTACTCAGTGTCGCAAATCCGTTCCTTAAATCGTCATCAGGATGATGAATAGTGTTGCCCCATGTTCTAAGACCCCCATCAAACAGCCAAACCACGCCCGCCGGACGACCGCATCGCGTTGCGCCACCCACGCAACAACCACCGCCGCCATACTAGCAACCAAGTTGTCGCTTGCGCCGTCTTTCGACGATGTACCACACCGGAGTCGCCGAGCAAGGCTGAGCAACCCGCCGCAATCTGCTGAAAGCCAAGCCGTCCCACGATGATGGTGCTGCAAGCGCCGCCCTTCGACGCTGTCCCACACCACACTGACAGTTGCCAAGCAATGCCAGCCGCCGCAGTCCGTTGCAAGCAGCCTGACCCAACATCCATGTGACAACCCCCAGCCGCCAACAAGATTTTGATCACCGCAACATGAGCTCAGCAACCCCCTTAGAGCTTGCCACCTGCACTGAACCGCCTCGCCATGCCACCAGCAAGCCTTCCACCGTCTAGCCGAGATGGGTCTCCACAAACAAGGTCTCCAAGAAGGTAATGATGCCAATAGCACCGCACGTCACACGTCCAACAAGTGGACAGGGTTTTCACCTAGAGAAAACCGCGCATAAAGGATGGGCTCCAAGATGATGCCCCCAACTAGGAGAAATGATGCCCTCGGGTGTCGTCGTCATAGCCACCAGCAAGAAACCAGCAAGACATTCGCCCAGAGAATCCTGTTCCTAGGTGCACGCCGACACCCCGGCAAACCACGAAAGTCTTCCCGAGGTCGGCGGCGCCATTGTGCCACCACGTGCCACGGCCAACTCACACCTCCTCCCGCCGCACCGCCCTCAGTCGTGCAGCCGCACACCGCGGCCGCAAATGCAGCCACCGCGCAGCACAGCCGCCGCCTCACCTCGTCGCTCCTTACTAGCTGCAGCCCACTGCCGGAAGCCGCACCGCTGGGGCCCTAGCTCCACCTCCTGCTCCGCCGCACCGGGAGGGCCCGCCCCCCTCACGGGACCGCGCGCCGCATCAGGGGCACCGCCGTTGCAACACTCGCCGACATCGTAGACGCCGCCCCCTCCCTCCTTCTCTGTCGCAGACAGCAGCCGCCACCGCCGCCCCCACGCGGCCTCCTCCTGCTCCTCCGCCTCCATCGGTGACGACGACTTCCACCATCTGGTGGTGCGTCCGCCACCAGCACCCGCCGCCACGTGCAACCCGCGTATGATGACCGGACCTCCCTCAAGGAGTGTCATTGCTAGCTGCCCCAGCGCTTCCACAGCCCCAGCGGCAGACACCTGGGCTACCATCATCGCCGCGACAACTCAGGCCCACACCCCGCACGGCCACAGCCGGCAGCCACGCTGCCGCTCCGCGCATGGCCGCTCCCCACTGGACCGGCCACCTAGGACACAGATCCGACGAAGGGGGTGATGGATCCGCTCCCGGGTGAAAGTGCATCTAGGCCCCTAAGTGGGTTTTGGTGGTTTGAATGACAAAACAATTAAAGGAGTAACTTGTTGGATTAAGATTGTGAGCAGGTTTTTATTCTAATATTTATAGCATGATGTTATTTCATATATTGATGAACATGAT
Source organism: Panicum miliaceum (assembly GCA_032594955.1). Classification (NCBI taxonomy): domain Eukaryota; kingdom Viridiplantae; phylum Streptophyta; class Magnoliopsida; order Poales; family Poaceae; genus Panicum; species Panicum miliaceum. The sequence continues at coordinate 29,058,571 of CM064060.1, forward strand.
GTGGCTCACAATGATGATATCAAATAAGTATGTGATCTCATGATGAATATTGGATGATCAATGACAAGCAAAGCTTCGTCAACAAATGAAGGGATCATCAAGAAAGATACAATGATATACAAAAAGACATTGCAAGGCTTCATGTACATGTTCAAAAGATAAGAGCATATGTTTACAAGATGGTCTTATCATTGGAAGCTTGCAATATATGTGACATTCTTTATCAATTAAGAACAAGCATTTGAAGAAAAAGATTCAAGTAGGAATTCATTATTGATGTGCAAAGTTTAACTTAATGAGTCAAGGGTAAGTAGTGAAGAAACCAACCGAGATGACTAGAGCGAGGGACTAAGCAAGCTTTGGTTAAGCGACGGCTTGAAACCATGTGCGTTTTGCTAAGGTGAAGTGGCTAGTATCTGTGGGGTTCTCGAAGTATCATACCTAAGTCTCAAAGAGAAGACAAAACACAATACATCAAATATGTTGGGATTAATAAAATGGAGTGACTTAAGGATTCGAGTAAACAATAACTTGAATGATGGAAAATTCTAAGTCACTAGCTCAAGTATGGATGTGCTCAAGATAATAAGCCATGTTGAAAGTCCCAAGAATGAGACAAAGTATGGCAAGATTGAAGTGACACAAAGCTCAAGTGATTGAATTAGATTTCATATTTTATCTTGAGTATAGAAATGTCGTACTATCAAGAGGGATGCAACATTAGTTTATTAACAACACCTAAAGTGCTCATAGGTCTACCTAAGTGAGAAGCCTAGAAAGAAGAAAACTTTGGGTCTGCTCTGGCTCAAACCGGTTCTGACCGGTCTGAGCGCCAACGGCTACTTGATTCAAGTCTGACCGGTCTGGGGGATCGGTTTGACCGGTTGGCCCTGACAGAGCAACAGCTAGTTTTTAAGAGTGGTGTATTTATACCCCTCAGCCCTGTCCTTCGAGGGCTGCTGGTTCTTCTGCATTCCTAAGCTCCCCAAATCCTTTCTACTATCCAACAAGCTCTCCCCAACCACTCTTTGTGAGTTGTGCTAACTAGATTACATATCCTAATGTTGGGTTGAGAGAGAGATCTTGTGTGAGCAATAGAGAGCTGCAGAGAACATTCCATAGCTTGAGCACTTGTGGTTAAAGTCGAAGCAACTCGTGAAGTATTTGTTACTCTTGGAGGTGAAGCCTCCTAGACGGCTAGGAGTCGCCGGCTAGCTCCCAAGGTGTGGTGAGCTGTGGCAAGTTTGTAAGAGCTGTGATCTTGCCCCCTTGGTGGAAAGGATCAACTTAGTGAAGTGAGGATTGGTTGGAATAGACCAAGCTCAAGGGACCGAGTTGAAAAAGACTCAGGCCCAATGAGCTCCTCAACTGAGATGTAGGATTCACTGTGGTGAATCTGAACTTCGGGAAACAAATCCTCGTGTCCTATTTGGTTTGTTTTGATATCTCACTCTCTAGTATTTACTTGTTAATTCCGCATCAATCTACTTGGGTGTGTTGCTTCTGTGTGCAGTGACTTGTTACAAGTACTTGAAATCATCTGCAGAAAGCTTTACACCAAGTTTGGTACGTGCTAGAGCTCGAGGAGGGAAGTAACTCTGATCTAGCGTGTTCTCTGTTGTAGGCCGGTCTGACCGGCCACCGCAACCGGTCTGAATGGTTGGCCCTCTGTTTAGCATGTTCTAAGTGTTAGACTGGTCTGACCGGTCTGACCGGTCAGCGTGCTTGCAATTAAATTTTATAATTTGCAGAAACGCCTATTCACCTCCCCCTCTAGGCGACATCAAGATCCTTTCACCGGGGACAGCAGATCCGGCCGCCAGAGGGCCGGAGTATTGGCGCCACACCGCCTGCACCGCAGGACGCCAAACCGGCCGAAGAAGAAGCCCCGCCGCCGCCCTCCTCGCAGGGGCTGGGCTTCCGGCCACCTGCTTCGGCGATGACAAGGGGGAGGGGCAGCGGGATTTGGGCGGGTGGCGGCCGGGAACGAGATTCCCCCGAGTCGCCTGCGGGAGCGACGCGAGGGACGAGAAGCCCCGAGGTTGTTTTTTTGAAAGCTTACTTAAACCAATGAATTTGTTTCAATGGTTCATAATTTTTTTCAGGAGCATCCCTGATCACGGTTCTTAATTTTAAAAAGAGTAGAAGTATTTTATAATATTAATCAAATAATACACTTATATTTTTGTATTCAACGACCACGTATATCTTCAGGTTTGCTTGTTAAAACCTGCTAATAAAGAAAGGTTGATCCGGTAAGGCTGGCTAAAGATAACATGTATATGAAATTTGAAGCAAAACTAAAAACACAAATCAACCGTGCACTTGCCCAATGTTGCTTCCTTGTCATGATCTTGAAGGATCTTGAATGACTGAAATTGAGCGGAAGCAGAAAGAAGTACTTTCAAGTAGCCATAGCATGAAGGAAAAAAAAACTGTAAGACAAACCTAACTGAGTGTGAAACAAACCTGACTGAGTGTTAAAGCAGGCATGAATAGTCCATCAAAAAGTAGGAGCCTCCAGGTTGCCAAAAAAAGAAGCAGAAAGCATTTGTCTAAGCAAAATGTCATCTGTTGCAAACAATGAATAAACTGCTCTGAAGTTTTAAGCATGACTTTTGTGGTTCAATATAATAGGAAGGAAGCATTTCCTTGTGGCCTACTAAGCAAATACTCCCTCTTCGGGTGCGGCGGGAGGGGGTAAATGAAAAGCGACTGGTGGGGGCTTTTGTAAAAATCATATGATTCTCGAAGTTCTCCTTCTTCGTGTCGAAATAAACATTAGTCCGAGGATCTGCGTGCAAAATATATGAACACGTTTACTGTACGGTCCGAACAATCTAGGTTCTATTGTGATTCTTAGAAAATAGGAGGAATTTTTTGCAAAATAGCAGAAACACAGGCTGAGCGACACGGATCCGTGAAGCGCGGGGAGGAGGGGAAAGGGGTGTGGATTTTAATCAAGCTGATTGGGATGCAGTACACAACTAAAAAGGCTGACGCAGGATGGCTGTCAAAGTGCTATATGGACACAAGTGAGTGTTATTACAATATATGAGAAAATGTAGTATCTTGAATGACAAGTTTTACTCTTGTCATTTATACTGTATCAAGAAACATGAATAGGGTGTAGAGCATGACTTCAACATCACATACAATAAGTATGCTTATAAAAATTCCGATGTTAACATAATGCCTTTTCTTTTGAATGGTCCCGGGGGGATATCCCCACCTGAACTATATTCAAAAGGTGTGGCAGACCACAGATCAAAGGCCTCATTTTTAGGGAAAATGAGACAAAACTCTACAATGCTCAGTTAATTTTGGAAAACCGGGCTAAAACCTTGATAACCTACCTAGCTAAACTAGGTCTCATACAACACATCCTAGCACAAGGGCAAATTGTGGTGTAACCACGGATAACAACACCATGTCCTAGCACAAGGACTAAAATATGGCTTAATCGTGAATAACACAACCACACAAAGCGCAAGCTCCAAATTACCACCATACAAAAGTTCGAGATACCCATCTCCGAGACAATGCCTCCAACAAGGACTTGACGTCAAGACACGAACATTGCTCGATTCGGCATAGCCGGATCTTGGTTTTCACCTAGAGAAAATAAGGGTACCAAGAGAATCCACGGTAGATTGAGGTTCTTCGACGACGCCTCGAGCGAGGGATGTGATGTCAAGAGACGCCATCGTCGCCGGCCTAAGCTTGAGCTAGACAGAGCTTTCGCCCAGAACCGCCGCCGTGTACAGCCATAGCATGGCTACTAGCGAGCTTGAACTAGGGAGATCATACCTGCAGATTTACTAGGAGCAGCCGGACCGGAGGGGGAGGGCAGATCCATGGCCGATTCAGCCCCCGCACAGCTGCGTCGGCCACCACCTCCTCTCACTGCTGGCACGCGCCCCGATGCCACCGCCAGCGTGCAGGGTCGCGGCTAGTGTCGGCGGAGCCCACGCGCGCGGTGGGAATGCCGCTCGCGACACGAGCGGCGACGACGGCGTGCGCGATGGGTGGTGCAGCTGCGGCCGTCGTCACAGCTTGGCGTCATCACGGAGGGTGTCCTGCTGGTGGTTGTGGATGTAGACCGGCGCAAAGCTCCAGCGGTGGTGGCACCCCTGACCATTTCACATGTGCACGACCAGCAGCTTCGCGAGCCGACTGCGGTGGCGGTCATCCCCGTCGCGCGGCCCCGAGGAGGTTCGGCCCGGGGGCGCCAGATCCGGAGCCTCGGGCAGCCGTCGTCAAACCCGACCCGCGCTCCATGGCCGCCGGTGAGCCCAAGGTGCGGGATGTGGGGAGGGGCGCCAGATCGAGTCATGTACGGTGCAGATCCGGCCCCCACTGACCAGCAGCGCCGAGCATGCCTCCGTTAATGGAGGAAGAACGTGGGGGAGACCTCGTGGGAGCAGGCCCCGCCGCCACCGCCCCGGAGCCCAGGTGGATTTCCGTGCTGGTGGCCCTCTAGCGGCCGCGAGGTGGAGGGAGGGAGGGAGGAGGAGCTGTGGGCGGTGGCCGCCGGTGGTCCGCCCGAGCCGCCCTGAGGCAACGCGAGGGGGGACATAATGCTTTTCATCCATCAATTAATACATATTGGCTTGGTAGATTCCTAAAATATACAGGTTCACTATTTGTTTCACCCTTTAACTATGATTTGTGCAATAAAATATAGGCTATGCAATAGGTCCAAATTTCTAAAATTAAACTAAACAATCTGTCCAAAGTCCAAACTGTTATTGCCAGTAGAACTTTGGACGAAATGACAAGATATATTTTTTTAACTGGGCCCCAATTAGTGCATTAGCATTTAGTTCTGAGGGAGTATGGCTGGTTTCTGGTTCGAAGGATTGCATTGTTGTAATCTGGGACACAACATGGAATGTTGTTAAGAAACTGGGGAGAAAAATAGGTGAGTGATGCATCCGGCCCAAGTGGGGTTGGCCGAGGCCCAATAAATTAAGGTTGTCCGGACCCCAACAGTTCTTAGGCATATCCACTCGGGGAAAGGCCCAATCTTCCTAAATGACTAGTCCAATAGGGGAAGGGTGGCTCTCGCTTTTAAGGTGACTTTCTTCTCCCAAGCTAAGCAAGGTGGGATTATTCAGAGGCTCACACGGTCACCGCCCGACTACAACTGGGCCACTTCGGCCCCTTTGTTGCGTCTTTGCCAGCGGGTAATAGTGGAGGATATCCTCGTCATTCCCACCCCTTAAACAAGGGTCCAGCTCTAATACCAAATGATGCATCCGGCCCAGGTGGGGTTGGCCAAGGCCCAATAAATTAAGGTTACCCGGACCCCAACAGTTCTTAGGCACATCCACTCGGGGAAAGGCCCAATCTCCTAAAAGACTAGTCCAATAGGGGAACGGTGGCTGTTCCTTTTAAGGTGGCTTCCTTCTCCCAAGCTAAACAAGGTGGGATTATTCAGAGGCTCACACGGTCGCCGCCCGACTACAATTGGGCCACTTGGCCCCATTTGTTGCGTCTTTGCCAGCGGGTAATAATGGAGGATGTACTCGTCAGTGAGTACTTCTCACCAAGTTACAGCTCACATTATGTATGATACTTCCACCTAATTTTATTCTTCTAATTTTGTCAAAACAGGGCCAGTAACGAATTTGTTAGTGATACCAAAGCCAGAGAGCTCAAGGCTTCACACATGAAATTGTGTTTCTCCGGAGATCCCTACGCTCCAGAAGAAATTCAAACAAACCAATGAAACACCAATAATTTTTACAGCCCTCTAGTTTCCCAAAAGATGCAGATTCAGCCCATGCATGTTTTCACAGTTCTGACCTTCTGAGCAAGCAAATATCAGATTTGCAGGTAAAATAAGAGTCTTTGTGTGTCAATAAAGATTATAAAGTTATTCGTCGAGAGCAGTGGCAATGTGTTTCATTGTACTGTTGCATTAGGGAAAGAGAACTCCTGAAGCAATGGAAATGACTGTTGCGACGACAGTTCATGAGCAGACGAAGGACCAAAACTCAGCAAAGGAGTTAAGCTCCATTAACTCGGTACTGCGGTGTAACGCATTTAAGGTGATGGAGGTAAGGGCATCCTTGGATTAGCTCAGCGGGAGGCTCTTGATCCTGCAAATATCTGATAACTTAGATCCCAAAAATAGATAGCACCACCAAACACTAGTTGATCCTTGTCTGGTCGAGTTCTAGCTAGGAGACATCCCGCAACACAAGCGAGACCTGATGGAGGGGCAAGACAATCATGTATGCGAAGAATCTCCTCTCCTGTGTTGATGTCAAACATTGGTGCTACATCACACTCTTTGCCACATACCACTGATACCACCTCGTCTTCTCCATCCATTCGTCGATCCCTACGGGGAATAGATCTGCTTGGTAGGATAGAAGACTGTAGGCAAGTAGTGAAGATTATGATTGAGACACAAAAAATTATGTGCTGGAGTATAAGAAGGGGATAAAGAATAATAACAGCAATCGGAAGCATCCTAAAGTTTGAAACTGAAATTGTCCTTTTAAGAGTAACGGAAAAGGGAAGGATCCAAAGCTACAGAGCAAAACTGCCATGAGATCAAGACTATGGACCTATTTGGGACTGTTCCACTCCACGAATTTCAGCTCCGCTCCCAAATATTCGTGCCAAACACGTTCAGCTCCATGAACTCCGGCTCCGAAAAAAATATGGATCCAGGGGTCAGCTCCATAAATTTTGCAGAGCTCCTCAAGAGGTGCTCCAAAAACTCAATTTTCAATTTTCATATCTCCTCATGGAGTTGTGGAATAAAATTACCCCACCGGTTACACGTACCCTTTCACGCAAATAGAACCAATGCTTGTTCTCCTCCGGGAATATTTAACTATTTGCCATCCTTACGGATGGCACTCTTTCAAAGTCCACTCTTATTTTGGCTTCTATATATTTGCTACTCCTCTTCACGTCAAGCTAATTATTTGCCAAAATTGCTGACATGGCACGTTATGTCAGCTGTCCAGAGCGGAGGGAGCACGCAAAAACACCATGATACCCTCTATGTTATCTCAACGTATATTGCTCTTTCTCCTCCTATCCTATGACTGGTGGGACCAAACTTATCTTCTTCCACCTCCGTCTCTTCTTCCTCCATGCAGGCGTTGAACTCCCGCACCCATGGATCCTCCCCACGCTTCTGCACTACCCCCTCCCCCGCTTCCCCCTCCGCGCCGCCGCCCGCACCACCGCCCGCTGAAGGCGCGCGAGGAGACGATGGCGTGGACGAGCGCAGAGCAGGCATCGGCACGCTCGGCGGAGGCCGGGAGGGGCACGTCCACGCTCAAGCGTCCGCAACGAGCTGCTCCTGCTTGCGGCCAACGTTGTTGTAGCCCGTGAATCAATCAAGCAGACCCTAGTGCAGGCACGTGGCGGAGCAGGTAGCCAAAGACCATCATCCACGGAGGCACTCAACCAATCCGCAACAAGAATAAATCGTGCCATGACTAGATCAATTTGGATAAAGTTGACTTCGATTTAGATATTAGTGAGCTCAAATTGGATGGCAGTGGGTTCGATTCGTAGTCAACGAGCTCGATTTGGGTACGGACAACAAGCAGGAACATGGGTGGTGCTTGTTGGGATCGCTCACTCTTTGTGGTGGGAAAATCACTCCCTCCCTCTCTGTCAAGTGCTTATCGCAAGCACTCAGACTCTCACTTTGGCAAGTCTTTATCACAAACCCTCGTCTACTATCTCTGGTGGACACAAACACACACAAGGTTTGGCATCTCCACTCACAGGAGAGTCGGCTCGTTGTCACTTGATGCCATGGCAAGAAGTGCAGTCTCCTTCTTCTTCTCCGGACACTCATATGCAAAATGTCCTAACTCTTGACACTTATAGCACATGGTCTTGGATTTATCGAACCTCTTACCGCGGCGTGTCGAGTCTTGTCCTCTTGCCATGAGGAGCTGCTCCCTTGAGCAGCTCTTCATGGGCCTTCAATAAACCAATGGCCTCCTCCATGTCCATTTTGTTGATGTCGCCCAACAACACCATTGATGACGCAACATTGATAAACTTGGTGGAGACGGATCGCAGCAGCTTCTTCATGACATACTTCTCCTCCACCTCATCTCCAAGTTCACGGATACACCCAACTAGCGTCATGAACTTCCCAGCGAAATCATCAACAGATTCCACATCACTCATCTTGAGGTTATCAAGATCAACTCGCAAGGACTGGACCCTTGCCTCCCGGACTCGCTTGACGCCCACATGCATGGAGTGCAGTGCCTCCCACACATCATAGGCGGTCTCCTTCTTTGAAACACGGTCGTCGACCGACTGGGAGATGATCGACAAGGCCAGCTGGTCCTGGACCTCGTCGACAGCCTCGGATGTTGGCTTCTTCCCACGAGCAACAGCACCCCATGCGCCATTGGCTCGCAGGAGGAACTTCATCCTCATCGCCCACGTTGCATAGTTCGTCCTGGTCAGCATCGGGAATGGGAGCCTCCCCGTCGTTGTCGTCGCCGCCGTCAAGTTGCCGAAGCCACCGCTCATGATGGCTTTGCCTAATAACGAATCTTCGCACGGCATCGTCTTCATCAACTTGGCTCTGAATACTTGTGGCCTATCGACCAAACCTTGTGTGTGTTTGTGTCCACCAAAGATAGTAGACGAGTGTTTGTGATAAACACTTGCCAAAGTGAGAGTCTGAGTGCTTGCGATAAGCACTTGGTCAGAGAGGGAGGGAGTGATTTTCCCACCAGAAAGAGTGAGCGATCCCAGCAGTGTTGGCACTGCTGCAGACATCCTTACCCATATCGTGGCCGCGTGACCGAGCAACCCATCCCAGCTTCTCATCCAAGGTGTTGTCCGGAAGATGGGCTACGAGCGTGCGGCGTGGCCGCGGGCCGTGACGGCGAAGCTCGCACGTCGCTGGCCTCCGTGGCAGGATGTGCAGATGACTCCATGCCAGCCCCTTGGATGGAAACGAAGAGGTGGAGAAGAAGAGGAGGTCCGGCAAGAGATAGCCCCTTATGCGCCGCCGTTGAAGTCACCAACCTCACCGGCCATTTGCCGGAAAAATGGATCGCACAGCCGCCCCTTGTTCTCCTGCTGACGCTCGTACGCAATTTTACCCACCGGGCGCTGCAAAAACCGTCTCCTAGACCAGCACCCTAGGCGATCTGGTGCACGGTGGCACCGGCAGCACGACCATCGCTGGCCTCAGCGCCCAGACTAGCGCCTAGGGGCAGGACGGCCAGAGCCCGATGCTAGGCCAGTGCCATCCTCGGCCCCTAGACGGGAGCTCATCAGGGTTTGGTCGGCCAGGTGCTGCACAGTGTGGCCGGCCTCGGCACCCGGACGGGCGGACACCAATACAAAATCCTTGAATAGTCCCGGTTGGGAAACCCTTGTAGTCCCGGTTTTCCTAGAAGTAAAAAGTCAATTTCATGCCCATTTGCCAAAAAGGACACAGAGAAGTTCGGATTCGACGTCACGAAGCCCGATAGGATCTTTGATCTGCTGCTACAAGAGGGGCAAATCAAGCTATTTCCCAACTATACGATCCCATCGGCCGAAGAATTAAAGAACCGCAAGTAATGCAAGTGGCACAATGCTATGTCCCACACTACTAATGAGTGCAAAGGGTTAGGTAAGGAGATCCCGTCGGCTATTGAGCAAGGGAGGATTAAATTTGATAACCCTACAAAGCCGATGAAGATTGATGGGCAACCTTTTCCAACTAACATGGTGGAAGTTAACAGCCAAGATGTAAAGGGAAAATTCAAGGTGTTGACTTTAGAATAGGCTAAGCAGTCGGGGCCGGTGGATCCCAGAATGCAAGTATTGGCGGATGAGTTGAAAAGTCAAAGCCAATACGAACAAGGGCAGAGTTCTAGGGACCTCTTATAGCTATCACGTCCCAGATGTTGCTGAACAAGTATCTGCATCGGCAAAATAGAGATAGACGTCGTCAAGTAGAAAGAAGTCGTGTGATGAGGACCACTGGCGGTGCCCATTCTTTGTTTTCTGCTGGAATGAAGGATCAAGACTTCCATCGGCCAATAACTGCCCTGAGTGCAACGAATCATGTGAGGATGTCCATTCCTCCAAGAGGCAGTGTTACGATGACATAAGCCATCAGCCGATTAGCAAGGACAGACGTGAGAAGCACGTCTCAGTTCATGATCGGCTGGGAGGCAGGGTTACCGAACAAGACTAGTTGGAGGAGATGGCTAATGAACGGGTGCCAGATGAGGTGCCTGAGAACCATAAGATTGAGCACCAGTTCAGCTATCGCTATGACCCTGAGACCTATCCCCGATGGTGCCTGGAGGGTTGACCGGATCTCAGAAGAGAAGAGTTCAGAGGCTGCGACACGGCGAGCTGAGTCCCAGGTGTAGCGCGTCTAGAAGAAAGCCCATGAGACTGCACCGTCAGCATCGGTCAACATGGTCTTCACATTGCCGACGGAGTTCAAGGCTCCAACCGATGATGTAGAGAAAGAATCAACAATGGCATAGTTAACGCTAGATCCGGTGCAAGCCACGTTCAACAAACCAGAGGAGAAAGAGCATCGACACTTGAGGCCTTTGTACATCAAAGGGAATGTCGACGGCCGACCGATAACCAAGATGATGGTTGATGGTGGGCCCACCGTCAATGTGATGCCATATGCAGTATATCAGAAGCTTGGAAAGGGCGAAGAAGATCTGATCGAGACTGATATGCTGCTCAAGGACTTTGAAGGGAAGACCTCACCAGGTCAGGGGGCAATCAATGTGGAATTGACAATTCGAAGTAATACACTCCCTACTACTTTCTTCGCCATTAATGGCAAGGGTTCGTATAATCTACCCTGGGTTGGGATTGGATCCATGCCAACTATTGTATTCCATCCACCATGCATAATGTGTCATCAAAATGGTTGGAGGATACTATCAAGGTGGTGCCTGCAGATTCGTCGCTTAGCGTTGCAGTAGTCGATCCTCAAATCTGGGAGTAGAGTGCATCTTGGGCAAAGTCTGGGAAGGAGATTTCTTGAAGATGTCCAATTTTGGCTTTAAGTCAGTTCAAGCAGCCGATTCCAAAGAATCGTCTTAATGACTTCCTGGGTACGAACTTGCATCGGCCAAAGAATTGAAACAAGACGTCAGAAACATAGTTTGTTAAGACCAATTTTGTTAGTGTTAAGATCTGGAATGTAAGCAGAAGTTAATCAAGTATGGGAAGACTCAGCTAGAGATATTGCCGATATAGGCGGTATTGCGTTTAGAACTGAATGTGAGCACGTTTTGTTTTAGCTGATGGTACTTAAATATTATTGGTTGTATCATGGCCGACACGTCATGTCTCACCCTTAGTGCAAAAATATTTACAACAAAAGATTGTTTGCGTCATCCAGATGACTTCAAGTTGCGATGGAAAGCAGGATCATTACAACAATCCGAGGAAATTTCAAATTGCATTGATCGCACGCAGGCGAATTTGGTCAACTTCATCGATTTCCCTTTGATCGTCATTGGCTGATCCTTGAATCGGCTTAATTAGTTTGTAAAGACAGACGACCTCACGAACCAACGCCTTCATATGTTCTTTCATCTTCTCAATGGTGCTGGGGAGTTGCTCAAGCCTCTTCTCTTCTTCGGCCAAAGCAAGGTTGACTGCTTCCAGTTCTTTTCTTAGTGTGGCTTACAATGGTGGTGCGAGAATTTTGAAGGACTTCTACCCTGGCCTTGATGTCATTTGCTCTAGATCAGTTGGCTTCCTTTTGATGGATCAGTTGAGCCTGCGAAGCATGATCAGACAGACGCTATTGAGCTTGGAGGACCTTGAATTGATGACCTTGTATGAAGGCAGCTGGAAGCAGTATGGATTCGACATTATCCAGTAGTTGGCCCTTCAGATGGTGGAGTATCCTTCTTATTCCTTCTGCATCTTGGACCAATGAGCCGATGTCTTGATTTAGGAGCTGGAGAATGTTTTGGAGCTTGGCTTTTACATCGTCGGAGGCCTCTCCCAATGCTACAACTCTTGATGTTATCTCCTCATTTTCTAAAAGATCTTCAATTTAATATGAGAAGATGTTGTTTGTCTGGAGTATCTTGAGCCTCCCCGAATAAATTTGATCAGCAGTCGTACTGTGATGGTGAATTAATGAAAGTTGCAGAAAGATTACCTATTTTAAGTTGATTTCATCAAACTGAGTAGGCGCCAAAGGAAATCGCTCAACAGTTGGCCTAGTAATTGTCGGGTCAGTGACCGGGATGATGGTTGCATCAGCTTGCTGAGTCTGATCTTGCTCAGGGAGGGAATCAGGATGAGCCGAAGTAGTGGCACCTTGGGGTTGTGCTTGAGTGATAATGGCTGATGTTTGAGGAGATGCTAAGTGAATTGTAAGTATCGATAATTTATCTTGAAATCTTGCTAAGGGATCGCTACCTGAGGGGGTTGGAGCGACAATGCTGCTGATGATGGTCTCATCAGGATAGCTGGTGATTCGGCGGAGATCGATGGTGGAACTACAGGTTCGGTTGGTGATGAGTCTGACAAAACCTCCACAACCGGCGTGGCCAATGCTGTTGGAGGCGAGTCAGCTGTCTTTAGATCAGTTGGAGCGGACTTGACGTCTGTGGCGCTGGGGACTGTTTTAATGATGAGTTCTTTTGCTGAGACATTATGGTTAATCAGGTAGCGATCAGATTAACTTACCTAGAAAGTTGATGTTCCCTGAGCTAGTCTCTTATGTGCGGACTTCTTGGTACTCGTTGCTTTGCGCTTGGAGGATCGGCCTTTGGCTACATCCTTAAGTGATGGGGCTTGACAACCGATGTCAGGGGTCTCAGAAGGAGGAGCATAATTAGTCAGCCGATTGGAGTTACTAACAGTTATGGCGGTGGGGCATCCAAGTCCTGAAAGAAAGATATAAACAGAAATAAACTTATTTCAGCTCGAAGAAGAGTATTGATAGGAATAAGAGCATATTACCTCGTCATCTGGGACGGTGAAGGAGGGATCAAATCTCTAGCAGTATGTCTTAGTAGATCCGCGGAAGAGATGGAGGCTCCATTCTGACCACCATTGCCGAAATGGTTTAGTAGAGAAGGAACTAAAGGTCCAGCCTTCCAACTCAATGGTTTCGGCGTCTGGCACCAGGTTTTTCAGCCGATCGTATTCTAGACCACTGTTGAATTATCTCTTGGCTTTACTAAGTTGCTGAAGATTGGATGGACTAGCAGTTGGCCGAAATTGAGCTGACGGGCTGCTATCGCTGGGTAGTAGAATTCCTAAGACACTTGGTGACTTCGGTCGATGAAGAAATTAACGGGGAGAATTCCTGGGGTAATCACCTCCCCAAGGCTTGTCATACTGTCAACATCAGTGTCAACTGATTCTAGGCTGAACTTGATGGGATGCTCAAATGTGTTTTTTCCATCTTGGTAGGCATACTAGACTATCTTTTCTTGGACAAAGCCATTGTAGAAGCATCTAAAAAAGTTGGTTGTTTCTGAAAGAACTAGTTGGTCCCAAGGGAATGCCGAAGCTGATTCACGATATGATCAGCATCAGCGTGTTCTGGGTTCTTCTTCTTCAGTGTGATCTCCTGGGAAGCTCATCTTCTTAAGATCTTTGTTCAACACCTTATGCACGTACATGTTTAACCATAAGTTGATAAACCACCAAGGACTGCCAAGGTTGCCAATCTGCTGACCAGCCGATAGTTTGACATAAACTTGGTGTAACAGGGAGTACATGGATCCCAAGAGATATTTGCCTAAAGGAATCTTGTGTCTCGTAGACAAGGATTCGGCAATGGTCTGCAGATTGGAGGTCGGACCAACTGTCTTTCCACAGAAAACAAACTTTTCTAACCACATGGTCAAGAAGGTTGTGTGCTGTCTGTCGTTTATTGTCCCTGTCCTTGCATGGAGTTCAATATAGCCTTTCCAGCAACTAAAATTTTTTGTCTCCAGCCGATGAGAAGGTTTGGTCAGAAGGTTGTAAGCAATATCTGGAGCAAAAATGTTAAGACTTGTCAACATGAGGACATCGGCCAAAGTACGTGTCATCGGACCATGACCGAACAAGAAAGCATTCAGACTGTCTGACCAAAACTGCGAAGCTGCAATGAGCATAGATTCATTTCTAGACATGTTTGACAGAGAAAGCTCGATGCACTAGCCTATGTCGTCTTCATCCAAAAATGTTCTTTTGGAGGCAGACATCCTAAGATACCAATTTCTCCATCCTAGGGTCACACTCGACCAAAATTTGAAAGCATGATTCCAATATGATATATCCTTGGTGTAGTACTTGAGTGGGATGTGGCCGGTTTCTAGATTGATCAGATCTGTAGGGTCTGGATCTCCTATGGGGCGTAAGCAGATGAGCCCTGGCTTATCCTCTAAGGGGATGGTGATTCTGTTCCTAAGATCCTACAAAACACAAATAAAATCCTATGAAGCAGAGGAAAGCAAAGATTGAGTGAAGATGCATCGGGATGAACAGTAAAAATCTCGTACCATGGGGATATTTGTGAAGGAAGCCATTGATGTGGGGCAAATCTGTTTTCAAGGCGATAGGAGAAGGTTCTGTCGTGGCCAGATGAGAGCTTGATAGAAGGTAAGCTGCGAGCCGATTCACTGGAGAAGTTGGAGATCTGTTCTTGAGGAGAGAGAATGCTTGGGAGGAGAGCGGTGGAGGAGAAGAATGATGCGGCAGTTGAGATTTTATAGTTTTGCACTCAGGGTAAGAAATGGTTTTTGAGGTGCCGCCCCCACGAAGCGCGAGGACTGGTTTGAACACTGAGCGCGCAAGCGTGGAAACAATCATGACTGGAGAGAATTTTGTAACAAAATATTTTATTCCAAAATTGGGGGTATATATTGACACCGTTTTCTGGGCACGTGTGTTGACGGTCCTTAAGTACAAAATCCGACCGTCAACTATACTCACAATCAAGGGAAATTATATCTCTTACTCGCATAATTGTATCACTAACCTAATTCCACAGATGTATTGTCTATCTAACCATTTCAAAGATACAAGTCTGAAATAAGAAGAAAACACGAAGGATACGCAGCAAAACATACACAGAGGATCGTCTGCTGCTACCCACTTACAAGAGGGACCCACATGTCAGAGCAAACGGGCGCGCCAAGCAAGCAAACATATTGAAACATCACAAGGGCCCACTGCTCACAGCCTACTAGAGAAGGTAGAGCCGGGGGAGGCTCACCTGGGGGTCGGCCGACCCCTAGGGTTTCCAGTCCAGGTGCCCTTTAAGGAGGAGTCACCACCAAGTCTCTTGATTCATCTGGCTAACGTTTCCATATGAAGAGATGGCGGGAACTGACCTTGGAGCTATAAAAGGGGCCCCTCACCCCCCTCATTCCACACACAAATATCACTTGAGCCTCTCTCCCTCTCTCACACTTGAGACTTGTACTCCTTAGGGTAGTGGAGCTAGGCTAGTACTCCTTTCTTAGCAAAGCAAGTCATCCACAGGGCCGGAGAGCGGTCCTCGGTCTTGGTAATGGCTTAGTATTTGAATAGTCCGTACTCTATTCTTAATGCAAAGCTGAGCCTTATTTGTTTATCTATCTTGGTAGTATATCATGCCTTGTCTTGTTATGCTGCCTTGCTAGTTAATCATATCATGGAGTTGATGCTTATTTACTTTCAACAATCAATGACACTTTGGGCTTTGAATCAGCATCTAACCTTGTAGCACTATCTTCGCACAAACTAATGCATCGTGAAATTTCATCTTTCTACAACTTTTTAATTTTCCTCTCCTCTTTGATTGCATATACCAAAAGATTATGCACACTGCTTACATACTTTCCCTCGATCGCAGCAGCAATATTAGGATTGAGACCTCTCTTGAAGTATGTCATTGCATTCATGTCATCAACAATATTTGCTCGATGCAAGGAAGAAGATAGCTCATCATAATATGCTTGGACAGATTTACTACCTTGCTTCACACGCTGCAAATGATGACGCAAAATCAGCCCATATTCTCTTGGAACAAATTCTGTTCTCATGGCTTTCTACAAGTCTTCCCAACACTTGACAAAGCGCTTATGTGGATATTGTTTTCACCAATCAAGAGCATAATCTTCAAACTCAAGTATAGCTCATGATATCTTCTTGGATTATGAAAAATCTTGAACTTCAAGTTCATTCTCCATTTTTTCTTGCCAATCAAAAAATTCCTTTGGATCAATACTTCCATAGAATGTATATATTCGATCTGCCATGGTTAATGTCTATAGAACAGAAAGCATATAAGTGGAATAGGACAATATGTGGAAATCTCACAACCTCACCTTCTCTTACCAGCCAAAGCTCTTATGTTCCCCTACTGGTCACATAAGCAATCCATGTGGTGGTAAAGAGTAGTGATAATTGAGCAAATACAAGATCAGACAACCGTACACGATGGTTTTTATGTGAAGCTTGGTAAGGGGTAATACACAAGGGGCAATCTGAATTCTAGCTATTGTAAAGTTAAGTAGCAATCCAAACTAGAGATCCAATGCCTAGTGCTGATCACAAGATATGAATGATGTAACCAATGGAACACACCCACAAAAGAATTTTCAGACTTTATGCAAACAAGGAGTATGCTAGGGATGAATGGTTCACAAGGAATCTCCTAGCAAAATAGCACCAAAGGAAGATAGCAAACTGGTTACACAATTTGATATAAAATTCAGCACTTGTGCATACCAACAATCTGATCCTTCTCCTTTCTTTTGCAACTTTCTCAACACATTTTTTTTTGCTGCAACTTTTCTTTCCTCTTTTTTTGACTCGTTTTTCAATACTAAGACAAGATCAGATATAACACTAGCACAAATTAAGGATGATAAAACAAAATATAACCAGCAGCTATCTTGTTAGGATAAAATTTTTCGCAAAGGATAGAATGGGTTTACTTTTTTTTTGGGGATTTTCAAATATATGGAAAGGGACAAAAGGACACGCAAAGGATGATATGATTAGCAATCTAAAAAAACTCTAATGGACTGAAACTTAACCAAACTCACTAGATAAACATATTGAAACAAAAGGTTATAATAGAATTTTTTTATGTCTTTATGGTGGATAGAACGAAGATAAAAATATATGTAGCTAAGGGTAAAGAATCCTACCGTGACAACGAAAGCTTTGATACCAGATGATACGGATGTTGTTCCGATCTTCACGACGTAAGATCTTGAATAAGATAACTAGCTGAAAAAGAGCCGATAACTTGTTGCAAGCAGCGATAACTAGTGCAATCTGATGACACGCAAAAGGAGCCAACCACCATCTCTATACGGCAGTCTGAACCAAGGATTCACCCAATCATACTCTCAAAGAACCAACCTACGCAGCCTGCACTCGAAGTAGCAGGTGCACGGATTGGGTGCCGATGAAGCGGCTGCTTCTGTAATCCCAAAGGAAATCACAAGAGCAAAGCGGTAGAGATCACTCTCTAAACTTGTTAGCACACAGCTGAACAAAAGGGGTTCTATTTTATTATCAAAAGTCTTGTAAGATACATGGGGTATTTATACAAGGAACAATCCTCCTTATTGGGTGTGAATGGACCTTAGAGTTTCTGGAGTTATGGTAACTCAAAAGTCACCACGAACTGAAATCCCGAGGAGCCTCGCGTGACTGTTAGGCTTCTATGTAGTCTCCAGTAAATCAGTCATAACTCTTTATTGGAAACTCCAAAAGACATGAGGTTTGTTGCGTTGGAAAGTAGACTTGAGTATCTTTCCAATGAGTACTCGTGGGTCTCCAGATCTTTCGGGAAGCAAGAGTTATGATTGATTCTTTATAGCAGTCCGAACAGCCAGAAACGGAATCAGAATGACCGTTTTCGACCTTTGAAGTTTGCCTTCACTGAACAGCATGAAATGGAATCAGGGAGCCTGTTGTTGATCTTCAAAGAGTCATCTTTATGTAGAATAGTGTTCTCTTCTTCATGTGTGAACCTAGGACTGACAAGAGTACAACACTTAGGTAGTAACCAATTCTCATTTGTGTGTAACTTAAATTCAGCAAGGAGAGAATTCACCTGTTGTTGTAGCTTCTTGGCACGACTTCGTGTAATCGGTCCTTGGGTTACATTATTTGGTGTAGTATGTTCATCAACTTGTGTAACTAGTTCATGGTTTGCGTATGATGTCGTAGCATTGGTGGGGATGTCCGCATTAGGCGGCCACCAGCGTTGTTGCTCGTCCCCGTCAGGGCCGGTGCTCCCGGTCTCCGCGCCGGACACCGCGTCCTCGTGGTCCTTATATGCTGCCGAGGTGGACGACTGCCTCCAGAAGCTTTCCCTCGCCAGCCTCGCCACCGCCACGAGCGGTTTCTCCCCTGACTGGAGCTTCGGGTTCGTCTACCGCACTTCCCGCTCGCCGTCTGGCATCACCGGCCCTGGGGATCTTTCACTCGTGTTGTTGTGCCACGTCTGGGAGTTCTCGCTCCTGGTCGGCGCACACCGTGCGGCTAGTGATTGACAAGTTCGTCTGCTCTCCGCCCGGCTAGTGATCTTCTCCGAGCTGACGCGTTCGTGGTTCAGCAAGAGATCAAGCCCACACTGAAGCTCCTCAGTTTGGTGTGCGGGGCTTAGTGGGTCTCAACAACGATCACGGTAAAGTTTTGATGCTCCAGGGCATGTTCACCAATGGAGGTGTCACCACCAGGCCCGTGGCAAGTGGCGGGAGGGTGCAAGAACCGTCGCCACCTTACTCTTGCCCCAGTCACCATGGGAGCCTCAGTGACCAGCGCTGCTACTGCTGCCGGCGTTGGTCCGATTTCATCGCCTACGTCGGCTCTTCCTGCAGGTTTCACGGATCAAGTGGTGCATAACTTTGCGGTTGATGAGGCTTACCATGATTGCATCTTGGCAGGATACTCATCCGAAGAAGCTCGCGAGTTCGTTTTAGATAAGATGAAGTTCGCTAGTTTCATGAGCATCTTGTTGAAAAGTTTTGGTTAGAAGTTGGATTCCCAAAAGGAACTCATTGGTGGGAAAATGAATGTTCGTCGGTGGGAAGGCAGCCGGAACACAGACAATGTGCTTCATCGGAACCTTCATCGCCACAATGTTCTACTAAGCGATGTTCATCGCCACTTAAGACCAGGATTGAATCTAATCCTGAGAAAAAAAGGCTTTGTGATGCGCCCTTGGAAAGGCCCGATTCCGAAATGTAGACCACCGGTTTTAACGTTAGCGGCGTTCTTGCCTGACTCAAGACAGCGTCATCTGACTCCGGTTCGGCCATCACGTGAGGAATTAATCGAGAAGGCCCGGGGTTTTGGCCGATCCATATGGGACTTAATCCTAGATGAGCTGCGCACTTTTCACGCGCGTCCCTGTGTCGCAGCCCCCTCCCCACGCGGGTGCCATCGCCTCGACGCGTGTGCCGCCACCGCCCCACGCATCCCTGTCCGCCTCCTTCGCCGACGTGGTGCGGCGGCCTGTGATGCCGCCGTATCCTAGGGCTGTGGACCGGGGCAGGGGCCGGGGGCTCAATCACGGCCGGCGTAATGTGCGTGGCAACAGCGACTTCGATGGCGGCGGCATGCATCAATCCAGGGCCGGCCTTCATCCTTGTCGCGAGGCACGTAATCCGGCTGGGCGTGGTCGCGGTGGCCGCGAGGGCCCTGCTGGCCGTGGGGCTCCTGCTGGTCGCGGTGGCCGCGACGGCCCTGCTTGCCGTGAGACTCCTGCTGGTCGCGGCACACTGCCTGGTCACGGTGGGGACGATGCTGCACCACTGCCTTTTGCAAGGTCTTCGGGGCTACAGTAGTACGTGCCGGTACGTGTCACCGGCAAGGCGAATTCCAATCAGCAAGGTTCGGAGCGCGAACAACACCAACAGGAACAGGGTGAGTTAAAGAAGAAGAGAGCATTCTGTTTTAGGTGTAAAAGTAACAGGCATGTTAATGAGAAGGCGAATCTTGATTGTATCATTTGCATCAAGAAGAACTCTCATTTGTCAGCCAAGTGTCTGATCCTGAAGATGTCGAAACCTAATGCATTTTTCTTGGGTTGGGGAAGAAGGAGTTCGCCTTTATCCGAATTTCTGATGTGGACTACAAGTTAGAGACTCCTGATCCGTCGCCCACGGGGGATTTGTCCCTGTTTCTGGAGGACACATCTAAGCGGAAGTGGTTCAATTTGAACATGCACGCATCACCAGAACGGATTGGAAGTGGGAATCCTTAGCCCACGAGGAGAATTCTTTTTTGGTAGCTTTTCCTAGTGATGAATCTCTACAGAGTATGGTGGACATTGGTTTTCAGCTGAAAAATCATGGGGTCACTCTCGTGATGTCAGTCTAGCAGAATGACCAGAATATTATGCCTACGTACGAGCTTGAGGAGGTCTGGGTCCATATTACCGGGGTGCCGCATGTCTACGGCACTACTTGGTTTTCTGGGCTGTCGGGACGGTGATTGGAGCAGCACTGGATGTGGATATGCTCACTTATCGGAAGAAGGGCGTTATCAGAGTCAAAGTTGGGATGCTTGATAAGCGTCAACTTCTCCATACCGCTGATCTGGTTTTTGGTACACAAGGTACCGTGTCACTTTCACACAGGAAGAGGAATCGTTTTTGCCAGCAACACTTCCGCCAGAAGATGATGACCCCAAGGATTTTGATGATTTCGAGGGTGGCAAAGGTAGCGCGGAAGATAATGAGAGGGACGGTTCTGCTAAGAAAATGAAAAGTGATAGTCAGCCTAAGAGCAGCTTACCTCAGACAAGTAATGCAGGTTTTGGCCCTACCCCAATGCAGTGCTCGTTTGCTGTCACTCCAATGGAGAACTGTCGTCCGTGTCTGCCAGTGAAGCCGGTCATGATTGATGGTTTTAAATATCTTCCCAAGATAGCGGTTACTGTACCAAGAGGCAGCTTCAGCCCGGATCTTGGAAATTTTTCCGGTAAATATCATCCCTTTTTTCATTAGATTCAGGTTGTGATAATTTAAATATACCACAAATTCGTCTCTCTGATGCAGCAGCACAACCGGTTAGAGCGGTCGTCAACTCTACATGGGTTAGTGCTGGAGACTTGGGCGCACCTCCGACAGTTGGCGTGCACCCGACTGACACAGGTGCAGCAGGGTGTAAGGAGGTCTCCTGTGCGCTCTTAGTACAAGATCCTCAGGAGCAGGAAGATACAGCTTTTCACTAGGTAAAGATGAACTGGGCCCTCCTTGTTTTTCTCGTTCGGAAGGGCAGCTTCTTTCATCGCAGCCTGATTCATCTACTGCTTGCTCTAATTTTTCAGATTCACACCCTCAGTTAACAACAGGCAATAGCGACGAGCCTGATGCCTATAGGGGTCAGGCTACTGTTACTTTTGCTACTATTAATGATTTGTGCTTGAACTTTTCTGAGTCAGTTTTCGAGGAGCTACACTCTAACTCACCTAGTTCTGGTGTAGGCAAGTCTGTTCTGCCCACAGGTGGGCCGTCTGAGATGGCATCGCCGACAACCCTGAGGCAGTCAGTTGGGGAGCAAATAGCAAAGGCTGGGAATACCGATGGTACGTTACTTGATTCGGCAACCGGTTCTGTTCTAATTAACAGAAAACGTAGAAGTGCACATGCTAATAATTCCTATAATGCGGATGGAATTTCTGCGGCTGATGAATTGATGATGGATAAAGCCACGAGGCATGCAGCATCTAGAAATTTGGACAGCCCGGGCGCGGTAACAATTAAGAGCCCGGATGCACGCTCCCTGACAGGTACTCCTGCGAATCTTTTTAATACTTCCACTAAAAAGGACTTTTCTGCTAAGTTAAAATCTATTGGTATTTCAATGGGGGTGAGTGTCAGTGCCATTCATGCCTCGTTCAATGCTTTAAGAAGATTAGAGGTAGATAGACTCACAGTGCAACCACTTAGAAAGGATTTAAACCGGGTTGGGAAAGAGGTTGATCCTTTTGAGCCAAGTGATGAGGAAGATGCTACTAACGAGAATGTGCTCTTATCTCACTTGGTCAAGGACTTAACTGATATTGATTTTGATGATTCGGACCTGACCACAAAAATTTGTGATCTTAAGGTATCCGGACGAAAATCAAAATTGTTGTCCAAAAAAGGTAAAGCCAGTAAACGGTTCGACTAAAAGTGTTTCCCCATGAAAGGTTTTTACTGGAATAGCAGAGGTCTCTCAGACTTGGCTAAATATCGCTATGTAACAGAAGCAATAAGTGATCACAAACTCGACTTTGTGGCTGTCATGGAAACCAGAAAAAAAGGACATGTCCAATGCAAATCTTAACCGTTTATCTGGTGGCGCGGATTTCACCTGGCATTATCTTCCTCCTAGGGGACGGTCTGGCGGCATACTGTTGGGAATCAACTCATTGGTGCTAGATTTATCTCTAATAGTGGACGGGGAATTTTTCATCAAATTCCATCTCCGCAACAAAACGATGACTTTACATGGATTCTGATGGCGGTTTATGGTCCGGCCCAAGATGAATTCAAAACAGCTTTTCTATCTGAGCTCGTCTGAACTTGTCAGCAGAATCCAGTACCCACTCTAATTGAGGGGGATTTTAACATAATGAGGCACAGTAATGAGAAAAATAAGAATAATTTCAACTCCAGATGGCCTTTCCTGTTCAATGCGGTAATTGACAGCTTTGATCTTTGGGAGATAGAATTGTCAAGGCAATAATTTACTTGGGCAAACTCTCTTCCGGATCCGAGCTATGAGAAATTGGATAGATTTGTTATCACCACAGGATGGGAATCCAAATATCCAATGGTAAGGGTGCAAGCGCTGGACAGGAGAGTTTCAGATCATGCTCCGTTCCTTCTGGATACTGGTGAACCATCCTTTACGGGGAATACCAAGCGATTCAAAATGGAATTGAGTTGGTTTTCTCAGGAGGACTTTGAAGTACGGGTTGCTGAGATCTGGAATAAGCCGGTAATTGGACAAAATGCAGTACAACGTTGGAACCGGAAACTCGGGGCTTTGAGAAAACACCTAAGGGGTTGGGCTGGACACAAACATGGGGAGTATAGAACCCAAAAACACAATCTTCAGACGATTGTAAGGAACTTGGATATGGCGGCTGAGACTAGGTTACTCACCCATGGGAAGCGGGAACAACTGGAAAGTGCTCGGGATGACTTGATCAAACTCTTACGTGAAGAAGAACTTAAGTTCTATCAACGAGCTAAGGTGGCTGATGTCCTATTAGGTGATAACAACGCGAGATACTTTCAGATGGTTGCAAATGGCAAACATCGTAAGAAACATATCTTCCCGTTGGACAATGATGGTCAAAGTAGAGGGCCAAATAATCTCAAAAACTATATTACATAGTTTTACAAAGGTTTGTTTGGTCCTTCGAACGATAATAATTTCTTCTTTGATGACAGTAGAATTGAAGACCTACCACAAGTCAGCCAATCTGAAAATGAGTTTCTCACGGCTCCGTTTACTAAGGAGATTCGAGATGCAATTTTCAACATGGAACATAATAGAGACCCGGGCCCGGATGGTTTCCCTGCTGAATTTTATCAGCATTTTGGGACCTCATCAAAGGGGATCTGATGCAAATGTTCCATGAATTACACAGAGGCGATCTCCCTTTGCTCGGCCTAAACTTTGGGGTCATTACACTGCTACCCAAAACTCAAGACGCAAGTAAAATCCAGCAATACAGGCCTATTTTCTTGTTAAATGTAAGTTTCAAAATCTTCACAAAGATAGCGACAGTACGCATTAATTCAGTTGCAGAACATCTGATCAGCCCCACGCAAATGGCTTTTATGCGAGGACATAACATACTTGAAGGGGTGGTCATTCTTCATGAAACGGTCCATGAGTTACACCGCAAAAATCAAAGTGGGGTGATTTTCAAAATAGACTTTGAGAAGGCCTATGACAAAGTTCGGTGGGATTTCTTACTGCAAACGCTACAGATGAAAGGATTTTCACCAAAATGGATTGGGTGGATAAAATCCTTCATTTCCGGCGTGTGTAGCTATCAATGTCAATGATGAAGTGGGACCTTATTTCCAGACGAAAAAAGGACTTCGTCAAGGGGATCCTCTCTCACCGATTCTGTTCAATATTGTGGCCGATATGCTCACTCTTTTCATTAATAGAGCGAAGACGGAGAATCAGCTGAATGGTGTGGTGCCCCATCTTGTAGATGGAGATTTATCTATACTACAATATGCTGACGGTACCGTTCTTTTCTTAGAGCATAATCTAGAACAAGCTCATAACATGAAGTTAATACTTTGTGCCTTCGAGCAGTTATCGGGGCTGAAAATAAACTTTCACAAGAGTGAAATTTTTTGCTTTGGTGCAGCAAAAGAGTACGAAATTCAGTACATGGATCTGTTTGGATGCAATCCAGGTGCTTTCCCAATTCAATATTTGGGTATCCCGATTCACTATCGGCAGTTGTCAAATAAGGATTGGGTGAAAGTGCAAGAGCGGTTTGAAAAACACCTCACTAGCTGGAAAGGTAAAAATCTTTCCACTGGAGGCCGTTTAACTCTGATCAATTCCGTTCTTAGTAGTTTACCTATGTACATGATCTCCTTCTTTGAGATCCCAAAAGGGGTCCGTAAAAAGTTGGATTATTTTCGGTCACGCTTTTTCTGGCAAAGCGACGAACACAAAAGAAAATATTGGCTAACAAAATGGGATACCCTGTGCCAACCAAAAGATCAAGGCGGACTAGGAATTCAATATTAGAGCTTAAAAATATTGCCTTGCTCAGTAAATGGTTGTATTGTCTGATCACAACAGATGGTACATGGCAGCAGATTTTACGCAACAAATATCTAGGAACTAAGCCGTTGGTGCAAGTTCAGTGGAGGAGCGGGGATTCTCATTTCTGGGCGAGTCTCTTGAAAGTTAAGAGGGAGTTTCTTAGATTTGAACATACCACATAAATAACGGGACACAAGTGAGATTTTGGGAGGACACTTGTCACACCCGGTTTAAGGACAAAACCGAATGCATAAATATATGTATGCTAGGATCAAGTTTCATACATATAGTGACATCATCAGTGAATAACAGCAACAGTATCATGTAAAGAAATATAAATAAGGACTTACAAGACTATCAGAGATATGCGCTTATCATGGAAACGAAGGCTCCAAACTTCACAGGCAAACGACTGGGGGTTGCGTACGCCTAGAACTCTTCATCATCTTCAGTAGACTTCACACCTTTTTCTTCTGAGCAGCAGTTAGCAAGGGTGAGTACACTTATGGTTGGTACTCAGCAAGGCCACAAGATATAACCAGAGTAACGATTTAAATTCATCTTTAAATTTATTAATCATGTGAGGGTCCAGGCCGCTCTTGACCGTGAACACGGCTGATATATCAGTTTTAGACAGTCTGTAGAGGTTGTACACTTTCACCACAAGTCACGTAAAAGTTCAAAAGAACTTTGGACCCAACCATGCTGTGCTAGCTAGGCACAATACCACACTTCCGAGGTGTGATTGCATAGGGACGCTGCGAGGCCTTTACAAAGATTCCCTAATAAGAAGTAGTCCGCTAGAGTTTCGGTAGCGGCGTGAACCATAACCCTCCCTAATGGTCAGCACCTTAGCGAAGGCTGCTACCCCAAGAGGACCAGGCTATACCCCAATCACCGACCCCCTCCTTGCCCTTTCGGTAAGACTGCTTCAAACTAGAGTCTCTAATTATTTAGCCAAGACCAGAGCCATATGGTCCTCGTGGTTGTACTATTTTCCTGGGTGGTTCTCCACGTTCCAATTAATACATGGTATTCTTGTAAATAAGCATAGATAGAAGGATGGTTAGGGTCACTTGCCTTTTTCCAACGAAAAGCTACTCTTACTGCTCTTCAGCTCTTGCTTACTTGGAAACCTTGATCTTCAAGCTTCAATAGCAATCATTCTACTCGAAGCAAACATCAAGCACAAACATACAAAACAACAAACAAGCACAGCTAAGAATAATACACCAATCACAAAACAAAAGCTTTTAAAAGAGCGTGCTAAAGGATAAGGCTCGCTGCTACGGTTACAAGAGCACAAGAAACACGGAAAACGGAGCTAGGGTTGGAAAGACACAGCTATCGAAAAATTGGTATTATAAAAGAAATAAAAGAACTATGAGTTTTATTTATTTTATTTGGAAAACAAATGTAAAAGATATTCAAAACAAAATATCCTTGATTATAATTAACTTATATTATATTTTTATTTATAAAAACGGAGTAGAACTTAGTCATATTTTATTTATGATTGTCTATGTACAAATTACACTAATTAACAATTAATTAGAAAGAAACTTGTGAGAGCATCTAAACGCATAACTTTATATTCAGTGTGCAACTAAATAAATTATATTTAGAACACATTTGAGTTGGTATTAATCAAATTAACATTAGTTATGAAAAACCGGAGGTAAAGACCTAGGTGGATTTTAATTAGAAAAAAGTAGGTGAGAGAACTTTAATCAAATTAAATCTATATTTAATTTAAAAGACAAGAACTAAGGCACAACGACACGACTAAACGGTAGATTAGGGTTTTAGAAGACTTAACGCAACAAGAACGAGTCGAAACGGAGCTAAAACGACGAAGGTAGGGCTAAAACAAGGCTCCAGGGACTTATCTGCGAAGAAACTGAACTTCCAAGGCTAAATTGAAGAAATCAGCGGCTAAAACATAATTAAACCTTAAACAGAGGGTCTGGGTGCAAAACTGGAGATCCTGGACGGCGGGTACTAATTCTAGAAAGGTCAGGGGTCGGGACAGAAAAGAAAGGACTTAACTCTAATTATTTTCCTACTGATCTGGACTGCGGGTTGATTTCTGGAAAGCCTAGGGGCTTTTCTGCAAAGGTTCCGGGGACGGCTAGGGTCGGGCAAATCTGGTCCGTTGGATCAGAATCGGGCGGCGGGATAAGGGTCGGGCGAATCGGACGCGGCTCGGCAGAGTAAGAGTCGGGCGTAGCTTGGCGTAGTAAAGGGTCGGGCGCGGCTTGACGGCTCGTGCACGGCTCAGATCTGTGCTGGCCGTTAGATCTAGATCGGGCGGCAGGACGAGAGTCGGGTGAATCGGCAGAGTAAGGGTCGGGCGAATCGGTAGGCGGCGCTGGGCGCCGGTGGCGAGCGAGGGCGGCAGCGGACGGCCGGAGCTCACTGAATCCAGTGTTCCGGGACTCGATTCAAGCCGGGGTTAAGCCGGGGAGATAGAGGGCGGCACGGCGAAAGTGGTGGGGTCACGGGACGGCCGTGCGGCGGCCGTAGACCGGCGGACCACGATGGCGGGTGGAGACAGAGCTCCGGCGAGAAATTGGGGCCGCGACAGAGCGAGAGAGAGGGGGAAACGGGGGCGGCTTGGTGCTCACCACCTTGCGAAACTCCAGCGAGGGTTGTAGGCGTTGGAGAAACAGCGGGATGGCGGGTCGACGGAGGGGTGCGACTCGGGGCGGCGGCGTTCCTCCGGTGAGCGATTTCCAGCGGTGTGCGACGGTGCGGAGTGGAAGAAGAGGTTGACGACGGTGCGGGGTCCCAAGAGGAGCCCCGGCGAAGGTCAGCGTTGACGAAGAGGCGGCGTGAAGGCGGGTCGATGGCGTAGCGGCGTCGGCGAGCTCGAGCTCAGGAAATGGAGGTGCAGAGCAGCGGGGCTCGGCCGTGCGGTGCAGGCGTGGAAGAGGAGGGGCAGGGGTTCAGGCACTGGTTTTATAGGGGAGGAGAGGAGGCGGAGTGGCCGGGGAAAGGAAGGCGGCGGCTCACGCGGCGGCCGGGATTGACATGGGTGGAATTGCAGCGGTCGCCCGCGAAGGAAAGGGGCAAGTCGCCCGGGGCGCGTACCGCGGCCATTATGGCAGGCCAGCGTCGCGGGGAAGGAAAGGAGGAGGCGCGGGCGACGGGCGCGGGGGCGAGCTGGATTCGGGGTGAGGAAGAAAAGGAAAGGGGAGGGAGGCGCGGGAGGAGGAAGAAAGGAAGGTGGGAGCGAGAGGTAGGGGATGGCGCCGACAGGTGGGTCCACGGTGGCAGTGAGAGAGAGGGAGGGGGAGGGAGAGAGGGACGGGTTGGGCCGCGGGGAGAGAAAGAAAAGAGAGGAGAGGGAGAGGATTTGGGCCGGGCTGAGAGGAGGGAAAGAGAGAAAAAGATGGGATGGGCCAAAAGAGATAGGGAAGAGAGAAAAAAAGAGAGATTTTAGGGTGGTTTTTGGGTATTTTTATTTTGCAAAGTCAAACACGCTAATAAACAAAAACCAATGCAACGACATGAATGCAACATACATAAAACCATTTTTATTTAATTTAGAAAGACAATTATTTATTTTTCCTATACTAAATTCTCTGTAAAGAAAATAAATGTTGAAATTTTTATATAATTATGAGAAAATTATTGCTTTATTATTTTTTTTTAATCACATTCTGAAATCCAATAATTTTAGGGTGTGACAACACTTGGCTTGATGATAGACCTCTACGTTATCAATATTCTCAACTTTATAACATTGCAAGGAACAAACACGTTACGGTGGGTGAGGTGCTTAACACACCGAACCCCAATCTAACATGGCGTAGAGATCTAATAGGAAATAATTTAGTGATGTGGAACAACCTGGTCGCATGGCTTGCAACGGTTGTCCTTACTCACGAAGATGACATATTTTGGTGGAATCTGACCTCGAATGGTGTTTTCTCGGTGAAATCACATTATCGGGGTCTAATCAATCAGAATGTCCCAGATACAAATAAAGGTCTATGGAAGCTGAAAACACCTCTCAAAATTAAAATCTTCCTTTGGCACCTTAAATGCGGTGTAATTCTTACAGGATAATCTTGCGAAGCGTAACTGGCAAGGCAATCAACAATGTTGTTTACATCACGAAAATGAAACGATTCAACATTTGTTCTTTGACTGTCGGTTCACACGGATGGCTTGGGCTACGGTATACGCAGCATGGGGACTATCCAAACCTCGCAGTATTTCAGATATGTTTGGTAACTGGTTTATTGGAATACCAAAGAATTGCAAACCTCTAGTCCTTGCAGGAGCAGCAGTCTTGTGTTGGTCTGTCTAGCTCTGAAGAAATGTTGTTATATTTGAAAACAAACAATCTTCTTTTTTGCAGGTTATCTACATGATTACACATTGGCTCCGTTCATGGGCTATCCTTCAACAGTCTACTTCCCAAGAGGTGCTTGTTGCGGTTTCTCCGATTCTTGGAGCAAGTGACCAAGGATGTTTTTATCCAGACACATGGGTGGCGGTCTAGTATTAGGATTGACAGTCATTAGAGTGTACCACTATATTCCAAATTCTTTCAGTTTAGGCTGTGTGCCGCTTGGCAGAGGCAGGAAAAGTTTCAAGTTACTATATCACCTAATAATTTTTCCTTTTTAAAGAAAAAGCTCTGCTAGCCGTACGCTACAGGCCTGGCCATGCGGCGGGGCGGCAGCCTGCCTGCCCAGAAACGGAAGAGAGGAGAGACGGTCGATCGGGGAGAGAAGCGCGACGATCCGGAGACAAATCGGTTGGAACGTGGTGAAAATGGGACTTCCGGAAATAAGAAAAAGAACAGAAAAAAAGGAACACAAGCATAGATCTTTGCTTCTTGCGAGCAACATGTTGTTCCGTTTTACAATGAGTGAGGGAGGGAACGATTTATATTCCGGTTACGATGAACTGGCTGGAGCAAGGCTGAGATGCAGGTTCAGCCCCATCGCCGAGGCTTCCTCAGCGTCGTCATCAGCCAGAGTGCACAGCTCGTATGATCGAGGGCTGCTGCTGGTGGTGCCGCCACGTAGCGTCAGCGGCCCGGGGTGGCGCACGCCTGGTGCGACAGCGTGGAACTGTAGGCCCATGGTGGGCTGGTGCGCGAGGTACACCCAGCTTGGGACAGGACCCGGCCCCGGCGCATACGGGTTCGACCCGGCGTGGCCCAAGGCCATCAGGTGCCCAGGCGGCGGCGACGCGAAACCCGCAGCGCAGAACGCCGCCAAGCCTGCAGCGGGTCCGCCGTCGACGACGCGGGCGTCGAGCTGGCGCGCGCGCTTCAGCTGCTGCCGCTCCTTCTTGTGCGCGTTCTGGTGCCCGCCTAGCGCCTGCGAGTTGGCGAACTCGCGGCAGCAGTACTGGCACTCGAACGTGCGCCCGTCCGCCACCGGCCGGCCGTCCCGCAGCGGCGCCTGAACGACGATGTCGGCAGCACCCCCGCCGGCCACGTCGTAGCCAAAGATCCTCAGCGACGACGCGCTTGGCGTCAGCTTGGTGAGCTGGTCGCACTGTATGTCCGCCATGGATCGATGACCACAACTTCCAGAGGAGCTCAGTGATCAGCTCGTCAGGTTGTCGTCGCGGTTGAAGTGTCGAGGATGCATGCGGCGAAAGGAAGGTGATGCGTATATGTAGCGCGCGTGGAGCGGCGGGAAGTCGCACCTGCTTGGAGAAAAACGAGGGGGATGGATGAGAAGAAAACAAGGGAAGCAAGATTAGAGAGTAGGTAGGTGAAGATAGAGGAGATGGCCACACGCAAGCTTCCAATCCTAACTGGTGAATTATACTATAGGCTAGTATGATCGTTCTAGAAATAGAGCATGCATGCATATGTGGCTAGAAGCCATGTGTGTGTGCAAGTACATCTTCCAGTACGCGTTCCCTATACCATTTCTCATATCGCTCGCCCTGTGTGAAGGAATTTGTGTCATGGTGAAGGACATGCGCGCATCATTTTCTCGCATAGGAGTAGTAGAGTGAGCGTGTAGCTTTGGGGACCGAGCTGGGCTCGGTTGGCTGCGCAGCTGACATGATATGCCAGAGCTCCTGGCAAAGTTTATAAAATGAAAAGGTCCATTTTACTCCTCTTATTTATCCACTTTATCCGCTTAACGTCCGAACAAAATTTTAACTCACTTTACTCCCCTAAATTATTTTATTTGGTTCAATCTACCCCTAATTAGATTTCTCTTTTTTATTTGTCTGTGTATGAGTTGAACTTTGACTTCAAATTTTGTGAACAAATGCAAAACATGATGCTTTATGCTAAAAAATTATACTAAGAATTTTTTATGGTTAGTTTTATAGGTTAGGAATATTTAATATGAAATTGATCTTAGATATATAAAACTGTACGAAAAGTAATCATAGAAAAATCTAATATATTTTTCTAACATAGAGCGATATGTTACAAGTCAACTGACAAAATCTGAAATTAAAACTCAACTTGTAAGCGAAGAAATAAAAAAGAGAAATCTAACTAGGGGTAGATTGAACGAAATGAAATAATTTGGGAAAGTAAAGTGAGTCTAAATTTTGCTAGGGTTTAAGTGGACAAAGTAAATAGGTGAGGGGAGTAAAATGGACTTTTTCCTTTCAAAAAAAGCACGCAGCTACGTATTTTGTCCTTACTTGTCAATACCAACCATATAGAATAAATATTGCACATCAGGTCGAGCCAACCAGACATCCAACTACAAAACTTGGAGTGGTTAGCTAGAATCTGTATTCAGTCAAATGAAATAAGTCAGTAGATTGTTAGGTAAATCTCACATTTGTACGTTCATATATCTAAATATATTACTAAATAAGGCTAGTTATATCTCCCCCTCCGTAATCTCGATTATCGATGGGATCATACACTGATTTTACTGACCTTCTGTGGCTGTCTAGATAGAATTAGGGTTTCACCTCTCTATGGAACCCAATACTTTTTGGGCCAAGTGGTTGAGAGAGAAATTAGAATTGATTCGGGCTAACAATTGGCATCAAGAGTTAGGATTTCTCACTCCCCATCTATCCCCTCTCTCTGCTGATCTCTCCCCGGCAGCGCATCCCAACCTGAGCTCTCCTCCACCCCAACGTGGGTCAACCCCGGCGGCGGCGCTCCTCCCCGGCCAGATCCGGCCGGCAACCAGCTTCTCTACCCTTCCCCTCGATCGGATCCGACGGCGGCGCCCGCGGATCGGGCGGCGGAGGCACAGATCGAGCCACGGCGCGGCGGGTCCGGCATGCAGCTGCGCGGGGCGAGGCCACCGGCACGGGAGCGACGCGCGGGGTGCGGCGCACACGCGGGGGGTTCCACCAGCGCGGGCGGCGCTACAACGACGCGCGCGTGCGGCGCGGCGCGCGGGCAAGCAGCACGTGCGGGAGCAGAGGACACGCGCAGGAGGCGGGAGCAGCAGGCACGGCGCACGCGAGGAAGGAGCAGCAGAGGGGCTGCGGCGCGCGGCACACTCGGCGTGCATGGCACGCGCGGCGGCTCGCAGCGCACACTCGCGCTGCTCACACTACTCTCGCGGCACGCAGGCCGGCGGGGCGAGCAGAGTAGGCCGAGCGGCGGGCAGGCGGCCGGGAGCTGCGCGTGCGGAACAGGCAGCCCAACAGCGAGCAAAGCATCGCATGGGAGCGCACAGCCAGCCAGCCAGGGGCGGAGCAGGCCACCGGCCGGCTCCAGCGTTTGCGCTAGCGCCAGTACCAGCAGGCCGGCAAGACGGCAGTGCAGGCAGGTGCGCATGGCCCAAGGTGGAGGACGAGTAGCAGGAGCTGCTTGGCCCGCTGCAGGAAGAGGACAGCCTGCATGCCCTGCCCGCGGCAGGAGGACGAGCAGCGGCGGCTCTGCTTGGAGCAGGGCCTGCGGCCAGCAGCAGCAGCTCGCGGTGCCAGCAGCTCGCGTGCAGGAGCAGCATGGCGTCCAGAACGGCCGCCTCGAGCTCATCCCGCACCTCCTCTCGCGGCTTGACGACGTCGAGCGCACGGTGCCGAGCATCAGCGACCTCGTCGGACGCAGCTGCTGGAGCTGCGCGCGAGGAGGAGGAGGCAGCAGCGCAGCGGCGCAGAGCGCGGCGTGTGGCTGCTGCGCGTAAGGAGGAGCGGGCGGCCGCAGCTGCGGTGGAGCAGCACGAGTGCGAGGCGCTCGAGGCGGAAGAGGCTGCGGCTGCGGCGGGGCTGCGCCGGGCTGCGTGGCAGGCAGCGGAGGAGGTAGGGACGGAGGAGCGGGTAGTGGCAGCTGCAGCGGCACGGAGGCTCGCGTCGCGCAGAGGCCCACATGAGATGGCGGAGGCGCGCAAGGCACGCATCGCCGAGGCACGACGCCAGTTGGCTGACGCCGTGGCGGCACTCCGCGCGTTGGAGGCCGATACGCACGTGGTGCCGGCACGGGTGACAGGCCAGCCCCCGGCCTTCTTCTCGGCGCCCTCACCTCCGCCCATGACTGGCTCCAGGAGCGACGCGACCGGCGCAGGGCGTGCGGCCATCGCGGCTCCGGCACCGGCGTGGAGCACGCGGCTGACGCGGCCAGCGCGAGGTGCTCGCTCGCCTCCTCCCACGCGTCAAGCGTGCGGCGCTTCAGGGCAGAGGCCGAGGAGGCGGCTGTGGCGGAGCGGCAGGAGGAGGCGGAGGCAGCAGCACGGCGGCGCTGGGCGCAGCGTGCAGCTGCTGAGCGCGAGGAGACGGCGCGCATAGCCGAGAGGGAGCGGCAGGCTGCGGTTGTGGCGGAGGCCACCGACTCAGAGATCGACGCGCAGATGGCGCTGCAGACCCCCGGCGGTGCTGCAGGCGCGCGACGCGCGGGTAGCGCTAGCGAGTCTCGGCATGCTCCCTGAGAACGACCAGAGCCTGGAGGTGGAGCGCGACCTGCAGCGACGGTTGGACCGCGCTGGCCGGCACCAGCGGTTGCACCGCGACTCCAACCTCGACTCCGACCTTGACTCCACACGGGTCCGCGAAGCTGAGCACGGGAGAGACTGTACTCGGGACCATCGAAGCTTTAGTCGAGGTTTCGGCCGCGTTGGACGCGGCAACCATGGCGGGCTCCGCGGCAGCAAGGAGTGGGTACCCCTCGCCAAGCTCGGACGACTGGTGAAGACTGCAAGCTCCGCAAGATTGAGGAGGTGTATCTTCACTCGCTTCCCATCAAGGAGCACCAGGTCTTGGAGACTCTGGTCCCGGGGCTCACGGCAGCGCTCCATGAGTCGTTGAAAGAAGCACCGTGAGCTGGAGGTCGATCAGCGGCGCTTAGAGGTGGATCGCACTCGGCAGCGATGGTTGGACTGCAGTGACCGGCGGTTGGACCGCGACCGCATCTCCAACCTTGGCCCCAACTTTGACTCCAAGCTAGAGGTGCAGACAAGACGCGTACAGACCACTCCCGGGTACCGTCGCGCCTCACCTTCTCTAAAGACGAAGGTCTGTGACGCTCGGGATCGGCAGGCGGACGACGAGCTGAAGGCTAGGGTGGACGCGCGCAAGCGTCCCAGAGGTGCATGGAGCGGAGGCACGTTGAGCTCGGGCTCGCGTGGCCCGTCAAGACCGTGTTCAAGGACTGCTCGTAGGCAATGCACTGTGGCCAGGTTCGCGACGCGTTGTACGAGGAGGTCGAGCTGGTTCTGTTCCTATTGGATGGGAACATTGAGCTTCGCACGGTGGCGGCAGAAGGGGGAGAGAAAGGATCAGACTTCTCTCCTCCCACAACAGCCACCACCGCTCCCTTCCACTTCGACGATCCGATGCTTCATCGTCGACTACATCCACCTCGAAGTATCTGGGGGAGTCGGCAGCTCTTCTCCACCGAGCCTACCTACTCCAGCATCCAAGTCGCCATCGATACCGCCGAGTTCTTCACCAGCTTAGGCGGGTTCTCCACCAACTCCAGTCCACGACGACCTCTGCATGACTCGGACCATAATGTGAGATTGAGGGGAAAATTGTTAAATAACTCTCATATTTGTGCGTCCATGTATCTATCTATATTACTAGATAGGGCTAGGTATAGCCCCCCGGGTGATCTCGACCGTCGATGGCATCATACGGCGGTTTTACTGGGCTCTTATGGCCGTCTAGGTAGAATCGGGATTTCGCCTCTATATATATAATCCAATGCCCCTTGGGCCAAGTGGTTGAGAGAGAAACTAGAATTCATTTGGGCCAACATAAATAACTTTCTAGTCCTATTGTGTTCCCTGTTGATCAATTTCGTTTGTGAGCAAAGACTAATTTTGGGTGAGCAAGGGAATGTTCAAATTGTAACTTTCATGTTCAAATTGTAACTTTCGAGAAGTTTTTTTCTTTATAATGTGAATTAGGTTCGAATTTAGATTGCCATATTTTTTTCCTTAATACAACCTATGTGATCTTAAGTGTGTCTAGCCTTATGTCTCAATGTTAATATACAGAGTTCTGTTAATGATGTACACAGTACATATATATACAGATAGTAGTACAAATCTAGCACGCGGCTCATTATTAGCATATTAATTATCTGAGCGAAAACACGCAGAGCTACCCGGCCGTACGACAAGGACGAGGGGAGGATCTCCTTGGTATCTGTCCCTGCCCCCACATGAAACAAGATGCGGAGAAATCGTGCACGGGAAGGGACGGTTTACGTAGGCCTCGCATAATCTTCCCAACCCTCCAGAAATCAAGCATGCTTTAATTTGCTGTTCCATTGATAGCGGACTGATGGATGCTCCGCTCCAACCGGCTGGTCTCTCATCAGGCCTTCTCATGGAATCAAGCACAGCTGCTACCACACTTTATTAATCTGTAATGATCTAACCTTGTTAGTCTTCTCCTAGACCCCTAATCAGGACCCACCGTGTCGGCTATCCATGGCTCTAATTGTCTTTTGCGCGATTGAAATTCGTCCAGCCACAGGCGCCGAGCACCCCCGCCTCCATCGGCCCCGGCGCGTCCGCCGCCGCGAATCACCTCTGACCTGAGCTCCCCCGCCCAATTCCCTGACCCACCGGTTGACAAACCGCCGCCCCTAGCCGGCGGCGTCCCCGTCGCCGACCACCGCCGCCGGCAACCCTCCACCGCCACCGGTCTTCCCTTCCACTCCCCTCCCCCCTCTTCTAAGGCCGCCAAGACCACCCTCCTGAAGTCCGGCCGCCGCGGCTCGCCGTGGAGGATGAACAGTGCCTCTGCGATGTCGCGAGCTCTACTCACATATGCGATGAATAGATTTGCCCGATCCTCCAGGTCATCGGCTGCAGTACCCGTGCTGCAGTACATGTTGAAGGATTTCTCAACAATGATGTTCAAGAAGGAAGATAGATTGGCTCATCACATGGACCCCTGAGTTTGTCCACTACGATCAATGGTCTTGGTTAAGCTACTACTCATCACAGGATCAGGTTGAAAGTGATAAGACATCTCGCGTGTGGCTCTGTATTTTGTCTCCGATCCAAAGCTGTGTACCACTATCTTCATTCTTGGTCTCTTAAATCCCAAACTGCCTCTCGCCCTTTATCCAGAGTTTCAGACATGGCACCAAAATCGCATTGAATCTTCATTTCAAGTTGTTTGTACACTTTAACTCAAGCAATGTGCATTGCGGACTGAACTCATAAATAATTTTTTTTTAAAAAAATCCATGCCTAGATCTCCTGTCATTATTTATATCCTCACGCAGGACAAATAGTACCATCTTTTATCTATTTTTAAACTATAACTTACATGAGGACAAATAATTTCATTTTTAACTAAGCCTCATCTCGGAAGTTACCACCAAGTTGGAATTATGTAAACATTTTCTTTCTCTTTTCTTGTGAACTTAAGTTGAACAAAACCTGGAAAATAGTTTTGATACAGGCACGCACATACAGTTCTTGTTTGCTTCTTTTCCTCCCTAACTACCTTTCTTTGTCTCCGAGACAGAGAATGGAAGTGTGCTTGCAAAGTATAGGAGAAGCTGCAGGGACCTCAAACCAACCAAATTGTTCCATTTCTGGTACGACTCACAAGACAAAATGGCAATTTGAAGTGACCCTCTTGCTAGATTATGATGATACTTAAGCAACTGAGTAGTGCAGCATCAGCAGTCCAATTATATACCAGAGCAAGAATAACATGACAATGGAAAATCAAGTCCAATTATACATTGCTTAAATTTTTCGGTTTTAATACCACTTACAACAACCAACATTATGTTTTGCTTATCCATTGTGCTGTTTTGGTTCTGAATTGCAATGTAGGCATGCGTGGACATGAAAATGACATTTGCTAGCTTGCAAAACTTATACATACTACATGTGTTGGTATAGACCTTACCAATGCTTAATTAGGCTTCTAGCATACATATCATTGATGTGAGAATAAGCGATATACCTCTTAACTCGCTTATATTTTCTAGAGTAAAAGAATTATTCTGAAATTAAACTGGGTTCAAAACATGTACTCGATCCAAAGGTGTAGTGCCCCAAATCTTAATTAAAGGTTAAGCCTCGAGTCATGAGTAGGATGCAAGTTATATA
This sequence comes from Panicum miliaceum, assembly GCA_032594955.1. Lineage (NCBI taxonomy): Eukaryota > Viridiplantae > Streptophyta > Magnoliopsida > Poales > Poaceae > Panicum > Panicum miliaceum. The sequence goes on from CM064060.1 coordinate 29,095,811, forward strand.
TATTTTGGGTCATTGGGTTGACCCAAAAAGTTGATAAAATGAACTGGATTGGTATTCTGCGTAAATAATTTGGGAGAAGAAGTGAACTAGAGTGGCATGCCATCGTAATTAATTGGCTAACAAAAAATACTATTAGGTACCACTTACATCCTTAGTTATGAGCATCATTTCAGCATTTAAGCATGATGTGATGGATGTTCATATTGTCTAACACTTAGAGTGTTACGACAGGTCTGATGGTCCAACCGTGCTTATCATGATTAGGCTACAAATGCTAACTGCTACATCAGCCTTGACCTAGTTGTGCCGTTAGACTAGGGATGCAAGTGGGTACCCAATGATGTTTACCGGATCAACTAAATAATTACGATGGTATGCCATTTTAGTTCATTTTTCCTCCTAAATTAATTACACATAATGTCATCCTAGTTCATTTTATTAAGTTTTTAGGTCGATCCAATAACCTAAAATAAATATAACTTACATCCCTAGGTTAGACCATTAGCATCCCGGGCGTGCATGTCTAGCGGGCAGAGCATTCTTGCCGCAAACCCCCTTCGGTGGGACTAGACACCTTACCCCCACACCACGTCACTCTTCTTAGCTTCACCCTTGTCGGAAGCAGCTGCCACTAATGGAGAATGTGATTTAGTTCTAGTTAGGAAGCCGTTTTAGGCTAATCTCAGTACACCATTTATTGCACAGTTACCAAGAGTGAGAACTTGTTAGTTGTGTCCGTTGAGTTTCATGAGGATGAAACTCCTCTCTTATCTTATAAAACTCTCCCTCATCTCTCCTCATAATGATACTACCAAGTCAGCAAAATTATTAATGTGGCATGTTATTTAATGCTCATAAAACTTCTAATGAAACTTTCATTGAGAGTAGCCTTAGTCCCACCCAACCCTGCGGTGCACGGGATTCGAACTCAGGGCCTCTCGCCTCGTGCATAGTTTCCTTACCACCCCACCTAGCAAGCACATACACAACACATGTAACTCCAGATAGACTTTTCTTTTTAACTAACCCTTGAATGACCCTCAACCGGTTCTAAAGGACCCTTTAGTCCAGATTGGTGTTAACCATCCCAGACTAAAGGGTCTATATTAGTCCCAGTTGGTGTTAATAACCGGGACTAAAATTCCTCTAGACATTACTTCCGATTGGTAACACCAACCGAGATTAAAGGTTGACTTTTAGTCTCAGTTGGACCTTTAGTCCCTGTTGGTGTTACAAACCGAGACAAAAAGGGCTCTGCGTCCATAGAATTTAGACCCAGAACTAATAGGAGCATTAGTCCCTTATTTAAATTCTAGCGAGACAAATGAGGGGGTGGGTGTAGGTTTCTCTACTAGTGAGCCCTCTCTCTCACTCTTACTTTCTCCCTCCCTCTCACTCTCCCAAGTATGAACAAGAGAAGAAAGAAGAGAAGGAGCTCGCCTCCATCAAATCCACCACCACCAAGGTTGGAGCCACATCGGAGGATGGATGGAGGATGATCTTGGCGTGATGCTCGACCTCATCCAATTCTTCTTCCTCCCTGGAGTGAAGCAAGTAGGCTTCCTAAGATCTTCCTCCCCTTCTTAGTCTACACCAAGCCATTGACACCCAAGTCAATCTCCTTCCTCGAGCCCTTCCAAAGTAGAGCTGCTACAGCTGAAGTACCCTCACATGCCAATGATCCTCTCCCAACAATCTTCCACGTCCTCTCCCTCCCTGCACAGTTTTCCCATCAGCATTATGACACCTATCAGTGGAATCCGTCACCATTGATGACCATGAGCTCTCAAAACCCTTGTGCATGTCAAATCCATCACCCAAGTGGCCAAAGAAATTTTTTCAGCTTAGCATCCTAGACCTATACCTCTTCAGTAGGCCTGAGATTGTGATGGTTGTGGAATGAATGGACGAAGTCTGATAGGCCGTGGGTAGGCACTACACCACCAGCATGAGTAATTGACAGGTAGGGATGCAAGTTATATTTATTTTGGGTCATTAGGTCGATCCCAAAACTTGATAAAATGAACTAAGATGGCATTGGGTGTAATTAATTTAGGAGAAATGAACTAGAATGGCATGCCATCATAATTATTTAGTTGACCCGGTAAACACCATTGGGTACCCACTTACATCCCTATTGACAGGCAATTATTATGAATATCTACTATAGCAACAATTGGTGATGGAAAACAGGCAAAATTTTGGATGGCATCTCGGCTTAACAAACATGCATGAATGGATATTGTTGAACTTGGTTAGTTGCTTGGAGGAAGAACCAAACGGTTAATCCAGTGTTGGACTCGGGGGCTATTGAGAATGAAATCAATGGAGGAGATGGTCAAGTTCGTGAACTTGTGGAACGTGGTGCAACAAGTTATCCCCTTAGACACGCTAAACACACTACACACACTACGCCAGAAATGGTCAATACAATAATTTTAAAAAAAATAGTTGTATACGGTTTTCATGGAGTATGTGCGAGAAGGTTTGCAATATCATCAGTTGCCGCAGACGGCGAATCCGAGTCAATTGCAGACGATCATCAACTAGAAAAACATCGAAACGATAATCAATACACACGGTTAAAAGGAAGATAATCTACACATTATCTGCAGTATCTTGTCAGTGTGTTTTCGCATCATAATATAGACGGCGAAAGAGACATCTGTCTTAACAAACCAGAACCATCAAAACATATTACATAATCATCATTAGAGGTTGATGATTAATGAAATTGCAGATGGTCAAGATATAAATAACCATCGTAACAGATGGTTAAAAAATACTGATAGATGTTTCTTTCACTAGCGGACGACTAACAAAAAAAACTTGAGTTGTACTTCTATGGCTGGCAGACGGCCAATTTTGTCACCGTGGACAATGCCTGTTTTAAATAACTATTGTATACAAGTTTTTTATTGGCAAGACGTTTCCAATATAACATTAATCAAGATATTTTTAATTTTGTTTAGCCAATTGGACAGCATAAATTGGAAAATATATAGCTGAATTCAATTAATTACATACACTACATCACTTGCATCGCTACGGCAATCACTAAATAATTATACTCTACTTGACTGATAATAGCACGTGACAATCAATTGCAATTAATATAGAAGGGAGCAGAGTGGTGATTTTTGTTTTTGAACAAGTTAGTATTGTACCACCTTCTGTACCAAAATCTTCTTCACTACAAAAACCAATTGTGTGGAATGCATCGATAGCAGCTGCTTCATTGATATACTTTGTGTAGAAAGTGCCCCGGAAATTAGCATGACAACATTGGCGAAGAACCATAACAGAGACAAAGAACAAATTTGTGCCTCAGTTGACCAAGGTACTTGGGTGAAGGACATCAGGAAGATGTGTGAGATACATAGTGGAGATGATAATTTGTGGAGACGATGCATTTGAGAAGCCCCACCAACTCCCATACACCTTCATGAAGTCCTCGTAGCAACCATCTCAAGTATGCTATCAAATAATATTCGAATATATCTGGAAAAATGAATGTCCGATATCCGATGGATATTGGTCAGTTGTATTCGAATTCGATATCCGATTTAAATATCCAAAATCCAATCCGATATCCGGAATATTATCCGGATTTGATTTCCAAATTGATTTCCACCCTCTCTGTCGGACGGTCCGTTGGAAAATATCAGTACATTTACATCCCTAGTCCTGCCGACATTCTGGTGGTATCATGACCTGTTGATCCTAGTGTGGTTTAGTCCTGCAACTTCCTTTCCATGCAGATGTTCAAGATGTGCAAAGTTTATGGAGAAAAAGCTCACTATAGCTAGTGTTGGTAGCCATGCTTTCAGAAAGGTCCCAGTCACTTGTGCCAACATAAACCATTAAATTTCTGTAACTCAAAAAGAATATGACGGCCATATGCATCTCGGATGGAGTGTAGAATATTATATTTGTTTATTCCACTATATCTAAAAAGAGTCCGAAACCTCGGTAAGGTGAAAGTGGCAATTCTCAAAAACCTTGGCAGGGAAGATACTGTATGGATGGCACAATAATGCAAAGAGTGCAATTTGTACGAAACCTCGATAAGGATACAATTGCTTTTAGATCTGGTTGCTGATAGATACAGAACTGGATCAAATAGTCCTGGTAATCTTGGCTATTTTGCTCAACAACATTCCAGATAAGATGGACCTGGATCTGCAGTTGTAAAAGGCTTCATACTTATTGTCTTAGCATCTTGCTGCTCGAAATGAAGGCAAACAAACACCTACGTATCTTACAGAATCGATAAGACCAATGAACACCTACTTAACACAGAAAAACATGAATTTACTACTACGTATCAAAAACCCACCTTAAGATAGCGCCTTGTAATAGTAAAACATCAAGAGGGTCAGTCGTCAACAATCTACTACAAACACTGCATCTAGCAATCAGTAAGCTTAGCAAGTACCTGGGTTCGCCTGCGTCAGTGTAGTCGATCGGCACCTCGGTCACGGTAATCCCTGCATTCAGAAGTTAAACAAAGAGTAAAATCACGGGCGGTACATGAACTTGGCAAGGAGTATCATGCCGGTCCCCGAACTCCCAAAATGCACATTCAGATCCCTAAACTTGCTAATTGGTTCACGTGAGGTCCAAATCACAGTATTAGTGTTAAATTAAATTACATGGGTGCTGATTGGGTAATGAGATGGACCTGACACATGGGGCCCACATGTCAGGTCTACCTTCTTTCTCCTCACCTCCATCTCATCTCTCTCCTCCGCTTCCTCACTGAGGCCGATAACACCGCCGGTCGTTCTGCCACCGCGGGCGTGCTCCGCCGCCGCTCCACCCTTGACGGCCGAGCAGGAGGTGCCGCGAGCGAGCTTCGCCGCCCGCTCCGCCCCTGTGGGCGAGCGAGCAGCCGCGGGAGTGCTCCACCCCAGACGGCCGAGCCGAAGGTGCCGCGAGCGTGCTCCGCCGGCGACGGGCGAGCCGAATCCACCATGGACGGTCGCTGCGGGCGTGCTCCGCCACCGACGGGCAAGATGGAGCTCCGCCGCTGGATCCAAGCCCGGCCACCGCCCGCTCCTCCCGCGCCCAGGCGCCGCCGTCCTTTCCTCCCTTCCTCCCCCACCGCCGTCGTCCCCCAACGGTGGCTCCAGCTCGCCTGTCGCGCGGTGGAGCACGCCCGCGGCGGCAGAGCATGCTCCTCCCGCGCCCAGACGCCGCCGTCCCTTCCTCCCTCCCTTCCCCGCCGCCATCGTCCCCCAGCGGCGGCTCCAGCTCGCCCGTCGCGCGGCGGAGCATGCCCGCGGCGGCTTCGGCTCGCCCGTGGCAGAGCACGGCGGTGGCTGCTCGCTTGCCCACGGTGAGGCTTTCCCGCGGCGGCGCCATCAGCCTCGGTGAGGAAGCGGAGGAGAGAGGAGATGGAGGTGAGGAGAGAGCAGGTGGACCTGACATGTAGGCCCCACGTGTCAGGTCCATCTCAATACCCAATTGATCAGCACCCATATAATTTAATTTAACACTAATAGCTGTGATTTGGACCTCTCGTGAACCGATTAGCAAGTTTGGGGATCTGAACGTGCATTTTGAAAGTTTGAGGACCGGCATGACACTCCTTGCCAAGTTTATGTACCGCCGGTGAATTTTACTCTTAAACAAAATAGCAATATCAGTAAACACTATCAGATAGCCAACATCCCGTCTTCATTGTTTTTACGACGCGACCCACCCCATTCCAGACGCCTAGGCGAATAAGGCGCGTGGCGAGGCGACGCCATACACTTACCTTCATTTAGAATGGAGCAGCACAAACATACGCGATTAGGTCCTGCCGCCGCCCTCTTCTCTCCCCCCTCCTCTGTTTCCCTCTCTTCTCTCAATTGGCGTGCTGCAGCGATGGGGCGTGCCCGCACGAGAGTATAGGCACGCGATTTCCCCCCGCGCGCAGCTCCCTCTCCCATCCCACGCGCTTTTCCCCTACGCGCGCAAGGCGCTGGCGCCCTTTTTTCCGCGCGCGCATCTGCCTTGTGGCGTCCGTGCGACGCGTAACGCCTTTCTGCGCGAGGCGACGCTATAGGCAGGAAGGTCGTGGCGGGCGAGACGCTCCGATTGGGAGCCTGACTGGACTACTGCCATAAAAACAAAATTCACTATAGTAATTTTCAACTAAAGATTAAAAGGACTAAATATAATTTAATTATAAAACTAATTACACGGATGGACGGGAAATCGCGAGACGAATCTATTAAGCCTAATCAATCCATCATTAGAGGTTGTTTACTGTAGCACAATATTATCTAATCATAGTCCAAGTAGTAGATTTAAAAAATTCATCTCGCAATTACACCCAGGGGTTATAGAATAGGGGTTATAGAATAGGTTTTGTCAGTTATCAGTCAAACGTTCGAAGTTACTATAGCATTGAATAGATTTTTGGATCTAAACGTCAGCCAACGTCAACTCTTGTATCCAGAAGTCAGAACTCAGAAGCCATATGACTACCTCATAATTAATTAAGAATGAGCAATACATTTGCGAATTGTGATCAAGCAGTGGAGCGCCATCGGGATATTTACCAGGATGTCGACCATAGAGCACTGCCGCCTCCCTTCCCCTTGGCCTCGCATCCTGCTCCGCTGACTTCACCGCCTTCCTCGTAGGCCAAAGGACAGAAGGATCCCCAGCTCGCCGTGAAGGATGATGCGGCGGCACGGGCATGGGCGTCCCCTATGTTTGAGACTAATTCGAGGCTCCGAGCTAAATCTTCAAGACCACGAGGGGAATCAACACGAAATGGAAACTTAAGAAATTGCAAGATGATGGATGCTTACTTGTAGTTGATCTCCATATGGTGGAGTGACAGGAAATTGGCCATCCCACTGCCATTTTGGCAGCACCGCCGCCGAGACTTCCACCCTTATGAGAGAGCCGCAATAGAACAAAAACAAGAAAGGAGAAACGCACGGATCTACATCAGAAGGATAAGATTGGGTGGACATGGGCCGCGCTTGGTCGTGATCTGGGCAAGGGTAGGGCTGGGCTTAGAGAAGACCCATGATGAAAATAATCAAAATTAATGATCTGTTTGCTTTAAGATTTTATGCAGTTCTCATGGAGCAGACCACCGGAGCAAAACTCTATTTTCTGCACCAAATCTTGTCTCATCTAGTTGGACGATATGCTTTTTTTTTGGGTTTACTGGATGGAGTTCTATGAAACAGCCTTCAATTTCAAGGTCAAATTAAACCAGAATATAAATCAGTTGAAGTGCAAGTGCTCCGTTCTTATGATTCAACCATTGCTTAAGGAACTTGGATTGTTCAACAAAAAGTGCCTTGCTTGTGGTGTAATAACATGGGAGCTAAGGTATCTTTCAGAGCATCCAATGTTTCATGCTAAAACCAAACGTGTTCCAGTGGAAGTTGCTACCAAAATCATTTGAGTAAAGATTTATTTCCTCCAAGCATTAGTCGGTTGATATCACTCTCAACTCAATTCTTTTATGAATATGCAATTTTAAAATGGGGTTTGTAAAAAGTAAAGATTCAGAGTCACATAGAATATACATAATGGAGGGAGTATATCTGTAGCAAACATCTTATCTCTTGAATAAATCCCCTAAACATCAAGTTCTATTTTTTTACCAAATACAAATAAGAAGATAGGGTCCTTAAAAGCATCACTCCCTGACAATACAGGCCACCAAATCTTTTTTTTCACCTAATTTCTCAACTAGCCTCTTTATCTTTTAAATAAACATCTCGATAATTCATTGCAAACAAAAGCCCTAAACCTAGCTCGGCACCGCTGCTGCTTGTGCGAGCGCTACAGAGCTCGTACGTATGATATGGCCACAATAAGTGTCCAAAAGACGACAACATTAACACCATGGTGTGACATTACTTTTTCATAAAAAAGGGCATAATAGAACTGAAGCAACATTAAACATCATGTGAGGCATTAACCATATGTTTTTTCCGAACAATAAATATTCAGTCTAAGATCCAAATAAATATTGCCCTCACAAACTTCTGGATTCTGTAGCAATAAGCCAACTGCTGATCTGGTAACTGTGGACTGAAAAGAATGCTATACTAAATTTTTGCAGAACCTAAATAGTGTGTTTAAGCTAAGAAGTCGTCCTTTATATTTAGTTATTTATCATGGTAACTCAGAACAATGCAATTTTAGAACAGTGTCGCTCCTTTCATTTGCATATACCCTGCAACACAAAATCTTTTAATAATTTTGTCTAAAATATCCAGTGCAAACAAAGGCCTATTAAAGTATTTCAGTATTTCCCCATTTCAATCGAGTAATATGCCTGGCTCACTCCATCTTACTTGCAGCTGCAAGAAACATTTATATGGTTCAATTCAAACTCTAAACAAAAAAATCCCCGCATGTTCAGTAAGTCAGTTTGAAATAGATGTATTGATTGATGTGTATTGATATACCATGTTAAGCTTATGTGTATTTGAAGTTTACATGGCCTTTTAGCATTGGTGCAAAATTAGTTTGCATGACTTCCACAACTTTGAGAAGTAGATACGAGACTAAATAAATACGGAGTCTAGCTCTCCGCAGCATGAACTATATTGCAGTGAGGCTATCGAAGAACATCAAGTGCTATGACCAAGAAGATATACATGATTGAACAATGAAAAACAGCACACCAGCAACTGAACAAAAACTAAAACAGCACCACAGGTCAAAAGAGAGAAAACAATGAAACTGCACAGAATGTGAAATTGCGAATGAACAAAAAATCAACATGTATTCGGTAACTGAAATGTACCAAACGAGAGTCTCTCAGCCACTATAGAAGGAAGTCTTGGATAACTGGAGCTTGAGGTACAATATCAGGCTGAGTGCTAGACCTTTCTCTGTGCTTATGTTTTCCTTGACGATGTCCACTTCTACAAGAGCTCCTATGCTTTCTCGATTCTTTGGCACCACTTTCAGGAGGATCTGTACCTTTCTGCTTGTCATGGTTTTGTTTAATTGTTACAGAACTTGAAGCAAGATGGCTTCCTAAATTCTCTATCCGCTGAAAGCTAGATTCATTAGTGCCCATTTTTTTTAGCAATGCTTCAGAGTTTACATCTGAAGCCTTTTGTGAAGGTGATGCCATAGCATCTCTACCCAAGAGCACACCACATAGAGCACCAGACAAGGGGTCTTCTTTTGGAACATTTGCAGTAGCCATCATAGAACTGAGGAAATCCTCACCATCCAATTTAACTACTTTTGGTCTGGACTTTGTGGACTTCGACTTTTTCCCAGCAAATACAGGTTCAACGGTCTTCGACTTATCATCACTAATAGATTCATTGCTACAAGATGGTAGGGTATCATTGGCATGGGGGTAATCACTTAGCTCGTCCTCAGTTTTTCCTGATGGGAGATAAAAGATCCCATGCCTTTTGCGATGCTCAGAAAGAGAAGATGAACCAATGGACGCTGCAGGCTCATCTCTTGTCTCTACAGAATCACGGCTGCGGGGATAAAAAAAGATTGAAGTTGATGGAGCAGTATCATCTTCACTCACAATGTCTGCAAGTTCAGCAAGATTCTCATTCAGGTCAAGACCGTCTGGAGAGGCTACTTTCATCTGTGCAGTCGCAGAAACAGGACCAAGTTCTTGACAGAATACTGTCCGCATAGTTTTGACAAGCTCTTTTACCCTGCTTTGCTTGTCATCATCAGCTACCTTCTTTTCTTTCAACTCTTGAATATGTCTTACCAAATGGACAAAACCAATCAGGTTGTGTGCTCTCTCCTGGACTTCTACTTCATTACACTCAACGAGTGGACCAACTGTTGTTTCAATCAAGTTAATCATGTAAAGTACAGATTCATGTGAAAATGGGTCCTTTCGCACTGTGCTTGCCCTAATATCTTGCTCTTCAGCAGACCCAAGTGCAACCTTGCTTTCCCCACAAACAGTTTGATCAATAGCCAACTCACCGAACACTAAACCCACTTCCTTACTTGAATCACCCAATTTCTCAACATACACACTCAAACAGAAAGTGAGCGCCTTAAATACTGCATGGATGTAGACTGCTCTCACTGACATAGGCAGGAGGCTTGTCTTTGGTTGCAAGAGTGCTTCAACAAGCTCGACAGGATCCTTCATGAAGTCCACATATTCACCAGAAATATATGCGGCAGCTGAAAGAACAGGGAAGAGGAAGTGGTTTCCAAGCAAAGCAGGGTCAATTAGGAGAGTTCGAGCTGAACGGACAAGCTCTAACCGTGCATCCTGTACCCGCAGTCCCACATCAACAAGCTGCCGACCAATCTCATCTCCCTGGGCACAATGTAGGCTCCTTGCCATGTCTGCAAGGAGTGAAGCATACCAATCAAAGTCCGCAACAAGCTCATACACATTACGCCCACATGCTGCTAGAATGGCACCGAGAATGTCATTTGCGAACTCTGGGTCTGACTTAGCAGCATGACTGACCAGCATACTTGCAATGTCCAATACATTATTTTCATCAACCATCCCCATCACGAGGTGCAATGCCTCCCGGCGAATGTTTGAGTCGGCATCACCCAGCGACCGCATAATAACATCCCGGCAATCATTCACTGTTGTTGCATAACCTGGGCCAAGCATACCAAGCGCCAGAAGCCCAAGGTACCGGAGGTTGGGATCATCATCAGCAGCAAGGAACTCCTTCACTTTTCCGATGGCAAGGCGGACAGCGGCATCATGTGCTGGCAGCGCAGTGAGCACTGTACGGACACACTCAAAGGTCAGTGACATGGCTGCAGATCGGGTCAGGAGCTGGCAGACTGGGTCGACAATTCGAGCGGCCAGGCGGGACTCTAGAGGAGCCAGCCGTGCAAACAGCTTGAGCACCTTGATGAGCTCCCAGTTGGACCGGGAAGTGGTGAGCAGGTTGTAGAGATCAGGCGCCAGCGGCAGGAAAGGGGACGCGTCAGCAGGCGGCGCTGACAGGTCACAGAACGCTGCCGCAGCCGCAGTCGACGCCCGCGGGTCAGGGCAGGCGAGACAGGCTGCCAGCGGCTTGAAGAGGACCGGCACGGCCGCGGACGGCGCGCCAGCTATGACGCGCGCGGCGGCCGCGATGGCGCGTGGGCTGCCGCGGGAGAGGTGTGGCACGAGGTCGTGCGCGAGGTGAACGGCGAGGTCCGGAGCGGCGGCCGCGGCGGGGGATCCGAGGAGCTGGAGCGCAAGCGCGGAGACGTGCCGGTGCGTCGCGGCGGCGGAGGCGGAGGGGGAGATGTCCTTGTGTAGCTGGTGCGTGGCGAGCGGGAGCAGGGATAGCGAGGCCGGGTGGAGCGAGAGCGAGGCGGCGAGGTAGGCGAGGCGCTTGTGGGGCAGGCTCGGCGAGGCGAGGAGCTCGATGGCCGGGAAAGCGAGTGGGTGGGAGGCGACAGGGGTGAAGTGGAGGGAGGAGAGGTAGGTAAGCTTCTGCAGCGCGACGGCCTTGGTGGCGGCGTCGGGGGCGCGGATCTCGCGGTGGATCTCGGACAGCGCGCGGGCGACGGCCGCGGACTCGCCGGCGGCCGACGGATCGGCGCGGAGGGACTTGACGAGGTCGTCCAGGGAGAGCTGGAAGAGGGTGTCCACCAGAGACGGCCCCGCTGTGTGCGCCGGTGCCGGCGCCGGCTGGGCGGAGGCCATCGGCTGTGGCGGAAGGGTAAGAGGCTGGATCCGTGTGGTTTTGGGGGTAACTTGGGAACGTGCGGGCGTGGCCAAGAGTCCGAGACGAAGAGAAGACTCGGGGCGTGGTGTGGGTTCTGAATGCAACCGGACGGGTTCACATGTCAGTCCCGGCATTTTCATTTCAGATAAACGAGTCTGGATTATGTATAATCAAATTTCAAATATCAACTCTATGTTCGTTTATCTGCATAAACGTGCAAGTTATTTTAGATTATTATCAATACGGTTGCTAAAGGTCAAAGGATGCTAGACCAGTTGGTTGAAGTACTCCGACGGCACACTATAGGTACGGGGTTTGAAAGCCAGTTACTTTCTTTTAATGAAAAATGGTTGGGGCCGTCATAACCCACCCGGTTGAGTTTTTTAATAGAATTGCTAACGAATTTTATTTTCTATTTCTTAATATTTTTCACAATAATTTTGAGATTTAAAGTTCCATTTATGACATTTATTCCAGAAATTAATATTCGGATTTCTATTCGCGTCGCGTCGGTGTTGCATCGGGACCAAAGATTTTATACATTCTTACTCTGTGCTGTAAAATTCGTTTATGCTCCTCCAAACTGTGAATAAGAACTGTCCTCCTTACTCCGCTCCACCTTCCGCGTAACTTTGGGTTATTTGTTTTAGAGACGAGGGACATTCTCCATTTCCATTTTTCATAAAATAGAAATAACAAGTGCTCAGTACAACATAAGAAAAGATATAGAGAAGTACGCTAGACTATCCCACCTGATTCAAGTTGAGATAGCATATACCACCACGAAACATGTCCGCCCCTTGAACTCAAATTATCCATACATACAACCACGAAACAAGTTTAAGAATAGATCTGATCGTGAGCCGTCCGATCCGACGAACCCGACCCGACTCGGCCAATGTACGAGCCAGGCGCGAGCTGAAATTTTCAACCCGCTATAACAGTCAAGCTGTGCACAGACCAAAACTTTTTACCAGAAACACAAAAAAGTTCGTCCAAACTCGAAATTATATCTGACCACGTACCGGATCGGGCTTGGGCCGAAAAATCCAACCCGGTGGTTGGGTCGGTCAGGCTTAGGATGAAGGAAAAAACAAAGAGTTTCTTTTGACCCAACCCGACAGATGATTGGATCTATTCAGAAATGACAGATAGACACTAGTTAGAATTAATCACGATCATTGAGCACAGCCGCATTTTCAGCTTCAGGTCCTAAAGTTCCATCTTCGTTATCTATATCTTCCTCGTTAGCACTCGGCAGCAGTCTTGTAGATGAGCGAGCAGTCTGTTGAGCCAGCACCTTTGTGCGCAAGGCAAGAGAACATTGACGCCTGACGCCTCCCCACAACTTCTAGAATTACACGTCGTAGAGGCCTGACCAATATAACATGAGTGAACATGCCTGCAGAGTGATCACAACTAGGGATGAAAACGGATCGGATACGGACGGATTCACTAATATTATATTTGTTTTTATATTTTCTATCGGATTCGGATTCGAGTACGGATAGACTCAGATACAAATACGAATGCGAATAGATATATCTCGAATACGGAGCGAACCGGATGCGGTTACTATCGGATACAGATATTTCTTCGGATATCGAGTAAAGGTAACATTTATTTATATCACACATGTTGTAACATCGAACACTCTACGCGTCCAAATTTTAACTAGATTATGTTTAACGAAACAAATTAGCAAATATTTGCATGATATTTCTAACTTATTACGTAGATGATATAGATTCGATTACATGACATTCTAGTTTGCAATATAGCTTAGATTGAAGACACTTAATTAATAATATTATAACTTATTACATTGACGATGCTTCATAACCACTTGAATCAATTTATCTGTTTAAGGAAGCCACGTTTAAACGAAAATCATGCTTGATTAACTAAATGAATAAAAGATGATATACCATTTTGGGCACTAAATTATACAATATTAACATTCTAAATTACTACATGCATAAATATGTAACAGACAAATTATTGCTAGAGTCCCAACTAATATACAATATTCACTTTTTTAAAAAAAGAAGAAGGAAGAAGTCTATTTATTATTGTTAAATTATTGGCAGAGTTCGAGTTTAATTCTCGAACTAGGAATCAATAAGATTTAACTCTAATATAATACCAATAGATAGATTATAGTTTTAGAAAAATTTTAGTACTAATTTGATATTTTTATTAGAAATGAATTAGTTATAAATTTTTAGAGATTAAATTAGATTTTTATTAATGTATATATTTGGAATAATACAACTATCAACCAACCGATAGATAGATTATATTTTTTGAAAAATTATGGTGCTAATTTTATATTTTTCTGATTAGAAATGAATTAGTTATAATTTTTTAGAGATTAAATCTATTTTTATTAATGTATATATTTGGAATAATGCAACTATCCGAATTTAGTATCCGAGTTGACTATCCGGATTATCCGACCGGATATACGATATCCGCCGGATATTGGTTGTATTATATCCGAATCCGATATCCGATTTAAATATCCGATATCCGAAACAGTCCCCGGACATCCGAAAAAAACTATCCGAATTGCTATTCGACCCTTTCGGTCGGACGGTCGGTCGGAAAATATCCGTACCATTTACATCCCTAGTCACAACAAGTGAAGTAACATCATTTTATCGAAATAATCTTTGTTTTAGAGTTAGGGTTACCTAACTCGCAAACTGACCACTTGTTGAGCTTTGTGGCCGAGGACTCAAATTTAGATGGACATATTCCACCACAAGGAACTTTACTAACTGAGCTCTCAGTTTGCTATATAAAAGATCTTACATGCAATCAAACCAATGCAAATCTGTTGGACTGAATGGTTTCTAAGTCAACCAAATGATTTTTGTTCCTTTTTAACCCTAAAATACGGTGGGAATTGAACATGGTGCACACAGAGAGGAGAAAACGCGGAGCAGGCACATTGGGCATGCGATAAAATCGCAAAAATGAAGGTAGAAGTGGGGGCAAGATGGAGTCAAACTCAAGAATTCAAGATTGGGAGACAACATCTTTGCTACTACTCCCTTCGTTCCAAATTGTAGGTCATTTTGGCAAATCGAGTGCTAAATCTATGTATCTAGATTTTTCAAAATTAACTATAATTTAGAATGGAGGGAGTATATCAAAATTGTGGTTGTGTTTGATTAGACATGTCAATGTAAATATACGATTAAAAACCAGCGGTCTGACGGATTGAACAAAGTTACATTGCCTTGTTGTATTACTTTTTTAGATTTAATTTAAATTTAAATATTTCTGTGAAGTTAGAATTTAAATATAACTCCTTACTTGAACTTGTAAATACTTTACGGAAAATTGTGCTGCACTCACTCCTTACATGAAAGTATCCGATCCATGTGTAGTTTGTTTTGACTTTTCTAAATTTTGTTTTGCATCTAGATATAGATTATATCTAGATACATAGCAAATACTATAAATTTAAAAAAAAAGTCAAAATGACCTGCATCATTTTGGTACGGAAGGAATATATCTGAAGCAACTGTATTATCCGATAGGATAGCTGGGACACTGCACTTCTTATATTCAAATCCAACATGCAACAAAGCTATCAAAATTCGTCCACTATGGCTCTGAATGGCTCTGTTCGATTGTCCAGTCGGAAAATTCAATCGACCAAACAATGCTGCGATTCTTACATTCGAATCCTATGACTTAAGAAAATAGCTGTGAATAATTATCTGGCTCACTCCAAGCGATCGGACGGCCAGAAAATAGGTAACATTTACACCCTACTGCCGCGGACTGCCAGAACAGAAAGTCTGGAACATGTTCGATCGATGGCGCTGCTGACAGCTTGAGACGGAGACACGCACACCTACTGCACCAACTCATTGAAATGAGAAACACCACAGACAAAAGCAGTGGCAGCTTCTTCTACAGCAGTTTCTTTTCCAGATAACTCTACTCCAGACTTTATATTTAGTTGATTACTGACGTAGCCAAATTCTTAGATGACGCGCGCGCCGCTACAGGTAGCAGCGAACGGGTCTGTTCGCCGGCAAGATCCCCGCTGAATTGAAGAAGGCTAGGATTAGGGATTCGGGGCTGGGGGCTTGGGGCGGCGGTTGTGGGGCAGCGACGGAGGTAGGTGGGCGCGATGGCGAGGGCGCCGCCGGCGGGCGGATGTTAGGGTTGGTGGGTCCCATCACTGGCGACCTTAGAGGGAGGTCGTGGGGCGGCGGCGGTGGCGGGTTGCCCAGCCGCGAGACCATGCGGCGAGGGCGCCGCCGGCCCGGGCGAGGCCTAACAACCGGGGCCTGTGCCCATAGCGGGGGAAGAGGACACCATGGTTCGAAGAGGTGGTGGAGGAGGCGGTGGCGGTTGGTGGGCGGCGAGGCCGCCGCTGGCCGCGGAGCTGGAAGCAGCGGCGGCGGTTGGTGGGCCGGTGCAGGAGAAAATAGAAGAAAAGGGGAAGAAGGAAGATTGGAGGAAGAATAGTAGAGGGGGGTCTTCGTTCGCCGCAACGAGTAGCGGCGCACGCGCGCCCTCCAATGGCCCCCCTGACGCAGTTATAAAGTTGTAGGATTTGACAAAGAATGCTAGAAGAAGTAGCTACCACTAACTTGGCAGGCGTATACAAAGATTTGGACATCCATCACCAATACAACTTTGCAGAAGAACCGGGAGACATGGGATAATGGATGAATTTAAATATGATAATACATGGCATTAAAATGCTGTACCAAAACTTCTATATGCTACAGAACTCCCAAAGAATTGGCAACCAAACAGCTCATAAGGCATGAATACAATAGGGTTCTGAAATGTACAACAAAGTGAAATACTCTTCAGGCTTTCTTGTCTGATCTATTAAGGTTTAGATTAAACCACTTCTTTTTGCCAGATTTGTCTCTGCCATCTACGCTACCATTCTCAGGGCTCTCAGGGATGCTATGCTCTGTGGTATACCTACTGCTGCTACTACCAGCGCCAACAGGGTTTACCAAAGTTCGTTCAGTTGTGAATGAGCAATGGATATTATCCCTCTCTCTCAGCATATCATCAACCTGCAGATAGTGCAACTCTTTAGCACATGTTCAAACAACTCTTCAGATTAAAGACCAGACAGAGCATAATTTGCCGGTCTTTAGTCAAAGTGTTATGGCAAATGCTCATATAAATGACAGTCAGACAGCCTTCTTGTTCAAGGCGTATCCTATTCAGGGTATTACATATATTCGAGTTCAAGGCACACATCTAATAAGATTTAACAAATTAACTCTCAATAATTAGTATTTAGAAATTAATGTGATCCTATTCAGTCATGTGCAAGCATGCATCATTGACCATGCAAGCCTCATTTTAACTCCTGTGAATAAGTGGCCGGATTGGAACACAGCATGAGGCCAGGTCCAGCAACAATGAGAATGACAAAAGTGCGCATAATGCAATCACAGTTTTCTTGCACACATCCAAATCACAAAACCAGCACACATGAAAAGAATATCCAAAAGGAAAGGAAAACACATGATTGTCGAAAACATACAGCCTATACACCTCTTTATAGAATGATGTTCCTTCGAAAGAGTTAGCTACAATAAGAATAATATTAATGCAATGAGACATGCCTTTACTATGAATTTATTAGTCAACATGTTACTGCATCCAGTAAAGTCATTTCAATCAGACACATTGTCTAACAGAAATGTAGCTGTAACTACCCCTATACATTGATTAAAACGTGATTACAAATAGCTGACACAGAGACTATTCTACACCATTGATCTCATAAAGAACAATAAGTTTCACAATTTTTATCAGAGTTAAATAGCATAATACCTACAAGAATTATCTTTACACAAGTTTCAACCAGTTAACAGAAAGCGTCGGATACTATCCATAAAACAGTCGCAGCGAGGAAAAGGGGATATTATTTCTGAGTTTCTATGCACAATAAGTTGTTATGCCTTAAGGAGGCGGCTAAACACATCAAGGAAGGTTGGAACCTTAGAAGCAGCTATATTAACCATACCTATCTGTACTCTCGACTTACCTATGTTTTAGTGTGATTTACCCCTATAGCTTATCACTCGGACCCCTAAGCTATACCCATGCATAGCCACTCGCTACATTTACCCCTATATCTTACTTGTCTAGTTGTCATCAACTCATCACAATGTCGTCATTTTGAGATAGAACATATGTACATGAGAGGAGAGGGGGTGAGGGTGCTATATGCATACCGCTTCTCTCTCTTGCGTATATCTGTTGGTGACTTCTTGAAATCGTGCCAAAGCCTGGAAGCCATATTATTCACTCAGATCATTATTCAAATGGATAAACAAAGCAAAAAGAATCATTAATAACAAAACGAAAACATAGTTACTGACTTTTCTGTACTCAGTTTCAAATTGACGCAGATCATTTCTCTTCGCTAGAATTTTGGATTCTATTTCCTTCAGCCTCTCTGTTGTCTCTTCATAACTTTTTGCACACATTGCTTCAATCATATAGCTTGCTGGCTTGAAAAAATTATCACCTGCACAAATCAATTAGGATGGCTCAGTGCAAAGGAATGGCATCACGATACAAAGGGAGACGGCAAGAATGCAGACCATATACAGCAAATATATGAGTTCCAGGTTTGAGAGCCGACACTTCACAGGGTTGGAGACCTTCCAATCTTTTAAAGAAGGCAGCCTCAGGATCTTTGGCCATTGCCAACTGCAGTTGTAAGAAACAAATTTTCAAAATCAGTTACAATACACAGAACAACTAACAACAGACCATAGAGTTCCTTACTGCATTCACTGTTGAGTCCATACGGTACACCTGGAAATGCAAGAAATACATGCCTGCAGATGTCACCTTGCCAGTCTTCTGACTATCTTCCTGAAGGTCAAAGGGAAAACTGAAGATAATATTAAAATAGAACTCTGAATGCATGTCTTCTCTAAATTCTTATCTGAAATGTACCATGAGCATACACAGAAATATAAAGGAGGTTAATTGAGAAAATATCAGTTATTCATTATCCATTCGTACTACATAACCATACCATGATCTTAGGAATACCAATGCAAAATTAGGACCAGCACTTGAAAACACATTTCCTTATGATCACTTCCAGTAGAAACAATATACTCCCTCCGGTTTCAAATATACGATGTTAGCACAACTTAAGAAGTTCTTAAGTTGTCCTATCGCAATATTTTAAAAACCAGAGGGGCTACAATATACAATGAAAAGATCTCCCATAAGGCCAAAACCATCCTTCACCTACCTCACTAAGCAAGTTATTTCTTTTATTAAACTTCCCACTACACCCAGCACATAAGAAATAGAAATGGAATGAAACAAAAAAGATCTTGAAACACTAAAACAAAGGCGAAATAAGTAATCCATATGACCCCACCCACCCGTCCATGAATGAACCATTATACAGTAAATCAGTTGCCTTTCAAGTGAGGAAATGTTGATTTTTGTTCTTAAGCTACATTCCCTATGTCAACCATAGTTATTAGGACCAGATCGGTGATTGAACCGCTCGAGTGCAAAGTTCGATGGTTCATTAGTCCAACTGATTAGACCGCTGGTTCAAAACGGTCTAAATAGGTTTATAGTTCATACATAACACAACTCGCAATGTGCTCTGGTGTAGGGATCTAAGTTCCAGAGTAGGACGTCGGGGTTCAAACCTTCCCCATGCCATATTTTTAACATTTATTCTTCATTCCCTCGCCCCCCTCCCACCTCGGCTGCTTGTCAGCTGGCACCCATCCAGTTTCTTATACCATAAACCAGGCGGTTTCTAGAGAAAAGCGGCGGTTCAACCGGAATATGCCCGATTCGATTGCATGGTGGTCTTTTAGCTCAAATGGGCCAAGGAGGGCTCCAGTTCCCAGTTCAACCGGTCGGACCGGCTGGTTAGGTCTGGTCCTAATAACTATGAAGTCAACTGGATCAAGGATTACATGTGTCTCAATTGGAAAACAGGTATCATAACATTATACCACCTAGATTTAAGAAAGTATGCATATAAACATAATCTATCACTTAGGTCATAATGATGATAGAAATTGCAGTACCCTAAAAAGCTATATTCAAGATTTCTTTCACCAGAGCTAACTATAGAGTTAAAGATCACTGGGTAACTATAACATTCATTCAGGAAAGCCGTAAATCTATGGGAATTAAACCTATATAACATATGGAAGATGCCATTCTATTGAAAATACTTGGTACCAATCTAACAAAGCATATTAAAAATACAGTAGCACAATTAGAAATTACCTGCAAAGCGAGTCCATAACCTCCATTAACTTCTTGCTCAAAGTAAAGAAGCTGTATATATTAAATAGATAAGAAAATTGAAGGAGACACAAAAAAAAAGCAACACAGAAAGGCTCTAGTTCTAGAGCAAATGAATTTTATAAAGAAAAATTAATCTCATACCTTAAATTTACTTTGTGCAGGTGAAGTGACTCTGACGACTATTCCAGAATGAGCTTGTTCTTCACTTATCGTTACACCAAAAAAATGAGCGCATTGCTTATCAACCTATAAATAAACAAGATGTAACTATATATAAGATAAAACAGAAATCACATTATAAATATTATCACAAGAATGGTAGTATTCACCTTGCCGGTAGCTGATGTTCCAACAGGGAGTGGCCTCACTGTAACTGTGCCATTCATAGCCTCTTCCAGCACGGTGGGAGATATTGTGGTCTTGATAGGAACTCCAAGCTTGCTATAAGTGGTAAAATTTATTACAAAAGTAAAATAAGGATCTTTAATTCTAGAAATAATTATACCTGATTCTACAATTACCTAAAAAGTGCTGCAAACATTGTGTTGACAGTTCCAAGATTGGACAAATCAATCTCCATATCCATTCCTTCATTTTCTAACGCCTGATAAAAGAAATGTAACAGAAGTATCTCATACATAACTTGATCTTTCAACAAGAGATTTAGTCCAATGTTAAACAAATGAAACATAGCAATAACATATGAAATTTACATGCCATCACATATTGAATTTACATGTCCCAAAATAACAAGAACCGATGTCAATTATCATGTCTAGTGCTACATCAAGATGCCATAATTTCAACTTAATTACAAACTGCATATGGCCTGAATTACTAGTTTAAGAAAAACTCAGTCTCCAAGCACCATGGTACAATCATTACCAATGCATAATTTATCCAGAAATGGTAATTGTTCAGGTAAATGGTACAAGTCGCCTTAGTATCAATTTGCCATTGTTGGCAAGGTAAGACACCTCCCAATCAAAGATCAGACTACTAAATAAAAATATAGTAATAAGGTTATATTTAAGACAAGACATATGATATTAAAGTAACCAGATACTCCCAAATCTTACCCCAACACTGAACAACATATAGCTGCCCATGGCCCAACCACTACCTATTTACTCTCCTCCCTGCACTCTCCATTAATCTTCAGCCCTTTCTTTCATATTTGTCACTCCTCACCTTGTCTCTATCTCCTTTCCGTCTACCAAATGGCACATAATGGAACACCTGTGGTGCTCTTTTGTAGCCCAATTTTCGCTCATTCTTGTCCTCCCCTTGGTGAGATCTACAAGATTAGAGAATAGAAGCAGGGCTTTCTTCACCAGACTAGGCTACAAACAGCTATACCGGACAACCAGTGACCGATATCTGCTAGGCTTTGCTTCCAACTTACACTATTCCAACAACTCCAATGAAATATAGAATGTCATAATCAAGGAAAGGTGGATTTATTAGAGACCACGGTTCAATTGAAATATGGAGCTAATATTTCTCGTTATGAACCTAATTACACCTAAATAGATAACATCCACATCACCCGGCGCTAACATTTTGTCATGTTAAAAGACAGCCTCAGCAGCTGAGTACAACCAATTCAGTTACATAAAGAATAATCAATGAACCCCCGATAGTCATAATTTATACAAAAGAATTTACACAACAGAATTTTTCTCCTAAAAAATATGGCTGAAACTCAATATATATATATAAAAGATGATTAAAGAGTTCTGGACCCTAAGATGCTGGAGTATATCTAACAAACGAAATACCATTGTTAAGAGTTTAATCATTTTGACACACTTAAAGTTAAAACAACAGTAAAAACAAAGGGTTTAGCATCTAGCAATTGTGATCAGACAGATCCGAAAAATGTGAGAAAATGCAGAAGCATTGGAGGGAATACAAAATAATTGTAGTATGGTATGGTAGATTCAACAAAGATAAAACAGCACCTCAAAACCAGCAGTATCATATTGCCTCCTTTTCTCAGGATCCGACAAGATGCTATAAGAATATGCAACTTCTTTGAAGAGTTCTGATGCTTCTGGGTTGCTCGCATTCTTATCAGGATGGTACCTGTCAACAACGATAAGAATTATTATGATCATTCTACAGTAAGGTAGGGATTCATCCACACTGTAGACTGCAGGCATAACAAACAGCAGGAATAATTTCCCAATAAGCTGGATGCAATGGGATGGCAGTATCTGATATTTTAAGGTACCATAGAAATACCTCATAAGTAAAGAAATAATTATTTTGACACAAAAGGGCAGTAACATTAAAAATCTAGGCAATGCAGAACATACACTATTCCCATGGAATGAACACTCCCAATATCCCGTTAGTATTCACTGGAGCCACCCTCCTTTCTTATGTGAAGGGTCACAGAGTGCATACACGTGGTGTGAGAGCAACCATGACTTAGAAGAAATGTGCTTGGATTTTTCCAAAAAAAAAAGAAATGTGCTTAAAGATTGGTTGAGTGGCTTTAGTGCTAAGTCAATTTCTAAGGTCATCTGAAAATAGAAGTTACTTTCCTGCTGCCACCTATATTTTTTTTCTAGTCACTATGTAGTTTGTAGGATGACTGCTATTTTCTGTAATGTAAACGAGTACACATATATAAATCCATAATTTAATAAAAAACATCAGTTACAAGGGCAGTATCATATAATGTCAATACGGCTTGAATAGCAAAAGAGTAGCTGTTACTAAGGTTTAGGACATTGAATGGAAACAAGACATCTGCACTAATTTTTGTGGCACCTTGCTTAGCGGTATCAATTTTTGCTTGCAATTCTTTTCATGCTGTAGGTTCTAACATGATTTAAGAAAAACATAACTAGTGCACGCGACTTTTCAGGAATATCATTTATGAAGACAGAAAGTATAATATTATCATTTACTGAAAGTGATACAGCATTTTCAACTGAAACAAACAAAAATTATTGAAGTGGGGTCTTTCGGAACATATAGAATCTATTCAACACAATAAGAATGCATTATTAAAAGCTATGAAATATATACACTGAAGCCTGAAGAAAGTTCTTTGTATTGACTTGAAAAGATTGTCATAGTTATGTTTTCCTTTGCTTTCTCATTAAGAAGCAGACAGGAACTACACTATCATCATTTGAGTACCTCACATGAGTATTATTTCCAGAATGATGTATCTTCATTTCAGCATTGCTAACAGCTGGATGAAAAATTTTAGAAATAATGAGATAATAGAATTTTCCCAACATTATAGCCGACATATTGATTCGCTTTGTTGACAATTACCAGATCGGAGCTAATTCATTCATTCATTCATTGCTCAAGAGTCAATTTCCGGATACCAAGAATCAAGTATAAAGTGAAGCATATGCAAATATGACATATCTAGTGTCCGATAGTATTTGCATACACAAGCCACGTGACTTCCCCTGCTGCAAGGTGCAAACAAACCCAGATAACGCATTCTGCTGAACTAATGGAGTAGCATCTAGTTTTTCCTCTCCCCCGCGGCATAAATCAACACAGCATAGCAAGACGAACAAGAGCATGGAACAAGAGGCGGCACCGACTTGAGTGCGAGCTTGCGGTAGGCGGACTTGATCTCCTGGTCGGAGGAGTCCCGGGGCACGCTGAGCACCTCGTAGGGGTCCCGGCGCACCGCCGGCGCTGATGGTCCCTCCATCTTCCCCGACGACGCCATCCCAGAACAAAAACCCTAACAATAGATGGAACACCAAGCCGTCACAAACGGAAATGCACGGCCTCTGCCCATATCGACATGAGATCGGGGTTGGGAATGGCTCACCTCACAGGCGCGGGAGCGGGCAGATCTCGCCGCCTCCTCCCGAGGTAGGCGAGACGGCGACAGGGGCAGAACGGGGATGAGACGCCTCGAGGGAGCAAGAGCACGAGCCGCACCTTGCTGCAAAGGGGAATTTCGAAACGATTTTCTGATTTTGTTTGGGCCTTCCTTCGCCTCGACCTTGGATTCGGTGCTCCTCTTCCTCCAAGGAAGGGGAAGGCGAGGTGAGCACGCAGCTTTGAGAAGCGAGGGCTCTTTTGAAAGAACTCTTCCTTTGCCGATCCGGCGATCCGGGGTCCAAAATTTCGTCCAGCTGGGTGTTTAGTTGCCTATCAAAAAATTTAAATTTACATATCAATTCCATCAATATTTAAATACATACATGCCATATTAAAATAGATAAAAAAAACTAATTATATAGAAGAATTATATTTCGCGAGATAAATCTAATGAGCCTAATTAGCCATGATTAGATAATAAAATGTTACAGTAAACATATGCTAATGACAGATTAATTAGTCTTAATAAATTCGTCTCGCGGTTTGCGGCCAGAATCTGTAATTAGTTTTGTGATTATTCTATATTTAATACTTCAAATATGAAAAGATTTTATTTCAAAAATTTTACCCAAATGAACTAAACACCCCTTAAATTTTTTTTGAGGTTGCGTTTTACTTATGATGAAAACTTATGCTGGAAAACCAGTTCCTGTGCGAGCCGTGGATGGTCTCAACAGAACCTCCTAGTGATTTTGGGCAAACCAAACCTCCGAGGGTTATTTAATTGCAAAGCAATATTATGGAATTATTCGCTTTCTACAGAAGTTGCTTAGCACAAAAGTAGAAAAATAACATGCACTCTGCTTATCTCCTAAGCGGCTTGATCCCCGCGTTTCTAATAAGCGAAAATAATCAGAATTATCAAACAACTTATCCACGTAGCGGATTCTCCAGACAGCATCTTAGTAGAAAAGCTTATTTCTCAAATAAGTGAGTTTTAGAAAAGTGGAAACAAACATGCCATAGAGCACATTTGTAAAATACCAAAATTATTAATACAATTATAGAATCATTTTTAAAGGAATTATGGAATAAGAGCATCTCCAACGAATTATCAAAACCCCATCTACTAAAAGCATATGTAGGATAGTCTCCTATTATTGGTAATGCACTTTTTTTTTATCATTCCTACAACATATTACCAAACCCTCTCACCCTATATTTGTGTTTTCTTCCATCTCTCTTCCTCTTATCAGTATACACTCTTATGATGATCAAGGTCCAATAATTGTCATTTGTGCACAAGAAGCACATATGGTGATAATGAGGAACAACCTTGAGTCAAATTTGAGAAATAGAGTTTGAATTGGAAGAAAATTGGCCAAACTGAGAATTTGAAGATTTGAAATGATAAATGGAGTGGAACCAGTACCAAAGAATAGAAATGGTGAAAATGAATGAGGCAAGTTCAAATGCAAGTAAAAAAATAAAAAATGGAAAAAATTATTAAGTGTGAGATCATGATCAAGTGCCTATGGGAGGCTTCCAAGTTTGAAATTGACAAAATGGTGAACTTTTGCCCAATACAAAAGTTGTAGTAGGAACTATACTCTTCAACATCGAGGAAAGTTTGAGTGAAAACTTGAAAGTTTTGGATGTGGTTTAATCAGCCAAAGTTTAAAACCTCCTGATTCAGAAATGAAACTGAAAATTCTCCAAGTCCTAGAACTATAGTAAGAAAAGCCTAACTTGAGCTCAAAATTAAGTGAGATTTTTTGTATAACAGTTCGAAAACAAGACCACCCCAGTAAAGTGAATGTTTGGGGAACATAGTGATGCAATATAAGATCCAAGAAAATTTGTGCAAGGCATTTAAATTGAAGCTCAAAGATTGATAGTTCAAATTGCAACTCTAAAAAACTTTGAACTTTGATGAATCACTGAATGAAGTGAAACTAGCCAATGTTCAGAAGGAATTTGATCTTCATGATAGTTGTAGCCCTTTGTTTCCTCCACAACTTTGATTCAAAGCTCAAACATTGTTCGTGTTCAAAATTTGTCAGCCTTATGGTGGTGAAAATTTGAATAAATACCGCTCCCCCACCCACCAGATTCATCTTGTTCCTCCCGCTCTTGCTTTTGGCCAAGTTCAAGCGTCAGAGAAACTCGAGTACCCACATCAACCCCACAACCACAGCTACACGTTTGATCTAACATCAACCACCCCAAGCACCGGAAGCCCTAGTTCAATGTCATCGTCTTCCTCAAGTCGGGGGTAGCAGTGACAAAGTATCTTACCATGGAACTCTATGCTCAGGTTGTTTTGCTGTCAATTGGTGGTCATAGCAAGGTAACCTTGGTGCATGTGATGCTCAAGCATTCGATTTCGAGTTTGAGCCGAGGGTATAACAGGCGTGTCTGCAACGCGTGCACCCCCGCATTTCATGTCTCGACCATGGCCGCCGTAGCGGACCTCCTGGGTCCAGCCATTTGTTGACGGCCGTTAAGTCTAGAATATGACCGTCAATCTACTTAGACAATAAAAGAGAACTAGCATTTCTTACACGTATAATTATTTAGAATAATTCCATTCCACATGTATTTAAAGATTATTTGCATGTAGGATATTGAGCAATATAGAAGGAGAAAACACATTCCAAAAGGCAAAGAAACACAACTCCGACCAATTAGAAATCACCACATGAGCAGTACATGGATCAAAAGGCCCACAAAGAGAGCAAAACGCCATAACTTAGTGCGGACCACTGTTGGTGTTTCTTATGCCCAATAGAATAGAAATTCCGCAAGCTCACAGAATACACCGTTGCAGCACTTCACCTTGGAGTATTCCAGGGTGATGAGGGCAAGGCCCGATCTTCCGAGAGGTAGAAGGTAAACTCGATAGGTGGAGGACTCGACGTTGACGATCCGACTTCAAATCAACACGATTCGAACCCTGCAACCGCTACACCACTGCTCCGTTCGTTATCAACCAAGCGATAACTTGATTGACCTCGCCGAGAAGGCTTTTCCTGCAGACGAATCGAGAACGCAAGCAAGAAAGTATAAGCGCGCAATCTGAAATTGCAAGTATGAATGAAGCGAATCACAAAGAGAGGTTCAAGCACTCGGTTCAAAAGGACTAATCAACACAGTTGAGGAGAGCAAGAACAGGGACCCTGGATCAATGTATAAGGACTTGTCACCACAAATACAACGATGCAATCTCTGTTTCTTGAAAGAAAACACAAGAACTAAACAAAACCCGAGTCTAATTGCGGCGACTACTGAGTTTATAAAGAGACTCATGACCTAGGGTTGGGGGCGACGTCCAGGGGGGGCGCCCACAACTTGGGCTGAAGGCCCGACACGATACAAGGCCCGAAAGGCCCAAAATAGGTGACACAACACCTTGTCCTGGTCACACAGAATGATCCACAAACCTTCTGGAGCTAGTACCAGAAGCAAATGAAGCGTCTCATCGTCATGAATCCAACGCATCAAAGAACACCTCATTTGGAGGCCGGATGATGGAGATATCGCCATTTTGGTGCAGGGTGGTCGGCTGAATCCGAACCAAACTCGCAGTCAATGTTGGCGACGATTTGTAGCTTGGAGATGAGATCGGTTTGTGCATGTCCAGTGTGGTGATGTCCCCATCATCATCCCCTTCTTGAATTGGATTCCTCCTCGATTTCGCCCCATCATCAAATTCCTGCAAAAGGTTAGTGACAGCAGGATGTAATGTACAAGATATAGTATCATTGGAAACAACACACATATCTCGACAAAGCATAGTATAGCAAGGTGCATCAGGATTATCGCATAACTCAGCAGTAGCAGATGTAGTAGCAAGGAAAACACCTTCTTTTAATTTAATGTGCTTATGCTTATCATCAGAAGATGCATTACTAGCAGCTTTATGCTTATCATGCTCAGCAAGCTCTTTGAAATGTTTCCTAATATCAGCCGGCGATAAAGGAAGCAAGGAGATTTTCTTGTTCTTATGCATGAAAGTATATGTATTAGTTCTACCATGGTGTGCAGCATCATTATAAAATTTCCATGGTCTACCTAACAAAAGAGAGGCGGCTTGCATAGGTACAACATCAAAATCAGCATAATCATGATAAGAGCCAACAACAAAATGTATACGTGCCCTTTTAGTTACCTTATCCTTACCACTATTGTTCAACCATTCGAGGTGGTAGGGATGTGGAATTTGGTGTGTGGGCAAGCCAAGTTTCTGGACCAGATCTGAACTCACCAAGTTGTTGCAACTCCCACTATCAATTATGGTGAGGACACAACAATCCTTAACGATGACAAACATGTGGAACAAATTCCTGCGCTGGAGCTTCTCCTCCTCCTCACATCCCACATGAAAGCTCAATGTACGTTGCACAAGAGCCAAGCTTTTGTAGCCTGCTGATTCAGTCACTGAATCAATTGTCTCACACTCTTCGTCCTCCGAATCTGCAACAATGTTAGCTGAAAGAACCAACTCATCTTCAACATCACTAGCACTTACATATCCGTTACCATTAGGTGCAACAATGTAGGCGCGATTACTTGGACAATCCTTCATGACATGTCCCATACCCTTGCAGCGGTGGCACATGATGTTTGTAGATCTACTAGAAGAACCCTTTTCAATAGTAGTCTGCTTCTTGTTTTGTTGGGCCTGCACAGTAGACACATTGCTTACCTCAGAAGCAGGCGCAGGAGCTGGTGGTGTTGCTGGTGGCTTAGCAACAGGCACCTTGGGCTTCTCAACTTTAAAACGCTGCTGAAACGATCTCCCAGTGTTAGACCTGAAAGAAAGTTGTTCTTGGCGGCGTCCCTATACTTCCCGTTCTGCCTTAAGAGCAAGATGATACAATTGGGAAAAACGAGTCCATTCTTTGTATTCAAGAATATTTTGTATATCATGATTTAAACCACCAAAGAATCTTGCACTACTTTCATCATCATCCTCACGAATACCATAACGTGCTAAACCAATAAGCAATTCTTGATAATATTCCTCTACACTCTTATCACTTTGTTTTAGTGTTTGCAATTTCAAACGTAAATCACGTTGGTAATAAGGAGGAACAAAACGAGACTTCATGCGCTGTTTTAAAACAGTCCAAGTTTGAGGCACAACAGTAGCATTACCAGCATTGCAAAGATCATTCCACCAAAATAGAGCAAAGCTAGTAAATTCACTAGTAGCAAGTCTAACTCTATGCTCAACAGGAACCAACTGAGAATTAAACTTTTGTTCTACAACAAGTTTCCAATTTAAATATTCCTCAGGATCAACACTACCAGCAAAAGGAATCATGAAAAATTTAGCTTCACTAAAAGGATCATTGTTACCATGATTATGATTACCTCCCATACCGTAACGATTACGATGCAGATGGTCTTCGTCGCGGTCAACAGCTGGAGGAGGTCGTTGTTCAACATTCTCAACCCGGGTCACCGGGCCGGATATGTGGCGCATCATCTCATCAAACTTCTCAGTCATGAATGTGCGCTGTTCATCCGCAAGCTTCTGAAGTTCGGCCTTGGACACACAATCATTGAAGTCCGTGGGGGACTCCGTCTCTTTCCCTGACATGGTTAGAAGATAGCAGAAGACAACACAAAAGTATTACCCTATCAACTAACACTACTGGGTGGTGGTGAAGGTGAAAAACAAAATCTCAAGCGGCTTACCCTTGTCTTGCAAGTGTTCTTACCAAAGCCAACAGAACGGTACAATCAGTTGTTGAGCTTGGTGTAACAGTTTCAAGGTGAACCTGTGCTGACAGAAGTATATATGTGGAGCTTTGGGACAGACACAATATGTAGCAAGGATATGCAAATAACGAACGCAGATTAGCAAAGTTCAATAAGTATCCAAAGCACAAGCCACAATTGCTGTCTAAGATGTGGCCTAGACATAGCACAACAAGTTGGAACAAAGAACGATGGAAAAAGCTCAAAGAACAAGCACACAATAACTCTGCCAAAGAGGTTTATCCTTTTCCTTTGCATTTTCCTTTGCATTTCCAAAAAGGCAATAGTAGGAATCAAGATTTTTTTCTCCACTATTTTTTATAGTTTTCTCTAAACAAGGGTCACAAGAGATGGAACCACAAAAATTGGGACCTTAAACAGAGGTCAGATGTGGTCTACAGAAAAACAAACACGTTCTCTGAAAACTTGGAAACAACTTAAATGAATTTTTCTTTATGTTCCTGATCTTTTTGAATTTTTTGAGAATCCAAACCGATTTTTTTTGAATTTTTTGAGAATCCAAATGGAGTCACAAAACTTCTGTAAAAAATTGAGCTCAAACGGAGCACCGAGCGAAAAGTTATGTCTGTTTTACTTAATGTACCTCAAGTCAGAATTTTGAGTGGGCACAACTCAGCAGAAAGAACGATAGTGGCTAGGGCAAAGCTTCCCTATCTGTCTCACACTGATCATGGCTGAGCCAAGCTTCTCAGCAAACAATCCAGGAGCAACAAGCAATAGGATATGCAACATGAAACAAGAAGGGCTGCGGTGGAAGGCGATGAACACAAGGCGGCTTGCAACCTATCTAGGGGCACGACGAAAGTTCACGCAAGGCGGCTAGCAAGGGCAAGTCGACTAATGGGGTGGATCGACTTGCAATCTGGGTAATGGGGGATGGGATACTTGCGGAAACAAATCATACAGTGATGAGAACGTTGACTACGACGATGAATATAACATAAACCAGCAACAAGACTCAACCACAGACACAAACTCAACAATGCGACTCTGAAACGAAATTGCAAAGGCTAAAGAGGTTCTAGGATAGCAGATTTTTTTTTGAAGGCTTTTTGTGGACTCTAGGTATATGACACAAACTAATCTAAAGGGGAAAACGAAAGATAATACCTCACGGGAAACCTGAAATCTGATACCACTTGATGAGGGCAAGGCCCGATCTTTCGAGAGGTAGAAGGTAAACTCGATAGGTGGAGGACTCGACGTTGACGATCCAGCTTCAAATCAACACGATTCGAAACCTGCAACTACTACACCACTGCTCCGTTCGTTATCAACCAAGCGACAACTTGATTGACCTCGCTGAGAAGGCTTTTCCTGTAGACGAATCGAGAACGCAAGCAAGAAAGTATAAGCGCGCAATCTGAAATTGCAAGTATGAATGAAGCGAATCACAATGAGAGGTTCAAGCACTCGGCTCCAAAGGACTAATCGACACAATTGAGGAGAGCAAGAACATGGACCCTGAATCAATGTATAAGGACTTGTCGCCACAGATAGAACAATGCAATCTTTGTTTCTTGAAAGAAAACACAAGAACTAAACAAAACCCAAGTCTAATGGCGGCGGCTACTGAGTTTATGAAGAGACTCATGACCTAGGGTTGGGGGCGACGTCCAGAGGGGGTGCCCAGAACTTGGGCTGAAGGCTCGACACGATATAAGGCCCGAAAGGCCCAAAATAGGTGACGCAGCACCTTGTTGTGGTTACACAGAATGATCCACGAACCTTCTGGAGCTAGGACCAGAAGCAAGCGAAGTGTCTCATCGTCACGAATCCAACACATCACAGAACACCTCATTTGGACATGGATGAGGGAGATATCGCCATTTTTGTGCAGGGTGGTCGGCTGAATCCGAACTGAACTCGCAGTCCATGTTGGCGATGACTTGTAGATTGGAGATGAGGCCGGCTCGTGCATGTCCAGCGTGGTGATGTCCTCATCACAGGGTATCGAATTTCCACGGGGAAGCACTATGGTCTAAGAGTGTCGATTGAATGGATGGTAAATTTCACTATGGATAATCAACAGCTAGATAGCAGGGGTAAGCCAGATAATAGATAGGATAAGTGGCCAGGCAATGACCGAGTGACACACAGGAGATTCTACCTTAGAGAGGTATGTACCTGGTAGGACAACGAGCGAGAAAGACTCCTAAAACGCTTCTAAACTAACGAGCTAGCCTCTCAAGACTAAACCTTGACTAACCTAGCTATCGAGAGAACAGAGCTTACTTCGGTGGCTGGGGCGGAAGGACCACAGACTGAGGGAGAAATGGCGGATCCAACTCGGCCAACGACCTACTGCTATGAAAACACCCGAACATGGTGGACTACAAGAGATGGACAAGATTGTCACCACCTGTCGCCTGCCACAGCAGTTCCGTGGGGTGGGACACACTTCCTAGCTAACACTAAGCCAGACAACACGTCTGCACTCAGTGTTAGGATTTCTCTTAAGGCCTTCAAGAGAAATCCCCCTCGACTTAGGGAACTAACTTGAGCTCCCTAGTCCGGATGAGAAAACACGTGAGATAAGGTTCCGACAGACTAAGACTAGAACAAAGCTTAAGCTGAAGGATAGAACTTCTGCACACAAGCAAGAGCTTGGAAATAAATAATTAAAGGCGGAAAGTAAAGCTGACTCAAAAAGATAAAGAAGATAACTTATAATGATAATGTCAAAGGAAGGATACAAGAGCTTATACCAAACTTCCGAGGACGACTCCGGAATCCCGAGACAAGCTCGACTCGACTCTAACTCCCAGACTACTAAACCTAACTCTAGAACTGAAGTGAAGAGAGAACTCCTTCTGAGTTTGTGTTTACAAGTGAGGATGGGGAGCCTATTTATAGCTGTTGGAGGTCGGTAACCGGTGAAAGGCATCAAGACCACGCGACCTTGGCGGTTGCTTAACTTCCACATGAAGGCTGGGCACTTGAGGCTGCCAGGTGGGCCGGCAGGCCTCCCCCAGGCCAGCTGGCCTAGGGTTGGTGCCAAGTGGCACCGACCTTCTCGTGAACGTCCCTGATCGCCTCCTGAGATTGGTAACAGTTGCTTTTTAGTAATGCAACCATTTCAAATATGTAGGTGGGCCCTTGAATCCGTGTGCGAAGCCTTTCGGGTCCTTAGATCAAATCGACTTCAAGTGCACGATGCATGATCCTCCTGGGTGTGTTTATTGACTCCTGGATCGATGACATAGCCAGATGAGGGGGAGCTAGGCCGGCCGGCCTAGGAGAGGCCTGCCGGCATGGGATTTCTCCCAAATTGGCCCATTTTTGGTACACTTGCTCCTGCATAGACAACTCATCCAAAACTTGTGGAATTTTATTAGTTTAAATAAAATATGTATGGAACATAATGCAAAACTCTGAATTATTCCTGAGATGTTGATGGATGATGGTCGAATAACGACTGTCAACACGCCCCCAAGCTTAAACTCTTGCTCGTCCTCGAGCAAGGCTTAAAACTTAGGCTCGGCGGATCAGGAGTTGCATCAATGTCCACCCCCTGCAGGTAACTTGTGCATAGCAAATTACTCATACTCGTATGTACCTAAGGATGCTGATCGTACCTTGGTTTGAAGTGTGGGGCTTAGTCACAATTCTTCCCTCGCCTTGAGTGGTTGAGAGACTGAACAGTTTCCACCGGAGTTTTCCTGCTACCTATTCAGGTTTCTTCTCAGAATTCTGATAGTTTTTCAAAATAATGATTTTGAGAATCTCTAGTGGCACTCTCAAGGTCGCTCAAGGTGTATAATCCTCTCCATGGTCGGAACTTGACCATCTTCTTCCTACTTCTAAGTCTGATATGTGGAGCGTATGGGTAGGAGGAGTGTCGCATACCTTGGTTTACCTTCATTGCCGAGCTGAAGAGTGGTTCGAAGGAGGTAGGTACCCAATCAAATTCCGATATTGTGGAAGATGTAATTTTTAGGGTAGAGGGAGAGAATGGACTCACACTTGGAATATTTTTTGTCTTTTCATTCGTACTCCTAAGCTCTTTTGATTTTTGGATAGTATGGGTTCTGTCTCTTTCTTCTTTCTCATACTCATCATTTTTTTCATTTTTTTTAGGATAGCCCATACTCTGATGATGCAGATGGATACACGAGCGGAGTGACAAATTTCATAGACCTTTCATGAATGGGTTCATGGTGGAGATTTTGGGCTGTAGTATGGATATGATATCTGGCGATGGTGGATGTCAATACCTGGAGTAGGTGATCGACAGGCTAGATAACTTTTGAGGCTTGCAGAACAATGGGTATGCAAAGGAAAAAGATTGATAGATGACAGGTACCTTTCCTCGGACGGACTCACTATTCGACAAGGCTCACAGCAACTCAAGATAGCGTATGTGGCTTAAAATGGCAGTAAATGTCTATGGCTCTGGATGGGACATTTAAACCAAAGGGGAACTTTTTACCATGTTTTCATTTTTCAAAGAAATTCCGAGAGGTTCCCTACTAGAGCATGCAATTTTATTCCAGTTTCACTTTCTCAATTTTCTCAACAACATAGGCATGGAAATCATGTTCATGCTCCCACAAATCCAAAACAAGGTTTACTAGCAAGATCAAGCACTAAGAGAGTAACAAGCTATAAACGAGGTACTTGCAGAACATGATCAGAGCAACTATTCATCATTTTCGAAGGGAGAGTTTGCACGGATTTCCATACATAAAAGTTGGGAGTTCAATTTTATTCATTTTTTTAGCATGGCAACTTCAGAATGAAAAGGATAAGTTGGACGACTTACCTGGGTACTCCCCCAAGCTTCGATGAAGTACAGTCCTGGGTGCTCCCCCAAGCTTCAATGAAGCTCAGTTCTGTTGGCTTGGGTCCCATGGTGGCTGCTGGTACGGGTATGGCGGCGGCGGATATGGATAGTATTGCAGCGGGTATGGATAGTATTGTTGCGGGCGTGGCTGCTGCTGAGGGTCATGTTGCTACTGCGGTGGATACGGGTAAGGAGGATATGGGTAGTGTGCTGTGGTGGATGCTAAGGCTCCTGCGGTGGATGCAAGTGCTGGCCGAGGCCTAAGTGGGAAAAGATTCTTGTGGTGTCATGGAGTAGAGAGGTGTTCATACTCCAGTTCTGCTGGGTAAGCTCAGTGTTGTGTGCAAGGTCGATGCTGAGCTGGTCCTGCTGCTGCCCCATGGTGTTGACCCGAGTCGTGAGATCGGTGATCCCACGCATGATCGGGTTTCCGTACCCGTAGCGTGCTGAGCTCAACGGACCAACCTGCGGACCATAAGAATCCTGCATACCTGGGGGTAGTAGGGTTCTTGGGCTGCACCTTGTTCGGATGTTCCCCCAGTAGTGCTCATTCCTCCCTGAGTAAAATACTCATATGTTTCTTCGAAGCTCATGTGGGAGGTTCCAGCATGATGAGAGGGCCCTGCTTGTTCTTGCTGTTGAGTGCTCGATCGTGTTTGTCATCGAGTTGTTGTACCGGCAATGCTGTGACGAGCTGGCTCCTTTTTCTGCATCTGCAAGAGATAACTCTTCACCAAGTAGAGAGAGAGAGACTCGGGTATGGGAGCTTGACCTTTCTATCTGTAACACCCAAAAATATAGGAGTTAAAATTTCTAAAAGTATTTTCATAAAAATCATAAATTAAAACTGTGCATGCATCTTTATTTCTTTCTTCTTCTATTCTTTCTTTCAGCCAGCCCAATTCCTTTTCTTCTTCTTCTTTTTCGGTTCCCGCGGCCGACCTAGTGGCCGATTTCCTCACCCGACCTTTGCTTTCACAGACAACTAGGACCCACCTGTCGGCGCCGCCGCCTTCTTCTTCTTCTTTCTTCTTTCCTTACCCAGAGTCTGGATCGATTCCGCGCCGTTGTTCACGCCCTTCTTTCTTTCTTCTTACCCGAGTCCTGATCGAATCCGCAGCACCGCCTTCCTACTATCGGCCGATCCGCCCCTATAAAATCCTGCCAGAGCCCCGCTTTGCAACCCACGCCAAACTCAAATCTTTTCCTCTACACAACATTGTCGCGCGCCGCTGGAAGTTGCGCCTCGGAGGAACGCCGCCGACCCGTGTCGCCGATTCTCCGTCGACTCGCCGATCTGCAGCTTCTCCGCCGTCTTCAACTCTCGTCAGAGCTCCGCAAGTTGGTAAGCATCAAGCCGCACTAGATTCCCCTCTCTCTTGCTCCGCCGCCCACCAGATTTCTCGCCGGACCCCTGTTTCTGCCTGCCGCCGTGGCCGCCAGTTTACAGCCGCCGCACAGCCAACCCGTATCCACCCACACCTTCACCGTACCACCCACTCACTTCCCGTCATGAACCCAGCTTGAATTGAGCCCCGGAACACCAGATTTGGTGAAGCTCCGGCCGTCCGCCGCCGCACTCAATCGCCGCCGATGCCCAGTTAAAACTCCGCCTCGCCCGACCCTATGCCCAGTTAAAACTCCGCCTCGCCCGACCCTTTTCGTTCTGTCGAGCCGACCCTTTCTCTGCCGCTCGATCTAGATCTAACGGCGACAATCAATCTTCACTTTACCCGGGCGATTTACCCAACCTTTTCTTTACTCAGCCGATTCGCCCGACCCTTACTCCGCCGATTCGTCTGATCCGCCGCCGATTCTGATCCAACGGATTAGATTCACCCGACCCTAGCCGTTCCCAGAACTTTAGCAGAAAGACCCCTCGGTTTTCCAGGAATCAACCCGCAGTCCAGATCAGTAGAAAATAATTTGAGCTGAGCCCTTTCTTTTTCTATCCCGACCCCTGACTTTTCTAGAATTAGAACCCGCCGTCCAGAACCTATAGTTTTTGCACCCCGACCCTCTGTTTAAGGTTTAATTATGTTTTGGCCCCTGAAATCTTCAGATCTAGCCTCGGGAGACTTAAAACTCTAGCAGTTAGGTTCCCAGATCACTGTTTTAACCATATCTTCATCGTTCCAACTCCGATTTCAGCGATTCTTGAGCCCACACGATCTTTGCACCATGAACTACAACTTTAGCATCTTTTCGCTTTCTGTTTGTATTGTTTTTTTGTATTGTTTCTTATTTGTTTGTGTATGCTTGTTTGTGTGATCGCGTAGACAACGTGACGTTCGAGCCAAATCAAGAGCAAGCTTACGAGGAAGAGAATCAGCAGTTGCTTGACGAAGGCAAGTGGATTTCCCCCTCTGCATATTCTATTTGATCCCAACAACTGCATGAAAATACACTTTACTTTATTGTTGCTTGCATAAAATTGATGGGATTACCTATGCTAAGGACATACCTAGTCTTTTACCCCAATCCTTGAAACACCTGGGTTTACTACTTTGTTGGGTAGTTACGCTTAGTTGCAAACTTTGGGATTGGTATTGGTTTACTCTTTTGTTAATGTTGAACACGTTTCATACTGTGGTTTTATCGCGTAAGTTCAAGATCAACTTTGTTTAATGGGAACATGGAGAACCACCCAAGTGAACAGTGCAACCACAAAGTCATATGGCTCTGACCTTAGCCAATTAATTAGATGTGTAGTTTGCTGGTGGCCTTACCGAAAGGGCAAGGAGGGGGTCGGTGATAGGGGTCATAGCCCGGTCCTCTTGGGGTAGCTGCCTTTGCTAAGGAGCTGACCATTAGGGAGGTTTATGGACCACGCCGCTACTGAAACTCTAGCGGGCTGCCTAGCTCTCGACATGTCTTTGTAAAGGCTTCGTAGTGTACCCTCGCCACTCACCTCGGAAGTGTTTAAGGGCCTTGCAAACCCGGGCGATTCAGGGAAACACGATTTGTGGGTAAAGTGTACAACCTCTGCAGAGTGTAAAACTGTTATAACAGCCGTACTCACAGTTAAGAGTGGCTTGGACCCTCACATGATAATTTAAACTTGAAGATTAAATAAACTGTGGTTCGTGGTTATGTTATGGTTGATGGTACTGTTATGTTTTTACTAAAGTGGGTTGGTATAAACTTAAACCTAGTTAATAGATGCTCGATAATAAATATTTGACCAACTAAAAGCAACCGCTGCTGCAAACCTCAGCCTATCCTTGATGGCCTTGCATTTTCACCCCACTTGCTGAGTACCAACCATAAGAGTACTCACCCTTGCCCCCTGCTGTTCAGAAGAGAACTTTGAAGAAGAGATCTTCGACGACTTCGAGGAGTTCTAGGTCCTGCGTTCACCAGTCATCGCCTGTGGAAGACGGAGTTGTTGAAGACTTCGTATAGGGTATAACGGTTTATCGTTAAAGACAGTTGTGTCTCTTTTATACGAAGTGTAATATTGTTAAATACTTTATTTAGTTAGTTTTGAGCATTGTCTTTGATATATATTACACTTTCCGTCTACCATATGTGTGTGAACGAGATCCTGGCGCACATATGAGATGCATCTGGTTCTTTCAAGAATCGGGTGTGACACTATCGTATCTGGGGTAAGTCATAAACAGCGAGTTACTTGGCCCCTCGCGCATCATGTGCCCCTGCACAAAATGCTCCACGCCTACCTTGAGCTTGTATCATCCTCCCATGGCAAGTAAGTGACCTGGGCATTTTCCAGTGCCTTGACATGCGTAGCAATACGCGTGACCAAGGTAGTTATATCAATGGGACTTCTGCTAGCGATCATCTTCTGCCAGTGAGCAAGCATGCTCATGACTGGGGAGAGCTTTATCTTCTTTGCCATTGCAAAGAGATGCTGCAACTCAGGGAGACTGCAAAGGCGCAGGACGGAGTGCGGGTGTACCACCATACAAATCCACTTTGCTAACATCCTAAGAGTAGGGTTATGGATAGAGACTATGCTATTTTTGCTACTCACAAGTTCCTTAGAAATTTCGTTCCACCACGTGGTCCGATCATATTTATAAGTTTTTGCCAAAACACATGGATCTAGCAAGCACTTTTTATCAAAGCCTAGAGCAACATTTAGTTCTTTTGACGTTAATTTATATTGTTCATCGAAGAAACAAAAGTAAATTTCAGTTGTGTTACCGGTTTCTTCGAAACTGAGGGACATGAGGAATTCCATAGTGAGAAATTTTGAACCTGGTTCTGTCATGTCGACGAAGTTGTACCACCCCACGTAGCTGAATGCTCGCGTCATGTACGCCTTCAAACTTGTCTTTATGAAAAAGAAGGGTTCAAAGATTCTAACATGGTGGTACGTTTGATTCTTCAACAGGTCCAATGCCTCCCGTTCTTAGTCGTTCCGCGACACGAGCTGTTCGTTAGAAGTGAGGACATGGATACGAGTCTGAACGCGGCTCCTTGGTACTGCGGGGGTAGCGTCCTCCTGGGAGTCCGTATCCCGGTGACTTGAGTCAACCGACATATTATCCCTGGAGGATGCCGTTCCGCGCGAGCGCCGAGAGCTGGAGGGGCTGAGCTTCTTGAGCTTGTTCTTCATGGCCGTCCACATACTGCCTGCAAAAGGTTAGCGCACACACAAAAATATACCCGAAGGACTAAACAGAAGAGTTAGTCGTTAGTCGTCCTTGTGGGGGATTAACCTCCACAAACGTTCTCGTTCAAGGGCCAAGAGTTTTATTCAAAGGAAAAGGGAAACATTTTTGGTATTTTTTCTGTGGCTAAAGTGAAGGTTTAGCACTGATTTTATTTTATTTTTGGTGGGTGCAACACTAAGTCACTTAACTAAATTAGCTCAAAAGAGCCTAATTAAGCTAGGAAGCTTAAAAGAGGGAGGAGGAAGCTTGTGATCAGGGAAGGGCAGGAGGACCTTAGCCGGTGGTGCGATGATGGACGCTGGGAGCCTCGGCTTTTATAGCCGGGTGACGAGGGCAGGCCGGCCGGCTTGGGCCAGGCGGTCGGCTCATGAGCGGCACCGCGAGCTCCAAATCACCACTCTATGCATATAGTGTTAGGTGACAATGGCTTCTGTCGGTGCTCATGGGACGACAACGGTTTATCGTTAAAGACAGTTGTGTCTCTTTTATACGAAGTGTAATATTGTTAAATACTTTATTTAGTTAGTTTTGAGCATTGTCTTTGATATATATTACACTTTCCGTCTACCATAGGTGTGTGAACGAGATGCTGGCGCACATATGATATGCATCTGGTTCTTTCAAGAATCGGGTGTGACAGAAGTGGTATCAGAGCTATGTTGACTGTAGGACGCTAGCCTAGATAGAAATGGCCGAAGTTAAGGATTTATCTTCTAGAAAGCCATATCAGCATTTCCTGTTCTATTTCCACATAAAAACCTATGTTTACATAAAACCTTCTATCATTTCCTTCTTAAAGAAAAAAAAAATT
Source organism: Panicum miliaceum (assembly GCA_032594955.1). Taxonomy (NCBI): domain Eukaryota; kingdom Viridiplantae; phylum Streptophyta; class Magnoliopsida; order Poales; family Poaceae; genus Panicum; species Panicum miliaceum. The sequence goes on from CM064060.1 coordinate 29,135,627, forward strand.
CTGAATTTTTCTCCCACTCTGCCAGATGGTCAGAATTTACCAAACTGCTCGCAAGCGCACCGGAGGTCGCCAAGTTCGCATTGCCCCAGCTGAACCAACCTCTCCTACTCCAGTCCCAGACCCTGTTGAAGAGGAGGAAGCTACGGAGGAAGAACCCGAGGAAGTCTATTACTTCGTGGATGGTGAAGATGGCCACATCATGGCAGTTGATGAAGAAGGAAATCAATTCACCCCGCCGGCCTCACCAGTCGTTGAGAGATCACCACCACCCCCAGTTGTCCCTGCTCCAGCCCCCTCGCCAACACCGGACGTCGCTCACGGAAGCCCGAGTAACTTCGAAGATATTAGAAGAGACGATGACGAGGACAACAACAACAATGAAGACAACAACGACCAGAGTGATGGAACTCCAGGGATGAGGCAACTTTGCTATGTTCGCACTTCGGACAGAGAACCCGGCCACTTGTCTTTGGTGCTACAAGGTGTTCTTCAAGAGTTGGGCAATCACGTGAGACCTCACTACCACACGCATCACTACACCGACCCTGCGCTCGGCGACTACTACCTCTCCCGCGTCCACATCAGGATGGAAAGTGCCAGAGGCCTGAGGACCCTTACTGCACACGACTCCACCACACCCCACACTACATATGACGCCGCCGTCAGCAGTGCCGCCAGGAGAGCTCTATGGTCCATCTGCCACACCTACCGTCAGGAGCTTCAGAACACGGAGTATCACCACCTTCCGCGTCGTCTCAGTGGAACTGAAGAAACTATGATTACTCTAGGTGAAGATGATGAAGATCGCCTCAACACTCTTGCTCGAGTCACCGCTGCTCTCAACACCGAGCTGGAAAGCGTCATCACTGAGCTGGACGATACTCAGGACAAGCTACTGGAGGCCCATGAAAAGATCCGCACGCTGGAAGCTCGACTAGAGGGAAGAGCGCCGCCACCCCGACAGATGGATGAACCCCGCTTCCCCGCGTTGTCGCCACCCCGCAAGAAGCTTCATCGCGGCGAACCCGGCTCCATAACTCGCCCCGAGGAATAGGCACTTAGGCTCTTAGGCTAGTATCTCTTAAAGTTCTCGTTAGAATCATTTTCTTTTGGGAGGACGACGATGTAATGATTGTTTGAGAACAAATGTTTGCTTTGAGTGCTATAAGAATTGTTTGATATAATATATACATTAATATCAGTTGGAGTCTTATAAATCCATATTTTGTTAAGATATTATTTTCTATCCCTAGTATACCTGTCTTATCCTGGGTTTATTCCCTAACGGTCAGATTGTGAACACCAGGACAGGTGGAGGACAGAATATCCCTAGCTCTAGGCGTGCCCGCGTAGTCAATCGACAGAGTCAGTTGCCACCACCGCTCGATCCAACAATGGAGCAATTCTTGGCAGCACAGATGCAGGTGTTGCAGAACCTCACTGCCACCATCCAGAACATACAAGCTCAGCAGAATCAGCAAGCACCGCAGCAAAACCCGCCGCCAAGAGACAAACACAGAGAATTCATGAGCCACCACCCTCCTACCTTTTCTCACTCTGTGGACCCCTTGGACGCTGATGATTGGTTGAAGGTCATCACTAAGAAGCTGGACATCACACAATGTAGTGACCGTGAAAGGGTCCTGTATGCCGCAGGACGTCTGGAAGGTGCAGCCGCTGATTGGTGGGATGCTTTCACTGCTGCCCACGCCAATGCCAACACTATCACCTGGGAGGAGTTCAGAACCAACTTCCGCAGCCACCATATCCCAGCAGGACTGATGAAGCTCAAGCAGAAGGAATTCCTGAACCTGAAGCAAGGTAGCATGACTGTCAGTGAGTACCGGGACAAATTCACTCAGCTGTCTCGTTACGCGTCCCATGAGGTGGATAGTGACGCAAAGAGGCAGGAGCACTTCTTGGAAGGTCTGATAGGGCCACTCAACTATCAGCTGCATAGTCACACTTTCCCAAACTTCCAAACTCTTCTAGACAAAGCCATTGGTCTGGAGAGCAAGCGCAAGGAGCTTGGAGAACAGAAGCGAAAACTTCAGTCCCAAGGACAATCCAGCAGCGACACCCGACCCCGCTACAACACACCCCAAGGATATCAGCCGCGCTTTGGAGGACAAGGTGGAGGATATCAGTAGAGTCAACAGAATCAAAGAACTCCACAACAGCCTCAACGCTACAACCAGCAGACTCAGCGCAACTCCAACCCGCAACCGTACCATCCAGGCTACGCCACAGGTGCACCAGTGCGGTCCAACAATCCAGTCACTCCGGTCCAACCTAACGGATGTTTCAAATGTGGAGAACTGGGTCATTACGCTAATAACTGCCCGAAGCGTAATGTGCAAACCCCTCAGAATCAGAGGAACAGTGGACAAAGGCAGACCCCTCAGCAGCAGCAGCCGCGCAACAGCAACCAGGCACCACTGGGCAACAAAGGACAACAGAACTGCATGCGCGGAAAGGTGAATCATGTGGCTGCAGAAACAGCTGAAGAGGCTCCCGACGTTGTGCTCTGTACGTTCCTTGTCAATTCTGAACCTGCATCAGTTTTATTTGATTCTGGAGCATCACATTCATTCATTACTGAGCAATTTGCTGCAAAACATAATTTACCAATGAGCCCTATGAAGCAAATATTACTAGTAAGCTCCCCGGGCAAGGAATTGAAAGCCAGTCACTTATGCCCAAGGGTCAGCATGAATATTATGGGGATAGAATTCCTAGCCAATCTAATAGTCCTAAAGACTAACGACATCGATGTGATCCTCGGAATGGATTGGTTATCAGGATGCGACGGTGTTATTCAGTGTCGCAAGAGATCAGTGCTCTTGACCAGTCCTCAAGGAGATAAAATAGAGTTTGTGGCATCAGCTTTTCCCAGTGCAGTTGGGACAGTGAACCAAATGAAGGGAATGCCTCTAGAGGATATCAGAGTTATCAGTGAGTACCCCGACGTTTTCCGGAAGATTTACCAGGTATGCCACCTGTTCGAGACATTGAGTTCAGTATGATCTTTTACCTGGTACTGCACCTATCTCTAAAAGACCCTATAGAATGGATGTTAAGGATCTAAGTGAACTAAAGAAACAAATAGAAGAGATGTTAGCTAAAGGATTTATCCGTCCTAGCTCATCCCCGTGGGGAGCACCCGTGATTTTTGTCGATAAGAAAGATGGCAGTAGAAGGATGTGTGTAGACTACAAGTCGCTGAACGATGTGACAATCAAGAATAAGTATCCACTGCCCTGGATTGAAGATTTGTTTGATCAGATGAGAGGTGCCAAGGTTTTCTCCAAGATTGATCTGAGATCAGGATATCATCAGCTAAGGATCCGACCGGAGGATATACCCAAGACAGCCTTCACCACCAGATATGGTCTGTACGAGTTTACTGTGATGTCGTTTGGATTGACCAACGCTCCAGCATATTTCATGTACCTGATGAACAAAGTTTTCGTGGAATATCTAGACAAGTTTGTAGTTATGTTCATTGATGACATCTTGGTGTATTTACAGAACGAGGAAGAACATGAAGAGCATTTGAGGATAGTGTTACAGAAACTTCGAGAGAATCAGTTATATGCTAAGCTGAGCAAATGTGATTTTTGGTTGAGAGAAGTTTCTTTCCTTGGACATGTTATCACAGATGGAGGAATTGCAGTAGACCCAAGTAAAGTTCGAGATGTTCTGAATTGGAATCCACCGAAGACTGTGCCTGAAATCAGAAGTTTTCTCGGACTTGCAGGCTACTACCGCAGATTTATTAAAGGCTTCTCAAAGATCGTGAAACCTATGACTTCTCTGTTGGAGAAAGGGAAAGAATTTAAGTGGGATGATACATGCCAGAAGTGTTTTGAAGAGCTGAAAACAAGATTGACCACGGCCCCTGTGTTGATAATGCCGGATATCCCCAAAGGGTTTGACATGTATTGCGACGCTTCACGGATGGGTCTTGGATGTGTGTTAATGCAAGAAGGCAAAGTTGTAGCCTATGCTTCAAGACAGGTGAGAAAGCATGAGCAGAACTATCCTACCCATGACTTGGAATTGGCTGCCGTCGTGCACGCATTGAAGATTTGGAGGCACTACATGATCGGAAACAAGTGTCAGATCTTCACGGACCATAAGAGTCTGAAGTACATCTTTACGCAACAGGATCTTAACTTAAGACAACATCGATGGCTAGAACTAATCAAGGACTATGATTTGAATATCCAGTATCATCCTGGCAAGGCTAATGTTGTGGCAGACGCCCTAAGCCGGAAAGGACAAGCCAATACGATGATTGCTCGATTGATGCCTCAAGAATTATGTTGGGAGATGGCACGTTTGAATCTGGGAATTGTCACTCATGCGAAAACCATGACTATGGAGATGGAACCGACATTAGAACAGAGATCAGGAAAGGACAGTTGACAGATGCTAAGATCAAAGAGATCAAGATTCAAATTGGTTTAGGCAAGACTAAGGATTTCACCGAAGATGAACAAGGGACTGTTTGGTTCAGAAAAAGGATCTGTGTACCTGAAATTGATCACCTTCGTGAACTTATTTTGAAGGAAGCACATGATTCCGCTTATTCCATTCATCCTGGAAGTACCAAAATGTATCAAGACTTGAAAGAAAGGTACTGGTGGTATGGTTTGAAAAGAGACGTAGCAACTCACGTAGCTTTGTGTGATGTATGTCAGAGAGTGAAAGCAGAACACCAGAGACCAGCAGGTTTACTCCAGCCCTTGAAAGTACCTGAATGGAAATGGGAAGAGATTGGTATGGATTTCATTGTAGGGTTACCTCGTACTCGTGATGGTTATGACTCGATATGGGTTATTGTGGATAGATTGACGAAAGTCGCACATTTCATCCGAGTCAAAACAACCTACACCGGAGCCAAGTTGACAGAACTGTACATGTCACGAATTGTGTGTCTGCACGGTGTTCCAAAGAAGATAGTGTCTGATCGAGGTACTCAGTTCACGTCGTGTTTCTGGCAGAAATTACATGAATCCATGGATACAAAGCTCAATTTCAGTTCTGCATACCATCCGCAGACAGACGGTCAGACTGAGCGAACAAATCAAGTATTGGAGGATATGTTGAGAGCATGTGCCCTCAAACATGGAGGTAGTTGGGATAAAAGTTTACCTTATGCAGAATTCTCCTACAATAACAGTTATCAAGCAAGCCTCAAGATGGCCCCATTTGAAGCATTATATGGAAGAAAATGCAGGACACCCTTGTATTGGAATCAGATAGGAGAAAGTCAAGTTTTTGGACCAGAGATTCTTCAAGAAGCAGATAGACAAGTCCAGATAATCCGAGAAAATCTCAAGACTGCCCAGTCACGACAGAAAAGTTATGCTGATACACGAAGAAGGGAATTGACATTTGAAGTTGGAGATTAAGTGTATTTGAAGGTATCACCCATCAGAGGTTTACGTAGATTCAAAGTAAAAGGAAAGTTGTCACCACGTTACATTGGTCCTTTTCAGATCCTGGAAAGGAAAGGTGAAGTAGCATATCAATTGGAGTTACCAGCAAGATTGTCAGATGTCCATGATGTGTTCCATGTATCACAGTTAAAGAAATGTTTGAGAGTGCCAGAAGAGCAATTACCGTTGGAGGAACTTGATGTGCAAGAAGATTTAACTTATGCAGAGCATCCGATTAGAATTTTGGAAACATCTCAGAGGGTTACACGGAACAAGGTAATCAAAATGTGCAGAGTACAGTGGAGTCACCATTCAGAGGATGAAGCTACTTGGGAAAGAGAAGATGAGCTGATTGCAGAATTCCCTCAGCTGTTCCCTAGTCCTTCCTAATCTCGAGCGCAAGATTCTTTTTAAGGGGTGTAGGTTTTGTAACACCCAAAAATATAGGAGTTAAAATTTCTAAAAGTATTTTCATAAAAATCATAAATTAAAACTGTGCATGCATCTTTATTTCTTTCTTCTCCTATTCTTTCTTTCAGCCAGCCCAATTCCTTTTCTTCTTCTTCTTTTTCGGTTCCCGCGGCCGACCTAGTGGCCAATTTCCTCACCCGACCCTTGCTTTCACCGACAACTAGGACCCACCTGTCGGCGCCGCCGCCTTCTTCTTCTTCTTTCTTCTTTCCTTACCCAGAGTCTGGATCGATTCCGCGCCGTTGTTCACGCCCTTCTTTCTTTCTTCTTACCCGAGTCCTGATCGAATCCGCAGCACCGCCTTCGTACTATCGGCCGATCCGCCCCTATAAAATCCTGCCAGAGCCCCGCTTTGCAACCCACGCCAAACTCAAATCTTTTCCTCTACACAACATTGTCGCGCGCCGCTGGAAGTTGCGCCTCGGAGGAACGCCGCCGACCCGTGTCGCCGATTCTCCGTCGACTCGCCGATCTGCAGCTTCTCCGCCGTCTTCAACTCTCGTCAGAGCTCCGCAAGTTGGTAAGCATCAAGCCGCACTAGATTCCCCTCTCTCTCTTGCTCCGCCGCCCACCAGATTTCTCGCCGGACCCCTGTTTCCGCCTGCCGCCGTGGCCGCCAGTTTACAGCCGCCGCACAGCCAACCCGTATCCACCCACACCTTCACCGTACCACCCACTCACTTCCCGTCATGAACCCAGCTTGAATTGAGCCCCGGAACACCAGATTTGGTGAAGCTCCGGCCGTCCGCCGCCGCACTCAATCGCCGCCGATGCCCAGTTAAAACTCCGCCTCGCCCGACCCTATGCCCAGTTAAAACTCCGCCTCGCCCGACCCTTTTCGTTCTGTCGAGCCGACCCTTTCTCTGCCGCTCGATCTAGATCTAACGGCCACAATCAATCTTCACTTTACCCGGGCGATTTACCCGACCTTTTCTTTACTCAGCCGATTCGCCCGACCCTTACTCCGCCGATTCGTCTGATCCGCCGCCGATTCTGATCCAACGGATTAGATTCACCCGACCCTAGCCGTTCCCAGAACTTTAGCAGAAAGACCCCTCGGTTTTCCAGGAATCAACCCGCAGTCCAGATCAGTAGAAAATAATTTGAGCTGAGCCCTTTCTTTTTCTATCCCGACCCCTGACTTTTCTAGAATTAGAACCCGCCGTCCAGAACCTATAGTTTTTGCACCCCGACCCTCTGTTTAAGGTTTAATTATGTTTTGGCCCCTGAAATCTTCAGATCTAGCCTCGGGAGACTTAAAACTCTAGCAGTTAGGTTCCCAGATCACTGTTTTAACCATATCTTCATCGTTCCAACTCCGATTTCAGCGATTCTTGAGCCCACACGATCTTTGCACCATGAACTACAACTTTAGCATCTTTTCACTTTCTGTTTGTATTGTTTGTTGTATTGTTTCTTATTTGTTTGTGTATGCTTGTTTGTGTGATCGCGTAGACAACGTGACGTTCGAGCCAAATCAAGAGCAAGCTTACGAGGAAGAGAATCAGCAGTTGCTTGACGAAGGCAAGTGGATTTCCCCCTCTGCATATTCTATTTGATCCCAACAACTGCATGAAAATACACTTTACTTTATTGTTGCTTGCATAAAATTGATGGGATTACCTATGCTAAGGACATACCTAGTCTTTTACCCCAATCCTTGAAACACCTGGGTTTACTACTTTGTTGGGTAGTTACGCTTAGTTGCAAACTTTGGGATTGGTATTGGTTTACTCTTTTGTTAATGTTGAACACGTTTCATACTGTGGTTTTATCGCGTAAGTTCAAGATCAACTTTGTTTAATGGGAACATGGAGAACCACCCAAGTGAACAGTGCAACCACAAAGTCATATGGCTCTGACCTTAGCCAATTAATTAGATGTGTAGTTTGCTGGTGGCCTTACCGAAAGGGCAAGGAGGGGGTCGGTGATAGGGGTCATAGCCCGGTCCTCTTGGGGTAGCTGCCTTTGCTAAGGAGCTGACCATTAGGGAGGTTTATGGACCACGCCGCTACTGAAACTCTAGCGGGCTGCCTAGCTCTCGACATGTCTTTGTAAAGGCTTCGTAGTGTACCCTCGCCACTCACCTCGGAAGTGTTTAAGGGCCTTGCAAACCCGGGCGATTCAGGGAAACACGATTTGTGGGTAAAGTGTACAACCTCTGCAGAGTGTAAAACTGTTATAACAGCCGTACTCACGGTTAAGAGTGGCTTGGACCCTCACATGATAATTTAAACTTGAAGATTAAATAAACTGTGGTTCGTGGTTATGTTATGGTTGATGGTACTGTTATGTTTTTACTAAAGTGGGTTGGTATAAACTTAAACCTAGTTAATAGATGCTCGATAATAAATATTTGACCAACTAAAAGCAACCGCTGCTGCAAACCTCAGCCTATCCTTGATGGCCTTGCATTTTCACCCCACTTGCTGAGTACCAACCATAAGAGTACTCACCCTTGCCCCCTGCTGTTCAGAAGAGAACTTTGAAGAAGAGATCTTCGACGACTTCGAGGAGTTCTAGGTCCTGCGTTCACCAGTCATCGCCTGTGGAAGACGGAGTTGTTGAAGACTTCGTATAGGGTATAACGGTTTATCGTTAAAGACAGTTGTGTCTCTTTTATACGAAGTGTAATATTGTTAAATACTTTATTTAGTTAGTTTTGAGCATTGTCTTTGATATATATTACACTTTCCGTCTACCATATGTGTGTGAACGAGATCCTGGCGCACATATGAGATGCATCTGGTTCTTTCAAGAATCGGGTGTGACACTATCGTATCTGGGGTAAGTCATAAACAGCGAGTTACTTGGCCCCTCGCGCATCATGTGCCCCTGCACAAAATGCTCCACGCCTACCTTGAGCTTGTATCATCCTCCCATGGCAAGTAAGTGACCTGGGCATTTTCCAGTGCCTTGACATGCGTAGCAATACGCGTGACCAAGGTAGTTATATCAATGGGACTTCTGCTAGCGATCATCTTCTGCCAGTGAGCAAGCATGCTCATGACTGGGGAGAGCTTTATCTTCTTTGCCATTGCAAAGAGATGCTGCAACTCAGGGAGACTGCAAAGGCGCAGGACGGAGTGCGGGTGTACCACCATACAAATCCACTTTGCTAACATCCTAAGAGTAGGGTTATGGATAGAGACTATGCTATTTTTGCTACTCACAAGTTCCTTAGAAATTTCGTTCCACCACGTGGTCCGATCATATTTATAAGTTTTTGCCAAAACACATGGATCTAGCAAGCACTTTTTATCAAAGCCTAGAGCAACATTTAGTTCTTTTGACGTTAATTTATATTGTTCATCGAAGAAACAAAAGTAAATTTCAGTTGTGTTACCGGTTTCTTCGAAACTGAGGGACATGAGGAATTCCATAGTGAGAAATTTTGAACCTGGTTCTGTCATGTCGACGAAGTTGTACCACCCCACGTAGCTGAATGCTCGCGTCATGTACGCCTTCAAACTTGTCTTTATGAAAAAGAAGGGTTCAAAGATTCTAACATGGTGGTACGTTTGATTCTTCAACAGGTCCAATGCCTCCCGTTCTTAGTCGTTCCGCGACACGAGCTGTTCGTCAGAAGTGAGGACATGGATACGAGTCTGAACGCGGCTCCTTGGTACTGCGGGGGTAGCGTCCTCCTGGGAGTCCGTATCCCGGTGACTTGAGTCAACCGACATATTATCCCTGGAGGATGCCGTTCCGCGCGAGCGCCGAGAGCTGGAGGGGCTGAGCTTCTTGAGCTTGTTCTTCGTGGCCGTCCACATATTGCCTGCAAAAGGTTAGCGCACACACAAAAATATACCCGAAGGACTAAACAGAAGAGTTAGTCATTAGTCGTCCTTGTGGGGGATTAACCTCCACAAACGTTCTCGTTCAAGGGCCAAGAGTTTTATTCAAACGAAAAGGGAAACATTTTTGGTATTTTTTCTGTGGCTAAAGTGAAGGTTTAGCACTGATTTTATTTTATTTTTGGTGGGTGCAACACTAAGTCACTTAACTAAATTAGCTCAAAAGAGCCTAATTAAGCTAGGAAGCTTAAAAGAGGGAGGAGGAAGCTTGTGATCAGGGAAGGGCAGGAGGACCTTAGCCGGTGGTGCGATGATGGACGCTGGGAGCCTCGGCTTTTATAGCCGGGTGACGAGGGCAGGCCGGCCGGCTTGGGCCAGGCGGTCGGCTCATGAGCGGCACCGCGAGCTCCAAATCACCACTCTATGCATATAGTGTTAGGTGACAATGGCTTCTGCCGGTGCTCATGGGACGACAACGGTGATGGAGAGGCCGGCCGGCCTGCATGGGGCCGGTCGGCCTGGTGCTACACTCCCTCGCACTCTTCCTTCCTCTATATCGTTCCTTACCGATCACTCGTGTCCCCTGCATGTGCCTTTGAGCACAATTCATGCACGATGGGACATTTTCGGTGCAAAGGAAACCAACCGTCCATGATGGGGTTGAATGGCCCTCCACATGCATGACGATGGGTGCAATGCACCAGGATTCATGCCCCTACACATTAGTGGGGTGGCCATGAGGTGCACCCAGGCCAGAGGGTGAGAAGTGGGGCCGGCTGGCCTGCAATCTGGCCGAAAAGTTTTCATTTTTTTATGCAATGCAGACTGAAAGTAAAGTTTGAAAAGATGCATTTTGCAAATATTTAAACATGCCATGCTTGAAATGAAAATGAAGGAAAAATAAACTATCCTATATGCAATGCAAGGAATGGATAACTACCATGTTACCTCATGATGAGAGCTCGGGTTTTGAGTCCGGAGCGGGACTCTCCATACCTTGAGTTTGGTTGTCATCACCTGCTGGAGTTGCTGTCGGTGGTGACACTTTCTCACGCCACACTTTCTTCGTGGGCGTAACTGCTTCGACCTCTTTCTTCTCCGATTCCAGAAGCTTCTTACGCTGGATTCGTCGCTTCGCATTACGTTGGTTGTGCACCTTGATCTCCTGCTCCTGAATTCGTATGATTCCTACGAGTTTGACGAGGGTTTCAATGGCAGGAATGACTAGATTCTCTGGTTTCTTCTTGGATCTTTTCTTGGGCTCTTTGTCAAGCTTTCTCTTGGATTGTTTCTTCCGGTTCACTGTCTTGACTTGGGAACATTGTTCTACCTTCGGTCTGAAGGAGAACTTCTCTTTCTGCCCATTGATGTTGAGCTAGATTTCTCCAGCTCCCACATCGATATGTGCGTTTGCTGTGCTCAAGAACGGCCTCCCCAAGATGAGAGAAGTCTTGGTGTCGACTTCCATGTCTAGGACGACGAAGTCTATGGGGATGAAAAAGTTCCAAATTTTCACCGGAATATTTTCAGCGACCCCCGCGGGGTAGCGAACTGATTGGTCCGCTAGCTGCAAACACATGGCAGTAGGAGCAAGCGAATGATGATTAAGTTTGTCATAGACTACCTTAGGAATGCTTGAAGTGTTGAGTCCCGATTGAGCATGTGATGGTGGGACATCTTGGGTCTTTCTTCTTCTCTGGGAGAGGATCGAGTATAGCTGCGCTACACTCTTCTGTGAGCTGTACTACCTCGGTGGTCGGCAGGTTCTTCTTGTTTCCAAGAATATCCTTGATATACTTGGCGTACGTTGGTACCTGCATAGCATCAAGCAGTGGTATGTTGACATACAAGTTCTTGATTACCTCGACAAACTTGCCGAATTGTTTGTCGGCCACCGACCTCCTTCTCCGTTTCGAAAACGGTAAGGCGGTTGTGTCGTAGTATTCTCGAGGGGCCCTTGGGGCTTCCTCAGCTTCTCCATGGGTTGCAGAGGTGCTTCCTTATGCCTCCTCCAGCACCTCGTCCTCAGCAATGGTATCCCTGGCGGTTACGGTCTCCCGCCGTGAACCTGCATCGAGCGAATGGGGTGGATCCTGCATGGACTTTCCAGCCTGCGTAGTCACCGCATTTACCTTCTCTTTTGGGTTAAGTTCCGGTTGCCCGGGCAGCTTTCCCGTGTTAGGGTTAGGACAGGATGAGACTAGTTGAGCTACTTGAGTTTCTATTATTTTGTTAAAGCTCAACTGGTTTTTAATAACAGAATTAAAACTCTCTAGTTGTGCGACCAGAGACTCCAAAATTTTATCATTAGTTTGAAGCTTCTTGCTAATGTTATTATTAATTTGTTTTTGGCCGTACACTAGGTCTTTTAGAGATGGTTGTAAATTATTATTAAAACCGTTACGTTGCTGTTGGCCGAAGGGGAGGTTGGGCTTGGAGTTCCACCCTTGCTGTTGAGGATGATATCATGAATTGTTAGGAAAGTTGTTCCCAACGAAATTCACATCCTCTTGTGTTAGTGGGCAACTATTGCCCGAGTGCCCTGTGTCGCCACATGTTTCACATGTGATCCTAGAGTCCATGATCTGATTGACCTCTTGGTTTGGAGATTCTAGCTTCTTCATGAGGAGATCCATCTTGGTAGCCAGCATATCTACACTGTCGATCTGGTGTACTACTTTCGGGCGGGCTGGTTGCCTATCTTCCTTCCAACTCTGGTTGGAGGCGATCTTGTCTATGAGCGTCTTGGCTCGTGCAACATCCAGAGAGAGGAATGCTCCTACTACTGCTGCATCAATGTGGTCTTGCTCTCTTTGACTCAAGCCATGGAAGAAGTTCTGAATAATCATCCACTCTTTCATGCCATGGTGTGGACATGCCGCTATGTAATCCTGGGGTCTTTCCTAGGCTTCCGGGATGGTTTCATCCTGGAGCTGTTGGAAACTTGAGATCCTGTTCCTAAGGGCATTGGTTTTGCCCACTGGGAAATACTTGGCCAGAAATGCATTGGAGCAAGCATTCTAGGTGGTGAAGTCTGCCTTATTGGTGTAGAACCACGTCTTTGCTTTGCCCAGCAAAGACAATGGGAACAGACGAAGGCGAATGTTATCCAGTGTAGTGCCTTTGGGGTTGATTGTGCTACTCACTTCCATGAAGTTCTGGTGGTGAGCGTTGGCATCTTCGGTTGCCTTCCCACAGAAGGGGCTAGCTCGGACCATGGTGACAAGTCCAGTCTTCAGCTCGAAGCCGTCAGTGCCTTGGGTGTTGTCCAAACCAGTAGGGATATGGCTGCTGGATGGGGCCGAGTACTGACGGAGTGTCTTCTGAGCCATTGTTGAGACAGACATTGACGAACTTCCTCCTAAGGTAAGCCTTTTCTGAGGTGGGACAGTTCTCTGCCGAACAATATGCCCAATTCTTTCTGGATCTAGAGTGAAGTTGCTTGGTAGGTCAAAACCGGTCATGCACTGCTCTGCATATATCAAAAAGACAAAGAAAGCAATGGTAAGCCCGCTAAAGCTAGCAGCGAATAAAACAATAAAATTTACCAAATGATTCAATGATATCTTAGCACCAAATTGCTTCCCCGGCAACAACGCCAGAAATGCTTGTTGGCGTTTCTTATGCCCAATAGAATAGAGATTCCGCAAGCGCACAGAATACACCGCTGTAGCACTTCACCTTGGAGTTTTCCAGGGTATCGAATTTCCACGGGGAAGCACTATGGTCTAAGAGTATCAATTGAATGGATGATAAACTTTACTAGGGATAATCACCAGCTAGATAGTAGGGGTAAGCCAGATAATAGATAGGATAAGTGGTCAGGTAGTGACCGAGTGACACACAGGAGATTCTACCTTAGAGCGGTATGTACCTGGGAGGACAACGAGCGAGAAAGACTCCTAAAACACTTCTAAACTAACAAGCTAGCCTCTCAAGACTAAACCTTGACTAACCTAGCTATCGGGAGAACAGAGCTTACTTCGGCGGCTGGGGCGGAAGGACCACAGACTGAGGGAGAAATGGGGGGTCCAACTCGGCCAATGACCTACTGCTATGAAAACACCCGAACATGGTGGACTACAAGGGATGGACAAGACTGTCACCACCTGACGCCTACCACAGCAGTTTCGTGGGTGGGACACACTTCCTAGCTAACATTAAGCCAGACACCATGTCTGCACTCGGTGTTAGGATTTCTCTTGAGGCCTTCAAGAGAAATCCCCCTCAACCTAGGGAACTAACTTGAGCTCCCTAGTTTGGGCGAGAAAACTCGTAAGATAAGGTCCCGACAGACTAAGACTAGAACAAAGCTTAAGCTAAAGGATAGAACTTCCGCACACAAGCAAGAGCTTGGAAATAAATAAATAAAGGCGGAAAGTAAAGTTGACTCAAAAAGATAAAGAAGATAACTTATATTGATAATGTCAAAGGAAGGATACAAGAGCTTATACCAAACTTCCGAGGACGACTCCGGAATCCTGAGACAAGCTCGACTTGCCTCTAACTCCCAGACTACAAAACCTAACTCTAGAACTGAAGTGAAGAGAGAACTCCTTCTGAGTGTGTGTTTACAATTGAGGATGGGGAGCCTATTTATAGCTATTGGAGGTCGGTAACCGGTGAAATGTGTCAAGACCACGTGACCTTGGTGGTTGCTTAACTTTCACGCGAAGGCTGGGGACCCCAGGCTGCCACGTGGGGCTGGCCGGCTCGTGAACGTCCCTGATCATCTTCTGAGGTCGGTAACAATTGCTTTTTAGTTAAGCAACCATTTCAAACATGCAGGTGGGCTCTTGAATCCGTGTGCGAAGCCTTTCAGGTCCTCGGATCAAACCGACTTCAAGTGCACGATGCATGATCCTCCTGGGTGTGTTTCTTGACTCCTGGATCGATGATGTGGCCAGATGAGGGGAAGCCTAGGAGAGGCCGGCCGGCCGGCCTAGGAGAGGCCGGCCGGCATGGAATTTCTCCCAAATCGGCCCATTTATGGTACACTTGCTCCTTCATAGACAACTCATCCAAAACTTGTGGAATATTATTAGTTTAAATAAAATATGTATGGAACATAATGCAAAACTCTGAATTATTCCTGAGATGTTGATGGACAATGGTCGAATAATGGCCGTCAACAACCACCGACTACCGACCTAGAGGTCATGAGGGAGGTTCAATTTTGAGTACTGTTTAAACCGTGAGGTTTTGGTTGAAATGAAAATTGTAGTACATACCTTGTACTACAACATAGAAGAAGATTTAGATTAAAATTAGAAGTATTTGAAATGGAGTTCGAAAGATAAAAACAAGATAAGATTGCTAATTTTGAAAGGAAACTCATAAATTTCCTAAGTCCTTGATGATAGTGATAAGGGCAAGACTTTTGAGTGGATTTTAAGCAAATGTTTGTGTATAAAGTTTGAATAGCAGATGTACCACATTATATAGAAAAGTATGCAGAATCCAGTAGTGTCACTTAAAGTCTAGGGAAAATTGGTAAGGTATTTAAATTGAAGCGCAAAGTTTGAAAGTTTGAATCCTAACTCTAAAATCTAAAATCTAAACAAGTGTTTTTGGCTAATGTTCAGAAGAAATTTGATTAAATTCTATAAGGTTTTCTACATCACCGTCAAATGCAACATTCCATTGTCTCAAAACTTAAATTGTTTGCGTTCCCAATAGCCTCCCCGTATGGACGCCTGGGGCATCATGGAGGAACTAGCGGTTCTGCGATTAGGGAGCATCCTGTGGTAGAACCACCTGAATTAATCTGGCTCAAGTGTATTAACCATCACCATTAGGGCAATCTCGGTTAACCTTACACTTCAAACGAAGTAATTCATTGGTCTGTCGGGTAACCTCCCGATACAACCATGGTAAAGCGGATGGAAGCCATACATACAAATGCTCATGCGAAGATGAGCCCAGAGAATACCACATTCCAGCAGATATTACAAAAATTATCATACGCGAATAGTACAAACCAGGTTTGAGTTTAGTAACCAAGTACTTCAGTGATCATAACCAATAAGTTCTTCAGAGTTTAAGTTGCAGCGGAAATAAGATAACGAAAGCTACTCGACGATAAAGGATGTCTCGATGAAGCCCGTACGACACATCACTCGGCATTATCTCCATTGGCCGGGGGCGTATCCCATTCCACCGACCATCCCGGAGGCAGAGTGCAGGGCCAAGTCAAGCTAGCAATCTGGTCTTCGAAAGACTCACCTGAAAACGAGCCACAAGCAAGGCTGAGTATACTAATACTCAGCAAGTCTTACCTGTGTAGTGGAATCTACTCCACCGACTCTAGACATGCAAGGCTTTTTGGCTCAGGGGTTTGTTTTGCCGAAAAGCATATACGAGTGGGTCCTTACTTTCAATTTTTAGCTCAAGATTCTAGTTTCATTAACCATTCTAGATAATCAGCTACCCAATATCATTCATGGTGAAGCATTAAATTTCATCCAACAAGTTTATTCATCATCATTGTTCCTCTTCTTACTCTGTGTGGTAAAAGGGATTAAGCAGTCTCAATAGCCGTGAGAAACGGACGATTCGAATCGAATTGCTTAACCTTGCAAGGGAAACCTAAACACACGTCACGTGGTTACTCCCAGAGTCACACGTGCAACTTTTCCCCTTTCTTTCCGGGTCGTGGATCGGAGCTACCCCCCGAGAGTACAAGAGCCCCACGCCACGGTTCGGCGCCGGGTCGTGACCACTCTCTGCACTCGCCATATGCACATGGGACCGAAGTTCAAAGGGTAGGTTGTCGTCCACTTGCTGGGCCAATCAGGTACTTAAGCTTACCGATTACCATATTCTCGGCATGTGGTTAGTACGTTCAAAGACTTAACCACCACTACCACACACTGCGGCCTTAGCATTTTTCACTAAATAGACGGGCCTCAATCGTAAACATCGTACCATAGCCCGTCCGTCGTCCTTATGATTGCAGCGTGTAGTAGACATTCAACTCCTATAATCTCGCGAGTGACAGGAAATCACTCGGCTTTTACCGGAGTCCTATTAGCATAGCATTCTATCGAACCTGATATCTAGTGTTCAGAGCATGGGTACCTAACATCATGCAACTAAGTTTTCATTCAACTCCTATAAACTTAATGCACAAGCAAGAGAGTAATGAGTTGCATAATTTTAGGAAAGGAATAGGGTTATGCTCCGGGGCTTGCCTTCTTGCGTAAAGTTAGTCCGGGGATCGTCTGAACGTTGACCCGGTTCTTCAAGAGCTTCAGTTAGATTTACTTGAGCTTCACGCTGCTCACTCTCGGACGCGGGCACCAGCTCGTAAGTCCCGTCGGCGAGAGTCGTCGTTTCTATATGAATGCACAAGTGTAAGTAGCGGTGATGGTAAACGACATGATTTCCTTCACGATAAAGTTGTAGTCTGGAAAACATGAGTTTGTTGTGAAGTGAGTTACTTTATCATTCGTGGGCAATCGTTAATAGAGTAGAATAGTACAATAGGTAACTTCGTTAAGCAAGGTGGGGTGGGTGTTCATGGGAACTTATGTTCCTCATGGAAACATGATTTAAGTGTAACTACTACAGTGATTAGTTTCTGGTCATGAAACCTTGGATCTATGCACATCAGGAAAAGATAAACTTACTGTAAAATTTTCAGATATTTTCATGCAGCAGATTAATTATGAAAAATATAATACATGGTTGCTGCTAAATTCTTGTTCTTTTTGTACAGAACAAAAGGTGCAAAAACTGAGACTAAGATTTTTACAGAGCTTTCATTTAGTCATGCAGGAGCTACTGTAATTTTTATAGGATTTATTATACAGTTTTCAGAGCATAGTAAATATGACATTACACCTAGGTTATTCAAGGATTTATTTTTTTACAGGATCCTACACAAGATTTTTGTCCATGAAACTTTTTACACAGCATCCTCTACCACTGAGTATCTTCTAGTAAAAATATGAGGATTTGCCAAGCTAAGATACTATTTTCTTGATTTAATGTATGTTATTAGCACATAAATCAAATAAATAGGTTCTTGTGAGATAAAAAGTCTCTAAATTTTTCTATGGCATCTAGGTACCATTACACCAGTATAGGAAAAGTTTCATTAGGTTAATCACAATCTAACAACAGAGATAAAAATATTTAGCCAATCATGGCACGAAACTAAACTTAGCAAGAAGTATATCTAGAAGTAGATTCTGAGCTTGATCTTTTTAGGGAGGCCTATTTATCAGGCAATTTCCTCACTGTAAATTTTTCAGGGCCAGCACTTGTCTCAAGACAAGTCTATGAATAAAAGCCATTAATCTTTCCATTTTATTTAAAGCATGATTTAGCTAGAATCTGAGGTGATGCATGTAACAAAAGTTGTGAAGCTTAACCTCAGGTCTCCAGAACAGTTGAGTTTGCATTTTTCTGAATTTTCTACGATTTTATACGAATTTTACAAGTTCACTGATTTTGAATCTTTCTCTTACATCTGGGTCCTTGAAATCTTACGAGCAGAACCTTCTAAAGAATTCAATCGATGCAATTGGGTCCTTAGGCAGCTTGGGTGCGGTGGCCGGCCAAAATTCCGGCGAGGGGCTCGCCGGCGGCAAGGGGTGAGGGCCGGGGAAGGATCAGGGGTGCGAGGGCTACCTCGTGGGGGTCTTGGTCGGGTGGGGGACGGCCGGGAGTAGCTCGTCGGCGTTGGAGCAGAGCAGGGGCGGCGGCGGTACGCGTCGACGGCGGTGCTCCGGCGGGCTTGGGGCGGTCTGGTCTGGACGGGGAGCTTCAGTGGCGCGTGGGGAAGCTGCTCTGGTACTTGGCTTGGGCGGAGGAGGTCGGAGTCGAGCTGTCCGCGGTGACCAGGGGCGGTGGCGGCGGCGACAGCGCGGGCGGCGGTGCTCCGGCGGTCCTGGGCGGCGTTGAGCGGGTCGGTGAGCTCCGGTGGGATGATCTGGTGGTGGCTGGAACTTCAATTTGGGCAGGGGGCGGCTGTGGAAGGCTGTCCACGAGCGGGTGGAGCTCGGCGGCGACAATGGCGGTGGTGGGCGTTCTCTGGTTACTGGTAGCTCGCGCGGGCGGCCTGGGGCGGCTTTTATAGGGACAAGAGGGAGGGCGGGGTGCCGGGCGACGCGCGGGGTGGGGGGGGGGGGGGGGGTGGAGGCACGGTAATGGCGCGGGGTTGGCCGCGGTGGGCGGCTCGGTTCACCGGCGCGGCGTGCGGAGGGCGGGAGCGCACGACTGGGCACCGGGGATTTGCGTGGGGGAGCGAGGAGATAGCGCGGCACGGGGATTGGGGGACAGCTGCAGCAGCGGCTCGGGCGGGAGGCGAGCTCAGCGACGGGCGGGTCGCGGCGGGCGGTGCGGCACGGCGCGACGCGGCTGTTGGGTGTGGCGGGGTGGCGAGCAGAGGCGCGGCTGGCGTGGCGCGCGTGGCGAGCTGGGGCTGGGCAGCGCGGCGGTGGGGGGGGGGGGGGGGGGGGGCAAAGCCGCGCTCGGGGGCGAGGACCGGCGGCCACTGGCCTGGCGGCTTGCGCCGGTCAGACATCGCCGGCCACCTGGCCGGTGTGTCGGGCGGGGAGGGGAGAGAGAGGAGGGAAGAAGGGTCTAAATGCGAATTTTGAAAAGTTCCAAGGGGCTGGTTGCAAACAGGATGTTTTCTCCACTTTCTAATTTGCATTTCAAAAACTTTTGAACACGAAAGTTGTTCAGAATAAAGAGTTCTACAAGTTTGGTTTCAGGCAACTCCTCATTTGGCTTGTGGTTTGAAAGTTAATTTAAAAATTCAAAGGTATTCATATGTGCCCAATTTCAATTTGAATTTCAACTTAACTTGTTCTAATTCTTTTCACCCTTTTATTAGTTGGTTAAGCATAGGGTTGGGCTAATGACATTGCTTTAGAAATGTAATTTATCAGGGTTGTTACACATCCACATTCCCGAGGTCGCCCACCTCGGAGAAAAGGATGCAGTTATCACAAGTCTTGGATCCCGTGCTAGAGGCATTCCCAGTCCCGTCCGTTCTGATGGGAAAGCAGAAGCAGGCCCAATGACCCAAGTTGTTGATATTCATTCATTCATTTTAGCCATCGCCCCTACTATCACCACCTCATGACAGCCAAGGCACATGGACGGTGCCAGGCCGGGCCCCGAGCGACATGGTTTTTGGTAGGAACTTTAGCATCGATACACGTGGATAGGGATGGCAATTTTATCCGCAGGAGTAAGAATTCTTACCCATTGGGTACTTGATGGTACCCGTAATACAATAATTATAACCTAGTGAACTCATATCATACTCAAATTTTATGTCCCATTTTCTTGTGATTGTATGAACTACATAGACTGATAATGAGATTGTGTGAAGTAACAGATGTGAAAGTGGCATTGGCATTTTGCTTATTATTTGTAGTGAAGTGTATGCATCATTGTTGCATTTTTTAGATGAAATACTTAGCTAGAATTGAATGCATTTACTTACTTATAACTACAAAATAGATGCTGAAGATAAGAAAAAATGGTGCCGGATGAACCATTTAGTTCTCTATTTTACTAATACTTTGCATTCACTTGTATGGGTGACAAATTCAAAATGTGCTGGTCTATATGACCAAATGATATGTTATTTATGCTATCATTAATACACTCAATGGGTACCCGAAATCCGACCTGTACCCGGTGCGTATGGGTATAAAATTCTTTGCGCTAGACTTTGTGGGTATGTGTATACCTTAGCGTTTTGGGTATTATCGTGGGTGGGTATTTACTCTACCCACAGCTTACCCGACCCGTTGCCATCCCTACACGTGGAGGTGGCTACCTCTTGCGCTCAAAGAGGAGGTGGGCAGCACCAGGATACGAGATTGTTATGTATTGGAACTTCTTAGGACTAGGCCACTGGTGAGTTTTCTATTTCTCATCCCTTCCATATCATTGTTTATGTTTTTCTGCACTCTTTAGGGTAGTTTCCCTATTCTGTAGCCCCCTGGAATCTCGGGAACCCCCCTCCGTGCACGAGAGCGGTGAGGGGTAGCCCGGGCACCAACACCTTCCTCCGGCGGGCGTACGGACGAGCGTCGTTGTTCAGACCAACACTGATGCATCCGGCCCAGGTGGGGTTGACCGAGGCCCAATAAATTAAGGTTGCCCGGATCCCAACAGTTCTTAGGTACACCCACTCGAGGAAAGGCCCAATCTCAGTAAAAGACTAGTCCAATAGGGGAAAGGTGACTCTCCCTTTTAAGGTGGCTTCCTCCTCCCAAGCTAAGTAAGGTGGGATTATTCAGAGGCTCACACGGTCGACGCCCGACTACAACTGGGCCACTTGGCCCCCTTTGTTGCGTCTTTGCCAGCGGATAATAGTGGAGGATGTCCTCATTATTCTCATCCCCTTAAACAAGGGTCCAGCTCTGATACCAAATGATGCATCCGGCCCAGGTGGGGTTAGCCGAGGCCCAATAAATTAAGGTTGCCCAGACCCCAAGAGTTCTTAGGCACACCCACTCGGGGAAAGGCCCAATCTCCCTAAAAGTCTAGTCCAATAGGGGAAGGGTGACTCTCCCTTTTAATGTGGCTTCCTCCTCCCAAGCTAAGCAAGGTGGGATTATTCAGAGGCTCAAATGGTCGCTGCCCGACTACAACTGGGCCACTTGGCCTCTTTGTTGCGTCTTTGCCAACGGATAATAGTGGTGGATATCCTCATCAAACACCCTGCTAGTCACGTCTGAAGAGGTGCCCGAGTAGACACCCTGTACGATGCCCGCGCCAAGGGCTCTGGAGTCACCCGAACCCGAGGGAGAAACTTGCAAGTGGACGATATCACACGCCACCAAACTATCTTAGCAGCTTGGGATGAGAGGCTCATAGCTTAGGTGTCCATGACAGAGGTCACTGATGTGGCCCTTCGCACCCAGGAAGAGAACTTCATATGCTAAGAGCGTGACCTAGAGATTTATCTCAGAGGCCAGTCTGGCAAACGGCAAACCAAGGACACACCCATGGAGGCCTCCAACCAGGTGAATGCCACGTGGTTGGATGCCACAAAGCGGATTCAAGACAACAAGGATGACTTCGGCCAACACCTTTCGGAGGTGGAGCATCATGAGCGAGACGTGTGTTGATGGCCCTTAATCACTCATTGTCCATCAACTTCTCGGGAATAAATTGGAGCTTTGCATCATGTTCCATACATATTTTATTTAAACTAATAAAGTTCCACAGGTTTTGTATGAGTTGTGAATGTAGGAACTAGTGTACAAAAGTTAAGGCGAAACGGGTCAAAACCCAGGCCGACCGGCCTAGCACCACCTCGGTCTGCCATGTCATCAATCCAGGGGTCAAGATACACACTCACCTTGATCCTGGATTGCGCATTTGAACGCAGTTCAATCAGAGGACCCGAAAGGCTTCAACCACGGATCCAAGGTCCCACCTGCATGCAAAACAAGTGACGAATTCGTGTGACGCACCACGCTGGACAACATGCAAACGTTGATCTTCGAGGCAGTGCAACATAGGGATAAGACAAGCCAGGACTAGGCCAACCGGCCTTGACCAGGTCGGCTGGCCTCTAACTACCGAGCTTCAGTCAAACGCAACAACTACCGACCTCAAGAAGCAATCAAGACCGCACAGGAGAAGGTTGGTGCCACCTAGCACCATCCCCACGTTGGCCAGCCTAGGGGAGGCCGACCGGCCCCACCTGGCAGCCGCTGACACTCAACTTCGCGTGGAAGTTACAATAACAGCCATGGTCGCATGTAGTTGAAGCATATGTCCAAGTACCAACCTCCAACTAGTATAAATAGGTCTGCACTCTTCACTTGTACACACACCAAGGAGTTCTCTCTTCACTTCATTTTCTAGAGTTAGGTTTAGTAGTTTGGGAGTTAGAGTCGAGTCGAGCTTGTCTTGGGATTCTGGAGTCATCGATGGAAGTCTGATATAAGCTCTTGTATCCTTTCCCTTTCGACATTATCAATATAATTTATCTTCTTTATCTTTTCGAGTTAGCTTTACTTTTCGTATTTATTTCCCTTTTGACATTATCAAGGAAGGCTTCGCAGAAATGCACAAAAATTGACAGGTGCAGAATGGAGGTCGGAAGCAGATGGTTATATTTCAATTTGTAAAAGCGAAGGACATCTCGGAAGAAATCAGAAGATGGAAGAGCAAGTCCTCGCTCGGCAAAGGCAACGAAAAGAACCGCCTCACCGGTGAGCTCCCATGGAGCCTTGTCTACTCCAACAGGGCGCCACTACACGACGTGTTTCTCCTGGAGCACCTTCTCTGCCACAAGTCAAAGCAGATCCTTCTCGCGGTAGGCCGATGGCCTCTACTCGTCCTCTGCCTTAGTCTTCCTGACCTTCGCCGGTGGTGACTGCTCGCCACCGTCTTCGCGGGTTCGCTTGGTCCCCCGACTGGCAGTGGATTTCCAGGGCATTTTTGGGTGAAATGTCATGGGGATCTTCATTCGCATACCCTTGGGGGCTTGCGAAGAAGAAATAGAGGATTGGATTTACGTTTCAAGGATTCCTGGCTATCTATTTGTCTGCGGGAGTATGGGATTGGGAGCGGCGGTGGCTCTAGGGTTCTTGGCGGAACAGATCTAGGTTTTCCTAGTGCAAAGGGAGCAGTAGCGACTGAAGCAGAGGAATGAAACTAAGGGTTACTGTGGGGTTAAATAACCAACAACACTCGGTTCACTGTTTGGTAGTCGAAGCGACTTTCTCGGGAAAAGTTTGTTTTTAAGTGGTATTGAAGGGTTTTTTGAAGAGATTATTTGAAATAACCATTTTTTTCAGGGATAGACTCCCGAAAAAGGGGATTTTTCAAATTTCAAAACCTATTAGCCTATAATTACCATCAATTCATTTAATTTTTGCACAACCCATGCCATGATTCTTTAGATCCCTTTTTTCAACTCTTGGAATTTGAATTAAAGGCTCGGGGGCTGCGGCACACGTGTCATCAACGGCTTTGACGGAGGTAGACCCAGGTACGTCCCTGCCGAGTGGTGACGGCTACCCGACTAGACGACTCTGCATAAACGACCCGGCGTACAGGCACTTGGTGGGATCCTCTGGGGTTAGGATTTTGGTCAAACTGGATAGGCATAATCTTGTGTATCTTAACCAATCAGATTCCTTGTAACGAACCCGAGTATATTTACCCTAACTTGTAACCCAAAGCTACTCGGATATATAAGGGAGTCGTCGGGGTATGCATAGAGCACACGAAACCCTAGCCATCGCTACTCATTCTACAAACCCTAATACAAATCCCTGAACACAGGACGTAGGGTGTTACGCTCCGGGCAGCCCGAACCTATCTAAGTCCTTGCGTCCTTGTGTTACCATCAAGCTCTTGGCTCTCCGATCCACCCCGCCTACAAATCTACTGCTTGGGGCTACCCTAGGCAGACTTGCTGGAGTGCAAATCCGACAGTCGGGGCCCTAGGTAGGGGGATCTCCAGGGTCCTCTTGGCGAGCTTGATGGCATCCAATTCTGGCGTCTTCTTCTCCGTGCAAGTGACGCTCCAGATTCAGGCCGCCGCCAGCCACTCCATCATTTTTGGAAGCTTCCCCGAGAGTTTGCTCCCAGGAGCTCGTCATAAAATTCCTCTGTCTTCGAGATAGGAAGCCTCCATGGCACCAGATCCGACCCTCTCCAGCTCAGTGCCGCACTAGGTTGAGGACCTGTCCATCAACAACAAGGTCAAAAACCATGCTCAGATGACCCGTCATCCACACATCAACATCGACGATATCCTCACCGAACTGGACCGAGTCGATGCCTCTCTTGTTGAGTGCATTGAACTCATGGAGTTAGCACTCCGCCCCCCGACGGCTCGGCCTCTTAGGCCCAAATTCGGGCTCCACAACAGTGGCTCCATCTATTCGGATCAGATCCGAACTTTGATGGAAATGTTACGTCTTTCCGACCTAAGTCGACCCAGCGTTTGTGACAACCCTGGAAATTACAATTCCAAAATCAATGACATTAGCCTAACTCTATGTTTTAAACCAACTAATGAGTGGGTGGAAAGAATTAAACCGGGTTCAGTTGGAATTCAAATTTAAATTGGGCACGTTTGGACACATTTGAAACTTTTAAATTAACTTTAAAACCATAAGCCAAATGAGATTTTGCCTGAAACCAAAGTTGTAGAACTTTTTATTTTGAACAACTTTCGTGTTCAAAAGTTTTTGAAATTCAAATCAGAAAAAGGAGAAAACGCCCTATTTGCACCCAGCCCCCTGAAGTTTTTCGAATTTTTGCACTTCGGTCCCTCCCTCCCCTGCCGCACCGCGCGCGAGCGCGCCCGCCCGCCGCGCGCCAGGTGGCCGGCGTCGCCTGACCGGCGCGAGGCGCCAGGCCCGTGGCCGCCGCACCACACCGCCACGGCCGGCTTTGCCCCGCCCCGACGCCGCGCCGCCCAGTCAGAGCCCGCGCGTGCTGCCGCGCCCAGCCCGCCGCCCGGCCGCCCAGTAGCCGCGCTCCGCCGTGCCGCCCCGGCCCCCGCGCCCCGCCAGCTGCTGCGCCTGCCCTCCACCCGAGCCGCTGCAGCAGCTGCTCCCCAATCCGCACGCCGCGCTATCTCCTCGCGCCCACGCCAAAATCGCGGCCGCCCAGTCACCGCGCCCGCTCGCCGCACGCCGCGCCGGCGTTCTGCCGCCGCCCGCCGCGCCCAGTGCACGCCGCTGCCGTGCCCCGCCCCGCGCGTCGCCCAGGCACCTCCACACCCCCTCCTGCCCCTATAAAAGCCCCGCCCGGCCACGCGCGCGAGCCACCGCAGCCCAGAACGCCTCGCCGTCGCCATCGCCGCCGCCGAGCACCGCCCGCCCGTGGACAGCCCTCCGCCGCCGCCCACTGCCCAAACTGAGCCCCCAGCCACCACTACATCACCTCACCGCAGCTCGCCGACCCACCCAACGCCACCCAGAGCCACCGGAGCGCCGCCGCCCGTGCTGCCGTCGCCGCCGCCGCCCCTGCTCGCCGTGGACAGCACGACCCCGACCCCCTCCGTCCAAGCCGAGCCCCTGAGTAGCTTCCCCACGCGCCACTGAAGCTCACCGACCGGACCACGCCGCCCCAAGCCCGCCGGAGCACCGCCGTCGACGCGAGCCGCGCCGCCGCCGCCTCTGCTCCAACGCCGGCGAGCCCTTCCCGGCCGTCCCCCACCTGAACAACACCCCCACAAGGTAGCCCTCGCACCCCTGAACCTTCTCCGACCCTCGCCCCTCGCCGCCGGCGAGCCCCCTCGCCGGAATTTCGGCCGGCCGCCGTACCCGAGCCGCCGAGGACCCAATTGCAAGGATTTAAATCTTTAGAAGGGCCTGAGCGTAAGATTCAAGGACCTGGTTGTAAAAGAAAGTTTCAAACCTAGATTCAAAATCAGTGAATTTGTAAAATTCGTATAAAATCGTAGAAAATTCGGAAAAATGCAAACTCAACTGTTCTGGAATCCTCAGAACAAACTCTACCACTTTTGTTACAAAAGTTTTCTCAGAATCTCAAAATATTTTGCTCTACTTTAAATAGAAGCTTTAATGGACTTATTTTGTACCCACTGTTCTAGAACAATGCTGACCCTGAATTTTGGGCAGTGAATTAGTTGCTTGATGAGTAGGACTGTGTAAAAAGATCAGACCCAAATTCCATCTCTAGATTTACTGTTTGTTAAACTTAGTTTTATATCATGTGTAAGAAGAATGTTTTATCCCTGCAGTTAGGTGGTGAGTCACCCATTGAAACTTTTCCTATGCTAATGTATTGGTACCTAGAAGCCAGAGAAACATTAGGAGACTTTTTATCTCACAGTAACCTACTTATTTGATTTATGTGCTAATAACATACATTAAATCAAGAAAATAGTATCTTAGCCTGGAAAATTCCCAAATTATTACTGGGAGTTACACTGTGGTAGAGGTTTCTGTGTAAAAAGTTTCGTGGACAAAAACCCTGTGTAGGGTCCTCTAAAAATGAATCTTTGAAAAGCCTAGGTGTAGAATGTCATATTTTCTATGCTCTGGATACTGCATAATAAATCCTACAAAAATTACAGTAGCTTCTGCATGCTTAAGTGAAAGCTCTGTAAAAATCTTAGAATCATTTGTTGCACCAATTGTTCTGTATAAAAAGAACAAGGATCTAACAGCAACTATGTAATATATTTTTCAGAATTAATCTGTTACATAAAATTGGCTGAAAATTTTACAGTAAGCACATCTTTCCTTGATGTGCCTAAATCCAAACTTTCATGACCAAAAACTATCCCTTGTAGTAATTATTCTCAAATCGTATTCAAGTGCTATTTCCACGACTTAAACTTGTGCACTCATGTAGAATCGACGACTCTCGCCGACGGAACTTACGAGCTGGTGCCCGCGTCCGAGAGTGAGCAGCGTGAAGCTCAAGCGAATCTAACTGAAGCTCTTGAAGACCCGAGCCCAAGTTCGGAAGATCCCCAAGCGAACTGCGAAGGCAAGCCCCGGAGCATAACCCATTCTTTCCGAAATTATGCAACTCATTACTCTTTGCTTGTGCATTAAGTTTATAGGAGTTGGATGAAAACTTAGTTGCATGATGTCAGGAACCCTTGCTTGAAAACTAGATGTAAGGTGCGATAGAACGCTGTGCTAATAGGACTCCGGTAAAAGTCGAGTGATTTCCTGTCACTCGCGAGAAATAGGAGTTGAATGGCTACTACACGCTGCAATCATAAGGACACGGACGGGCTATGGAACGATGGTTGCGATTGAGGCCCGTCTGTCTAGTGAAAAATGCTAAGGCCGCAGGGTGTGGTAGTGATGGTTAAGTCTTTGAACGTACTAAACACATGCCGAGATTATGGGAATCGGTAAGCTTAAGTACCTGATTGGCCTGGCAAGGGGACGGCATCCTACTCTTTGAACTTCGGTCCCATGTGCATATGGCGAGTGCAGAGAGTGGTCACGACCCGGCGCCGAACCTTGGCGTGGAGCTCTTGTACTCTCGGAGGGTAGCCCCGATCCACGACCCGGAAAGAAAGGGGAAAAGTTGCACGTGTGACTCTAGGGAGTAACCACGTGACGTGTGTTTGGGTTTCCCTTGCAAGGTTATGAAATTCGATTCGAATCGTCCGTTTCTCACGGCTATTGAGACTGCTTAACCATTTTTACCCACAGAGTAAGAAGAGGAACAATGATGATGAATGAACTGGTTGGATGGAAAATTTAATGCTTCACCATGTATGCTTTAGATAGCTGCTTATCTAGACTGGCTAACAAAACTAGAATCTTGAGCTAAAAGTTGAAAGTAAGGACCCACTTGTAGTTGCTTTTCGGCAAAACAAACCCCTGAGCCAAAAAGCCTGGCATGTCTAGAGTCGGTGGAGTAGATTCCACTACTCGGGTAAGTCTTGCTGAGTATTAGTATACTCAGCCTTGCTTGTGACTCGTTTTCAGGTGAGAACTTCGAAGATATGATTGCTAGCTTGACTTGGCCCTGCACTCTTCCCCCTGGTTGGTCGGTGGAATGGGATGCGCCCCCATCCAACGGAGATAAGGCCGAGTGATGTCTCGTACGGGCTTCATCGAGGCATCCTGTATCGTCGAGTAGTTTCCGTTGTTTATTTTCCGCTGCAATTTAACTCTGAAGAACTTATTTATGTTAATTGGAGTATTTGGTTTCTAAACTCAGAACTTGGTCTGTAATATTTGCTTATGTTAATGTCGTAATATTTGCTGGAATGTGGTATTCTCTGGGCTCATCGTCGCGTGAGCGTTTGTATGTATGGCGCTCGATCCGATTACCGTGGTTGTATCGGGAGGTTATACCCGACAGACCAGTGGATTATTCCGTTTGAAGTGTAAGGTTAACCGAGATTGCCTTAATGGTGATGGTTAATACACTTGAGCCGGATTAATTCAGGTGGTTCTGCCACAGCGTTGACCAAATGGGATCTGACACGGTCCTAGGACCACAAGCTGGCTATCATTAGATTATGTTCACCTTGACAACCAACCCAGTGAGCTCTTTAGATCGGCGGGAGATCTCTATCATCTCCTCTGATGAAGCAACCATCGATGGAGAGGACGAGGAAGCCAAACGTCAGCGGCTCCATCGTAACCAACTCCACCAAGACCGACGCAACAACGAGGCCAACCTCGAACAAGCTGAAGAGGACCTCCACAACGCTGATGGTCGTAACTCGCGGGTTGCGCCTCACCATACGGCGGCGACCCCTCGGAACCTCGATGATGACTTCATCCTCATCTTGTGACACCACAGGTGTTTATTTTGCTAAACAAGTCTCATTAGCATAACAAGATGCATGAATAACTAAGAAAATTTTAAAACAAATGTATTATAATTTGGTTTTGCATTTATATAGAAAGTAAGTGTATATGTGCATGAGTACATGTACTTTAATCAAACAAATTAAATAACTTTCACATCAATGCAAACATGGCTACGAAATTGAATAGGCACATCATTAAGGACATGATAAACAAAAGTCTAGTTGAAGCCTATGGGAGAATATGTAATTTTGCCCATGAAATGACGTGCCATCCGAATCCACTTTTTGAGTTTTTAGAATAACTTCTAAACTAGAACTCAAATGAACTTTGGCCTGAAACACAACTTGTAGAACTTTTCATTTTGAACAACTTTCATGTTTAGAGATTTTCGAGTTCCAACACAAAAATAGGAGAAAAACATAGTTTTACAGTTCAGCCCCTCTGTTTTCTTTTATTTTCCCTTTCAGTCCCTCCCTTCCCCTGCTCTACCCCGACAGCCAGCAGAGCCGGCCGCCACGTCTCCGGCGATGCCTGCAGCCCGCGTTTTGCCAAGCCAATGGCTGGTCGCGCCCCTACTGCACGCGCCCCTCCCTCACGCCCGTTGTTGCCACGTGCACGCCGGCAAGGCGCCCCTGCTCGCCGCCCAGGGCGGCTAGTACCGCGCACCACGCCCCGCCAGTCCCCGCGCTCGCAGCCCGACAAGCCCGCTGTTGCAGCTGCTTGCCCAACCCGCGCCCGCGCAATCTCCCCCTCCCCCACGGCAGCCAATGCCACTGCCCGCCTTGCCCGGCGCATCCACTCCCTGCACGCACGAACGTGCTGCCCCACACGCCACTGCCTACACAGCACAGCCCCGCACGACGCGCTACTCCGCCACACGCCATGCAGTGCCTCTGCTCGCATTCCACGGCGGCCAATGCCGCGTCCCCGCCTGTCTCGGTCACTCTCCCCAGTCCCAGCATCCCTAGCCCAGCCCCACTCCCCACTCCCTCCTCTCCCCCGCTGTGCCCCTATAAAGGCCGCCCGAGGCCCCTGCTCGCGCGCCCAAGCTCCCCGCCGCTGCCTCCACCGCCACCGCACCCCACCTCGCCGTGGGCAGCCCAGCTCCGGCCCTCCTCCGCTCGAACCAAGCCTCAGAACGGATCCCCCACGTCCCACCAAAGCTCCCCGACCCGACCACGCCCTCTCAGCCTCGCCGGAGCACTGTCGCCGACGCATAGCACCACCGCCGCTCCCCTGCTCCGCGCCGATGAGCCACCTCCGGCCATCCCCAACCCCGACCAAGGCGCCCAAAGGTAGCTCTCACCTCCCTGGTTCTCCCCGACCCTTTTCCCCTCGCCGCCGACGAGCCCCCCTCGCTGGAATTTGGCCGACCGCCATGCCAGCCCCGCCCAAGGACCCAATTGCAACGATTGAAATATTTAAAAGGGTCGGCACGCAAGTTTCCATGGGCATATCTGCAAACTAGTGTTTTGACTTTAGATTCAAAAATAGTGAACTTGTAAAATTCATATAAAATCAAAGAAAAATTGAAAAAATACAAACTCAACTGTTCTGTAATATTTAGAAGAAGATCTACAACTTTTGTTACATGCATTTCTTCAGTTGCTTGCTATATTTTTCTCTAGATTAAATGGAACGTTTTAATAGCTTTTATTTTTCTCAACTGACTCTGAAACTTTGACAGTGGATTAGTTGCTTGATGTGTATGCCAATGTAAAAGGTTCAGGACCAGAACCCAACCCTAGCTAATCTTTTTCTTAAACTTTGTTTTATGCCATGAAGACATATAAATAAGTTTCCCTGCTGTTCTATAGTGATTCATGTTATGAAACTTTTTCTGTGATGTTATATTGATACCTAGGTACCACAGAAAAAGTTAGAGACTTTTTACCATTCTGTAACCTACTCATATAATTTTTGTGGTGGAAAAATGCATTAAATCAAAGTAATTAGTTTTTTACTTGAAAAATGTTCATCTTTTTACCATGGGATACTTGAGGTTATGACATACTGTATAAAAAGTTTCATACTCAGAAACCCTGTATAACATCCTGTAAAAATTAATCTTTATTAAAATAGGTGTATCTTGTCCTATTTATTATGCTCTGTATCTTGCACAATAAAATCTGAAAAATTTACAGTAACACATATATGGATATATTAACATCCTGTAAAAGTTTTTGCGTCAATACTTGCATGTTTTGTTGTGTATTAAAATAACTATGTTCTAGCAGTAGCTGTTTATTTTATTTTTCATACTTAATCTACTTCATATAAAGAGCTGAAATTTATACAATAGTCTTGTTGCTCAGAGGGGTATCTTGTATAAAAATTTAAACACCAGAAAATGTTTCTACCTATGGCTACGAATATTTCATACTTGGTTTTGAAAGGTAACAATTATAAATGACAAAACACACATCTATTTAATGAGGTTAATTGATCTAAGTTATATTCAGTAAATGACTACCCAAGGAACAGTAAAGAACAATGATTTAAGATAAACGTGAACTTTTGTTGGATTACAAGTTTATAGTGAAATAAGCTATAAATGTCTACATCACTACAACTCATACTTGTGCATTCATATAGAATCGACTACTCTCGCTGACGGAACGTACGAACTGGTGCCCGAGTCCGAGAGTGAGCAGCATGAAGCTCAAGTGAATCTAACTGAAGTTTTCAAAGACCCGAACCAAAGATCGGAAGAGCCCAAGGCTAGCTTTGCTCAAGAAGGCAAGCCCCGGAGCATGAACCCTATTTTTCTAAATTATGCAACTTATTACTCTATTTTACTTGTGCATTAAGTTTATAGGAGTTGAATGAAAACTTAGTTGCATGATCCTAGGTACCCATGCTCTGAACACTAGATATAAGTTTCGATAGAGTGCTATGCTAATAGGACCCGGTAAAAATCGAGTGATTTCCTGTCACTCGCGAGAATATAGGAGTTGAATGTTTACTACATGCTGCAATCATAAGGTCGACGAACGGGGCTATGGTGCGATGTTCATGTTGGTGATTGAGGCCCCGTATGTTTAGTGAAAAATGCTAAGGCCGCAGTGTATGGTAGTGGTGGTTAAGCGTTTGAACGTACTAACCACATGCCAAGAATATGGTAATCGGTAAGCTTAAGTACCTAATCGGACCGGTAAGTGGACAGCACCTCACCCTCCCAACTTCGGTTCCATGCGCGCACATGGTGGGTGCAAAGCCGGGCTCTGTAGTCTCGGATGGTGGCCTTGATCCACAACCCGGGAAGAAAGGGGAAAGGTTGCACGTGTGACTCTGGGAGTAAAAACTCCCACCTGACGTGTGTTTAGGTCTGCCTTGCAAGGTTAAGAAATTCGATTCGAATCGTCCGTTTCTTGTGGTAGTGAGATTACTTGACCCTTTTACCACATAGAGTAAGAAATGGAACAATGGTGATGATTAATCTTGTTGGATGCAAATTAATTCTTTCACCATGTATGATATTGGATAGTTGCTTACCTAGAATGGTTAAAGAAAACTAGAATCTGGAGCTAAAATTTGAAAGTAAGGACCAACTTGTATATGCTTTTCGGCAAAACAAACCCCTCAAGCCAAAAGCCTTGCATGTCTAGGAGTTGGCTAAGTATATTCCACTAGTCGGGTAAGCCTTGCTGAGTATTAGTATACTCAGCCTTGCTTGTGGCTTGTTTTCAGGTGATACTTTTAAGGACATGGTTGCTAGTTTGACTTGGCCGTGTACTCTTCCTCCTGGTTGGTTGGTGGAATGGGATGCATGCCCGACCAATGATGATAATGCCGAGTGATGTCTCGTACGGGCTTCATCGAGACATCATGTATCGTTGAGTAGTTTATCATTGTTTTTCCGCTGCAATGAACTCTGAAGAACTCATTTACTTTTAAACTCTGATGTACTTGTTTTTTGAATTCGAACTTGGTCTGTAATACTAAGTTTATGTGGAACTCTGTAATGTAAAATTTGTGGAATGTTGTATTCTCTGGGCTCACCTTCGTGTGAGTACTTTTTATGTGTTGTTTCGATCGGCAAACCCGTGGTTGTATCGGGAGGTTACCCGACAGACCAATGGATTACTTTGTTTGAAGTGCGAGTTAGCCCTGATTGCCCTCGTGGTGATGGTTAACGCACTTGAGCCGGATTAATTCATGTGGTTCTGCCACACATCTGCCAACCTAGCCGCTGCATTCGAGGTACTGCACACTCTACCCCACTCACCCGAGTTTGAATGAGCCCGGACTCGTTTGCATGTCACTGCTGCCCAGGTCCAGCGCTTGAGGAAGGATTACTCAGCTCTACGAGCCCAATCCAGGAACTCCCGCCACTCCACCGCTCGCCACAACGACGGCGACGAAGTCGACCAGCCAGATCTATGCGCCAACCTTAACAACCGCGACGTCCGACCGGTCATCAACGAATGACACCG
Organism: Panicum miliaceum; assembly: GCA_032594955.1. Lineage (NCBI taxonomy): Eukaryota > Viridiplantae > Streptophyta > Magnoliopsida > Poales > Poaceae > Panicum > Panicum miliaceum. The sequence goes on from CM064060.1 coordinate 29,169,046, forward strand.
AGAGCACGACGAAGCTGAGCGGGAGCGTTGCTGCAAGTACGATGAGGAGTATGGACCACCCGGGCCCAATCGAGGGGGCCGAGCTCGCCACGGCAACACCAACCAGCGTCCACACCGACCCCCGCGGGCCCCGATCGACCTCAACGACAATGCCACGGGAGATCTGGATGGCTTCTCTGCCTTCTCTAATCGACTCCGTGGGCTCTCGTGGCCATCTAAGTTCAAGCCGGTCGGCATAGACAAGTTCGACAGCGACTCTGACCCCAAGACGTGGCTGCGTACCTACTCCATCGGTGTTTGAGCAGCGAACGACAACAACGACATCATGGCGGCCTACTTCTTAGTCATGATGAGCTACCAGGCTCTCAACTGGCTTCAGGGACTCCGCCCAGGCTCCATCAACAGTTGGCAAGACCTCTGCACGGCCTTCATCAATCACTTCCAGGCTTCATGCCTGGGTCCCAAAACTAGATGGGATCTAGGGAGCGTCACTCAGCAACCCAACGCATCCCTACGCGACTACAACAAGAGGTACTTCACCAACCGTAACATGATTACGGATGTTGATGATAGGGACGTCATCCACTACTTCCACCAAGGGCTGCACAACATCGAGCTGTGGTGCAAGATGTTCGAGAGCAACCCCAAAACCGTGGCACCAAGCCACGACATGACGATCGTCAACGACCCGACGGCTGACCACCTTGCCACAACTCCAGCAAGCACAACGACCGCCCCGAGTCGTCCAAGTAGCAGGAGCGCAAGTGCGGCCCCAACAACACCGTTGCAGTTGCAGATCGATCCCGGCAGTGCACCTCCCTCAACTAGGAGGAACTGGATTGACTCCTCGATGGCAAGTGCTCCTGGCACAAAGACTCCAACCACACAGCTTGAGAGTGTCATGCACTCCGCAACAGTGTGGCCCAGGATGACTCCAAGCGACCCCGCTATGACGACCGAGACAAGGCTGGCGGGCTCCAAAGGCTCTCGGAGCTGTGGTTGCCGAAACAACTTGCCTAGGCGAGATCATGACGGTCAAGGTGACAAGTCTCCAGCAGACTTCCAGGAGGCGGACCGCGCAATCAACTTCATCTACGAAGGCTCCAGAGCCCCAAGGTATCGTCGTCGCCTCAAGCTTGATCAACGTGAGGTCAACTTGGTGTTCCAACACCCGGTTGAACCTTTACGGTGGTCCGAGGTTGCCATCACATTCGATCGGTGAGACCATTGGATCCACCTATCTAGCCCTTGTTCCTACCCACTCGTGGTCAGCCCGGTGGTCAGCCAGGTGCGCCTTTCCAATGTGCTCGTCGATGGAGGTAGCGGCCTATATATCATCTTCTCCAAGATGCTGGAAAGCATGGGGCATGACATGACCTCCTTGGTTCCGACCCAGGAGGCCTTCTACGGCATCATCCCTGGCTCGGGCTTGACTCCGGTTGGCCAAGTAACCCTCCCAGTCACTTTCGACACTCGTGAGAACTACAGGACGGAGCGCATCCACTTCGAGGTGGCCTCCTTCGAAACATCATACCCTCGCTAGATTCATGGCTATCCCACAACACACGTATCTTGTCCTCAAGATGCCTGCTCCCAACGGCATACTCTCCATCTATGGCGATATGCAGACCTCCCACTCCTGCGAGACCGAGAACATAAACATCTCTGTGGCAGAACCACCTGAATTAATCCGGCTCAAGTGTATTAACCATCACCATTAAGGCATCCTCGGTTAACCTTACACTTCAAACGGAGTAATCCACTGGTCTGTCGGGTATAACCTCCCGATACAACCACGGTGAACGGATCGAGCGCCGTACATACAAATGCTCATGCGACGATGAGCCCAGAGAATACCACATTCCAGCAAGTATTACATCATTTGCATAAGTCAATATTACAGACCTAGTTCTGAGTTTAGAAAACAAGTACTTCAATTAACATAAATAAGTTCTTCAGAGTTAAATTGCAGCGGAATAAACAACGGAAACTACTCGACGATACAGGATGTCTCGATGAAGCCCGTACGAGACATCACTCGGCCTCATCTCCGTTGGACGGGGGCGCATCCCATTCCACCGACCAACCAGGGGGAAGAGTGCAGGGCCAAGCCAAGCTAGCAATCATATCTTCGAAGGGCTCACCTAAAAACGAGTCACAAGCAAGGCTGAGTATACTAATACTCAGCAAGACTTACCCGAGTAGTGGAATCTACTCCACCGACTCTAGACATGCCAGGCTTTTTGGCTCAGGGGTTTGTTTTGCCGAAAAGCAACTACAAGTGGGTCCTTACTTTCAACTTTTAGCTCAAGAATCTAGTTTCGTTAGCCAGTCTAGATAAGCAGCTATCTAAAGCATACATGGTGAAGCATTAAATTTTCCATCCAACCAGTTCATTCATCATCATTGTTCCTCTTCTTACTCTGTGGGTAAAAATGGTTAAGCAGTCTCAATAGCCGTGAGAAACGGATGATTCGAATCGAATTTCTTAACCTTGCAAGGGAAACCCAAACACACGTCACGTGGTTACTCCCTAGAGTCACACGTGCAACTTTTCCCCTTTCTTTCCGGGTCGTGGATCGGGGCTACCCTCCGAGAGTACAAGAGCTCCACGCCACGGTTCGGCGCCGGGTCGTGACCACTCTCTGCACTCGCCATATGCACATGGGACCGAAGTTCAAAGGGTAGGATGCCGTCCCCTTGCCGGGCCAATCAGGTACTTAAGCTTACCGATTCCCATAATCTCGGCATGTGTTTAGTACGTTCAAAGACTTAACCATCACTACCACACCCTGCGGCCTTAGCATTTTTCACTAGACAGACGGGCCTCAATCGTAACCATCGTTACATAACCCGTCCGTGTCCTTATGATTGCAGTGTGTAGTAGTCATTCAACTCCTATTTTCTCGCGAGTGACAGGAAATCACTCGACTTTTACCGGAGTCCTATTAGCACAGCATTCTATCGAACCTTTCATCTAGTTTTCAAGCAAGGGTTCCTGACATCATGCAACTAAGTTTTCATCCAACTCCTATAAACTTAATGCACAAGCAAAGGGTAATGAGTTGCATAATTTCGGAAAGAATGGGTTATGCTCCGGGGCTTGCCTTCGCAGTTCGCTTGGGGATCTTCCGAACTTGGGCTCGGGTCTTCAAAAGCTTCAGTTAAATTTGCTTGAGCTTCACGCTGCTCACTCTCGGACGCGGGCACCAGCTCGTAGGTTCCGTCGGCGAGAGTCGTCGATTCTACATGAGTGCACAAGTTTAAGTCGTGGAACTAGCACTTGATTACGATTTGAGAGTCATTACTACAAGGGATAGTTTCTGGTCATGAAATTTTGGATTTAGGCACATCAAGGAAAGGTGTGCTTACTGTAAAATTTTCAGCCAATTTTATGTAACAGATTAATTCTGAAAAATATATTTCATTGTTGCTGTTAGATAATTGTTCTTTTTGTACAGATGAACTGGTGCAACAATTGTGGCTAAGATTTTTACAGAGCTCTCACTTGAGCATGCAGAAGCTACTGTAATTTTTGTAGGATTTATCATGCAGTATTTAGAGCATAGAAAATATGACATTCTACACCTAGGCTTTTTAAAGATTCATTTTTACAGGACCCTACACAGGGTTTTTGTCCATGAAACTTTTTACACAGCAACCCCTACCACAGCGTAACTCCCAGTAATAATTTGGGGATTTTCCAAGCTAAGACACTATTTTCTTGATTTAATGTATGTTATTAGCACATAAATCAAATAAATAGGTTACTGTGAGATAAAAAGTCTCCTAATTTTTCTCTGGCTTCTAGTTACCAATAAATTAGCATAGAAAAAATTTCAATGGGTGACTCACCACCTAACTGCAGGGATAAAACATTCTTCTTACACATGATATAAAACTAAGTTTAACAAACAGTAAATCTAGAGATGGAATTTGGGCCTGATCTTTCTACACAGTCCTAATCATCCAGCAACTAATTCACTGCCCAAAATTCAGGGTCAGCATTGTTCTAGAACAGTGGGTACATAATATGTCCATTAAAGCTTCTATTTAATGTAGAGCAAAATATTTTGAGATTCTGAGAAAATTTTTGTAACAAAAGTGGTAGAGTTTGTTCTGAGGATTCCAGAACAGTTGAGTTTGCATTTTTTCGAATTTTCTACGATTTTATACGAATTTTACAAGTTCACTGAATTTGAATCTAGGTTTGAAATTTTCTTTTACAACTAGGTCCTTGAATCTTGCGCTCAGACCCTTCTAAAGATTTAAATTCTTGCAATTGGGTCCTCGGCGGCTCGGGTACGGCGGCCGGCCGAAATTCCGGCGAGGGGGGCTCGCCGGCGGCGAGGGGCGGGGGTCGGGGAAGGTTCAGGGGTGCGAGGGCTACCTTGTGGGGGTGTTGTTCAGGTGGGGAACGGCCGGGAAGGGCTCGCCGGCGTTGGAGCAGAGGCGGCGGCGGCGCGGCTCGCGTCGACGGTGGCGCTCCGGCGGGCTTGGGGCGGCGTGGTCCGGTCGGTGAGCTTCAGTGACGCGTGGGGAAGCTACTCAAGGGCTCGGCTTGGACGGAGGGGGTCGGGGTCGTGCTGTCCACGGCGAGCAGGGGCGGCGGCGGCGACGGCAGCGCGGGCGGCGGCGCTCCGGTGGCTCTGGGTGGCGTTGGGTGGGTCGGCGAGCTGCGGTGAGGTGATGTAGTGGTGGCTGGGTGCTCAGTTTGGGCAGTGGGCGGCGGCAGTGGGCTGTCCACGGACGGGTGGTGCTCGGCGGCGGCGATGGCGACGGCGAAGCGTTCTGGTGGCCGGGGGCTCGCGCGCGTGGCCGGGGTGGCGCTTTTATAGGGACAGGAGGGGCCTGGTTAGCGTGCGGGGTGGAGCATGGCAGCGGCGTGCACTGGCCGCGGCGGGCGGCGGCAGAACGCCGGCGCGGCGTGCGGCGAGCGGGCGCGGGCGACTGGGCGGCCGCGATTTTGGCGTGGGCGCGAGGAGATAGCGCGGCGTGCGGATTGGGGAGCAGCTGCTGCAGCAGCTCGGGCGGAGGGCAGGCGCGGCAGCTGGCGGGGCGCGGGGGCCGGGGCGGCACGGCGGAGCGCGGCCACTGGGCGGGCGGGCGGCGGCCTGGGCGCGGCAGCACGCGCGGGCGGGGACTGGCCGCGCGGCGTCGGGGCGGGGCAAAGCCGGCCGTGGCGGGGTGGTGCGGCGGCCACTGGCCTGGCGCTTCGCGCCGGTCAGGCGACGCCGGCCACCTGGCGCGCGGCGGGCGGGCGAGCGCGCGCGGCGCGGCAGAGCAGAGGGGGAGAAACGAGGGACCGAAGTGCAAAAATTCGAAAAAGTTCAGGGGGCTGGGTGCAAATAGGGCGTTTTCTCCTCTTTCTGATTTGAATTTCAAAAACTTTTGAACACGAAAGTTGCTCAAAATAAAAAGTTCTACAACTTTGGTTTCAGGCAAAATTTCATTTGGCTTATGGTTTTAAAGTTATTTTAAAAGTTTCAAATGTGTCCAAATGTGCCCAAATTAAATTTGAATTCCAACTGAACCCGTTTTAATTCTTTCCACCCTCTCATTAGTTGGTTTAAAACATGGGGTTATGCTAATGTCATTGATTATTTTTGGAATTGCAAAAACCAGGGTCGTCACAGCCTTCCCCCCTTAACAAGAATCTCGCCCCGAGATTCGGTAATTCTTAGTGTGGGCGTGGGTGCACATACCAGTGGTTGAGGCAAGAAACCCAGGGAAATGTTGGTTCAGGTAGCTTTCCGTTTCCCAGGTGGCCTCTTCTTCCGTGTGGCGATTCCATTGTATTTTATACATTCTAATCACTTTCCTCCTGGTCTCTCTTTCTTTTTGATCCAAAATCTTAACTGGGTGTTCGACATATGAGAGGTCGGGTTCCAACGATATTTCTTGTTGTTCCACAATCTCGGTAGGGACTCGAATACACTTCTTGAGTTGAGACACGTGGAAGACATCATGGGTGGCCGTGAGCTGAGGGGGCAGTCGTAATTTGTAGGCTACGGGTCCGCAGCCCTCCATGATTTCGTAAGGACCAATATAACGGGGAGCTAGTTTGCCTTTGATCCCAAATCTTCGCACTCCTTTGGTTGGTGAAACTCGAAGATAGACATGATCGCCAACTTCGAACTTTAGAGGCTTTCTCCTTTTGTCAGAATAGCTCTTTTGTCGGGCTTGTGCGGCTTTAAGATTTGCTTGTATTACTTTTACTTTCTCCTCTGCCTCGATTACCAGGTCGGGTCCAATTATTTTACGTTCTCCGGTTTGTGACCAGCTCAAAGGGGTTCGACACCTTCGTCCGTACAGGGCCTCAAATGGTGCCATTTTTAAACTCGTTTGGTAGTTGTTGTTGTACGAGAACTCTGCCAGGGGTAGGCATTTGTCCCAATTCTTGTCATAATGAATGACACAAGCTCTCAGCATGTCTTCAAGAATTTGGTTTACTCTTTCCGTTTGTCCATCGGTCTGAGGATGGTATGCTGAGCTGCGAATCAGCTTAGTGCCAAGAGACGTTTGCAGTTGTTCCCAAAAGCGTGCTACAAACTGGGGACCACGATCGGAAATGATTGTCTTAGGTATTCCATGCAGGCAAACAAAACGATCGAGGTAAATATCGGCATATTTCTTGGTAGGATAGGTGGTGTGCACCGGAAGAAAATGTGCCGTCTTCGTGAGTCTATCAACGATAACCCATATGGAATCATGTCTCTGGGACGTGTTTGGTAGTCCAACGATGAAGTCCATACTTATGTCTTCCCATTTCCATGATGGTATAGGTAACGGTTGAAGTGTACCGGCTACCTTTAAGTGGCTAGCTTTTACTCTCTGGCACGTGTCACATTCCGAGACATACGTAGCAATTTCCCTTTTCATTCTAGTCCACCAGAAGTTTTGCCTTAGGTCCTGATACATTTTGCTACTACCGGGGTGGATAGAGAATTTGGAGAGGTGTGCCTCATCAAGAATTTGCTTGCGGAGTTCACGATTCTTCGGAACGACTATACGACTTTCGAACCATAGAACTCCCTTATGGTCCTGGCGGAAACACTTATACTTCTCCTCACCTAGAGAGAGTTTTTGCTTGATGATCTTGATTCCTTCATCATGTAGTTGTGCCATGACGATTTGGTCGTGAAGAGTGGGCTCAACTGAGATGTGATTTAGAGTGCCTTGGGAAACCATCTCCAAGTTAAGCTTCCTCATGTCTGCACATAATGTCTCATGGTAGGACTCCATGGATAAGCAATGGCAATGGGACTTGCGGCTTAGTGCGTCCGCGACTACATTAGCCTTACCGGGGTGATAGTGCACTTCAAGGTCATAATCTTTGATTAATTCTAGCCATCTTCGTTGTCTCATATTCAGATCGGCTTGTGTGAAGATGTACTTGAGACTCTTATGATCCGTGTAGATATTGCACTGTGTACCCATGAGATAGTGCCTCCATATCTTCAGAGCGTGAATGACGGCTGCGAGCTCACGGTCATGCGTGGGATAATTCTGTTCATGGGGCCGAAGGGCTCGTGAGGCATATGCAATCACTCGATTCTCTTGCATAAGCACACATCCTAGACCAGTACCTGATGCGTCACAATACACATCGAATGACTTGGTATTATCGGGTTGAGCTAACACAGGTGCAGTAGTCAGATGCTCTCTGAGAGTGTGGAAGGCTCCCTCACACTTCTCGTCCCATACAAACTTTACTTCCTTCTTTAACAGTTCAGTCATGGGCTTAGCAATTCGAGAGAAATTCGGGATGAAGCGGCGGTAGTAACCGGCTAAGCCGAGAAAACTGCGAATCTGATGAACGGAGATAGGGGGTTTCCAATCCATCACCTCTTGTACCTTGCTGGGGTCAACAGCTATGCCTTCGCTGGAGATCGTGTGACCTAAGAACTTTACAGTATCCAACCAGAATTCACACTAAGAAAACTTAGCATAGAGCTGATGGTCTCTGAGTCGCTGAAGAACAATGCGAAGGTGCTTGGCATGCTCTTCCTCATCCTTGGAATAGATAAGAATGTCGTCGATGAACACTACGACGAATTTGTCAAGTTCGGGCATGAATACCGAATTCATGAGATACATGAAGTAGGCAGGGGCATTGGTGAGTCCAAAGGACATGACCAAGAATTCATATAGTCCATATCGTGTGGAGAAGGCAGTCTTAGGAATATCGCACGGGCGAATCTTGATCTGATGATATCCCGAACGAAGATCAATCTTTGAGAAGACTCTAGCTCCAGCTAATTGATCGAAGAGTACATCGATACGGGGAAGGGGGTATTTGTTTTTAACAGTTACCGCATTGAGAGGTCGGTAGTCCACACATAATCTTAAACTGTCATCCTTTTTCTTTACGAATAGGGCTGGACATCCCCAAGGTGACGCGCTAGGGCGAATAAAACCTTTGTCCAGTAGTTCTTGGAGTTGAATTTTTAACTCTGCCAATTCTTTAGGGGGCATCCTATACGGTCTTTTGGATATAGGTGCAGTGCCTGGTTGTAGTTCAATAACGAACTCAATATCCCTATCCGGTGGCATTCCTGGTAAGTCATCCGGGAAAACATCGGCATACTCGTTCACCACAAGAATCTCATCTAGCTTAAGTCCTTCCATCTTATAAGCACAGGAATTCGTGCAATCTATGAATGGTAGGTAAAGGGTAGTGGCTCCGTGACTAGGTGAATTTATCTCAACGGCTCGGGAAGAAAGATCCAGTGTGACTCCATGCATAGCCATCCAGTTCATTCCCAAAATAATGTCCATGCCGTCAAGGGGTAAAAGGACAAGGTCCGTGTCGATGGTTTTACTACCCAATTTGACTGGTACTTGTCTGATCATTTGGTTTGAAGCGATTTTACCACCCGGTGTTGATATCATATATGACCCTTTGGTGTGACAAACATCCAAGCCTACTTTTGCACCGAATGTTGCACTTATCAAACTATGCGATGCACCAGAATCAAATAATATAACTGCAGGCTTGTTATGGATAGAGAATGTACCCGACATCACTGGGGCTCCTTCAGGAAGCTCTGCAAGCGCGGTGAAGTTAATCCGTCCTTGCTTGACTTGCAGGGACTGTCTCTTGCCCCTGTTCTTGGCGTTCGGGTTGGATCCTTGACCTTGGTTGGGCTGTCCAGGCTGAGGGCATTCTCGTGCGAAGTGGCTGGAACTCCCGCATTTGAAACAGCGATTCGCAGGGCTAGGTCGAAGAGACTGCTGAAGAATGGGCCTCGGACCATTCTGTGGAGGCATCGGGGGTCGTACCATGCCTGGCTGCTGTGGGGGTCTGGCAATCCATCTTCCTGGCTGCGGGGCCCTTGGTGGAGCTGTGGGTGCGGTATTTTGTACGATGCGATACCTTGGTGGTTGGGCACTTGATGGTCCTGCGGGTGCCTTTCTCTTCTTCTCTGCCCGGTGTGCCATGATACAGTCTTCCTGGGTAATGGCCATATTGACCAACTCGTTGTAGGTGTCAGCCCTGGCTAGGTTCAGACGTTCCTTGAGCTTGGTATTCAGACCTCGGCGGAAACGATCACGCTTCTTGGCATCCGTATCAGCGTGATAGCCCGCATACTGGCATAGATTGTTGAATGCTTGGGCGTACTGTAGCACGGTGCGGGTGCCCTGGGTGAGTGCCAGGAACTCATTCAACTTTCTCTCCATGAGACCCTCGGGGATATGATGTGCCCGGAAAGCGGTCTTGAATTCATTCCAGTCGACCACATGGTCAGCCGGGAGCATCGCAAAATAGTGGTCCCACCACAGTCGAGCGGTACCGCGAAGCTGTTGCGCGGCAAAACGAGCCTTGTTGGCCTCTGAGCATGGGGCCACAAGTAGTGTGAACTTGGATTCTATGGTGCGAATCCATGCATCTGCGTCCAGGGGTTCCTCGGTCTTATGGAACAAGGGAGGCTGGGTCCCCAGGAAATCCGTGTATCCTGCAGCTTGTGGTTGGTGAGCATTGTGCCCACCCCTCTGCTGGTGTTGCCCTTGCACAATCTGACGTAGCAGCTCGGTTTGAGCGGCCATCACTTCCACCAAACTGGGCGGGGGTGGTGGCGATTGTCGCGAGCGGCTGCCACCGGCACCAAAACCCTCGGGGTTGCCACGTGTTGATCCAACCATCTGAAACGTGAAAGGTTACCATTAGCAACGCGATCCATATTACTTCCTTGATTCATAAATAATTGGTGTAGTCATAGACTTCCGAAGTCTGAGCTAGAAGTATGGACAGAATCTCTGTTTGCTACGAGAAAAATCATAGCCTGCTGTGGGTCCATCCAAAACATCTCAATAATTTGCAGTAGTCAGAGAATTTAGGAATGCACCACTTTGGTATTTTAACTTTGGTGCTAGAACTATAGCTAAGGTGGTCGAAAAGCTCGTCCTTTGCCTCACTGTCTTAGCTGTTTTTCAGCAGATTGATCGGTACGGTTTCGCCTATATCTCAAACTAGCGAGGTCCAATGATGCTGAATCTTTGTGAGAACCTAGATCACAAAACTTAGCACAAATCTGGTATTCAACACTCAGCCAATAAATGCAAGGAGACATGGATAAAAATTCCGACAAGACTCAGCGATTGTGGATTTCATTGTTTACCAAGTTACAACGAATTCACCCAAGTTCATCGCCGTTCCTTACATGCTGAGGGTATCCACATGGTTCAGGTGTACCCAACACAAAAGAGTTACTCAACTCCTAGTTAGCCTATTACAATACTTGCCAAAAGTTAGGCTACCCTATCGAGGAGTATGTGCAAAAGTCCTCCTAGGTCGTCCTCTAGAAATCATCCAAGTCGTTGACGGACGACTCGCTGTGAGCAGGAGAGTGAGCTCCCATCCGAGGTGCCTGTGGTACCTCACCCTCGAAATCCATACCCGAGATACCATCAATCTCCTGTGGCTCCTCCTCATCCTCCTCCATGTCGTCCTCATGGGGATGGTCATTCTGATCATGATGCCACTGAATGTGCTCATTGGCATCCTCCAACTCAAGGCTCAGATCATGGAGCTGCTCCTCCAACTGTGCTATCGTGGTATCTCTCTCACCCATGAGAGTGTCCTGCTCCTGGATTTGGCCCTCAAGTTGGCCAATCTGAGCATCTCTGTCCTCAAGATCCTGACTGAGCTCCTTTATCTGCTCATCCCTGGTATCTGCCATCATATGGTAGGCCTGAGCAAGATCGGTGAGCTGCTCGAGTGCCTGACTCTGGAGAGTCTGAAGCCGGTAGAGTGCACTCATGCACCGTACGGAGGTATGGATAGTCTCCTGGGCATGGAAGTCTACCAAATACTGTGCGTGCTGCACCCTGTTGAGCCAAAAGGGGTCGTTGTCCTGGGCAGCAGGAAACAATCCAATGGGAGTGAGTGTGACAAACTCGGGACGCTGTGCACAAAATGTGGTGAGCGCCCTCATGGCTGCAAGCTCCCAAGTATCGGCCAAACAGCGACCAACAGCCTCAAGCTCCAAGGCGGGCCACTCCGGGTGTAGCGGGTGCGGAAAGATAGTCACGTTGACACGGCACTGGGTAACTCCATTTTCTGCAAACTCCAGTCCGGCGAAACGTGGGGGAATTAGATAGCCCGCGGTACGCAGAACATCCCACAAAATGGAGGGAAAGCCCTCCCAGTGGAGACACTGCGAGTGCACGCGTCCATCCTCATCCACCATCATCTCAACAGGCTCGGCCATCTGAACAAAAGATCAAATGGAGTGAGATAGCGAAAAACTGTGAACAGCACAAGGACAGATTCTGTATAGTGTGCAAAAATAATCATAACTCCCACAGTTCTCATCCAAAAATTCTCAAATTTCACCAGATCACTCCTAAGGTATTTGTGAACAACTTTTCTAGTCAACTCCAGAGATAATTGGGTCTCTAAGATGGTCTTTCTTTTCAGGTTTTACCTTACTGTCTACCCAGAATTTTTAGTGAACAGAGGGCTAGAGTTTCGTACACCGGGGAAAATCTACCCAGCCAAAATTTACCAAATTTTAACAGCAGCTTCCTGGGTAAATTTGGAACAAGTTTCGTGTTGTGCTCTTTTGCAGAAAACCGCAGGAAGGGGGCCTAAAAATTTAAGGGGCAGACGTGCTTATTCCGGACAGAATTCTGACATTTCAAGGTTTCTGTTGTTTCTTATTATCCATAAGTTCAGAATTTTTCATTTTGGAACAGGAGATAGAACACAAAATTTGGAACAATTCTTTCAACATGAACTTCTCCAGAAAAGGTCATTTTCTTGGGTCAATAAATCGTTCCTTTTGGTGACGGCAGATTTCGGACAGTTTCGCTAGATAGTCCTTATGCAAACCACGCTTAGATACGCAAGAACCTTTCCACTCTCACACAACGCATTTTTGATTTCAGATACACATGTTTATGATGTATGCACGTCCTATTCGTCCTCACAAATAAAACAATTGCCAAATAGCTTTGGTCTTACGATGATAGTCTCGGTGGCATACACAATACGGCTCTCGCTATAATAGCTAGTCGAGTCTTTCTAATCGTTCCTTAACTTATCGTAATCGCGGTTAGTGTACCTGCAGAAGATTGACAAGCATATATATTTCATGAACCTTTCATGCCAGCACTCATGAAAGCGTCCGTATTCATTACCGTTTACTTATAGAAACGATATCTGTACAATTCCCGCCGTACAGACGACGTTAACATACGCTATCGAGATAGCGTATTCACGGGGGTACCGTCATGAGACGGGGGTATGAACAGCGATCGCCATACCCTGCGCCAAACCTTCTACTCCCAATATGTTCAAATAACAGTTGGCATATTGGCAGCACCTCAAGTAAGCCACTGCTTGAGGGCAGCGTTCGGTTTGCATCACCGACAGGAAGGCCAAGCTCCCTCAGTTGGCTGAGGATCCTTACCTTCTTACCTTAGCGATGAGTGCGTCGTTGCAGAATTTAAGGTTGGTTGTGCATGAAAGTAAGTTTTGACAGAAAATAATGTGCTGGAAGTCAGTTGATACTATATATAGAAGTTAGATAGCCACCTAGTAACTTCCCCATAATCCCTTAGGGCTTTACGAACTAGGCACCATCCTTAACGTACCAACGCATTTCGCAACACAACCTTCTAGTCAAGTTTTAGTAAAATGAGTTTTTAAGGCTTGTAGCATTCTCTGGCGTATGTATTTCGGCTCTGGTGTCCGCTGTTGCCAGCTGTGGCACCAGCTACGGCTCTGATACCAGCTGTGGCAGAACCACCTGAATTAATCCGGCTCAAGTGTATTAACCATCACCATTAAGGCATCCTCGGTTAACCTTACACTTCAAACGGAGTAATCCACTGGTCTGTCGGGTATAACCTCCTGATACAACCACGGTGAACGGATCGAGCGCCGTACATACAAATGCTCATGCGACGATGAGCCCAGAGAATACCACATTCCAGCAAGTATTACATCATTTGCATAAGTCAATATTACAGACCTAGTTCTGAGTTTAGAAAACAAGTACTTCAATTAACATAAATAAGTTCTTCAGAGTTAAATTGCAGCGGAATAAACAACGGAAACTACTCGACGATACAGGATGTCTCGATGAAGCCCGTACGAGACATCACTCGGCCTCATCTCTGTTGGACGGGGGCGCATCCCATTCCACCGACCAACCAGGGGGAAGAGTGCAGGGCCAAGCCAAGCTAGCAATCATATCTTCGAAGTTCTCACCTGAAAACGAGTCACAAGCAAGGCTGAGTATACTAATACTCAGCAAGACTTACCCGAGTAGTGGAATCTACTCCACCGACTCTAGACATGCCAGGCTTTTTGGCTCAGGGGTTTGTTTTGCCGAAAAGCAACTACAAGTGGGTCCTTACTTTCAACTTTTAGCTCAAGAATCTAGTTTCGTTAGCCAGTCTAGATAAGCAGCTATCTAAAGCATACATGGTGAAGCATTAAATTTTCCATCCAACCAGTTCATTCATCATCATTGTTCCTCTTCTTACTCTGTGGGTAAAAATGGTTAAGCAGTCTCAATAGCCGTGAGAAACGGACGATTCGAATCGAATTTCTTAACCTTGCAAGGGAAACCCAAACACACGTCACGTGGTTACTCCCTAGAGTCACACGTGCAACTTTTCCCCTTTCTTTCCGGGTCGTGGATCGGGGCTACCCTCCGAGAGTACAAGAGCTCCACGCCACGGTTCGGCGCCGGGTCGTGACCACTCTCTGCACTCGCCATATGCACATGGGACCGAAGTTCAAAGGGTAGGATGCCGTCCCCTTGCCGGGCCAATCAGGTACTTAAGCTTACCGATTCCCATAATCTCGGCATGTGTTTAGTACGTTCAAAGACTTAACCATCACTACCACACCCTGCGGCCTTAGCATTTTTCACTAGACAGACGGGCCTCAATCGTAACCATCGTTACATAACCCGTCCGTGTCCTTATGATTGCAGTGTGTAGTAGTCATTCAACTCCTATTTTCTCGCGAGTGACAGGAAATCACTCGACTTTTACCGGAGTCCTATTAGCACAGCATTCTATCGAACCTTTCATCTAGTTTTCAAGCAAGGGTTCCTGACATCATGCAACTAAGTTTTCATCCAACTCCTATAAACTTAATGCACAAGCAAAGGGTAATGAGTTGCATAATTTCGGAAAGAATGGGTTATGCTCCGGGGCTTGCCTTTGCAGTTCGCTTGGGGATCTTCCGAACTTGGGCTCGGGTCTTCAAAAGCTTCAGTTAAATTTGCTTGAGCTTCACGCTGCTCACTCTCGGACGCGGGCACCAGCTCGTAGGTTCCGTCGGCGAGAGTCGTCGATTCTACATGAGTGCACAAGTTTAAGTCGTGGAACTAGCACTTGATTACGATTTGAGAGTCATTACTACAAGGGATAGTTTCTGGTCATGAAATTTTGGATTTAGGCACATCAAGGAAAGGTGTGCTTACTGTAAAATTTTCAGCCAATCTTATGTAACAGATTAATTCTGAAAAATATATTTCATTGTTGCTGTTAGATACTTGTTCTTTTTGTACAGATCAACTGGTGCAACAATTGTGGCTACGATTTTTACAGAGCTCTCACTTGAGCATGCAGAAGCTACTGTAATTTTTGTAGGATTTATCATGCAGTATTTAGAGCATAGAAAATATGAGATTCTACACCTAGGCTTTTTAAAGATTCATTTTTACAGGACCCTACACAGGGTTTTTGTCCATGAAACTTTTTACACAGCAACCTCTACCACAGTGTAACTCGCAGTAATAATTTGGGGATTTTCCAAGCTAATACACTATTTTCTTGATTTAATGTATTTTATTAGCACATAAATCAAATAAATAGGTTACTGTGAGATAAAAAGTCTCCTAATTTTTCTCTGGCTTCTAGTTACCAATACATTAGCATAGGAAAAATTTCAATGGGTGACTCACCACCTAACTGCAGGGATAAAACATTCTTCTTACACATGATATAAAACTAAGTTTAACAAACAGTAAATCTAGAGATGGAATTTGGGCCTGATCTTTTTACACAGTCCTAATCATCCAGCAACTAATTCACTGCCCAAAATTCAGGGTCAGCATTGTTCTAGAACAGTGGGTACATAATATGTCCATTAAAGCTTCTATTTAATGTAGAGCAAAATATTTTGAGATTCTGAGAAAGGTTTTGTAACAAAAGTGGTAGAGTTTGTTCTGAGGATTCCAGAACAGTTGAGTTTGCATTTTTCTGAATTTTCTACGATTTTATACGAATTTTACAAGTTCATTGAATTTGAATCTAGGTTTGAAATTTTCTTTTACAACTAGGTCCTTGAATCTTGCGCTCAGACCCTTCTAAAGATTTAAATTCTTGCAATTGGGTCCTCGGCGGCTCGGGTACGGCGGCCGGCCGAAATTCCGGCGAGGGGGGCTCGCCGGCAGCGAGGGGCGGGGGTCGGGGAAGGTTCAGGGGTGCGAGGGCTACCTTGTGGGGGTGTTGTTCAGGTGGGGAACGGCCGGGAAGGGCTCGCCGGCGTTGGAGCAGAGGCGGCGGCGGCGCGGCTCGCGTCGACGGTGGCGCTCCGGCGGGCTTGGGGCGGCGTGGTCCGGTCGGTGAGCTTCAGTGACGCGTGGGGAAGCTACTCAAGGGCTCGGCTTGGACGGAGGGGGTCGGGGTCGTGCTGTCCACGGCGAGCAGGGGCGGCGGCGGCGACGGCAGCGCGGGCGGCGGCGCTCCGGTGGCTCTGGGTGGCGTTGGGTGGGTCGGCGAGCTGCGGTGAGGTGATGTAGTGGTGGCTGGGTGCTCAGTTTGGGCAGTGGGCGGCGGCAGTGGGCTGTCCACGGACGGGTGGTGCTCGGCGGCGGCGATGGCGACGGCGAAGCGTTCTGGTGGCCGGGGGCTCGCGCGCGTGGCCGGGGTGGCGCTTTTATAGGGACAGGAGGGGCCTGGTTAGCGTGCGGGGTGGAGCATGGCAGCGGCGTGCACTGGCCGCGGCGGGCGGCGGCAGAACGCCGGCGCGGCGTGCGGCGAGCGGGCGCGGGCGACTGGGCGGCCGCGATTTTGGCGTGGGCGCGAGGAGATAGCGCGGCGGGCGGATTGGGGAGCAGCTGCTGCAGCGACTCGGGCGGAGGGCAGGCGCGGCAGCTGGCGGGGCGCGGGGGCCGGGGCGGCACGGCGGAGCGCGGCCACTGGGCGGGCGGGCGGCGGCCTGGGCGCGGCAGCACGCGCGGGCGGGGACTGGCCGCGCGGCGTCGGGGCGGGGCAAAGCCGGCCGTGGCGGGGTGGTGCGGCGGCCACTGGCCTGGCGCTTCGCGCCGGTCAGGCGACGCTGGCCACCTGGCGCGCTGCGGGCGGGCGAGCGCGCGCGGCGCGGCAGAGCAGAGGGGGAGAAACGAGGGACCGAAGTGCAAAAATTCGAAAAAGTTCAGGGGGCTGGGTGCAAACAGGGCGTTTTCTCCTCTTTCTGATTTGAATTTCAAAAACTTTTGAACACGAAAGTTGCTCAAAATAAAAAGTTCTACAACTTTGGTTTCAGGCAAAATTTCATTTGGCTTATGGTTTTAAAGTTATTTTAAAAGTTTCAAATGTGTCCAAATGTGCCCAAATTAAATTTGAATTCCAACTGAACCCGTTTTAATTCTTTCCACCCTCTCATTAGTTGGTTTAAAACATGGGGTTAGGCTAATGTCATTGATTATTTTTGGAATTGCAAAAACCAGGGTCGTCACAATCTCAGAGGCATTGGAGAGGACCAAGAACGCCGTCATGATCGCCGAGTCAGCAAAGGTGATGCCTCATGAGGACATCCCCATCCCAGAAAATGACTCGGCCACAGAGTCACGGATCCAGCCGGGCTGCGCGACAAAGACCATCCTCCTCAAGGAGAATGACTCAGACAAGACCGCTCTCATCAGAGCAGATCTTGACAAAGCATAGGAAGACGCGCTCACCTCCTTCCTCCGCGTCAGTTGGGACATCTTCGCATGGAAGCCCTCTGACATGCTAGGCGTTCCGAGGGAGGAGGCTGAGCACTTCTTGGATCTCGATGAAAAGGCACGACCTATCAAGCAGCGACTCCGGCGTTGCGCTCAAGATCGGAAGGAGGCTTTTAGGGTAGAAGTTACTCGGCTCCTAGCCGCAGGGTTTATTCGTGAGGTCACACATCCCGAATGGCTGGCAGACCTAGTCCTTTTAAAAAACCAAAATAGTGAATGGAGAATGTGTGTCGACTATACGGATCTCAACAAGCATTGCCCTAAAGACCCCTTCCCTCTTGCTTGCATTGACTAGGTCGTTGACTCTATGGCCAGGTGCGTCCTCCTCTCGTTCCTCGATTGCTACTCCGGGTATCATCAGATTGCCCTTAAGGAGTCGGATCAGGAGAAGACTCCATTCATCACACTGGGGCGTACTGCTACAACACCATGACGTTCGGGCTCAAAAACGTAGGCGCCACATATCAGAAGGCCATCCAGAGATGTCTCCAGGGGTAGATCGGCAGCAACGTTGAGGCCTATGTCGATGATGTAGTAGTAAAAACCAGGTCCTATGATCAGTTCATAGTTGACCTAGTTGAAACTTTTGAAAATCTCAGGAAATTCAAATGGAAGTTGAACCCAAGCAAATGTGTCTTTGGTGTCCGCTCAGAAAAGTTACTTGGTCTCATAGTCAGTAACCGTGGCATCAAGGCTAACCCTACCAAGGTCAATGCCATAAGGAGAATGAAGCCCTCTCGGTGCAAGAAAGACTTGATGAAATTGACTGGATGCATGGTGGCCCTTAGTCGATTTATCAGCCGACTCGGTGACAAGGGCCTCCTCTTCTTCAAGCTGCTTTGTAAAGCAGACAAGTTCGTATGGAATGACGACGCTTCAAGAGCTTTCCACAAGCTCAAGGAATTCCTTACCAACCCACCGGTACTCACGGCTCCAGAGCCTTGTGAAGAGCTCCTCCTCTATATAGCTGCAACCACCCATGTGGTCATCGAATGAGATGATCCAGCCCATGTTTACAAGGTATAACGACCTATCTATTTCATCAGAGAAGTAATTGGCGAGTCCAAGGTGCGCTACCCCCAAGTCCAAAAGCTCCTGTACGCGGTCCTCATCACATCCAGGAAGCTGCGGCACTACTTCCAAGCACACAACATCAGGGTTGTCTCTTTGTTTCCACTCGGTGACATCCTCTACAACCATGACACCAACGGCCGATTCGTCAAGTGGTTCGTTGAGCTCGGCGCACTCAACCTGATGTTCTCCCCTCGGTCCACAATCAAATCTCAGGCCTTGGCTGACTTTGTGGCCGAGTGCACAGAGATTCAGGACCCACCGCCCGAGAAACAACCCGAGCACTAGAAGGTGTAATTTGACAGCACCCTCAACCTCGACAGGGCTGGTGCTGGAGTCCTACTGATCTCCCCAAAAGACGAACAACGAAAGTACGTGTCGGATTTGCACTCCGGCAAGTCTGCCTAGGGTAGCCCCAAGCAGTAGATTTGTAGGCGGGGTGGATCGGAGAGCCGTGAGCTTGATGGTAACTCGAGGACACAAGGACTTAGACAGGTTTGGGCTGCACAGAGCGTAATACCCTACGTCCTGTGTTTGGGGATTTGTATTAGGGTTTGTAGAATGAGTAGCGATGGCTAGGATTTCGTGATGTGTTCTATGGGTACCCCCACGGCCCCCTTATATATCCGAGTAGTCGTGGAGTACAAGTCAGGGTAAATCTACTCGGGTTTGTTACAAGGAATCTGATCGGTTAAGATACACAAGATCATGTCTATCCAGTTTGACCTAGATCCTGACCCCGGGGGATCCCGCCCATCATCCAGCCGAGTGTATGTATGCCGGGTCATTCATGCGGAGTCGCCTAGCCAGGTAGCCATCTCCACTCGGCAGGGAGGTATCTGGGTCAACCTCTGTCAAGCCCCCGAGCGCCGAGTCACGGAATCGAGCCTTGACTGAGCAATGAGGCCAGTCGATGATCATATGGTGAGCTTTAAATCCTCAGGCTCCTGCAACGACTTGACTTTATTAGACTCCTACCTTCGTGCCTTTTCTTCAACGAGATGCGCCCCTGGGCGCACCCGTTGGGTGTAGCCCCCGAGCCTCGAAAGGTTTCGCAGAAGCATTTTGAGGGTCAAAAAGGAAATAACTTCTTTAACCCTTTTTTTGCAACAATCCTTTCGCATCCAGCCTTAGCTCCGACGAGAGAACCAAGGAACGCCAGGTCAAGTCACAGGACCCAACCCCCAGCCAGAGTGGCTAGCAGGGTCACGGAGACACGCCGAGTCAAATAGCGGCGTCCAGCCCCCTAGAAAGGTCGCTGGCGGAGTCATGGAGACACGCTGAGTCAAATAGCAGCGCCCAGCCCCGAGCAGGGTCGCTGGCGGAGTCATGGGGACACACCGAGTCAAATAGCGGCGCGCAACCCCCGAGCAGGGTCGCTGGCGGAGTCATGGAGACACGCCGAGTCAATAGCCGCGCCCAACCCACGAGTAGGGTCGCTGACGGAGTCACGGAGACACGCTGAGTCAAATAGTGACGTCCATCCCCCGAGCAGGGTAGCTGGCATAGTCACGGAGACACGCCGAGTCAAATAGCGGCGTCCAGCCCCCGAGCAAGGTCGCTGGCGGAGTCACGGAGACATGTCGAGTCAAATAGCGGTGTCCAGCCCCCGAGCAGGGTCGCTGGCGGAGTCATGGAGACATGCCGAGTCAAGTGGCGGCGCTGAGGTGGAAAGGAATATTACAATCCAACGGGCAGGTCCAATCCACTTAGGTCCGCAAAGCCCGGGAACTGTTCCAATATTTACTCAATTGTACTAACTATTACCCAGGGCCGTTTTCCTTTTACCGGCGCCATCAAATCACTTGTTACCGTTTCTACTGCTGCCTTGGGGAAAGAAAGGGCCACTGCACGAAGGACGATTCAAAACTCGAAAAGGGGAGAAGCCGAACGGCCCATTAGGGTTCAAGCCGATATAAAAATGATTGGTTCAACACATCCTTATCCATTTGCGCCTTTTCCTCCCTAGCGCCATTGAGTCTTCTAGATCCCTTCCAGTCTTCTCTAGAGCACTCGCCTCTCAAGCGCTCCGCCACCTCTTCACCCGTCACCACTCATCCTTAGCAAGAAATGGCCGGCGAAATCCCAGAAGTAGCTGCTGCCGCTACCACGCCCCCAGCTCCGGAGCTGGCTTGGTCCCTGAGCACCACGACTGATGCGGAAATCGAGGCGCTTGTGGCGTAGTGCCTGCTACCAGAGAAAGCGATCTCCGGGTGGCGGAGCTGCACCGGGGAGCTGTTCCCCTCAGACGACCGGACCGAGACAGTGGTCTTCCAGTCCTTGTATGAAAAGGGATTCGGTTTGCCAGCGGGGGCGTTGTTCCAGGGGCTCCTGCACTACTACGGGCTGGAGGCGACGCACCTCAAGCCCAACTCCATCACAAAGATTTCGACATTCATCCATCTGTGCGAGGGGTTCCTGGGGATCGCGCCCCACTTCAATCTCTACAGGGCCCTATACCACCTGCGAGCGTACCCGAGCAAGGGTACGCCTGACGTGGTCGACAGGGCCGGATTCTCGCTTCGCCAAGGGGGGAAGTACCCCGAAGCTATCTTCAAGGACAAGAACAGGAAGTGGGTCGAGGAGTGGTTCATGGTGGCGAACTCCGCTCTCGGCCTTCCGCCTCGCACCGGCCTCCCGCCGATCCTGTACACCAGGTGGGAGGAGAAGCCCACCGAGGAGGAGATGGTGGAGGTGGAGGTGCTGCTGGCCGAGCTGTAGAAGCTCAAGGCCGACAAGCTGACCGGGGCTGCGGTGGTGCTATCGTTCACCAAGCTTCTGACCCAGCCGATCTAGTAGCGCGTCCACCCCGGCTACAAGTACTCGGGCCGCGAAGATCCGACTCGCGGGCCGAACCGCAAGGTATCCCGCAGCAAGGCCTACAGAAGGGTCATTCTCATCGTGATTGGGGATGTCCGTGATAAGGGCTGCCCGAAGGCGTACTGCCTGAAGCGGCCCACCACAAATATAAGCTTTCTGCCTGTAGAGTCCTTTTTCCTTTATGCCGAGTGGTTTTGGTTCAAGTAGTTCTTCACTGAGTCGTTTTGCCGTCGGTGTCACCCGTTTGGTTGTAATATCTCTCGGTCTTTTGCAAGAAAAAGTTGAGTCGTTTTGGTGCCCTTCGCTGCTGCTGGAGGGGCAGCAGGGCAAGCTGTTGATCCGCCCGCCGGGCTAGCACTGCCGGCGGTGGATGTTGGGAGTTTTTCGTCCGACTCCTCCATCGAGAGCGAGTCGGACGATGTTGTTGAAGTCTCAGAGCCAGCGGCTTGTGCCGGCTCCATCTCGAAGAAGCGGCACCCCACCCACAAGATGGCCGCGTCGAAGGTCCAGAGGGGTGGGGTGCCCTCACGGGGTTGGAGCTCCACCCCTCCGAGCGCAGGGAGGGAAGATGCGGCGGCCACTGCTGAGAAGGCCGACCTCACCACCCCCAAGCCGGAGGAGGGGGGACATGATGAGGAGCAGGGGCGGCCAACGAGGTCGCCCGCAAGGGTGGCGCAGTCGTTGCCATCCACTATGCCGCTAAAGACGAGCTTCAACTTGCGGTGGACTGAGAAGTAAGTTTGTGGCATCTTGCACCTGTTGATCCTGCTCCTTTTCCTTGTTGCTTTCGATTCTAGGTTGAAAATTTGCCCTGTAGGAGGGTGTCGCTCAGCGGCGCCAAGCGCAAGGCGGAGGGGTCCACCAATGAGGCCGGCTCGGCCGAGGTGGCTAAAGGGGCAATATCCCCGGCGGAGCGGCCATTGGCTCTCCCTCGACTGATCTAGTGGGCGGTAGCCAAAGCCGAGGGGGCCAAGGAGGAGGCGGCGGCGTCGAAACCGCCACAAGGTGAAGACGTCGAGCCGCTGGAGATCGCGCTGGAGGGCAAGGCCAAGGCAAGGGTTGTAGAAGACCCTGCCGATCCAAATGCTGTACCCCGGGTGCTCTCTCCTGCGCTGCCTGCTGTGCAGCAGCCACCTGAGGAGAAGGCACTGAAGGATGAGGCAGTGGTGACCAAGGAGGCACTGCTGGAGGCTGTTCAGCGCACGGCAGAGGCGACCCAAGTAAGTGCTTGATGTTTATGCTTAAATTCCGGAGCATATAGCTTAATGCGTCTCGTTTGTGCAGGCTTTGGCCGACCTGAGTCGGCAGGCTACGAGCCGGCTCCAGGCGGGAGATGGGTCCGCGAACCGAGTACATCAACTGGAGGAGGAACTGCGAGCGCTGAAACGACACCACTCTGAGGCCTCGAGGAAGCAGTCGACGAAGATAAAAGGTTTGACTTTTGACTCACCCTTGCCTCTGGTTACCCAACTTCTCGTGTGAGGCTGACGCCTGGGGATTTGCAGAGCTGAAGGACACCAACGAGAAGATGGCCCGGGAGCTCAAGGTGGTCGTGGAAGCGAACGCCGATCTGCACCGGCTAAGGGAGGGCGCCGAGGGCCGGGAAGCTCTCCTAGAGGAGAAGCTCCGGCTGGAGAAGCAACGCTGCGAAGGTAGCCGCCCTTGTAACTGTTGGCTTACCTATCTGTTGAGTTGCTCGTGCTCATATGAGTCATTTTCGTAGAGACGGAGTCCCGTTTGGCCGATGCTCGGGCAGACCTCGACCAGCTGATGGCCAAGGTCGACGCCGTGCTGGTCGCTTCTAAGCTGGAAGGAGTTGTCCTGGCGGAGGAAGCGCCGCGGCATCTGGACGCTGCGCGTGGTCACCTCAAGGCCTTTGTTAGGGAGACGGCAAGGACACGATGCAGCTTGCGATGGCCCTCATGAAGTCCCATAACCTTGAGGTGGATCTGGATCCATGGGAGAGGGCATCGCGGAGGACTGCACCAATGCCGAGTGGGACTCCCATTTCATCGCCGTTGGACCCCTCAACGAGCGCATCATGGACCAGGTGAACATGTGAAGGATTGTGTGGCAGAACCACCTGAATTAATCCGGCTCAAACGCGCTAACCATCACCACGAGGGCAATCAGGGCTAACTCGGACTTCAAACGCCATTGGTCTGTCGGGTAACCTCCCGATACAACCACGGTTTTTGCCGATCGAAACCACACATACATGTACTCACACGAAGGTGAGCCCAGAGGATACAACATTCCACAAATTTTACACCACAGGGTTCATCATAAATTATTATTACAACTGACTTTGAATTCGTAAAACAAGGTACTTCAGAGTTCAAAATAATTGAGTTCTTTAGAGTTCAATGCAGTGAAAAAATAACGATAAACTACTCGACGAGACACGATGTCTCGATGAAGCCCGTACGAGACATCACTCGGCATTATCATCGTTGCCCGGGGGTGCATCCCATTCCACCGACCAACCAGGAGGAAGGATACATGGCCAAGTCAAACTAGTGATCATATCCTCGAAAGTATCACCTTAAAACAAGCCACAAGCAAGTCTGAGTATACTAATACTTAGCAAGGCTTACCCGACTAGTGGAATATACTTAGCCGACTCCTAGACATGCAAGGCTTTTGGCTTGAGGGGTTTGTTTTGCCGAAAAGCATATACGAGTAGGTCCTTACTTTCAAGTTTTAGCTCCTAGCTCTAGTTTTCTTTAACCATTCTAGGTAAGCAACTACCCAATATCATACATGGTGAAAGAATTAATTTGCATCCAACAAGCTTAATCATCATCATTGTTCCTCTTCTTACTCTATGTGGTAAAAGGGTTAAGCAGTCTTAATAACCGTGAGAAACGGACGATTCGAATCGAATTTCTTAACCTTGCAAGGGAAACCTAAACACACGTCACGTGGTTACTCCTAGAGTCACACGTGCAACTTTTCCCCTTTATTCCTGGGTTGTGGATCAGGGCCACCATCCGAGACTACAGAGCCTAGCTCTGCACCCACCATGTGCGCGCATGGAACCAAAGTTGAGAGGGTGGGATGTTGTCCACTTGCCGGTCCGATTAGGTACTTAAGCTTACTGATTACCATATTCTCGGCATGTGGTTAGTACGTTCAAAGACTTAACCACCACTACCACACACTGCGGCCTTAGCATTTTTCACTAAACAGATGGGACATCAATCATCAACCTGAACATCGCACCATAGCCTCGTACGTTGACCTTATGATTGCAGCATGTAGTAAACATTCAACTCCTATATTCGCGCGAGTGACAGGAAATCACTCGACTTTTACCGAGTCCTATTAGTATAGCATTCTATCGAACCTTACATCTAGTGTTTAGAGCATGGGTACATAGGATCATGCAACTAAGTTTTCATCCAACTCCTATAAACTTAATGCACAAGTAGAATAGAGTATTAAGTTGCATAATTTAGAAAAATAGGGTTCATGCTCCGGGGCTTGCCTTCTTGGGTAAAGTTAGTTTGGGGCTCGTCTGAACTCGGGTTCAGGTCTTCGAAAGCTTCAGTTAGATTCACTTGAGCTTCACGCTGCTCACTCTTGGACTCGGGCACCAGCTCGTACGTTCTGTCGGCGAGAGTAGTCGATTCTATATGAATGCACAAGTGTAAGTTGTAGTGATGGTATATGACGATTATTTTTCCTTCACGATAAAGTTGCAGTCCACAAACATAGATTTGGTTGTGAAGTTACTTAGTTAAGATTTCTTTGGGCAATCGTTAATAGAGTATAACTTAAACTATTTAACTTCACTAAACAAGAAGGGGTTGCGTTATATTGGAAACTTAATTTTCTAAGCACAAGCATGGCTTCAGCACAAACACTGATCTAGGTAACTTCTGGTGATGAAATGTTTATTCAGAGTACATTATGTAGAGATAAGACTACTGTAAGTATTTCAGACATTTTCATGCAGCAGAAAAATTATGAAAAATGTAATACACAACCACTGCTAGAACCTAGTTATTTTTATACAGAACGAACCAATTAATACATGGTATTCTTGTAAATAAGCATAGATAGAAGGATGGTTAGGGTCACTTGCCTTTTTCCAACGAAAAGCTACTCTTACTGCTCTTCAGCTCTTGCTTACTTGGAAACCTTGATCTTCAAGCTTCAACAGCGATCATTCTACTCGAAGCAAACATCGAGCACAAACATACAAAACAACAATTAAGTACAGCTAAGAACAATACACCAATCACAAAACAAAAGCTTTTAAAAGAGCGTGCTAAAGGATAAGGCTCGCTGCTACGGTTACAAGAGCACAAGAAACACGGAAAACGGAGCTAGGGTTGAAAAGACACAGCTATCGGAAGATTGGTATTATAAAAGAAACACAAGAACTATGAGCTTTATTTATTTTAATTGGAAAACAAATGTAAAAGATATTCAAAACAAAATATCCTTGATTATAATTAACTTATATTATATTTTTATTTATAAAGCGGAGTAGAACTTAGTCATATTTTATTTATGGTTGTCTATGTACAAATTACACTAATTAACAATTAATTAGAAAGAAACTTTTGAGAGCATCTAAACGCATAACTTTATATTTGGTGTTCAACTAAACAAATTATATTTAGAACACATTTGAGTTGGTATTAATTGAATTGATATTAGTTATGAAAACCGGAGGTAAAGACCAAGGTAGATTTTAATTAGAAAAACTAGGTGAGAGAAATTTAATCAAATTAAATCTATTTTTAATTTAAAGACAGGAACTAAGGCACAACGACACGACTAAAAGGTAGCTTAGGGTTTTATAAGACTTAACGCAACAAGAAAGAGTTGAAACGGATCTGAAACGATGAAGATAGGGCTAAAGCAAGGCTTCAGCGACTTATCTGCAAAGAAATTGAACTTCCAGGGGCTAAATCTGAAGAAATCAGGGGCTAAAACATAATTAAACCTTAAACAGAGGGTCTGGGTGCAAAACTGGAGATCCTGGACGGCGGGTATTAATTCTAGAATGGTCAAGGGTCGGGACAGAAAAAGAAAGGGCTCAACTCTAATTATTTTTCTACTGATCTGGACTGCGGGTTGATTTCTGGAAAACCTAGGGGCTTTTCTGCAAAGGTTCCGGGGATGGCTAGGGTTTGGCTCAGTCGGACGGATCTGGTCTGTTGGATCACGATCCGACGGCAGGGGTAAGGGTCGGGTGATTTCGGACGCGGCTCGGCGGAGTAAGGGTCGGGCGTGGCTTGGCGGCTCGTGCACGGCTCAGATCTATTCTGGCCGTTAGATCTAGATCGGGTGGCAGGACGAGGGTCGGGCGAATCGGACGCGGCTCGGGTCGACTCGCAAAGTTAGGGTCGGGCGAATCGGTAAGCGGCGCTGGGCGGCGGCAGACGCCAGCGATGAGCAGGCGCGGCGGTGCCTCGCCGGTGTACACCAGAATCGGTGCTCCGGGGCGCGGATTGGTACGGGAAAGAGCCGAGGAGTGAGAGTGGGCGATGGGGAACTCTCCTAGGGGCTCGGGATGGCTGTGTGGCGGCCGGAAGCATGCTCACCACGGCGGCGGGCGGAGCCAGAGCTCCGGCGAGAAATTGTCGGGGCAAGAGAGCGAGAGGGAGGGGGAAAACGGGAGCGGCGTGGTGCTTACTTCCTCGCGAGAGTCTTGCGGGGCTTGAAGATGGCGGAGTCGAGGCGAAACGGCGGGTCATCGGCGAAGGGCGGTTCGGGGCGGCGGCGTTCACACCAGCGAGGGATTGCAGGCGTGGTGCGTTGGCGCGGAGGGGAAGACGAGACCGGTGATGGTGCAGGGTCCCAGGAGGAGCTCCGGCGAATGTCAGCGTTGACGAAGAGGCGGCGTGAAGGCGGATCGATGTCGTGGCGGCGACGACGGACTCGGGCTCAGGAAAAATAGCGGCGCAAAGCGGCGGGGTAGTCGGGCGTGCAGTGAAATCAAAGTGGAAGGGGAGCACTGGCGCTCGGGCTCGGGTTTAATAGGGCGAGGGAAGGAGGCGAAGCAGCCGGGGAAAGGAAGGCGGCGGCTCACGCGGCGGCCGGGATTGACGTGGCGGAATTGCAGCGGTTGCCCGTGAAGGAAAGGGGCGGGGCGCGTACCGCGGCCAGTATGGCAAGCCAGCGTCGCGGGGAAGGAAGGAGGGGACGCGGGCGACGGGGTGCGGGGGCGAACTGGTTTCGGGGTGTGGAAGAAAAGGAAAGGGGAGGGAGGCGCGGACGACGGCGCGGCGCGTCCGGTGTCGCGGCGGAAAGGAAAGAGAGAGAAGCAGGAGGAAGAAGAAAGAAAGGTGGGAGCGGGCGCGGGCAGCGAGATTCGCGGCGAGGTCTGTGGGGGAAGAAAGGAAGGCGCCGGCGACGCAGGATGGAAGGTGGGAGCGGGAGGTAGGGGATGGCGCCGACAGGTGGGTCCGCGCGTGTCGGTGAGAGAGAAGGGTGAGCAGTGGTGAGAGGGGAGGCAGCGGGTTGGGCCGGCTGGGCTGTTTGGGCCGTGGGGAGAGAAAAGAAAGAGAGGAGAGGGAGAGGTTTTGGGCCGGGCTGGAAGAAGGGAAAGAGAGGGAGAAAGATGGGGTGAGCCAAAAGAGATAGGGAAGAGAGAGAAATGATTTTAGGGTAGTTTTTGGGTATTTTTATTTTGCAAACTCAAACACGCAAACAAACAAAAACCAATGCAACGACATGAATGCAACATACATAAAACCATTTTATTTAATTCTGAAAGACAATTATTTATTTTTCCTATACTAAATTCTCTGTAAAGAAATAAATGTTGAAATTTTTATATAATTATGAGAAAATCATTGCTTTATTATTATTTTTTTTCTAATCACATCCTGAATTTCAACAATTTCAGGGTGTGACAAATGTACACCCCTTAGAAGGAATCTAGTCCCGAGATTCGCAAAGGCTAGCAAGAGATAAAAGTTGAGGTGAGTGGCATCTAACTTTCTTCCACATCGTTCATTCTTACAATAGCTCCTCGATCACACTTGTTAATGCTCCACTACCACATGAAGCACTTCTTGGATACTTAGTCTAATTCCACTTTAACTATCCATTCCTTCCTCAGCTTCGTTGGCCCATCTTTTGAAGAACCTTCTTCATATATTGATAAAGTGATTTGAATAGAGCTAGATTGATTCCATGATTGCTTTTCCTTGGCTTGACTGTCTCCTTCCAAGATATCCTCAATTCTTCTCAGCATAACCCTTACTTGCTTTGGTATCTAGGCGACTCGATGTGGTATGAGAAATGGGCATTGGGGATCGATGGCATTCTTGTCTAGCTGAGGTTTCCTGATCATCTATCCTGCTAAGGAGGCAAATTTATGACATCTGACTGAGTGCAGGGCTATTAGGACTTTGGTCTAGGGGTTGATTATCATCATCTTTTGCACACCAACTGGCAAGATGTCCGTCTTCTTCACACTTGAGGCAATATAATCCAGCATCACACGATCTAGTCACTTTGTTGGACATTTTCCTCCTAATTCTCTCTTTTTGATCCATGATTTTGATAGAGTACTCAACATATGAGAGGTCAGGCTCTACCACTACTTCTTGTTGTTTAATAATCTTGGTAGGAACTCGAACACACTTCTTGAGTTGAGACACGTGAAAGACATCATGGATGGCTGCAAGCTGAGGGGGCAGTCGAATTCTATAGGCTACGGGTCCACAGCTCTCGATGATTTCATAGGGACCAACATATCGGGGAGATAGTTTTCCTTTGACTCCGAATCATTGTACACCCTTGGTTGGTGAAACTCGAAGGTAGACTTGGTCACCAACTTCAAATTTCAGTGGCTTTCTCCTTCTATCGAAATAGCTCTTTTGCCTGGATTGTGCGGCTCTAAGGTTTTCTTGTATTACTCTCACTTTTTCTTCGGCCTCGATTACCAAGTCTGGTCCAAATATTTTGCGTTCTCCGATCTGTGACCAACTCAAAGGAGTTCGACACCTTCGTCCGTATAAGGCCTCAAATGGTGCCATTTTCAAACTCGCTTGGTAGCTATTGTTTTATGAGAACTCCGCTAGGGATAGGCATTTGTCCCAATTCTTGCCATAGTGAATGACGCAAGCTCTAAGCATGTCTTCAAGAATTTGGTTTACTCTTTCAGTTTGTCCGTCAGTCTGAGGATGATAGGCTGAGCTTTGAATCAATTTAGTACCAAGAGAAGCTTGCAATTGTTCCCAAAAGTGCGCTACAAACTGAGTACCACGATCGGAAATAATAGTCTTTGGTACTTTATGTAGGCAAACAATGCGATCGAGATAAATCTCGGCATATTTCTTGGCAGTATAGGTGGTGTGTACTAGAAGAAAATGTGCCGTCTTTATGGGCCTATCAACGATAACCCATATGGAATCATGTTTCTGTGCGGTATTCGGCAATCCAACAATGAAATCCATACTTATGTCTTCCCATTTCCATGAGGGTATAGGCCAAGGTTGAAGTGTACCGGCTACTTTCAAGTGGCTGGCTTTTACTCTCTGACATGTGTCGCATTCCGAGACATAATTAGCGATTTCTCTTTACATTCTAGTCCACCAGAAGTTTTGCCTAAGATCTTGATACATTTTGCTGCTGCCGGGGTGAATAGAAAATTTGGAAAGGTGTGCCTCATCAAGAATTTGCTTACGGAGCTCATGATTCTTCGGAACGACTATGCGACTTTCGAACCATAGAACTCCCTTATGGTCCTGGCAGAAACATTTGTATTTCTCTTCACCTAGAGAGAGTTTTTGTTTGATGATCTTAACTCCTTCATCATGTAGTTGTGCCATGATGATCTGGTCATGAAGAGTGGGCTCAACTGAGATGTGATTCAGAGTGCCTTGGGAAATAATTTCCAAACTAAGCTTTCTCATTTCCGAACATAATGTCTCATTATAGATTTCCACTGATAGGTAATGGCAATGGGCCTTACGGCTTACTGCATCCGTGACTACATTGGCCTTGCCGGGGTGATAGTGCACCTTGAGATCATAATCCTTGATTAACTCTAGCCATCTTCTTTGTCTCATATTCAGATCGGCTTGGGTGAAGATATATTTGAGACTCTTGTGATCGGTGTAGATATTACAATGAGTGCCCATGAGATAATGTCTCCATATTTTTAGAGCATGAATGATTGCTACTAACTCAAGATCATGGGTCAGATAATTCTGCTCATGGGGCCGAAGGGCTCATGAAGCATAGGTGATAACTCGATTTTCTTCCATAAGCACACAACCAAGACCGGTGCCAGATGCGTCACAGTTAACATCAAACGGCTTGGTGTTATCGGGTTGAGCTAACACAAGGGCTGTAGTCAAACGTTCTCTGAGAGTGTGGAAAGCTTCTTCACATTTCTCATCCCACACAAACTTTACTCCCTTTTTCAATAGTTCAGTCATAGGCTTAGCAATCTTGGAGAAATCCGGAATGAAACGGCGATAGTAACCGGCTAAGCCAAGAAAACTACAAATCTGGTGCACAGAGGTAGGAGGTTTCAAATCCATCACTTCTTGTACCTTGCTGGGTTCAACGGCTATGCCTTCGCTGGAAATAGTGTGACCCAAGAATCTCACACTATCCAACCAAAATTCGCACTTAGAAAGTTTAGCATAGAGCTGATGGTCTCTGAGATGCTGAAGAACAATGTGCAGGTGCTTAGCGTGCTCTTCCTCATTCTTGGAATAGATAAGGATGTCGTCAATGAAAACTACGACAAACTTGTCGAGCTCGGACATGAATACCGAATTCATGAGATACATGAAGTAGGCAGGGGCATTTGTGAGACCAAAGGACATGACCAAGAATTCCTATAGTCCATATCGTGTGGAAAAGGCGGTCTTAGGAATATCGCATGGACGAATCTTTATCTGATGATATCAACATCGAAGATCAATCTTTGAGAAAACTCTAGCTCCAGATAATTGGTCAAAGAGAACATGGATGCGGGGAAGTGGGTATTTATTCTTAACGGTTACCACATTGAGAGGTCGGTAGTCCACACATAATCTTAAACTGTCATCCTTTTTCTTTACAAAAAGGGCTAGACATCCCCAAGGTGATGCGCTAGGACGAATGAAGCCCTTGTCCAGTAGTTCTTGGAGTTGTGTTTTCAGTTCGGCCAGTTCCTTAGATGGCAATCCTATAGGGTCTTTTGGAGATAGGTGCAGTGCCTGGTTGCAGTTCAATGACGAACTCAATATCCCTATCTTGTGGCATTCCTGGCAAATCATCCGGAAAAACATCGGCATACTCGCATACCACTGGAATATCTTCTAGTTTGATTCCTTCCATCATGAAAGCACAAGAATTGGTGCACTCCCGGAACGGTAGGTAAAGGGTAGTTGTTCCGTGACTAGGTGAATTTATTTCAACAGCTCGGGAAGAAAGGTCCAGTATGACTCCATGCATAGTCATCCAATTCCTACCCAAAATAATATCCATGCCTTCAAGGGGTAAGAGAACAAGGTCCGTGTTGATGATTTAACTACCCAATTTTATCGGTACCAGTCTTATTATTTGGTTGGAAGCAATTTTTCCACCCGGTGTTGATATCATATACGACCCTTTTGTGTGACAAACATCCAAGCCTACTTTTGCACCAAACTTTACACTAATGAAACTATGTGATACACCAGAATCAAACAATATAGCTATAGGCTTGTTGTTAAATAGAGAATGTACGTGTCATTATTGGTGCACCTTTAGGGAGCGCTTCAAGTTGATCAATCTGTCTTTTGCTCTTGTTCTGATGGGTTTGGCTAGAACCTTGGCCCTGACTTGGCTGCCTAGGCTGAGGGCATTCTCGAGCAAAGTAGTTAGCACTTCTACAAATGAAGCAATGGTTTGTGTCACTTGGACGACCGAGCTGTTTGTTATCTAAAGATGTCACTACTGGCATACCTACTAAACCTTTCTAGGGTGTGGTGCATTTGGCATGGTCTATCCTTTCCTGAACAGGCGGGGGAGTTCGTGTTCGTAGGACTGTGTCGGCGTCAGTAGTTCTGCTAACTTGACGTTGACCTCGTGGGATGAATTCTGTGCAGGTAATTTCCCATCCAATCAAGTCTATGCCGCATGGGTCATGCTTGAGAATCCAACACTTTACTTGGTGATCCTTAAGTTTCATCGGAAGTTGTGATTGGGGCAATAAGGAGTCTGAGTAAACGTCTCTTGTGTCCATCATCTTGTTATTGAGCTCTGGATAGCCTGAAACCTGAGGATGGTGGACATTACACCCACCCCCTTGATGGTGTTGTTGCTGCAGGTATTGAAAAATCGCTTGCTGCCTCTGCACGAGCTGACGAACCAACACGGTTTGAGTGGCCATTACTTCCACCAAGCTGGGTGGTGGCAGTGGCTGCTGTTGTGATTCACTAGCACTAGCACCGAAACCTTCCGGGTTACCACGGGTTGCTCCAACCATCTGAAATGTGAAGGTTTATCATTATCAACGTGATCCATATTGCTTCCACGATTAAAAAGGATTAGGGCGGAAAAGAGTAGACTTCCGAAAGATCATGGATAGAATCGTGGACAGAATACTGTCTGCCATAAGAAACTTATAACTCCTGGTAGGTTCATCCAAAACAGCTCATATTTTGGCAGTGAGTAGGAAATTTAGAGATGTACAACTTTGGTATTCAGCTCAGATGCTACATCGATGGCAAAGATGGTCAAAAGATTCATTCTTTGCTTCGCTGTCTCGGCTGTTTTTCACCCGAACGAGTTATAGCATCTTGCCTATAACTCCAACTGTCAAAGTCCAACAGTGCTGAAATTTTGTGAGTTGTCAGGACGTGAAATTCTTGACAACTTTGGTATTTAACTTTCTGCTCAGAAGGATCATCTTTAAAGGGTAACAGTTTTGACAAGATCATGCCATAGGATATGAACTAGAGGATGGAACTTGAATATTTCTGGAAGCAACTTCAAAACTCCATAACTCCAATTTGAGTAATCCAGAAATTCTCAAACCTCACCAAAACATTCCTAAGGTATTAGCGAACAACTTTGTTAGTCAACTCCAGAGCTAGATCGGGCTCTAAGATGGTCTTTCTCTTAAGGTTTTACTTTACTGTCTACCCAGAAATTTCAGTGAACAGTGGGCCAAGATGTCGTGCACCAGGAAAAATCTACCCCGCCAAAAATTACCAAATTTTAACAGTAGCTGCCTGAGTAAATTGACAACAAGTTTTGTGTTTAACACTTTTGCAGAAAACTGTAGTAAGAGGGCATAAAAATTTATGTGGTAGAAGTGCTCATTTTGGACAGAAAACTGACATCTCAAGGTTTCTGTTGTTTCTCATTATCCGTATGTTCAGAATTTTTAATATTTAAACAGGAGGTGGAATACAATTTTTGAAACAAAACTTTAAACATGAGTTTCTTCAGAAAGGATCATTTTCTAAGCTCAATAAACCCATCTTTTCAGATAGATTTGCTAGATAATCCTTATGCAAAGACAATCTCGTGCACGCATGAACCTTACCACTCTCAAGCATCGCATTTTCAATTTCATATTTATATAGTCATGATGCATGCATGTCCTATTCGTCCTCACAAAATAAAATAATTGCCAAATAGCTTTGGTCTTACGAAGTTAGTTTCGGTGGCATACACAATACGTCTCTCACTATAATAGCTAGTCGGAAATTCTCTAACCGTTCTTTAACTTATCATAATCGCGGTTAGTGTACCTGCAGAAGATTGATATAGCATATATATATATATATATATATATATATATATATATATATATATATATATATATATATCCATTGAACCTTTCATGCCAGCACTCATGAAAGCGTCCGTATTCATTACCGTTCACTATAGAAACGGCATCCACACAATTCCCGCCGTACAGACGACGTTAACATACGCTATCAAGATAGCGTATTCACGGGGGTACCGTCTTGAAACGGGGGTATGAACAGCGATCGCCATACCCTGCGCCAAACCTTCTACTCCCAATATAATCAACTAATAGTTGGTATATTGACAGCACCTCAAGTAAGCCACTGCTTGAGGGCAGCGTTCGGCTCGCATCACCGGCAGGAAGGCCAAGCTCTCTCAGTTGGCTGAGGATTCTTACCTTCTTACCTTAGCGATGAGTGCGTCATTACAGAATTTAAGGGTCGGTTGTGCTTAAAAGTAAGTTTTGACAGAAAGTAATGTGCTGGAAGTCAGTTGATAATATTCATAAGTCAGATAGCCACCTAGTAACTTCCCATAATCCCTTAGGGCTTTACGAACTAAGTACCATCATTAACGAACCAACGCATTTTGCAAAAACGATTTTTGTGGTCAAGTTTTATGAAAACAAGTTTTTAAGGCTTGTTGCATTATCTGGCGTATGCATTTCGGCTCTGATACTAGCTGTGGCAGAACCATCACCACGAGGGCAATCAGGGCTAACTCGCACTTCAAACGGAATAATCTATTGGTTTGTCGGGTAACCTCCCGATACAACCACGGTTTTTGCCGATCGAAACCACACATACATGTACTCACACGAAGGTGAGCCCAGAGGATACAACATTCCACAAATTTTACACCACAGGGTTCATCATAAATTATTATTACAACTGACTTTGAATTCGTAAAACAAGGTACTTCAGAGTTCAAAATAATTGAGTTCTTTAGAGTTCAATGCAGTGAAAAAATAACGATAAACTACTCGACGATACACGATGTCTCGATGAAGCCCGTACGAGACATCACTCGGCATTATCATCGTTGCCCGGGGGTGCATCCCATTCCACCGACCAACCAGGAGGAAGGATACATGGCCAAGTCAAACTAGCGATCATATCCTCGAAAGTATCACCTTAAAACAAGCCACAAGCAAGTCTGAGTATACTAATACTCAGCAAGGCTTACCCGACTAGTGGAATATACTTAGCCGACTCCTAGACATGCAAGGCTTTTGGCTTGAGGGGTTTGTTTTGCCGAAAAGCATATACGAGTAGGTCCTTACTTTCAAGTTTTAGCTCCTAACTCTAGTTTTCTTTAACCATTCTAGGTAAGCAACTACCCAATATCATACATGGTGAAAGAATTAATTTGCATCCAACAAGCTTAATCATCATCATTGTTCCTCTTCTTACTCTATGTGGTAAAAGGGTTAAGCAGTCTTAATAAATGCGAGAAATGGACGATTCGAATCAAATTTCTTAACCTTGCAAGGGAAACCTAAACACACGTCACGTGGTTACTCCTAGAGTCACACGTGCAACTTTTCCCCTTTCTTCCTGGGTTGTGGATCAAGGCCACCATCCGAGACTACAGAGCCTAGCTCTGCACCCACCATGTGCGCGCATGGAACCGAAGTTGAGAGGGTGGGATGCTGTCCACTTGCCGGTCTGATGAGGTACTTAAGCTTACCGATTACCATATTCTCGGCATGTGGTTAGTACGTTCAAAGACTTAACCACCACTACCACACACTACAGCCTTAGCATTTTTCACTAAACACATGGGACATCAATCATCAACCTGAACATCGCACCATAGCCCCGTACGTCGACCTTATGATTGCAGCATGTAGTAAACATTCAACTCCTATATTCTCGCGAGTGACAGGAAATCACTCGACTTTTACCGAGTCCTATTAGCATAGCATTCTATCGAACCTTACATCTAGTGTTTAGAGCATGGGTACCTAGGATCATGCAACTAAGTTTTCATCCAACTCCTATAAACTTAATGCACAAGTAGAATAGAGTATTAAGTTGCATAATTTAGAAAAACAGGGTTCATGCTCCGGGGCTTGCCTTCTTGGGTAAAGTTAGTTTGGGGCACGTCCGAACTCGGGTTCGGATCTTCGAAAGCTTCAGTTAGATTCACTTGAGCTTCACGCTGCTCACTCTCGGAGTCGATGTGGCAGAACCACCTGAATTAATCCGGCTCAAGCGCGCTAACCATCACCACAAGGGCAATCGGGGCTAACTTGCACTTCAAACGAAATAATCCACTGGTCTCTCGGGTAACCTCCCGATACAACCACAGTTTTTGCCGATCGAAACCACACATACATGTACTCACACGAAGGTGAGCCCAGAGGATACAACATTCCACAAATTTTAAACCACAGGGTTCATCATAAATCATTATTACAACGGAGTTCAAATTCGTAAAACAAGGTACTTCGGAGTTCAAAATAATTGAGTTCTTCAGAGTTCAATGCGGCAGAAAAATAACGATAACTACTCGACGATACAGAATGTCTCGATGAAGCCCGTATGAGACATCACTCGGCATTATCACCGTTGACCGGGGGCGTATCCCATTCCACCGACCAACCAGGAGGAAGGGTACAAGGCAAAGTCAAACTAGCAATCATATCCTCGAAAGTATCACCTGAAAACAAGCCACAAGCAAGGCTGAGTATACTAATACTCAGCAAGGCTTACCCGACTAGTGGAATATACTTAGCCGACTCCTAGACATGCAAGGCTTTTGGCTTGAGGGTTTGTTTTGCCAAAAAGCATATATAAGTAGGTCCTTACTTTCAAATTTTAACTCCAAGTTCTAGTTTTCTTTAACCATTCTAGGTAAGCAACTATCCAATATCATACATGGTGGAAGAATTAATTTGAATCCAACAAGATTAATCATCATCCTTATTCCTCTTCTTACTCTATGTGGTAAAAGGGTCAAGCAGTCTCAATAACCGCGAGAAACGAACGATTCGAATCGAATTTCTTAACCTTGCAAGGGAAACCTAAACACACGTCACGTGGTTACTCCAAGAGTCACACGTGCAACTTTTCCCCTTTCTTCCTGGGTTGTGGATCAGGGCCACCATCCGAGACTACAGAGCCAAGCTCTGCACCCACCATGTGCGCGCATGGAACCGAAGTTGAGATGGTGGGATGCTGTCCACTTGCCGGTCCGATTAGGTACTTAAGCTTACCGATTACCATATTCTCAGCATGTGGTTAGTACGTTCAAAGACTTAACCACCACTACCACACACTGCGGCCTTAGCATTTTTCATCAAACAGACGGGGCCTCAATCACCAACATGAACATCGCACCATAGCCCCATCCGTCAACCTTATGATTGCAGCATGTAGTAAACATTAGACTCCCATATTCTCGCGAGTGACAGGAAAGCACTCGACTTTTACCGAGTCCTATTAGCATAGCATTCTATCGAACCTTACATCTAGTGTTTAGAGCATGGGTACCTAGGATCATGCAACTAAGTTTTCATCCAAATCCTATAAACTTAATGCACAAGTAGGATAGAGTATTAAGTTGCATAATTTAGAAAAACAGGGTTCATGCTCCGGGGCTTACCTTCTTGGGTAAAGTTAGTTTGGGGCTCGTCCAAACTTCGGTTCGGGTCTTCGAAAGCTTCAGTTAGATTCACTTGGGCTTCACGCTGCTCACTCTCGGACGCGGGCACCAGCTCGTACGTTCCGTCGGCGAGAGTAGTCGATTCTATATGAATGCACAAGTGTAAGTTGTAGTGATGGTATATGACGATCATTTTCCTTCACGATAAAGTTGTTGTCCAGAATAACATAGATTTGGTTGTAAAGTTAGTTACGATTTTTGGTCACTCTTTAACAGAAGGGGTG
Organism: Panicum miliaceum; assembly: GCA_032594955.1. NCBI lineage: Eukaryota > Viridiplantae > Streptophyta > Magnoliopsida > Poales > Poaceae > Panicum > Panicum miliaceum. The sequence goes on from CM064060.1 coordinate 29,207,018, forward strand.
GTGTTGTATTGGAAATTTAATTTTTGGAGTATAAGCATGGATTAAGCATAAACACTGATCTAGGTAACTTCTGATGATGAAATTTTTATTCAGAGTACATTATGCAGAGATAAGACTACTGTAAAAATTTCAGGCATTTTCATGCAGCAGAATAATTACGAAAACTATAATACACAGCTACCACTAGAAACTAGTTATTTTTATACAGGAGAAACCATGCAAGCAATGATGCCAAAACTTTTACAGGGTGTTGATCTATCCACATATGTGTTACTCTAAATGTCTCAGATTTTACTGTTCAAGATACAAAGCATAATAAATAGGACAATTTACACCTACTTTAATAAAGATTAATTTCTACAGGATGTTCTACAGGGTTTCTGAGCACGAAAATTTTTATACTGCAAGAGCTACTATAAAGTGTCCCACAGTAAAAAGTTGAACATTTGCCAAGCAAAGAAACTAATTATTTGAATTAGTGCATTGTTCCTACCACAAAATTATACAAATAGGTTACCCAAAGGAAAAAGGTTCTAAAATTTTTCTGTGGTATTTAGACATCAATATAACAGCTCTGGAAAAGTTTCACAACATGAATCACAATACAACAGCAGTTACAATTTAGTTTTTTTATTTCATGGCATAAACAAAGTTTAACAAAAAGTTTAGCTAGATTTGGGTTCTGGTCCTAATATTTTTAAACTAGCCTACAAATCAAGCAACGAATCTACTGTTAAATTTTCAGGTTTAGCCTTTGTCTACAACAGTGGGTACAATTAAAGTCTATTAAATTTTCCATTTAATTTATAGCAAGATTTAGCAAGCAACTGAAGAAATGCGTGTAACAAAAGTTGTAGATCTTCTTCTAAAGATTACAGAACAATTGAGTTTGTATTTTTACGATTTTTCTATGATTTATATGAATTTTACAACTTCACTGTTTTTGAAACTAGGTTTAAAACTTTCTTTTACAAAGGGGTAGTTGGAAACTTGCGTGCAGGACCCTGGGAAGATTGCAATCAAAGCAATGTGGTCCCTGGCGGCCGGCTGGCGAGCTCGAGCTCGATTCTGGCGAGGGGAGGGGCCGGCGGTGAGGGCAAGGTGGGGGAGGAGCACGGGGAAGGCATGGGCTACCTTGGAGAGGTCTCAGTTGGGGCCGAGGTGGCCGGTGGCGGGCTCGCCACGGTGGAGCAGGGGCGGCGGCACTTGGAGCTTGGCTCCGGCGAGCTCTGGCGATGTGGAGCGGCAGCGCTTGGCTGGGGAACTTTGGTGGATGGTGGGGGACCGATTTCGGGGGTTGAATTGAGTGGAGGCGGGGCGAAGGGACGGGCTCAGCGCTGAGCTCTGAGCGGCGGCATCAATGGCGAGCGTCGGCGGGTCTGCGCGCGAGCAGGCGCGTGCTTCCCCTTTTATGGCGAGCCAAGGGAGAGGAGGGGGTTGGGGCCGGCCGGGCATGGTAGGGGTGCGCCATTGGGCACGGCCGGCGGTGACCAGAGTCGTGCGGCGTGCGGCACGCCATTGGGCGTCGGGGCGGTGGCGTTCTACTGGCCGTGCGGGATGCTGTGTGAGGAAGAAGGAGGACACGGCCGCGGGTTGGGCGAGCTGGGCGGCGAGCAGAGGCGTTGGGGGATTGGCTTGGCGCAACGCGGCGACAGGCATCGCCGGCGACGTGGCGGGTGGGTTCTGCTGGGCTGATGGGGCAGAGCAGAGGAGAGAGGTGAGGGAGGGACCGAGACGCGAGAATTTGATAAATTTTATGGGTCTGATCGTAAAACTGATATTTTCTTACATTTCTGTGTTGCAACTCAAAAACCTCTGAACACGAAAGTTGTTCAAAATGAAAAGTTCTACAAGTTTCATTTCAGGCCAAAGTTCATTTGACTTATAATTCTGAAGTTATTTTAAAAACTCAAAAATCAATTTTCGGAGGGCACGTCATTTCCTGGGCAAAAATTTGTATTCTCTCCTAGGCTTCAACTAGACTTTTGTTTATCCTGTCATCGATGGTGTGTCCATTAAATTTTCACCACCAAGTGCGTTGAAGTGAGAGTTATTTAATTTGTTTGATTAAAGTACATGTATTTATGCACATATACACATCTATTTTCAATTCAAAGCAAAACCAACTCATAATTTATTTCCTTTAAATTTTTCTTAGTTAGTTAAGCATATTGTTACGCTAATGAGGCTTATTTCGCAATTTAAACACCCGAGGTGTTATAGCCTCCCCCCTTAAAAAGAATCACATCCCGAGATTCGGATAATAAGCTTAGTGTGGATAGTGTGAGTGCCTTCGGTAGAGTTGAGAAAACCTGGGAAATTTTTGTTTAGAAAGCTTTCAGTTTCCTATGTGGCTTCTTCTTCAGTGTGATGATTCCATTGAATTTTGTACATTTTAATCACTTTCCTTCTAGTGCTTCTTTCTACCACTACGTTTTGTTCCACAACCTCGGTAGGGACTCGAACACACTTCTTGAGCTGAGACACGTGAAAGACATCATGGATGGCTGCAAGCTGAGAGGGCAGTCGAATTCTATAGGCTACGGGTCCACAGCTCTCGATGATTTTGTAGGGACCAACATAACGGGGAGATAGTTTTCCTTTGACTCCGAATCGTTGTACACCCTTGGTTGGTGAAACTCGAAGGTAGACATGGTCACCAACTTCAAAGTTTAGTGACTTTCTCCTTCTGTCGGAATAGCTCTTTTGCCTGGATTGTGCGGCTCTAAGGTTTTCTTGTATTACTCTCACTTTTTCTTCGGCCTCGATTACCAAGTCTAGTCCAATTATTTTGTATTCTCCGGTCTGTGACCAACTCAAAGGGGTTCGACACCTTCGTCCATATTAGTCCTCAAATGGTGCCATTTTCAAACTCGCTTGATAGGTATAGGCAAAGGTTGAAGTGTACCGGCTACTTTCAAGTGGCTGGCTTTTACTCTGTGACATGTGTCACATTCTGAGACATATTTAGCAATTTCCCTTTTCATTCTAGTCCACCAGAAGTTTTGCCTAAGATCTTGATACATTTTGCTGCTGCCGGGGTGAATAGAAAATTTTGAAAGATGTGCCTCATCAAGAATTTTCTTACGGAGCTCATGACTCTTCGGAACGACTATGCGACTTTCGAACCATAGAACTATCTTATGGTCCTGGCGGAAATATTTGTATTTCTCTTCTCGTAGAGAGAGTTTTTGTTTGATGATCTTAACCCCTTCATCATGTAGTTGTGCCATGATGATCTGGTCATGAAGAGTGCCTTGGGAAATCATTTCCAAACTAAGCTTCCTCATTTCTGAACATAATATCTCATTATAGATTTCCACTAATAGGCAATGGCAATGAGCCTTGCGGCTTAGTGCATCCACGAGTACATTAGCCTTGCCGGCTTAGTGCATCCGCGACTACATTAGCCTTGATTAATTCTAGCCATCTTCTCTGTCTCATATTCAGATCGGCTTGGGTGAAGATATATTAGAGACTCTTGTGATCGGTGTGGATATTACAATGAGTGCCCATGAGATAATGTCTCCATATTTTTAGAGCATGAATGACTGCAGCTAACTCGAGATCATGGGTCGGATAATTCTGCTCATGGGGCCGAAGGGCTCGTGAAGCATAGGCGATAAGTCGATTTTCTTGCATAAGCACACAACCAAGACCGGTGCCAGATGCGTCACAGTAAACATCGAATGGCTTGGTGTTATCGGGTTGAGCTAACACAGCGGCTGTAGTCAAACGTTCTCTGAGAGTGTGGAAAGCTTCTTCGCATTTCTCATCCCACACAAACTTCACTCCCTTTTTCAATAATTCGGTCATAGGCTTAGCAATCTTGGAGAAATCCGGAATGAAACGGCGATAGTAACCGGCTAAACCAAGAAAACTGCGAATCTGGTGCACAGAGGTAGGGGGTTTCCAATCCATCACTTCTTGTACCTTGCTGGGGTCAACGGCTATGCTTTCGCTGGAAATAGTGTGACCCAAGAATTTGACATTATCCAACCAGAATTCGCACTTAGAAAATTTAGCATAGAGCTGATGGTCTCTGATGATATCCCGAACGAAGATCAATCTTGGAGAAAACTCTAGCTCCAGTTAATTGATCAAAGAGAACGTCGATGCGGGGAAGTGGGTATTTATTCTTAACGGTCACCGCATTGAGAGGTTGGTAGTCCACACATAATCTTAAACAGTCATCCTTTTTCTTTACAAAAAGGGCTAGACATCCCCAAGGCGATGCGCTAGGACGAATGAAGCCTTTGTCCAGTAGTTCTTGGAGTTGTGTTTTCAGTTCGGCCAATTCCTTAGGTGGCATCCTATAGGGTGTTTTGGAGATAGGTGCAGTGCCTGGTTGCAGTTCAATAACGAACTCAATATCCCTATCTGGTGGTATTCCTGGTAAATCATCCGGAAAAACATCGGCATACTCGCATACCACTGGAATATCCTCTAGGTTGATTGCTTCCATTATGAAAGCACAAGAATTCGTGCACTTCCGGAACGGTAGGTAAAGGGTAGTGGTTCCGTGACTAGGTGAATTTATTTCAACAGCTCGGGAAGAAAGGTCCAGTATGACTCCGTGCATAGTCATCCAATTCGTTCCCAAAATAATATCCATGCCTTCAAGGGGTAAGAGAACAAGGTCCGTGTTGATGATTTAACTACCCAATTTTATCGGTACCAGCCTTATTATTTGGTTGGAAGCAATTTTTCCACCCGGTGTCGATATCATATACGACCCTTTTGTGTGACAAACATCCAAGCTTACTTTTGCACCAAACTTTGCACTAATGAAACTATGTGATGCACCAGAATCAAACAATATAACTGCAGGCTTGTTATGGATAGAGAATGTACCCGTCATCACTGGTGCTCCTTCAGGAAGTTCTGCAAGGGCGGTGAAATTGATCCGTCCTTGTTTGACCTGAATGGTCTGCCTCTTGCCTTTGTTCTTATTGTTCTGGTTAGAGTCTTGGCCCTGATTTGGCTGCCTTGGCTGAGGGCATTCACGAGCAAAATGACTGGAACTCCCGCACTTGAAACAACGATTGGTGATGCTCAGTCTAAGAAACTGCTGAGTAGCGGGCCTTGGGCTAGTTTGCTGAGGCACAAGGGGTCGTACCACACCTTGTTGCTGCGGGGGCCTGACAATCCAACGTCCTGGCTGAGGGGCCTTCCGTGGAGCTGTAGGCGCAACAATTTGTACTAAGCGATACATCGGTGGATGAGCACCCGAGGGTCCAGCTGGCGCCTTCCTCTTCTTTTTAGCACGATGAGCCTCAATACAATCTTCTTGAGTGATGGCCATATTGACCAGCTCATTATATGTATCGGCCTTGACAAGATTCAGCCGTTCCTTGAGTTTGGTACTCAGACCTCTGCGGAAACGATCACGCTTCTTGGCATCCATGTCTGCGTGATAGCCCGCGTACTGGCACAGATTGTTGAAGGCCTGAGCATACTGAAGTACAGTGCGGGTACCCTGAGTGAGTGCCGGAAACTCATTTAGCTTTCTTTCTATAAGACCTTCTGGGATATGGTGTGCCCGGAACGCAGTTTTGAATACGTCCCAGGTGACAATGTGATCAGCAGGGAGCATAGCAAAGTAGTGGTCCCACCAAAGATGAGCTGTACCACGAAGCTGCTGCGCGGCATAGCGAGCCTTGTTTGCATCCGAACATGGGGCCACGAGTAGAGAAAACTTGGACACGATTGTGCGAATCCAAGCGTCCGCATCCAAGGTTTCCTCCATCTTGTGAAACAAGGGAGGCTGGGTCCCAAGAAAATCCGTGTAACCGGCAGCTTGGGGTTGGTGAACATTGTGCCCACCCCGCTGTTGGTGCTGTCCTTGCACGAGCTGACGAAGCAACTCGGTTTGAGCGGCCATTACTTCCACCAAACTGGGTGGTGGAGGTAGCTGCTGTTGTGATTCACTAGCACTAGCACCGAAACCTTCCGGGGTACCACGGGTTTCTCTAACCATCTGAAATGTGAATGTTTATCATTAGCAACGAGATCCATATTGCTTCCATGATTCAAAAGGATTAGCGCGGAAAAGAAGACTTCCGAAAGATCATGGATAGAATCGTGGACAGAATACTGTATGTCATAAGAAACTTATAACACCTGGTAGGTTCATCCAAACTTGCTCATAGTTTGGCTGTGGGTAGGGCATTTAGAGATGTACAACTTTGGTATTCAGCTTAGACGCTAAATCGATGGCCAAGATGGTCGAAAGATTCACTCTTTGCTTCGCTGGTTTGGCTGTTTTTCAGCAGAACGAGTTATAGTATCTTGCCTATAACTCAAACTAGCAAGATCCAACAGTGCTGAAATTTTGTGAGAACCTAGATCACAAAATTTTTAACAATTTTGGTATTCAACACTCGGTCCAGAAATGTAAGGAGACATGGGTAAAAATTCCGACAAGTTTCTGCAATCGCAGATTCAACTGCTTTCCAACATCACAATCAAACCACCAAGATTTTAGCCATGGCCTACATGATTAGAGTATCCAATGGTCAAGTTGTACCCATCAAAAAATAGGTACTCAACTCTTAGTTAGCCTCTTACAACACTTGACAAAAGTTAGGCTACACTATCGAGGAGTATATGGAAAAGTCCTCCTAGGTAATCGTCTAGAAGTCGTCGAGGTTGTTGACGGACGACTCGCTGCGAGTAGAAGAGTGAGCTCCCATGGTAGGTGGCTGCGGTGCCTAACCCTAGTCCATACCTGAAATACCGTCAATCTCCTGTGGCTCCTCATCATCTTCCTCCATAGCCACCATGTCGGGAGGGGCATTCTGATCATGGAGCTGCTCCTCCAAGTGCGCTATCATGTCATCTCTCTCACCCATGAGAGTGTTGTGCTCCTGAACTTGACCCTCAAGTTGGCCAATCCGGGTGTCTCTGTTCTCAAATTCCTCACTGAGCTCCTTAATCTGCTCATATCTGGTATCTACCATTATGTGGTAGGCTTGTGCAAGATGAGCGAGCTGCACAAGCGCCTGACTCTAAAAGGTCTGAACTCGGTACAGTGCATTCATGCACCGCACGGAGGTCTCGATGGTCTCCTAGGCGTGAAAGTCTACCAAGTACTGTGAGTGCTGAATCCTGTTGAGCCAAAAGGGGTCATTGTCCTGGGCAGCAGGAAACAAACCAATAGGAGTGAACGTGACGGCCTCGGGGCACTGCGCACAGAAAGTGGTGAGCGCCCTCATGGCAGCAAGCTCCCAAGTATTGGCCAAACGGTGACCAACAGCCTCAATCTCCAAGGCGGGCCACTCCGGGTGTAGCGGTGCGGAAAGATGGTCAAGTTAACACGGCACTGGGTAACTCCATTCTCTGCAAACTCCAGTCCGGTGTAACGTGGGAAAATTGGATAGCCCGCGGTGCTCAGAACATCCCACAAGATAGAGGGAAAGCCCTCCCAGTGGAGACACTGCGAGTGAACGCGTCCATCCTCATCCACCATCATGGCAATAGGCTCGGCCATCTGAACAAAAGATCAAATGGGTGAGATAGCGAAAAACTGTGAACAGCATAGTGAACAGGTTCTGGACAGTGCACTAAAATATCCATAACTTCAATAGTTCTTGTCCAAATATTCTCAACTTTTACCAGAACATTCGTAAGTTATTTGTGAACAACTTTGCTAGTCAACTCCAGAGCTAGATCAGGCTCTAAGATGGTCTTTCTCTTAAGGTTTTACTTTACTTTCTACCCAGAAATTTCAGTGAACAGTGAGCCAATGTTTCATGTACTAGGAAAAATCTACCCAGCCAAAAATTACCACATTTTAACAGTAGCTGAATGAGTAAATTTAAAACAAGTTTTGTGTTGATCACTTTTGCAGAAAACTGTAGTAAGGGGGCAGAAAAAATTATGTGGCAGATGTGCCTATTTTGGACAGAAAACTGACATCTCAAGGTTTCTGGTGTTTCTCATTATCCATATGTCCAGAATTTTTCATATTTAAACAAGAGATGGAATACAATTTTTGGAACAAAACTTTAAATATGAGTTTCTTCAGAAAGGATCATTTTCTAAGCTTAATTAATTCATCTTTTTAGATAAGGCAGAATGTGATAGATTTGCTAGATAATCCTTATGCAAAGACAAATGTGTGGGCGCATGAACCTTACCACTCTCAAGCATCGCATTTCAATTTCAGATTTATATAGTCACGATGCATGCATGTACTATTCATCCTCACAAAATAAAATAATTGCCAAATAGCTTTGGTCTTACGAAATTAGTTTGGGTGGTATACACAATACGTCTCTCCCTTAGGGCTTTACGAACTAGGTACCATCCTTAATGAACCAACGCATTTTGCAAAACTCGCTTTTTTTCTAGTCAAGTTTTATGAAACAAGTTTTTAAGGCTTGTTGCATTCTCTGGCGTATGCATTTTGGCTCTGATACCAGCTGTGGCAGAACCACCTGAATTAATCCGGCTCAAGCGCGCTAACCATCACCACAAGGGCAATCAGGGCTAACTCGCACTTCAAACGAAATAATCCACTGGTCTGTCGGGTAACCTCCTAATACAACCACAGTTTTTGCCGATCGAAACCACACATACATGTAGTCACACGAAGGTGAACCCAGAGGATACAACATTCCACAAATTTTACACCAGAGGGTTCATCATAAATCATTATTACAACGGAGTTCAAATTCCTAAAACAAGGTAGTTTGGAGTTCAAAATAATTGAGTTCTTCAGAGTTCAATGCAGCGGAAAAATAATGATAACTACTCGATGATACAGAATGTCTCGATGAAGCTCGTACGAGACATCACTCGACATTATCACCGTTGGCCGGGGGCGTATCCCATTCCACGGACCAACCAGGAGGAAGGGTACAAGGCAAAGTCAAACTAGCAATCATATCCTCGAAAGTATCACCTGAAAATAAGCCACAAGCAAGGCTGAGTATACTAATACTCAGCAAGGCTTACCCGACTAGTGGAATATACTTAGCAGACTCCTAGACATGCAAGGCTTTTGGCTTGAGGGGTTTGTTTTGCCAAAAAGCATATATAAGTAGGTCCTTACTTTTAAATTTTAGCTCCAAGTTCTAGTTTTCTTTAACCATTATAGGTAAGCAACTATCCAATATCATACATGGTGGTAGAATTAATTTGCATCCAACAAGATTAATCGTCATCATTGTTCCTCTTCTTACTCTATGTGGTAAAAGGGTCAAGCAGTCTCAATAACCGCGAGAAACGGACGATTCGAATCGAATTTCTTAACCTTGCAAGGGAAACCTAAACACACGTCACGTGGTTACTCCAAGAGTCACACGTGCAACTTTTCCCCTTTCTTCCTAGGTTGTGGATCAGGGCCACCATCCGAGACTACACCAAGCTGTGCACCCACCATGTGCGCGCATGGAACCGAAGTTGAGATGGTGGGATGCTGTCCACATGCCGGTCCGATTAGGTACTTAAGCTTACCGATTACCATATTCTCGGCATGTGGTTAGTACGTTCAAAGACTTAACCACCACTACCACACACTGCGGCCTTAGCATTTTTCACTAAACAGACGGGGCCTCAATCACCAACATGAACATCGCACCATAGCCCCGTCCGTCGACCTTATGATTGCAGCATGTAGTAAACATTCAACTCCTATATTCTCGCGAGTGACAGGAAATCACTCGACTTTTACCGAGTCCTATTAGCATAGCATTCTATTGAACCTTACATCTAGTGTTCAGAGCATGGGTACCTAGGATCATGCAACTAAGTTTTCATCCAACTCCTATAAACTTAATGCACAAGTACAATAAAGTATTAAGTTGCATAATTTAGAAAAATAGGGTTCATGCTCCGGGGCTTGCCTTCTTGGGTAAAGTTAGTTTTGGGTCTTCGAAAGCTTCAGTTAGATTCATTTGGGCTTCACGCTGCTCACTCTCGGACGCGGGCACCAGCTCGTACGTTCCGTCGGCGAGAGTAGTCGATTCAGTATGAATGCACAAGTGTAAGTTGTAGTGATGGTATATGACAATCATTTTCCTTCACGATAAAGTTGCAGTCCACAATAACATAGATTTGGTTGTAAAGTTACTTAGTTACGATTTCTTGGGCACTCTTTAACAGAAGGGGTGGTGTTGTATTGGAAATTTAATTTTTGCAGTATAAGCATGGATTAAGCATAAACACTGATCTAGGTAACTTCTGATGATGAAATTTTTATTCAGAGTACATTATGCAGAGATAAGACTACTGTAAAAATTTCAGGCATTTTCATGCTGCAGAATAATTATGAAAACTGTAATACTCAGCTACCACGAGAACCTAGTTATTTTTATACAGGACAAACCATGCAAGCATTGAAGCCTAAACTTTTACAGGGTGTTGATCTGTCCACATATGTGTTATTGTAAATTTTTCAGATTTCACTGTGCAAGATACAAAGCATAATAAATAGGACAACATACACCTACTTTAATAAAGATTGATTTCTACAGGATGTTCTACAGGGTTTCTGAGCACGAAACTTTTTATACTGCAAGAGCTACTCTAAAGTGTACCATAGTAAACATTTGATCATTTTCCAAGCAAGAAACTAATTATTTGAATTAGTGCATTTTTCCTAACACAAAATTATACAAATAGGTTACACAAAGGGAAAAGGTTCTAAACTTTTTCTGTGGTATTTAGGCATCAATATAACAGCTTTGGAAAAGATTCACATCATGAATCACAATACAACAGCAGTTATAATTTAGTTTTATTATTTCAAGATATAAAAAAGGTTTAACAAAAAGTTTAGCTAGAGATGGGTTCTGGTCCTAATATTTTTACACTGGCCTAGAAATCAAGCAACAAATCTACTGTTAAATTTTCAGATTTAGCCTTTGTCTACAACAGTGCGGACAATTAAAGTCTATTAAACCTTCCATTTAATTTATAACAAGATTTAGCATGCAACTGAAGAAATGCATGTAACAAAAGTTGTAGATCTTCTTCTAAAGACTACAGAACAGTTGAGTTTGTATTTTTATGATTTTTCTAAAATTTTATATGAATTTTACAAGTTCATTGTTTTTGAAACTAGGTTTAAAACTTCTTTTACAGAGGGGTCCCTGGAAGCTTGCGTGCAGGCCCCTGGGAAGATTGCAATCAAAGCAATGTGGTCCCTGGCGGCCAGCCGGCGAGCTCGAGCTCGATTCCGGCGAGGGGAGGGGCTGGCGCTGAGGGCAAGGTGGGGGAGGAGCACGGGGAAGGCATGGGCTACCTTGGAGAGGTCTCAGTTGGGGCCGAGGTGGCCGGTGGCGGGCTCGCCACGGTGGAGCAGGGGCGGCGGCGCTTGGAGCTTGGCTCCGGCGAGCTCTGGCGATGTGGAGCGGCAGCGCTTGGCTGGGGAGCTTTGGTGGATGGTGGGGGACCAATTTCAGGGGTTGGATTGAGTGGAGGCGGGGCGGAGGGAGGGGCTCAGCGCTGAGCTCCGAGCGGCGGCATCAATGGCGCTCGTCGGCGGGTCTGCGCGCGAGCAGGGGCGTGCTTCCCCTTTTATGGCGAGCCAAGGGACGGGAGGGGGTTGGGGCGGGCCGGGCATGGCAGGGGTGCACCATTGGGCGCGGCCGGCGGTGACCAGAGTCATGCGCTGTGCGGCACGCCATTGGGAGTCGGGGCGGCACCGTTCTACTAGCCGTGCGAGATGCCGCGTGAGGAAGGAGGACGCGGCCGCGGGTTGGGCGAGCTGGGCGGCGAGCAGAGGTGTTGGGGGATTGGCTTGGCGCGACGCGGTGGCAGGCATCGCCGGCGACGTGGCGGGCGGGTTCTGCTAGGCTGACGTGGCAGAGGAGAGGAGAGAGGTGAGGGATGGACCGAGACGCGAGAATTTGATAAATTTTATGGGTCTGATCGTAAAACTGATATTTTCTTACATTTCTGTGTTGCAACTCAAAAACCTCTGAACATGAAAGTTGTTCAAAATGAAAAGTTCTACAAGTTTCATTTTAGGCCAAAGTTCATTTGAGTTATAGTTCTAAAGTTATTTTAAAAACTCAAAAAGTAATTTTCGGAGGGCACGTCATTTCCTGGGCAAAAATTTGTATTCTCTCCTAGGCTTCAACTAGACTTTTGTTTATCCTATCATCGATGGTGTGTCCATTAAATTTTCACCGCAAAGTGCGTTGAAGTGAGGCTTATTTAATTTGTTAGATTAAAGTACATGTATTTATGCACATATACACATCTATTTTCAATTCAAAGCAAAACCAACTCATAATTTATTTCCTTTAAATTTTTCTTAATTAGTTAAGCATATTGTTACGCTAATGAGGCTTATTTCACAATTTAAACACCCAAGGTGTTACACTCGGGCACCAGCTCGTACGTTCCGTCGGCGAGAGTAGTCGATTCTATATGAATGCACAAGTGTAAGTTGTAGTGATAGTATATGACGATTATTTTTCCTTCACGATAAAGTTGCAGTCCACAAACATAGATTTGATTGTGAAGTTACTTAGTTAAGGTTTCTTTGGGCAATCGTTAATAGAGTATAACTTAAACTATTTAACTTCACTAAACAAGAAGGGGTTGCGTTATATTGGAAACTTAATTTTCTAAGCACAAGCATGGATTAAGCACAAACACTGATCTAGGTAACTTCTGGTGATGAAAGTTTTATTCAGAGTACATTATGCAGATATAAGACTATTGTATACATTTCAGACATTTTCATGCAGCAGAATAATTATGAAAAATATAATACATAGCAACTGCTAGAACATAGTTATTTTTATACAGGACGAACCATGCAAGTGTTGAAACCAAAAATTTTAGAGGGTGTCAATCTAACTACATATGTGTTACTGTAAATTTTTTATATTTTATTGTGCAGGATACAGAGCATAATAAATAGGACAATATACACTTATGTTAAAAAAGATTAATTTCTACAGGATGTTCTACAGGGTTTCTGTGTATGAAACTTTTTATACAGCATAAATTACACTAAAGTGTCCAACAGTAAAAATATGAACATTTTCCAAGTACAGAAACTTATTATTTTTATTTAGTGCATTCTTCCCACCACAAAACTATACAAATAGGTTACAGAAAGGAAAAAGGTTCTAAACTTTTTCCGTGGTATTTAGGCATCACTATAACAGCTCTGGAAAAGTATCACAACATGAATCACAATATAATAGTAGTTACAAATTAGTTCTTTTATTTCATGGCATAAACAAAGTTTAACAAAAAGCTTAGCTAGAGATGTGTTCTGGTCCTAATATTTTTACACTGGCCTGCACATCAAGCAACCAATCTACTGTCCAAAAATCAGATTCAGAACTGGTTTACAATAGTGGGTACAATTAAAGTCTATTAGATCTTCCATTTAATTTAGAGCAAGATTTAGTAAGCAACTGAAGAACAGCATGTAACAAAAGTTGTAGATTTTCTTCTAAGAATTCCAGAACAGTTTAGTTTGTATTTTTCCAATTTTTCTGAGATTTTATATGAATTTTACAATTTGGCTATTTTTGAATTCAAAGTTTAAACACAGGTTTACAGTTATGCCCCTAGAAACTTGCGTGCAAACTCTTTTAAAGATTTCAATCGCAACAATTGGGTCCCAGGGTGGCGTTGGCACGGCGGCCGGCCAAATTCCAGCGAGGGGGCTCGTCAGCTGCGAGGGGAAAAGGGTCGGGGAGATCCAGGGAGGTGAGGGCTACCTTGGGGTGGCCTTGGTCGGGGTTGGGCGTGGCCGGAGGTGGCTCGTTGGCGCGGAGCAGAGGGGCGACGGCGGTGCGGGCGTCGGCGACGGTGCTCCAGCGAGGAGGGGAGGGCGTGGGCTGGTCGATGAGCTTCGCGGCGTCGAGGGGAACCCGTTCCGAGGCTTGGCTCGGATAGAGGTGCGTCGGAGTGGGTTGTCCACGGAGCAGCAGGGGAGCGGCGGCGGCGCGGGCAGTGCTGGCGGTGCTCCGGCGGTCGAGATGGTCGGGAAAGAGGCCGGTGAGCTTCAGTGGAGGGAGGGCAAGCTCGCTGGGTGATGGGTTTGGGCAATGGGAGGCTGGAGGATGGGGCTCCACGGGCGGGTGGTGCATGGCGGTGGCAATGGCAGCGGCGGCGGCGTTTTGGTGGGTTGAGGCACGCGCGAGTGGCCTTGTGTCGCCTTTTATAGGCTGCAAGAGGAAGGGAGAGGGCCGGGCGACGCTGGGGAGGGGCGGCACGACGGGGGCGTGTTACAGGTCGCGGTGGGCGGCGAGCAGTGCCGGCGCGGCGTGCGGCAGGCGCGCGAAGGGGATTGGGTGCTGAGGATTTGGCGTGGGGAGCGGGAGATCACGCGGCGCGCGGGTTGGGCGAGGAGCTGCAGCAGCTGGCTTGCCGGGCGGCGAGCGCGGCGACTGGCGGGATGCGGCGGGGACACGGGCACGGCGCGGATTGGCCATTGAGCGTGGTGGTCGGCGAGCGGAGGCGCGCGTCGCCAGCATGCGCGTGGCGCACACAGTCTGGGCAGGGACGCGGCAGGGAGGAGCGCGTGCGAGCGGGGCGCGGCCAGGCATTGGCTTGGCGCCTAGCGCCGGTCAGGCATCGCCGGCCAAGTGGCCAGCGGCGACTGCGCGGTAGGCGGAGGGTCGGGCGGAGCGGAGAAGGGAGGGTCAGTGGCGACTGCGCGGTGGAGGGTCGGGCAGAACGGAGAAAGAAGGGTCTGCAGCGACTGCGCGTCGGAGGGTCGGGCGGGGCGGAGAAAGAAGGGTTTGAAATGAAAAATAGAGAAAAAGGCAGGGGCTGGTTTGCAAAGTCAAGTGTTTCTCAAATTTTTGTGTTGCAACTCAAAAATCTCTGAGCACGAAAGTTGTTCAAAATGAAAAGTTACACAAGTTTTGTTTCAGGCCAAAGTTCATTTGAGTTATAGTTTGGAAGTTATTTTAAAAACTCAAAAAGTATAATTCGGAGGGCATGTTATTCGATGGGCAAAACTTCATATTTTCATCTAGGCTTCAACTAGACTTTTGTTTATCATGTCAATAACGATGTGCCTATTAAATTTTGTAGCCATGTTTACATCGATGTGAAAGTTATTTAATTTGTTTGATTAACGTACACGTACTTATGCACATATACACATCTATTTTCAATTCAAAGCAAAACCAATTTATAATTTATTTCTTTTAAACTTTTCTTAGTTATTTATGCATCGTGTTAAGCTAATGAGGCTTATTTCGTAATTTAAATACCTGTGGTGTTACAGATTGTTACTGCATCAGAAACATTATGGGGCCAAGCATTGGCCAAAAAATAATATTTATTTTGCTTGTAATGAAGTTTTATTTTGCTCCGTAGCCAAATAGTTTCCTAATTTGGCAGAGTGGTTAGGAAGCCGACCCTGCGATATGCCTTTGCCTATTGTGTAGATAGCTGGTCATCAGACACATGATGGGCTCGGGTGATGCAGAGCTGTTCCAGGATGCACGAGGTTGTGATCAGTCCACCGCTTAGTTAGGTTGTTTAGGTAACGCAAATGACTCTAGTGCGAGTTGGCATGGCCGAGTTGCAGCCCCCAAGCGTGCTAGACGAGTCAGAAAGGGCAATGCCAGGTCCTTCTTTGGGCATGAATGATAGGCAAAATATTATAAAGACAAAGGCGATGAAATGCTCTTATTATTATTAGAAAGGTTGGGGTACAAAGCTGCGGGCTCTTCTCACGAGTAGAAGCATCGAAGGTGCTCAATGTTCGATGGGTTGCCTATGTCGTCTTCCCTTTGTAGCCGGTAGGTGCCAGGGGCAATGACTGCACTGACAACAAAAGGACCTTCCCATGGGGAAGATAACTTGTGTACACCAATAGTAGACTAAATGCGGCGTAGGACCATGTCGCCTATGTTGAAGTCTTGCTCTTGCATGTTCCGGTCATTGTAGCGCCTGAGCTACTGTTCATAGCGTGCGTGGTGCAAGGCAGCTGTGATGCGATGTTCTTCGACTAGGTCGATGTCATGGCGCCGAGTCATTTCTGCCTCACCTTCCTCGTAGTTTTGGATGAGCGGGGCACCAAAGGTTATGTCACTCGGGAGGACGGCCTCCGAGCCATATACTAGGAAGAAGGGAGAATAGCCTATGGCTCGGCTCTTTTGGGTGCGTAGGCCCCATACGACCTGGGGGAGTTCTTGGATCCACTTGGGACCAAACTTTTCGAGTGGGTTTAAGATACGCGCTTTAAGCCCCTGGAGGATCGTGCCATTGGCGCGTTCCACTTGGCCATTGCCCCTTGGATGTGCCACGGAGGCATAGTAGACGTCAATGCAGTTGTCCAGGCAGTAGTCCCAAAAAAAAGCCTCTGGTAAATGATGTGCCCAGGTCGGTGATGATCCTGTTGAGCACACCGAACCTGTGGGGGGATTTCCTGGATGAACTCAACCGTCTTGGCTGCTGTGGTGGCTTCGACTGGTTTGACTTCAATCCACTTGGTGAACTTGTCGATTGCCACAAATATGTGGTTGTAGCCACCCATGGTTGTCTTTAAAGGTCCAACCGAGTCGAGCCCCCAGCAGGCGAAGGGCCAAGAGGGAGGAATCGTTCTCAAGGCCTGGGCCGGAATGTGTTGCTACTTGGTGAAGAATTGGTACCCTGGGCACTTTTTGACGATGTCGTGAGCGTCAGCGAGTGCTGTAGGCTAGTAGAATCAGACCTGAATGCTTTGCCCACCATGGTAGAGGCTCCTACATGGTTGCCGCAGATGCCCGAGTGGATGTCTTGGAGTAGCGCGACTCCTTCACTTTGGGCGATGCACTTGGACAACACCCCTAAGGAGGCTGAGTGCTTGAACAAGTCGGCGCCTATAACCACGTAGCTGGCGCTCGTCGTGAGAGCTTCTCATGTTCTTTTTTGTCAGGGAAGGACTTGTTGTTGACGAGGAAGTCGATGATGGGGGAGCGCCAGTCGGAGTCGATCACAAGCAACTCTTGACCCTGAGCCAGCACCAAGTCTGGCTGGGTGGGAGGGGGTTCTTCGACCTCGACCGTGGGACATCGCAGGGCCTAGACAAAGAGTCCTGCTGGGACGAGTGCTCGACTGGAATCGAGCTTGGAAAGGACGTCGGCCGTGACGTTGTAGTCTCGTATTATGTGGTGAAACTCCAAGCCGTAAAAGCTGGCTTCCAACTTTTGTATCTCTTTGCAGTAGGCGTCCATCTTTTTCTTTGTGCAGTCCTAGTCCTTGTTGGCTTGCTGGATGACGACTTTGGAGTCTCCATAGGCGAGGAGACGCTTGATGCCGAGCGAGGCCACGTTGCAGAGACCGTGAATGAGAGCCTCGTACTCAGCAGCATTGTTAGTTTCCTTGAAAAGTAACTAGGGGACGTACTTTAGTTGTTCGCCTTTTGTGGAGATCAGCAGAACTCCAGTCCCGGCTTCATCGAGGTTGAGGGCGCCATCGAAATACATCTTCCAGTGCTCAGGTCGTTCCTCGGGTGGTGGGTCCTGTATCTTTGTCCACTCGGCCACAAAATCAGCCAGAGCCTGAGATTTGATCGTGGATCGAGGGAAGAACTTCAGGTTGAGCGCGCCGGGCTCGACGGACCACTTGACGACTCGGCCATTGGCGTCGCGGTTGTGGAGGATGTCGCCGAGTGGAAACGAGGAAACGACCCTAACACTGTGTGCTTGGAAATAATGCCGCAGCTTCCTGTACATGATGAGGACCGCATATAGGAGCTTCTGGACTTGGGTGTAGCGCACCTTGGACTCGCCGAGTACCTCACTGATGAAGTAAACGGGTCGCTGCACTTTGTAGACTTGAGCTGGCTCATCTCGCTCGACGACTAGGACGGTGATAACCACATGAGTGGTTGCCACTATATAGAGGAGGAGCTCCTCGTCGGGCTCTGGAGCCGTGAGGACTGGTGGATTGGGTAAGGAATTCCTTGAGCTCATGGAAAGCTTTGGAAGCGTCGTTGTTCCATACGAACTTGTCTGCTTTGCGAAGTAACTTGAACAAAGGGAGTCCTTTGTCGCCGAGTCGACTGATGAATCGACTCACGGCCGCCATGCACCCGGTCAACTTCATCAAGTCTTTCTTGCAGCGATGTGGCTTCATTCTCCTGATGGCGTTGGCCTTGGTAGGGTTAGCCTCGATGCCTCGGTTACTGACTATGAAGCCGAGTAACTTTCCCGAGGGGACACCGAAGACACACTTGCTTGGGTTTAGCTTCCATTTGAATTTTCTGAGATTTTCAAATGTCTCAACTAGGTCGGCTATGAACTGATCATAGTACCTGGTTTTAACTACTACGTCGTCAACATAAGCCTCATTGTTGTGGCCAATCTGCCCCTGGAGGCATCTCTAGATGGCCTTCTGATATGTCATGCCTGTGTTCTTGAGGCTGAACGTCATGGTGTTGTAGTAGTATGCCCCGAAGGGCGTGATGAACGAAGTCTTCTCTTGATCCAACTCGTTAAGGGCAATCTGGTGCTACCCAGAGTAGCAATCAAAGAACGAGAGGAGAACGCACCTGGCCGTAGAGTCAACGACTTGGTCAATGCGAGGAAGAGGAAAGGGGTCTGACGGAGGTAGACCCAAGTAACTCCCTGCCGAGTGGAGACGCCTACCTGGCTGAACGACTCCGCATAAATGACCTGGTGTACAGGCACTCGGCTGGACGATGGGTGGGATCCCTCGGGGTCAAGATCTAGGTCGAACCGGATAGGTATATCTTGTGTACCTCAACCGATCGGATTCCTTGTAACAAACCCACGTAGATTTACCCTAACTTTTAACCCACGGCTGCTCGGATATATATGGGGCCGTGGGGGTACCCATAGGCAATTCCATTCAGCTCATACCAACCTCAAAACCCTAATACAAATCCCCGAACACAGGACGTAGGGTATTACGCTCTGTGCAGCCCGAACCTGTCTAAATCCCTACGTCTTCGTGTTACCATCAAGCTCACGGGCTCTCTTCGATCCACCCTTCCTACAAATCTACTGCTTGGGGCTACCCTAGGCAGACTTGTCGGAGTGCAAATCCAATAGTTGGCGCGCCAAGTAGGGGGATCTCCAGGGTCCTCTTGGCGAGCTTGATGGCATCCAACCCCGGCGTCTTCTTCTTTGCGCAAGTGACGCTCCAAATCCAGGCCACCGCCAGCAACTCCATCATCTTTGGAAGCTTTCCCGAGATGTCTGCTCCTAGGACCACGTCGCCAAGCTCATGTGTCTCCGAGATAGAAAGCCTCCAGGGTTTCAGATCCGATCTGACCCTCTCTAGCTCAGCGCTACACTAGGTAGAGGACTTGTCCATCCAGGATGAGGCCCAAAACCCTACACGGACGACCCGTCGTCCATGCATCAACATCGACAATATCCTCGTCGGCCTGGACCGAGTCGATGCCTCCCTCACCGAGTGCATCAGGCTCGCAGAATTGGCACTCCGCCATCTTCGCGACTCGGCCCCTCAGGTCCCGTTTGGACTCCGCTCCGGCTCCTCCGTCTACTCGGACCAGATCCGATATTCGATGGAGAAGTTGCGCCTTTCTGATCTAAGTCAACCCAGCGTTGACCAGATCAGATCTGACACGGTCTCTGGACCGCAAATTGGCTACTAGGAGGTTCTCTTCACCCTCCCACCCAACCTAGTGAGCTCTCCGGACCGGCGGGAAATTTCTGTCGTTTCCTCCAACGAGGCATCTGTTGAAGGAGAAGACGAGAAGGCCAAGAATCAGCGACTCCAACGCAACCAGAACCGCCAAGAACGACGCAACAACGAGGCTACCATCAACCCAGCTGAAAAAGATCTCTGCAATGCCGAGGGTCGCAACCCGCGGGTCGCACCCCGTCGCGTCGGCGACTCTATGGAACCTCGACGATGATTTCATCCTCGAGTGCGACGGCTAGAACATCTTCACCACCCCATCTGCTAACCTGGCCACCACATTCGAGGTACTGGAGACTCTACCTCACTCACCCGAGCTCGAACAAGCCCGGACTCATTTGCAGGTTGCTGCTGCTCAGGTCCAGTGCTTGAAGAAGGACTATTCGGCTCTGCGAGCCCAATCCAGCAGCTCCCGCCACTCCACAACCCATCACCATGACGGCAACGAGGTCAACCAGTTGGATCTGTGCTCCAACCTCCGCAATCTCGACGTCCAAGCCGTCATCAACGATCGACATCACGAGCGTGATGAGGCCGAGCGGAAATGCCGCCGACAGTACGATGAGGAGTACGGCCCACCCGGCGCTAACCGGGGAGGCCGAGCTTGCCACAGCAAGGCTCGCCATCGTCCACATCGTCCCCTGCAGACCCCGATCGACCTCGACGATGACGTCATGGGGGACCTGGACGGCTTCTTCGCCTTCTCCAACCGTGATGAGGACATCACTCCTTTGGATGCACACAATACTCCTCCGTTGGAGATTCAAGGTCCAATCACTATAGCTCGTGCACGACAATTGAATTTAGAGGTGAGCTCGTTCCGGAGTACTTCATCTTTTGATTTTGAGAACAGATTGCTACCTATTGATTATATTGTGATTAGGAACAAAGGAGAGGACCAAGAGATGCATGGGGAAGGGCTTGGAGGCGTGGAGGACCAGCGAGGGAGTGCAAATCAAGGTGGAGGCCCAATCCATCCCGACTTCGAGTCTGCCTCGGAGTCCAGGAGCAGCATGCACTAAAACTGACGCCTAGGTCGCATACGGAGTCCAAATTCAACGTTCTATATATGTATGGAGAGCTAAGGAGATAAGCTTTCCAATGGCACCGGTCCTACCGCAATATCAGGTCTGGGTCAACAGAAATCGTCGAAACAATTCGACATCCAGAATCTATCACGGTGCTGCACCGCCATCTTTTGGGCCGTTGGCCCGTGTATCGTGTTGGAGCCCATTAGTGGTGCGTCGAGGGGTCTTGCACGCCCCTAAACACTTTATATTCAGTAGAGTGGCCCAAGCTAGGGTTTGGGTTTTGCTTAGATTATTCTGTCAAAAACAGTTTCGCCGTTCATTGGTTTGTGAGACCCCCACTCGTGAGATTAATCATACATCTGCAATTCGGTTGCATTCTTCCTTGTTCTTGCTTGTGTTCTTCGATTTGCAGGCAAGGATTAGCCTTCTGGGTGAGGTCAACCGAGCATCACCGGTCAATAACCTGAGGAGACGTTGTGTTGCGATTCGGGTTTTGGAACGCGTTTTTCGGAAGCCGGATCGATTTGTGTAGCGACTCCACCAAATCGAGAGTTATCAGAAACTTTCTGAAGATTGGGAACCCTAGTCTACATCAAGTGGTATCCAGAGACAGATTTACCATTAGGTTCATCCTTATCTTGTTAGATTTATTTTCACCATCATCCTAGAGTCAACAGAAAAGCCAAAAAATGTTTCCCGTCCAAGACCGTGTTTAGTCTTTTGCATAATTTTTTTCAGAGTCCATAGTGTTGAGTTTGTGTCCTAGTTCGTGTCTTTGTTACTAGTTTAGTTCGTGTTTTAGTTCGGTTGTGTGTTTTCCTTTTCCTCTGCCATCATCCCACACCTTGTCCCCCACTTTTTCCCCCACCCGATTCGCTTCCGCCTCCGAATCAGCTTCACCAAAACCTAATTCGGAGGGTCCTCCTAAAAAC
This sequence comes from Panicum miliaceum, assembly GCA_032594955.1. Taxonomy (NCBI): domain Eukaryota; kingdom Viridiplantae; phylum Streptophyta; class Magnoliopsida; order Poales; family Poaceae; genus Panicum; species Panicum miliaceum. Next base: position 29,228,592 of record CM064060.1, read on the forward strand.
TGGCATAACTTTTCGCTCGGAACTCCGATTGAGGCGTTCCTTTTTTTCCCGGAAAGCTTGCAAAATTTTGCACATATGATTCACCAGCTTTTCCACTTTCGCTGAATTCAAATAAATCAAAAAAAACTCAGAAGGTTGTCAATTCGAGCTCCGAAGTTCCAGCATCAGTTTTTTGAAACGCTGATAGTTCTCTACCGATCACATCTTACATCGGATTGAGCTGATACTTGGTGGTGTTCCTATTCTTGTGCTCCTGATTGAGAAAAATATCAAGAAAATAAAAGAAAAAAGAGAAATTCTGATTTCTACTAGTGCTAAAAGACGAAACAGGAGGCAGATAGAGAGGATACACTTGCTGACTTGTTTGTGTTGCTGGATACTTGCTGATTTTTATGTCTTTGCTGCTCATCCTTTATATCCTTGTTCCTTCCTTGTTGACACTACTGTTCTAAGGACACGAGTAGACCAACAATTAAGGACTAGTAGCTTTGGACATTTATTCAGCATTACTATCTGTTATTGAATTGTGTTCCACTCACATATTTGGCCTTGCCTTCCTATAGCTACACATACTACTTCTGGACAGCAGGTTTTTTTTTTGACCCTTGCAATCGCAGAGCACTCCTCCCAGGTATCCTTGGCCTTGCTGGTAAGAACCTTGTAAGAGCTTGGTAAATTGTTTTTCTTTTGCGGTGTTGATTGAGAGGCACCACTGTCCCTGCATAGTAGATTATTAGGGATAACCTTCACTGTTTGTTCCTATGTTTATGTCTACAATGACAGGTGATGATGGAAGTGGCACCCCCAAGGATTTCAACGAGTGTATGAGCCAAGAGCAACTACTGGCTGCCATTGAGCAAGGGAAGAAGGAGATGACAGAGGTGGTCACCCGAGCCATCACCACTGCCATTGGGGACCTCAAGCTCTCGGCCAGCATTGAGAGGTTGGACAAACGGATATCCATGTTAACCGACAGGGTGATTGCATTGGAAACTCGTCCCTCGCCCCCGCCCCATGAAGACGAGTACATGGTGTATGATGTCCATGATAAGAAACATGAAGTAGCTATGCGAGAAGCACGACTACGACATCGCCTCCGCACCAACACCACAGGTATGGGTGATATTCATAACCGTGCTTCTGATGATCCTTATGCTAAAGTCAAATTTACTATACCTTCATTTTCTGGACATTATGATGCTGAGGGATATCTTGATTGGGAGATAACGGTTGAGCAAAAATTTAGTGCCCACCTTGTGCCTGATCAACATAGAGTTAGACAAGCCACTAGTGAATTTAAGGATTTTGCTATCATTGGTGGACTGGCTTAGTTCCAACGGGTGTTGCACCTACTACCTGGGAAGAACTTAAGGTGGCTATGCGTGATAGATTTGTTCCACCTTCTTATCATAGAGACCTGCATAAGAGTTTGATGTGCTTGGAACAAGGAGATAAATCTGTGCAGGATTATTGTGGTGACCTTCAAAAGGTTTTGATGCGTTGTGGCATAGTGGAGGGAACTGAGGATTCTATTTGTCGTTTTAACTCGGGTTTGCGGTGCGATATTCAGGACATAGTGGATTATAAGGAATTTAACACTGTCAACCAGTTGTTTTAGTTTGTTATGCTTGCAGAAAAGGAGTTGTAGGGCAGTTGTGGCAAGAGCAAGGTTGGCGCCACATACCAGCGCTCGGTGCCATCTGCGGGGCTGACCAAGCCCTCCTCTTTTCACGCGGCCCCACCAGCGAGCACGCAATCATCAGATTCCGGAGTTATTGCATCGCCGAAACCTCCTCCCGCACGATCTTTTGATTTAGGTAAAAAACCTTTGCAGGTTCCCGCCCAAAGTGCCTCCTCCGTTGCCTCGACGGGCCGCACGACTGGCATTTAGTGCCACCGCTACCAAGGATTTGGCCATGTGCAGAAGGATTTCCCATGTCAATGGGCATACGTTGCTACAGAAGCGGAATCATGGAGACACGCCGAGTCAAATAGCGGCGCCCAGCCCCCTAGCAGGGTCACTGGCACGCGTCACGGAGACACACCAAGTCAAATAGCGGCGCCCAGCCCCCGAGCAGGGTCACTGGCAGAGTCACGGAGACACGTCAAGTCATTTAACATCACTTGGTACAGAAAGGAAAATTCCGATCCAACGGGCAGATCGAATCCGATCCGAAAATCCTGGGATCTGCTCCAATCTTTACTCAACTCCATTGCCTATCCTTCGGAGCCATTTTTCCTTTTACTGCCGCCATCAAATCCTTTGTTATCGTTTCCCCTCCTGCCTCGGGGAAAGGAAGGGACGCTCCTGGAGTCGATTCAAAATTCAAAAGAGGGGAGAAGCCGAACGGCCTGCTAGGGTTACGGCCGATAAAAACGATTGGCTCGATGCATCCTTATCTATTTACACCCTTTCGTCTTTGCCGCCACCGAGTCTTCCAGATCTCTCCAGCCCACTCCTGAGCACTCGCCTCGCAAGCGATCCACCGCCCCCTCACCCGCTGCCACTAGCCTCGAGCAAAAATGGCCAGCGAGGCCCATGCAACAGCTGCTGCCGCCGTACCGCTAGCCCCGGAGCTGGCCTGGTCCTCAAGCACCATAACTGACACCGACATTGAGGCGCTCATGGGGCAAGGTCTGCTGCCGGAGAAGGCGATCACCGGGTGGCAGAGCTGCACTGGGGAGCAATTCCCCTCGGAGGACCGGACGGAGACGGTCGTCTTCCGGTCCTTCTACAAGAAGGGGTTCGGCCTCCCGTCAGGGGCGTTCTTCCAGGGGCTGCTTCACTACTACGAGCTGGAGGCGACGCACCTCAAGCCCAACTCTATCGCGCCCCACTTCAACCTGTGGAGGGCTCTGTACCACCTGCGGGCGTATCCGATCAAGGATAAGCCGGATGTAGTCGGCGGGGCTGCTTTCTCGCTCTGCCAGGGGGGAAGTACCCCGAGGATGTCTTCAAGGACAGCAACAAGAGATGGGCAGAGGAGTGGTTCGTGGTGGCGAACCCCACTCCTAGCCTCCCGCCCCGCACCGGCCTCCCGTCAGTCCGGAACGCTAGGTGGGAGGAGAAGCCCACCGAGGAGGAGATGGTGGAGGTGGAGGTGCTGCTAGCTGAGCAGCAGAAGCTCAAGGCCGACAAGCTGACCGGCGTCGCGACGGTGTTGTCATTCGCGAAGCAGCTATCTAGGAGCGGGTCCACCCCGGCTATGAGTACTCAGGCCGCGAGGACCCGACTCACGGGCAGAACCCCAAGGTCTCGCGGAACAAGGCCTACAAGTGGGTCATGCTGTTCGTGAGCGGGGAGGTCCGCTACAAGGGCTGCCCGAAGGTGTACTGCCTGAAGGGGCCCACTATAGAGGTAAGCACTTTGTCCGTAGAGTCATTTTCCCTTCGCGCCGAGTGGTTCCTGATCCGAGTAGTTCCTCGCCAAGTCGTTTTGCCGTCGATATCAGCCATTGGTTTGTAACACCACTCGGCTTTTGTAGGAAAAAGTTGTGTTGTTCTGGTGCCCTGCGCCTTTGCCGGAGGGGTAGCAGGGCAAGGCTGTTGATCCGCACGCTGGGCTAGCACTACCAGCGGTGGATGTTGGGAGTATCTTGTCTGACTCCTCCATCGGGAGTGAGTCGGATGATGTTGTTGAAGTATCGGGGCCGGCGGCTGGTGCCGGCTCCACCACGAAGAAGCAGTGTGTAACACCTCAGGTGTTTAAATTATGAAACAAGCCTCATTAGCTTAACAAGATGCATAAATAACTAAGAAAAGTTTAAAAGAAATGAATTATAAATTGGTTTTGCTTTGAATTGAAAATAGATTTATATATGTGCACAAGTACATGTACTTAATCGAACAAATTGAATAACTTTCACATCAAAGCACTTATGGCTGCGAAATTTAATAGGCACACCATTGATGGCAGAATAAACAAAAGTCTAGTTGAAGCCTAGGAGAGAATACAAATTTTTGCCAAGGAAATGACGTGCCCTCCGAATCGAGCTTTTTGAGTTTTTAAAATAACTTCTAAACTAGAACTCAAATGAACTTTGGCCTGAAACAAAACTTTTGTAAATTTTTATTTTCAGCAACTTTCATGTTCAGAGATTTTTGAGTTGCAACACAAAAATTTGAGAAACACTTGACTTTGCAAACCAGGCCCTGCCTTTTCTTCTATTTCCACTTTCAGTCATTCCCCTCTCCTCTGCTTCGCCCGACCACGCCCGCCGCCCAGTCACCGCTGGCCACCTGGGCGGTGATGCCTGACCGGCGCTAGGCGCCAAGCCAATGGCCAGCCAAGCCCCGCCCGACCAGCTGCGCTGCTCCCCATGCCGCGACCCTACCCAGCCCGTGCGTGCCACGCGCGCGATGCCGTCGCCGCCTCTGCTCGCCGCCGCAGCGCCCAATGGCCAGGCCGCGCCATGCCCGAGCCTCCGCCGCTCCCCGCCAACCCTAGTGCTCGCCGCCCGGCAAGCCAGCTGCTGCAGCTGCTCACCCAACCGCGCGCCGTGAGATCTTCCGCTCACCCACGCCAAATCCCCGGCGCCCAATCCCCTGCTCGCGCCCGCCGCTCACCGTGCCGAGCCTCTGGCTGCCGCCCCGGCGCCTAGTGGCACGCCCCCGTCGTGCCATCCTGGCCCAAGCTTCACCCGGCCCTCTCCCTCCCTCATATCCCTATAAAAGCCGCCCCGAGCCTTGCTCGCGCGCCCAGCCATCAAGATGCCACCACCGTCGCCATTACCGCCGTTGTGCCCAGCTCACCGTGGAGCTCACCCCTCTGGTCATCCACCGCCCAAGCTGAGCCCCCAACCACCACCCCAGCATCCCACTGACGCTCACTGCCCCGCCCATCGTCGCCCAGAACCACCGGAGCAGCGTTGCCAGCGCTGCCTCCACCGCCACCGCCCCTGACCGCCGTGGAGACCCCACCTCCAGCCCTCCTTCGCCCAAACCAAGGCTCAAAACGGGACTACATCACCCCAGCGGAGCTTCCTGACCGACCAGCGCTGCCCCAACCCCGCCAGAGCACCATCGCCGACGCGCCGCACCGCCACTGCCCCCTGCTCCACGCCGACGAGCCCTTTCCGGCCACCCCAACCCTGACCAAGGCCACCACAAGGTAGCTCTCATCTCCCTGGTTCTCCCCGACCCTTTTTCCCTCGCAGCCGATGAGCCCCCTCGCCGGAATATGGCCGGCCGCCACGCCAGCGTAGCTCAGGGACCGCATTGCAATGATTGAAATCTTTAAAAGGGTCTGCACGCAAGTTTCCAGGGGCATAATTGTAAATCTGTGTTTAAAACTTTGAATTCAAAACTAGTGAACTTGTAAAATTCATATAAAATCACAGAAAAATCAGAAAAATACAAACTCAACTGTTCTGGAATCTTTAGAAGAAAATCTACAACTTTTGTGACATGCATAAGAGTTTGATGTGCTTGGAACAGGGAGATAAATCTGTGCAGGATTATTGTGGTGACCTTCAAAAGGTTTTGATGCGTTGTGGCATAGTGGAGGGAACTGAGGATTCTATTTGTCGTTTTAACTCGGGTTTGCGGTGCGATATTCAGGACATAGTGGATTATAAGGAATTTAACACTGTCAACCAGTTGTTTTAGTTTGTTATGCTTGCAGAAAAGGAGTTGTAGGGCAGTTGTGGCAAGAGCAAGGTTGGCGCCACATACCAGCGCTCGGTGCCATCTGCGGGGCTGACCAAGCCCTCCTCTTTTCACGCGGCCCCACCAGCGAGCACGCAATCATCAGATTCCGGAGTTATTGCATCGCCGAAACCTCCTCCCGCACGATCTTTTGATTTAGGTAAAAAACCTTTGCAGGTTCCCGCCCAAAGTGCCTCCTCCGTTGCCTCGACGGGCCGCACGACTGGCATTTAGTGCCACCGCTACCAAGGATTTGGCCATGTGCAGAAGGATTTCCCATGTCAATGGGCATACGTTGCTACAGAAGCGGAATCATGGAGACACGCCGAGTCAAATAGCGGCGCCCAGCCCCCTAGCAGGGTCACTGGCACGCGTCACGGAGACACACCAAGTCAAATAGCGGCGCCCAGCCCCCGAGCAGGGTCACTGGCAGAGTCACGGAGACACGTCAAGTCATTTAACATCACTTGGTACAGAAAGAAAAATTCCGATCCAACGGGCAGATCGAATCCGATCCGAAAATCCTGGGATCTGCTCCAATCTTTACTCAACTCCATTGCCTATCCTTCGGAGCCATTTTTCCTTTTACTGCCGCCATCAAATCCTTTGTTATCGTTTCCCCTCCTGCCTCGGGGAAAGGAAGGGACGCTCCTGGAGTCGATTCAAAATTCAAAAGAGGGGAGAAGCCGAACGGCCTGCTAGGGTTACGGCCGATAAAAACGATTGGCTCGATGCATCCTTATCTATTTACACCCTTTCGTCTTTGCCGCCACCGAGTCTTCCAGATCTCTCCAGCCCACTCCTGAGCACTCGCCTCGCAAGCGATCCACCGCCCCCTCACCCGCTGCCACTAGCCTCGAGCAAAAATGGCCAGCGAGGCCCATGCAACAGCTGCTGCCGCCGTACCGCTAGCCCCGGAGCTGGCCTGGTCCTCAAGCACCATAACTGACACCGACATTGAGGCGCTCATGGGGCAAGGTCTGCTGCCGGAGAAGGCGATCACCGGGTGGTAGAGCTGCACTGGGGAGCAATTCCCCTCGGAGGACCGGACGGAGACGGTCGTCTTCCGGTCCTTCTACAAGAAGGGGTTCGGCCTCCCGTCAGGGGCGTTCTTCCAGGGGCTGCTTCACTACTACGAGCTGGAGGCGACGCACCTCAAGCCCAACTCTATCGCGCCCCACTTCAACCTGTGGAGGGCTCTGTACCACCTGCGGGCGTATCCGATCAAGGATAAGCCGGATGTAGTCGGCGGGGCTGCTTTCTCGCTCTGCCAGGGGGGAAGTACCCCGAGGATGTCTTCAAGGACAGCAACAAGAGATGGGCAGAGGAGTGGTTCGTGGTGGCGAACCCCACTCCTAGCCTCCCGCCCCGCACCGGCCTCCCGTCAGTCCGGAACGCTAGGTGGGAGGAGAAGCCCACCGAGGAGGAGATGGTGGAGGTGGAGGTGCTGCTAGCTGAGCAGCAGAAGCTCAAGGCCGACAAGCTGACCGGCGTCGCGACGGTGTTGTCATTCGCGAAGCAGCTATCTAGGAGCGGGTCCACCCCGGCTATGAGTACTCAGGCCGCGAGGACCCGACTCACGGGCAGAACCCCAAGGTCTCGCGGAACAAGGCCTACAAGTGGGTCATGCTGTTCGTGAGCGGGGAGGTCCGCTACAAGGGCTGCCCGAAGGTGTACTGCCTGAAGGGGCCCACTATAGAGGTAAGCACTTTGTCCGTAGAGTCATTTTCCCTTCGCGCCGAGTGGTTCCTGATCCGAGTAGTTCCTCGCCAAGTCGTTTTGCCGTCGATATCAGCCATTGGTTTGTAACACCACTCGGCTTTTGTAGGAAAAAGTTGTGTTGTTCTGGTGCCCTGCGCCTTTGCCGGAGGGGTAGCAGGGCAAGGCTGTTGATCCGCACGCTGGGCTAGCACTACCAGCGGTGGATGTTGGGAGTATCTTGTCTGACTCCTCCATCGGGAGTGAGTCGGATGATGTTGTTGAAGTATCGGGGCCGGCGGCTGGTGCCGGCTCCACCACGAAGAAGCAGTGTGTAACACCTCAGGTGTTTAAATTATGAAACAAGCCTCATTAGCTTAACAAGATGCATAAATAACTAAGAAAAGTTTAAAAGAAATGAATTATAAATTGGTTTTGCTTTGAATTGAAAATAGATTTATATATGTGCACAAGTACATGTACTTAATCGAACAAATTGAATAACTTTCACATCAAAGCACTTATGGCTGCGAAATTTAATAGGCACACCATTGATGGCAGAATAAACAAAAGTCTAGTTGAAGCCTAGGAGAGAATACAAATTTTTGCCAAGGAAATGACGTGCCCTCCGAATCGAGCTTTTTGAGTTTTTAAAATAACTTCTAAACTAGAACTCAAATGAACTTTGGCCTGAAACAAAACTTTTGTAAATTTTTATTTTCAGCAACTTTCATGTTCAGAGATTTTTGAGTTGCAACACAAAAATTTGAGAAACACTTGACTTTGCAAACCAGGCCCTGCCTTTTCTTCTATTTCCACTTTCAGTCATTCCCCTCTCCTCTGCTTCGCCCGACCACGCCCGCCGCCCAGTCACCGCTGGCCACCTGGGCGGTGATGCCTGACCGGCGCTAGGCGCCAAGCCAATGGCCAGCCAAGCCCCGCCCGACCAGCTGCGCTGCTCCCCATGCCGCGACCCTACCCAGCCCGTGCGTGCCACGCGCGCGATGCCGTCGCCGCCTCTGCTCGCCGCCGCAGCGCCCAATGGCCAGGCCGCGCCATGCCCGAGCCTCCGCCGCTCCCCGCCAACCCTAGTGCTCGCCGCCCGGCAAGCCAGCTGCTGCAGCTGCTCACCCAACCGCGCGCCGTGAGATCTTCCGCTCACCCACGCCAAATCCCCGGCGCCCAATCCCCTGCTCGCGCCCGCCGCTCACCGTGCCGAGCCTCTGGCTGCCGCCCCGGCGCCTAGTGGCACGCCCCCGTCGTGCCATCCTGGCCCAAGCTTCACCCGGCCCTCTCCCTCCCTCATATCCCTATAAAAGCCGCCCCGAGCCTTGCTCGCGCGCCCAGCCATCAAGATGCCACCACCGTCGCCATTACCGCCGTTGTGCCCAGCTCACCGTGGAGCTCACCCCTCTGGTCATCCACCGCCCAAGCTGAGCCCCCAACCACCACCCCAGCATCCCACTGACGCTCACTGCCCCGCCCATCGTCGCCCAGAACCACCGGAGCAGCGTTGCCAGCGCTGCCTCCACCGCCACCGCCCCTGACCGCCGTGGAGACCCCACCTCCAGCCCTCCTTCGCCCAAACCAAGGCTCAAAACGGGACTACATCACCCCAGCGGAGCTTCCTGACCGACCAGCGCTGCCCCAACCCCGCCAGAGCACCATCGCCGACGCGCCGCACCGCCACTGCCCCCTGCTCCACGCCGACGAGCCCTTTCCGGCCACCCCAACCCTGACCAAGGCCACCACAAGGTAGCTCTCATCTCCCTGGTTCTCCCCGACCCTTTTTCCCTCGCAGCCGATGAGCCCCCTCGCCGGAATATGGCCGGCCGCCACGCCAGCGCAGCTCAGGGACCGCATTGCAATGATTGAAATCTTTAAAAGGGTCTGCACGCAAGTTTCCAGGGGCATAATTGTAAATCTGTGTTTAAAACTTTGAATTCAAAACTAGTGAACTTGTAAAATTCATATAAAATCACAGAAAAATCAGAAAAATACAAACTCAACTGTTCTGGAATCTTTAGAAGAAAATCTACAACTTTTGTGACATGCATTTCTTCAGATCTTTGCTATATTTTGTTCTACATTAAATGGAAGGTTTAATATCTTTTAAATGAACCCACTGTTGTAGACCAGTGCTGCATCTGATTTTTGGACAGTAGATTGGTTGCTTGATGTGTAGGCCAGTGTAAAAATATTAGGACCAGAACCCATCTCTAGCTAAACTTTTGGATAACTTGTTTTATGCCATAGAGAGATAAATCAAATTATTCCTGCTGTTATAGTGCGATTTATGTGGTGAAACTTTTTATGTGCTGTTGTATGGATCCCACAAAAATAATTAGAGACTTTTTACCTGTCTGTAGCCACTTCTATGATTTTATGGTGGAAAAATGCATTAAATCAAAAGTAATTAGTTTTTGTGCTTGAAAAATGTTCATCTTTTTACTATATGATACTTTGGTTAGAACATGCTTTATAAAAAGTTTCATGCTCAGAAACCTTGTAAAACATCCTGTAGAAATTAATCCTTAAAGAAATAGGTGTAACTTGTCCTATTTATTATGCTCTATATCTTACACAATAAAGTCTGAAAAATTTACAGTAATACATATATGGATAGATTAACACCTTGTAAAAGTTTTTGCAGCAATACATGCATGGTTTGTCCTGTATAAAAATAACTAGGTTCTAGCAGTGGCTGTGTATTACATTTTTCAAAATTAATCTGCTACGCAGAAATTTCTAAATTTTTACAGTGCTGTTGTCTCTGCATAATGTACTCTAAATAAAAATTTCATCACCATAAGTTACCTAGTCCAGAAGTTGTGTTTAATCCATGTTGTGCTTAGAAAATTTAGTTTCCAAAAGAACACGACCCCCCCCCCTTCTTGTTTAATGAAGTTAATTAGTTTAAGTTATACTCTATTAATGATTGCCCAAGAAATCTTAACTAAGTAACTTCACAACCAAATCTAAGTTTTTGTGGACTGCAACTTTATCGTGAAGTAAATAAATGTCATATACCATTACTACAATTCATACTTGTGCATTCATATAGAATCGACTACTCTCTCTGACAGAACGTACGAGCTGGTGCCCGAGTTCGAGAGTGAGCAGCGTGAAGCTCAAGTGAATCTAACTGAAGCTTTCGAAGACCCAAACCCGAGTTCGGAAGAGCCCACAGCTAGTTTAGCTCAAGAAAGCAAGCCCTAGAGCATGAACCCTATTTTTCAAATTATGCAACTTATTACTCTATTTTACTTGTGCATTAAGTTTATAGGAGTTGAATGAAAACTTAGTTGCATGATCCTAGGTACCCATGCTCTGAACACTAGATGTAAGGTTCGATAGAATGCTATGCTAATAGGACTCCGGTAAAAGTCGAGTGATTTCCTGTCACTCGCGAGAATATAGGAGTTGAATGATTACTATATCCTGCAATCATAAGGTCGACGGACGGGGCTATGGTACGATGTTCGTGTTGATGATTGAGGCCCTGTCTATTTAGTGAAAAATGCTAAGGCCGCAGTGTGTGGTAGTGGTGGTTAAGTCTTTGAACGTACTAACCACATGCCGAGAATATGGTAATCGGTAAGCTTAAGTACTGGATTGAACCGAGGCCGGAATATACTCCCCACCGTCTTGAATTCGTTCACATCTAGCTAATGGCGGGTGCATGTGCCGCCATGGCCCGGCCGGGTCCGTGGTCCATGGGGACGTGTAGTCAAGGGCGGTGGGCCTGTTTCGTGAAGCGGGAATTGAAGGGAAAAGTTGCACGTGTGACTCTGGGAGTAACCACGTGACGTGTGTTTAGGTTTCCCTTGCAAGGTTAAGAAATTCGATTCGAATCGTCCGTTTCTCACGGTTATTGAGACTGCTTGACCCTTTTACCACATAGAGTAAGAAACAGAACAATGATGATGATTAATCTTGTTGGATGCAAATTAATTCTTTCACCATGTATGATATTGGATAGTTTCTTACCTAGAATGGTTAAAGAAAACTAGAACTTGGAGCTAAAATTTGAAAGTAAGGACCTACTTGTATATGTTTTTCGGCAAAATAAACCCCTCAAGCCAAAAGCCTTGCATGTCTAGGAGTCGGCTAAGTATATTCCACTAGTCGGGTAAGCCTTGCTGAGTATTAATATACTCAGCCTTGCTTGTGGCTTGTTTTCAGGTAAGACTTTCGAGGATATGATCGCTAGTTTGACTTGACCGTGTACCCTTCCTCCTAGTTGGTCGGTGGAATGGGATGCGCCCCCGGCCAACGATGATAATGCTGAGTGATGTCTCGTACGGGCTTCATCGAGACATCATGTAGCGTCGAGTAGTTTATCGTTGATTTTCCGCTGCATTGATGTGGCAGAACCACCTGAATTAATCCGGCTCAAGTGTATTAACCATCACCATTAAGGCATTCTCGGTTAACCTTACACTTCAAACGGAGTAATCCACTGGTCTGTCGGGTATAACCTCCCGATACAACCACGGTGAACGGATCGAGCGCCATACATACAAACGCTCATTCGACGATGACCCCAGAGAATACCACATTCCAGCAAATATTACAACATTAGCATAAGTGAATATTACAGACCAAGTTTTGAGTTTAGAAACCAAGTACTTCAATTATCATAAATAAGTTCTTCAGAGTTTAAGTTGCAGCGGAAATAAACGACGGAAACTACTCGACGATACAGAATGTCTCGATGAAGCCCGTTCGAGACATTACTCGGCCTTATCTCCGTTGGACGGGGGCGCATCCCATTCCACCGACCAACCAGGGGGAAGAGTGCAGGGCCAAGTCAAGCTAGCAATCATGTCTTCGAAGGTCTCACCTGAAATGAGCCACAAGCAAGGCTGAGTATACTAATACTCAGCAAGACTTACCCGTGTAGTGGAATCTACTCCACTGACTCTAGACATGCAAGGCTTTTTGGCTCAGGGGTTTGTTTTGCCGAAAAGCATCTACAAGTGGGTCCTTACTTTCAACTTTTAGCTCAAGATTCTAGTTTCGTTAGCCAGTCTAGATAAGCAGCTATCTAAAAGCATACATGGTGAAGCATTAAATTTTTCATCCAACCAGTTCATTCATTATCATTGTTCCTCTTCTTACTCTGTGGGTAAAAATGGTTAAGCAGTCTCAATAGCCGTGAGAAACGGACGATTCGAATCGAATTTCTTAACCTTGCAAGGGAAACCCAAACACACGTCACGTGGTTACTCCCTAGAGTCACACGTGCAACTTTTCCCCTTTCTTTCCGGGTCGTGGATCGGGGCTACCCTCCGAGAGTACAAGAGCCCCACGCCACGGTTCGGCGCCGGGTCGTGACCACTCTCTGCACTCGCCATATGCACATGGGACCGAAGTTCAAAGGGTAGGATGTCGTCCCCTTGCCGGGCCAATCAGGTACTTAAGCTTACCGATTCCCATAATCTCGGCATGTGTTTAGTACGTTCAAAGACTTAACCATCACTACCACACCCTGCGGCCTTAGTATTTTTCACTAGATAGACGGGCCCCAATGGTGACCATCGTTCCATAGCCCGTCCGTGTCCTTATGATTGCAGCGTGTAGTAGTCATTCAACTCCTATTTTCTCGCGAGTGACAGGAAATCACTCGACTTTTACCGGAGTCCTATTAGCCCGGCATTCTATCGAACCTTACGTCTAGTTTTCAAGCAAGGGTTCCTAACATCATGCAACTAAGTTTTCATTCAACTCCTATAAACTTAATGCACAAGCAAAGAGTAATGAGTTGCATAATTTCGGAAAGAGATGGGTTATGCTCCGGGGCTTGCCTTCGCAGTTCGCTTGGGGCTCTTCCGAACTTGGGCTCGGGTCTTCAAGAGCTTCAGTTAGATTCGCTTGAGCTTCACGCTGCTCACTCTCGGACGTGGGCACCAACTCGTAAGTTCCGTCGGCGAGAGTCGTCGATTCTACATGAATGCACAAGTTTAATTCGTGGAAATGGCAATCGATACGATTTAAGAGTAATTACTACAATGGATAGTTTCTGGTCATGAAAGTTTGGATTTAGGCACATCAAGGAAAGATGCGCTTACTGTAAAATTTTCAGCCAATTTTATGTAACAGTTTAATTATGAAAAATCTATTACATAGTTGCTGTTAGATCCTTGTTCTTTTTGTACAGAACAATTGGTGCAACAAATGAGTCTAAGATTTTTACAGAGCTTTCACTTAAGCATGCAGAAGCTACTGTAATTTTTGCAGGATTTATGATGCAGTATCCAGAGCATAGAAAATATGACATTCCACACCTAGACTATTCAAGGATTCATTTTTACAGGACCCTACACAAGGGTTTTTGTCTCTGGAACGTTTTACACAGCAACCTCAACCACATTGTATCTCTTAGTAAAAATTTGGGAATTTTCCAAGCTAAGATACCATTTTCTTAATTTAATGTATGTTATTAGCACATAAATCAAATAAATAGGTTACTTTGAGATAAAAACTCTCCTAATTTTTCTCTGGCTTCTAGGTACCAATACATTAGCATAGAAAAAGTTTCATTGGGTGATTCACCACCTAACTGCAGGGATAAAATATTTTACTTAAACATGGTATGGAACTAAGTTTAATATACAGTAAAGCTAGGTATGGAATTTGGGCCTGATCGTTTTACACAATCCTAAACATCAAGCAACTAACTCACTGCCCAAAATTTAGGGTCAGCACTGTTCTACAACAGTGGGTACAAAATAAGTCCATTAAAGCTTCTATTTAATGTAGAGCAAAATATGTTGAGATTCTGAGAAACCTTTTGTAACAAAAGTGGTAGAGTTTGTTCTGAGGATTCCAGAACAGTTGAGTTTGCATTTTTCTGAATTTTCAACGATTTTATACGAATTTTACAAGTTCACTGAATTTGAATCTAGATTTGAAATTTTCTTTTACAACTAGGTCCTTGAATCTTACGCGCAGACCCTTCTAAAGATTTAAATTCTTGCAATTGGGTCCTCGGGCGGCTCGGGTACGGCGGCCGGCCGAAATTCCGGCGAGGGGCTCGCCGGCGGCGAGGGGTGAGGGTCGGGGAAGGTTCAGGGGTGCGAGGGCTAGCTTGTGGGGGTGTTGTTCAGGTGGGGAACGGCCGGGAAGGGCTCGCCGGCGTTGGAGCAGAGGCGGCGGCGGCGCGGCACGCGTCGACGGCGGTGCTCCGGCGGGCTTGGGGCGGTGTGGTCCGGTTGGCGAGCTTCAGCGGCGCGTGGGGAAGCTGCTCAGGGGCTCGGCTTGGACGGAGGAGGTCGGGGTCGTGCTGTCCACGGCGAGCAGGGGCGGCGGCGGCGGCGGCAGCGCGGGCGGCGGTGCTCCGGCGGTCCTGGGCGGCGTTGGGTGGGTCGGCGAGCTGCGGTGGGGTGATGTAGTGGTGGCTGGGGGCTCAGTTTGGGCAGGGGGCGGCTGCGGAGGGCTGTCCACGGGCGGGCGGCGCTCGGCGGCGGCAATGGCGACGGCGAGGGCGTTCTGGGTGCTGGGGCTCGCGCGCGTGGCCGGGCGGGGCTTTTATAGGGGCCGGAGGGGGTGCGGAGGGGCCTGGGCAGCGCGCGGGGCGGAGGCACGGCACGGCGCGCACTGGCCACGGCGGGCGGCAGCGGAACGCCGGCGCGGCGTGCGGCAGCGCGGGCGCGGTGACTGGGCAGCCGGAGATATGGCGTGGGCGCGAGAGATAGCGCTGGGCGTGGAGTGGTGGAGCAGCAGCTGCAGCGGCTCGGGCGGAGGGCGGGCGCGGCGACTGGCGGGGCGCGGGGGCCGGGGCGGCACGGCGGAGCGCGGCGACTGGGCGCGACGGGCGGCGGGCTGGGCGCGGCAGCGTCGCGTGCACGCGCGGGCGCTCACTGGCCGCGCGGCGTGGGGAGGGGGGGGGCAAAGCCGGCCGTGGCGGGGTGGTGTGGCGGCCACTGGCCTGGCGCCTCGCGCCGGTCAGGCGTCGCCGGCCACCTGGCGCGCGGCGGTCGGGCGGGGAGGAGAGAGAGGGGGGGGGGGGGGGGGGGGGGCGCGAGGGCCTGAATGCGAAAATTTGGAAAACTTCAGGGGGCTGGGTGCAAACAGGGCGTTTTCTCCTCTTTCTGATTTGAATTTCAAAAACTTTTGAACACGAAAGTTGTTCAAAATAAAAAGTTCTACAACTTTGGTTTCAGGCAAAATCTCATTTGGCTTATGGTTTGAAAGTTAAATTTAAAAGTTCAAAAGTAACAAAATGTGCTTAATTTAAATTTGAATTCCAACTGAACTCGTTCTAATTCTTTTCCACCCTTTCATTAGTTTGTTTAAGCATAGAGTTAGGCTAATGACATCGATTTTGGAAATGTAATTTCCAGGGTTGTCACAGCCTTCCCCCCTTAACAAGAATCTCGCCCCGAGGTTCGGTAATTCTTAGTGTGGGCGTGGGTGCACATACCAGTGGTTGAGATAAGAAACCCAGGGAAATGTTGGTTCAGGTAGCTCTCAGTTTCCCAGGTGGCTTCTTCTTCCGTGTGGTGATTCCATTGTACTTTATAAATTCTAATTACATTTCTCCTGGTCTCTCTTTCTTTTTGATCCAAAATCTTAACTGGGTATTCGACATATGAGAGGTCGGGTTCCAACGATATTTCTTGTTGTTCCACAATCTCGGTAGGGACTCGAATACACTTCTTGAGTTGAGATATGTGGAAGACATCATGGGTGGCCGTGAGCTGAGAGGGCAGTCGTAATTT
This sequence comes from Panicum miliaceum, assembly GCA_032594955.1. Taxonomy (NCBI): domain Eukaryota; kingdom Viridiplantae; phylum Streptophyta; class Magnoliopsida; order Poales; family Poaceae; genus Panicum; species Panicum miliaceum. The sequence continues at coordinate 29,244,662 of CM064060.1, forward strand.
GTAGGCTACGGGTCCGCAGCTCTCAATGATTTCGTAAGGGCCAACATAACGGGGAGCTAGTTTGCCTTTGATTCCAAATCTTTGCACTCCCTTGGTGGGTGAAACTCGAAGATAGACATGATCGCCAACTTCGAATTTTAGGGGCTTTCTCCTTTTGTCCGAATAGCTCTTTTGTCGAGCTTGGGCGGCTCTAAGATTTGCTTGTATTACTTTTACTTTCTCCTCTGCCTCGATTACCAGGTCGGGTCCAAGTATTTGACGTTCTCCGGCTTGTGACCAGCTCAAAGGAGTTCGACACCTTCGTCCGTACAGGGCCTCAAATGGTGCCATTTTCAAACTCGTTTGATAGCTGTTGTTGTACGAGAACTCTACTAGGGGTAGGCATTTGTCCCAATTCTTGTCATAGTGAATGACACAAGCTCTCAGCATGTCTTCAAGAATTTGGTTTACTCTTTCTGTTTGTCCATCGGTCTGAGGATGGTATGCTGAGCTGCGAATCAGCTTAGTGCCAAGAGACGTTTGCAGTTGTTCCCAAAAGCGTGCTACAAACTGAGGACCACGATCGGAAATAATTGTCTTAGGTATCCCATGCAGGCAAACAATACGATCGAGGTAAATCTCGGCATATTTCTTGGTAGAATAGGTGGTGTGTACCGGAAGAAAATGTGCGGTCTTTGTGAGTCTATCCACGATAACCCATATGGAATCATATTTCTGGGAAGTGTTTGGTAGTCCAACGATGAAGTCCATACTTATGTCTTCCCATTTCCAGGATGGTATAGGTAACGGTTGTAGTGTACCGGCTACCTTCAAGTGGCTAGCTTTTACTCTCTGGCACGTGTCACATTCCGAGACATACGCAGCAATTTCTCTTTTCATCCTAGTCCACCAGAAGTTTTGCCTTAGGTCTTGATACATTTTGCTACTGCCGGGGTGGATAGAGAATTTGGAAAGGTGTGCCTCATCGAGAATTTGCTTGCGGAGTTCACGATTCTTCGGAACGACTATACGACCTTCGAACCATAGAACTCCCTTATGGTCCTAGCGGAAACATTTGTACTTCTCCTCACCTAGAGAGAGTTTTTGTTTGATGATCTTAATTCCTTCATCATGTAGTTGTGCCATGACGATTTGGTCGTGAAGAGTGGGCTCAACTGAGATGTGATTTAGAGTGCCTTGGGAAACCATTTCCATGTTAAGCTTCCTCATTTCTGCACACAATGTCTCATGGTAGGACTCCATGGATAAGCAATGGCAATGGGACTTGCGGCTTAGTGCATCCGCGACTACATTAGCCTTACCGGGGTGATAGTGCACTTCAAGGTCATAATCCTTGATTAATTCTAGCCATCTCCGTTGTCTCATATTCAGATCGGCTTGTGTGAAGATATACTTGAGACTCTTATGATCCGTGTAGATATTGCACTGTGTACCCATGAGATAGTGCCTCCATATCTTCAGAGCGTGAATGACGGCTGCAAGCTCAAGATCATGAGTGGGATAATTCTGTTCGTGGGGCCGAAGGGCTCGTGAGGCATATGCAATCACTCAATTCTCTTACATAAGCACACATCCTAGACCAGTACCCGATGCGTCACAATACACATCGAATGACTTGGTATTATCGGGTTGAGCTAACACAGGTGCAGTAGTCAGATGCTCTCTGAGAGTGTGGAAAGCTTCTTCACATTTCTCATTCCATACAAACTTTACTTCCTTCTTCAATAGTTCCGTCATGGGCTTAGCGATTCGAGAGAAATCCGGGATGAAGCGACGGTAGTAACCGGCTAAGCCGAGAAAACTGCGAATCTGATGAACAGAAGTAGGGGGTTTCCAATCCATCACCTCTTGTACCTTGCTGGGGTCAACAGCTATGCCTTCGCTGGAGATCGTGTGACCTAAGAACTTTACAGTATCCAACCAAAACTCACACTTAGAAAACTTAGCATAGAGCTGATGGTCTCTGAGTCGCTGAAGGACAATGCGAAGGTGCTTGGCATGCTCTTCCTCATCCTTGGAATAGATAAGGATGTCGTCGATGAACACTACGACGAATTTGTCAAGTTCGGGCATGAATACCGAATTCATGAGATACATGAAGTAGGAAGGGGCATTGGTGAGTCCAAAGGACATGACCAAGAATTCATATAGTCCATATCGTGTGGAGAAGGCAGTCTTAGGAATATCGCAGGGGCGAATCTTGATTTGATGATACCCCGAACGAAGATCAATCTTTGAGAAGACTCTGGCTCCAGCTAATTGATCGAAGAGTACGTCGATGCGAGGAAGGGGGTATTTATTTTTAACTGTTACCGCATTGAGAGGTCGGTAATCCACACATAGTCTTAAACTGTCATCCTTTTTCTTTACGAATAGGGCTGGACATCCCCAAGGTGACGCGCTAGGGCGAATAAAACCTTTGTCCAGTAGTTCTTGGAGTTGAATTTTCAGCTCAACCAATTCTTTAGGGGGCATCCTATATGGTCTTTTGGATATAGGTGCAGTGCCTGGTTGTAGTTCAATGATGAACTCAATATCCCTATCCGGTGGCATTCCTGGTAAGTCATCCGGGAAAACATCGGCATACTCGTTTACCACAGGAATATCATCTAGCTTAAGTCCTTCCATCTTATAAGCACAGGAATTCGTACAACCTAGGAACGGTAGGTAAAGGGTAGTGGCTCCGTGACTAGGTGAATTTATCTCAACGGCTCGGGAAGAAAGGTCCAGTGTGACTCCATGCATAGCAATCCAGTTCATTCCCAAAATAATGTCCATGCCATCAAGAGGTAAAAGGACAAGGTCCGTGTCGATGGTTTTACTACCCAATTTGACTGGTACTTGTCTGACCATTTGGTTTGAAGCAATTTTACCACCCGGTGTTGATATCATATATGACCCTTTGGTGTGACAAACATCCAAGCCTACTTTTGCACCGAATTTTGCACTCATGAAACTATGCGATGCACCAGAATCAAATAATATAACTGCAGGCTTGTTATGGATAGAGAATGTACCCGACATCACTGGGGCTCCTTCAGGAAGCTCTGCAAGCGTGGTGAAGTTAATCCGTCCTTGCTTGACTTGCAGGGTCTGTCTCTTGCCCCTGTTCTTGGTGTTCGGGTTGGATCCTTGACCTTGGTTGGGCTGTCCAGACTGAGGGCATTCTCGTGCGAAGTGGCTGGAACTCCCGCATTTGAAACAGCGATTCGCGGGGCTAGGTCGAAGAGACTGCTGAAGAATGGGCCTCAGACCATTCTGTGGAGGCATCGGGGGTCGTACCATGCCTGCCTGCTGTGGGGGTCTGGCAATCCATCTTCCTGGCTGCGGGGCCCTAGGTGGAGCTGTGGGTGCGGCATTTTGCACGATGCGATACCTTGGTGGTTGGGCACTTGATGGTCCTGCGGGTGCCTTTCTCTTCTTCTCTGCCCGGTGCGCCATGATACAGTCTTCCTGGGTAATGGCCATATTGACCAACTCGTTGTAGGTGTCAGCCCTGGCTAGGTTCAGACGTTCCTTGAGCTTGGTATTCAGACCTCGGCGGAAACGATCACGCTTCTTGGCATCCGTATCAGCGTGATAGCCCGCATACTGGCATAAGTTGTTGAACGCCTGGGCGTACTGCAGCACGGTGCGGGTGCCCTGGGTGAGTGCCAGAAACTCATTCAACTTCCTCTCCATGAGACCCTCGGGGATATGATGTGCCCGGAACGCGGTCTTGAATTCATTCCAGTCGACTACATGATCAGCCGGGAGCATCGCAGAATAGTGGTCCCACCACAGACGAGCGGTACCGCAAAGCCGTTGCGCGGCAAAACGAGCTTTGTTGGCCTCTGAGCATGGGGCCACAAGTAGTGTGAACTTGGATTCGATAGTGCGAATCCATGCATCTGCGTCCAGGGGTTCCTCGGTCTTATGGAACAAAGGCGGCTGGGTCCCTAGGAAATCCGTGTATCCTGCAGCTTGGGGTTGGTGAGCATTGTGCCCACCCCTCTGCTGGTGTTGTCCTTGCACAATCTGACGCAGCAGCTCGGTTTGAGCGGCCATCACTTCCACCAAACTGGGCGGGGGCGGTGGCGATTGTCGCGAGCGGCTGCCACCGGCACCAAAACCCTCGGGGTTGCCACGTGTTGATCCAACCATCTGAAACGTGAAAGGTTACCGTTAGTAACGCGATCCATATTACTTCCTCGATTCATAAGTGATTGGGGTAGTCATAGACTTCCGATATTACAGCTGGAAGTATGGACAGAATCTCTGTTTGCTACGAGAAAAATCATAGCTTGCTTTGGGTCCATCCAAAACATCTCAAACTTTCGCAGTAGTCAGAGGATTTTGGAATGCACCACTTTGGTATTTAACTTTGGTGCTAGAACTATAGCTAAGGTGGTCGAAAAGCTCGTCCTTTGCCTTACTGTCTTAGCTGTTTTTCAGCAGATTGATCGGTACGGTTTCGCCTATATCTTAAACTAGCGAGGTCCAATGATGCTGAATTTTTGTGAGAACCTAGATCACAAAATTTAGCACAAGTCTGGTATTCAACACTCAGCCATGAAATGCAAGGAGACATTGGTAAAAATTCCGACAAGTCTCAGCGATTGTGGATTTCATCGTTTACCAAATTACAACGAAATCACCCAAGTTTATCATCGTTCCTTACATGCTGAGGGTATCCACACGGTTCAGGTGTACCCAACACAAAAGAGTTACTCAACTCCTAGTTAGCCTATTACAACACTTGCCAAAAGTTAGGCTACCCTACCGAGGAGTATGTGCAAAAGTCCTCCTAGGTCGTCACCTAGAAATCATCCAAGTCGTTGACGGACGACTCGCTGTGAGCAGGAGAGTGAGCTCCCATCTGAGGTGCCTGTGGTACCTCACCCTCGAAATCCATACCGGAGATACCATCGATCTCCTGTGGCTCCTCCTCATCCTCCTCCATGTCCTCCTCATGGGGATGGTCATTCTGATCATGGTGCCACTGAATGTGCTCATTCGCATCCTCCAACTCGAGGCTCAGATCATCGAGCTGCTCCTCCAACTGTGCTATCGTGGCATCTCTCTCACCCATGAGAGTATCCTACTCCTGAATTTGGCCCTCAAGTTGGCCAATCTGAGCATCTCTGTCCTCAAGATCCTGACTGAGCTCCTTAATCTGCTCATCCCTGGTATCTGCCATCATGTGGTAGGCCTGAGCAAGATCAGTGAGCTGCTCAAGTGCCTGACTCTGGAGAGTCTGAAGCCGGTAGAGTGCACTCATGCACCGCACGGAGGTATGAATAGTTTCCTGGGCATGAAAGTCTACCAAGTACTGTGCGTGCTGCACCCTGTTGAGCCAAAAGGGGTCGTTGTTCTGGGCAGCAGGAAACAATCCAATGGGAGCGAGTGTGACAACCTCGGGACGCTGCGCACAAAAAGTGGTGAGCGCCCTCATGGCTGCAAGCTCCCAAGTATCGGCCAAACGGCGACCAACAGCCTCAAGCTCCAAGGCGGGCCACTCCGGGTGTAGCGGGTGCTGAAAGATAGTCACGTTGACACGGCACTGGGTAACTCCATTTTCTGCAAACTCCAGTCTGGCGTAACGTGGGGGAATTAGATAGCCCGCGGTACGCAGAACATCCCACAAAATGGAGGGAAAGCCCTCCCAGTGGAGACACTGCGAGTGTACGCGTCCATCCTCATCCACCATCATAGCAACAGGCTCGGCCATCTGAACAAAAGATCAAATGGAGTGAGATAGCGAAAAACTGTGAACAGCACAAGGACAGATTCGGTATAGTGTGCAAAAATAACCATAGCTTCCACAGTTCTAATCCAAAAATTCTCAAATTTCACCAGGTCACTCCTAAGGTATTTGTGAACAACTTTGCTAGTCAACTCCAGAGCTAGATAGGTCTCTAATTTGGTCTTTCTCTTCAGGTTTTACCTTACTGTCTACCCAGAATTTTCAGTGAACAGAGGGCTAGAGTTTCGTGCACCAGGGAAACTCTACCCAGCCAAAATTTACCAAATTTTAACAGCAGCTACCTGGGTAAATTTGGAACAAGTTTCCTGTTGTGCTCTTTTGCAGAAAACCGCAGGAAGGGGGCCTAAAAATTTAAGAGGCAGAAGTGCTTATTCGGGACAGAATTCTAATATTCCAAGGTTTCGGTTATTTCTTACTATCCTTGAGTTCAGAATTTTTCATTTTTGAACAGAAGATAGAACACAAAATTTGGAACAATTTCTTCAACATGAACTTTATCAGAAAAGGTCATTTTCTTTGGCCAATAAATCGCTCTTTTCGGTCACGGCAGATTTCGGACGGTTTTGCTAGATGGTCCTTAGGCAAACCATGCTTAGATACGCAAGAACCTTACCACTCTCATACAACGCGTTTCGATTTCAGATATATGTGGTCATGATGCATGCACGTCCTATTCGTCCTCACAAAATAAAATAATTGCCAAATAGCTTTGGTCTTACGAAGATAGTTTCGGTGGTATACACAATACGGCTCTCGCTATAATAGCTAGTCGAGTCTTTTCTAATCGTTCCTTAACTTATCGTAATCGCGGTTAGTGTACCTGCAGAAGATTGACAAAGCATATATATTTCCTGAACCTTTCATGCCAGCACTCATGAAAGCGTTCGTATTCATTACCGTTTACTTATAGAAACGATATCTGTACAATTCCCGCCGTACAGACGACGTTAACATACGCTATCGAGATAGCGTATTCACGGGGGTACCGTCATGAGACGGGGGTATGAACAGCGATCGCCATACCCTGCGCCAAACCTTCTACTCCCAATATGTTCAACTAACAGTTGGCATATTGGCAGCACCTCAAGTAAGCCACTGCTTGAGGGCAGCGTTCGGTTCGCATCACCGACAGGAAGGCCAAGCTCTCTCAGTTGGCTGAGGATCCTTACCTTCTTACCTTAGCGATGAGTGCGTCGTTACAGAATTTAAGGTCGGTTGTACATGAAAGTAAGTTTTGACAGAAAGTAATGTGCTGGAAGTCAGTTGATATCATTTCATAAGTCAGATAGCCACCTAGTAAACTTTCCCATAATCCCTTAGGGCTTTACGAACTAGGCACCATCCTTAACGTACCAACGTATTTCGCAACACACCTTCTAGTCAAGTTTTATGAAAATAGGTTTTTACGGCTTGTCGCATTCTCTGGCGTATGTATTTTAGCTCTGGCGCCAGCTGTTGCCAGCTATGGCACCAGCTACGGCTCTGATACCAGCTGTGGCAGAACCACCTGAATTAATCCGGCTCAAGTGTATTAACCACCACCATTAAGGCATTCTCGGTTAACCTTACACTTCAAACGGAGTAATCCACTGGTCTGTCGGGTATAACCTCCCGATACAACCACGGTGAACGGATCGAGCGCCATACATACAAACGCTCATTCGACGATGAGCCCAGAGAATACTACATTCCAGCAAATATTACAACATTAGCATAAGTGAATATTACAGACCAAGTTTTGAGTTTAGAAACCAAGTACTTCAATTATCATAAATAAGTTCTTCAGAGTTTAAGTTGCAGCGGAAATAAACGACGGAAACTACTCAACGATACAGAATGTCTTGATGAAGCCCGTTCGAGACATTACTCGGCCTTATCTCCGTTGGACGGGGGCGCATCCCATTCCACCGACCAACCAGGGGGAAGAGTGCAGGGCCAAGTCAAGCTAGCAATCATGTCTTCGAAGGTCTCACCTGAAATGAGCCACAAGCAAGGCTGAGTATACTAATACTCAGCAAGACTTACCCGTGTAGTGGAATCTACTCCACTGACTCTAGACATGCAAGGCTTTTTGGCTCAGGGGTTTGTTTTGCCGAAAAGCATCTACAAGTGGGTCCTTACTTTCAACTTTTAGCTCAAGATTCTAGTTTCGTTAGCCAGTCTAGATAAGCAGCTATCTAAAAGCATACATGGTGAAGCATTAAATTTTTTATCCAACCAGTTCATTCATCATCATTGTTCCTCTTCTTACTCTGTGGGTAAAAATGATTAAGCAGTCTCAATAGCCGTGAGAAACGGACGATTCGAATCGAATTTCTTAACCTTGCGTGTGTTTAGTACGTTCAAAGACTTAACCATCACTACCACACCCTGCGGCCTTAGTATTTTTCACTAGATAGACGGGCCCCAATTGTGACCATCGTTCCATAGCCCGTCCGTGTCCTTATGATTGCAGCGTGTAGTAGTCATTCAACTCCTATTTTCTCGCGAGTGACAGGAAATCACTCGACTTTTACCGGAGTCCTATTAGCACAGCATTCTATCGAACCTTACGTCTAGCTTTCAAGCAAGGGTTCCTAACATCATGCAACTAAGTTTTCATTCAACTCCTATAAACTTAATGCACAAGCAAAGAGTAATGAGTTGCATAATTTCGGAAAGAGATGGGTTATGCTCCGGGGCTTGCCTTCGCAGTTCGCTTGGGGCTCTTCCGAACTTGGGCTCGGGTCTTCAAGAGCTTCAGTTAGATTCGCTTGAGCTTCACGCTGCTCACTCTCGGACGTGGGCACCAACTTGTAAGTTCCGTCGGCGAGAGTCGTCGATTCTACATGAATGCACAAGTTTAATTCGTGGAAATGGCAATCGATACGATTTAAGAGTAATTACTACAATGGATAGTTTCTGGTCATGAAATTTTGGATTTAGGCACATCAAGGAAAGATGCGCTTACTGTAAAATTTTCAGCCAATTTTATGTAACAGTTTAATTATGAAAAATCTATTACATAGTTGCTGTTAGATCCTTGTTCTTTTTGTACAGAACAATTGGTGCAACAAATGTGTCTAAGATTTTTACAGAGCTTTCACTTAAGCATGCAGAAGCTACTGTAATTTTTGCAGGATTTATGATGCAGTATCCAGAGCATAGAAAATATGACATTCCACACCTAGACTATTCAAGGATTCATTTTTACAGGACCCTACACAGGGTTTTTGTCTCTGGAACTTTTTACACAGCAATCTCTACCACAGTGTATCTCTTAGTAAAAATTTGGGAATTTTCCAAGCTAAGATACCATTTTCTTGATTTAATGTATGTTATTAGCACATAAATCAAATAAATAGGTTAATTTGAGATAAAAAGTCTCCTAATTTTTCTCTGGCTTCTAGGTACCAATACATTAGCATAGAAAAAGTTTCATTGGGTGATTCACCACCTAACTGCAGGGATAAAATATTTTACTTAAACATGGTATGGAACTAAGTTTAATATACAGTAAAGCTAGGTATGGAATTTGGGCCTGATCTTTTTACACAATCCTAAACATCAAGCAACTAACTCACTGCCCAAAATTTAGGGTCAGCACTGTTCTACAACAGTGGGTACAAAATAAGTCCATTAAAGCTTCTATTTAATTTAGAGCAAAATATGTTGAGATTCTGAGAAACCTTTTGTAACAAAAGTGGTAGAGTTTGTTCTGAGGATTCCAGAACAGTTGAGTTTGCATTTTTCTGAATTTTCTACGATTTTATACGAATTTTATAAGTTCACTGAATTTCAATCTAGATTTGAAATTTTCTTTTACAACTAGGTCCTTGAATCTTACGCGCAGACCCTTCTAAAGATTTAAATTCTTGCAATTGGGTCCTCGGGCGGCTCGAGTACGGCAGTCGGCCGAAATTCCGGCGAGGGGCTCGCCGGCGGCGAGGGGTGAGGGTCGGGGAAGGTTCAGGGGTGCGAGGGCTACCTTGTGGGGGTGTTGTTCAGGTGGGGGACGGCCGGGAAGGGCTCGCCGGCGTTGGAGCAGAGGCGGCGGCGGCGCGGCACGCGTCGACGGTGGTGCTCCGGCGGGCTTGGGGCGGTGTGGTCCGGTTGGCGAGCTTCAGCGGCGCGTGGGGAAGCTGCTCAGGGGCTCGGCTTGGACGGAGGAGGTCGGGGTCGTGCTGTCCACGGCGAGCAGGGGCGGCGGCGGCGGCGGCAGTGCGGGCAGCGGTGCTCCGGCGGTCCTGGGCGGCGTTGGGTGGGTCGGCGAGCTGCGGTGGGGTGATGTAGTGGTGGCTGGGGGCTCAGTTTGGGCAGGGGGCGGCTGCGGAGGGCTGTCCACGGGCGGGCGGCGCTCGGCGGCGGCAATGGCGACGGCGAGGGCGTTCTGGGTGCTGGGGCTCGCGCGCGTGGCCGGCGGGGCTTTTATAGGGGCCGGAGGTGGTGCGGAGGGGCCTGGGCAGCGCGCGGGGCGGAGGCACGGCACGGCGCGCACTGGCCACGGCGGGCGGCAGCGGAACGTCGGCGCGGCGTGCGGCAGCGCGGGCGCGGTGACTGGGTGGCCGGAGATATGGCGTGGGCGCGAGAGATAGCGCTGGGCGTGGAGTGGTGGAGCAGCAGCTGCAGCGGCTCGGGCGGAGGGCGGGCTCGGCGACTGGCGGGGCGCGGGGGCTGGGGCGGCACGGCGGAGCGCGGCGACTGGGCGCGACGGGCGGCGGGCTGGGCGCGGCAGCGTCGCGTGCACGCGCGGGCGCTCACTGGCCGCGCGGCGTGGGGAGGGGGGGCAAAGCCGGCCGTGGCGGGGTGGTGTGGCGGCCACTGGCCTGGCGCCTCGCGCCGGTCAGGCGTCGCCGGCCACCTGGCGCGCGGCGGTCGGGCGGGGAGGAGAGAGGGGGGGGGGGGGGGGGGCGCGAGGGCCTGAATGCGAAAATTTGGAAAACTTCAGGGGGCTGGTTGCAAACAGGGCGTTTTCTCCTCTTTCTGATTTGAATTTCAAAAACTTTTGAACACGAAAGTTGTTCAAAATAAAAAGTTCTACAACTTTGGTTTCAGGCAAAATCAAATTTGGCTTATGGTTTGAAAGTTAAATTTAAAAGTTCAAAAGTAATAAAATGTGCTTAATTTAAATTTGAATTCCAACTGAACTCGTTCTAATTCTTTTCCACCCTTTCATTAGTTGGTTTAAGCATAGAGTTAGGCTAATGACATCGATTTTGGAAATGTAATTACCAGGGTTGTCACAATTGAACTCTGAAGAACTCAATTATTTTGAACTCTGAAGTACCTTGTTTTACGAATTCGAACTCAGTTGTAATAACAATTTATGATGAACCCTGTGATGTAAAATTTGTGGAATGTTGTATCCTCTGGTCTCACCTTCGTGTGAGTACTTTGTATGTGTGGTTTCGATCGGCAAAACCGTGGTTGTATCGGGAGGTTACCCGACAGACCAGTGGATTACTCCGTTTGAAGTGCGAGTTAGCCCTGATTGCCCTTGTGGTGATGGTTAGCACGCTTGAGCCTGCCACCCGCAAGATGGCCGTGTTGAAGGCTTAGAGGGGTGGGATGGCACCGCGGGGTCAGATCTCGACCCCTCCAGGCGCAGTGGAGAAGGCCGGCTTCACCACCCCCAAGCCGGAGGAGGAGGACAAGGAGGAAGAGCGGGGGCGGCCGGCGAGGTCGCCCGCCCGGGTAGCGTAGTCGGTGCCCTCCGCCGTGCCGCTGAAGACGAGCTTTTGCGTGCAGCGGACTGATAGGTAAGTTTCTGACGTCTTGCGCCTATTGATTTGGCTCCTTTTCTAGCTTGGTTCCAATTCTGAGTCGATCAGTCGACTTGTTGGAGGGGGTCGCTCAGCGGCACCAAGCGCAAGGCGAAGGAATCCACCCATGGGGCAAGTTCAGCTGAGGTGGCTAAGGGGGAGGTGTCTCCGGCGGATCGGCCACTGGCTCGCCCTCGACTGAGGCCAAGGAGGAGGTGGCGGCTTCAGAGCCCCCACAAGGTGACGACGTCGTGCCGTTTGAGGTCGCGCCGGGGAACGGGGCCAAGGCGGGGGTCATTGAGGACCCTGCCGACCCAGACGTAGTGCCCCGGGTCATTGCTTCCGCACTCCCTGCTATCCAGCAGCCGCCCGAGTAGAAGGCGCCCGGGGGGTGGAGGCGGTGGTGACAAAGGAGGTGGTGCTAGAGGCTTCTCAATACACGACCGAGGTGACCCAGGTGAGTCTTTGGAGTTTTTGCTTAGATGCCGAGGCATATAGCTTGATGCGCCTTGTTTGTGCAGGCTTTGGCCGACCTGAGTTGGCGAGCTGCGAGCCAACTCGAGGCGTGAGATGGGTTGGCGAGCCGAGTCCTTCAGCTGGAGGAGGAGCTGCGGGCGCTGAAGCGGCACCACTCCGAGGTCGCGAAGAAGCAGTCGGTGAAGCTGAAAGGTTTGGTTTTTGTCTCATCTTCGTTTTTGGCTGCCCAACTTGCCGTGAGGGGCTGACGCTTGGGGCTTTGCAGAGCTGAAGGAGGCCAACGAGATGATGGCCCGGGAGCTCAAGGTCGTCGTGGCGGTGAACGACGAGCTGCACCGGCTGAGGGAGGGCGCTGAGGGCCGGGAGTCTGACACGGAGTAGAGGCTCCGGCTTGAGAAGCAGCGCTGGATAGGTAACTGCCCTTGTTCTGGAAGATTACCTGTTCTGTCGAGTCGCTTGTACTGATACGAGTATCTTTTGCAGAGACGGAGTCCCGTTTGGCTGACAACCGGGCGGACCTTGACCAGCTGATGGCAAAGATCGACGCCGTGCTGGTCGCGTTTGAGCCGTAGGGGGTCGTCCTAGCAGTAGAAGCGGCGCAACGCCTGGATGCTGCACGGGAGCGCCTCAAAGCCTTCGTTAGGAAGATGTCCAAGGACTCGGTGCAGTTCACGATGGCCCTCGTGAAGTGCCACAACCCTCAGCTGGATCTGGATCCCGTTGTTGAGGGCGTTGTAGAGGACTGAACTGATGCCGACTGGGACTCCCACTTCGCCGCTGTTGGACCCCTCACCGAGCGCATCATGGGACAAGTGAACATGTAGTAAGTCGTTAGTGGGGAGGAAACATTATGGGGCCAAGTGTTGGCCAAAAAACAATGTTTATTTTGCATGTAATTAAGTTTTACTTCTGTTATATTCCATAGCCGAGTAGTTTTCTGATTTGGCCGCGTGGTTAGGATGCGGACCCTGCGGTGTGCCTTTGCCCATTGTGCAGACAGCTGGTCATCAGACACGTGATGGGCGTGGGTGGCGCAGAGTGTTTCCAGGATGCACCGAGTTGTGATCAGTCGACCGCTCGGTTAGGTTAGTTATTTGACGCGAACGATACTAGTGCGAGTTGGCATGGCTGAGTCGCAGCCCTCGAGCGTGCTGGATGAGTCGGAAAGGGCTATACCATGTTATTTTTCAGGTGCAAAAAAGAAATAGAATATATAAGTATAAAGGCAATGAAATGCTCATGTTAATATCAGAAAGGTTGGGGTAACATAGCTGCGAGCTCTTCTCACGGGTAGAAGCGCCGAAGGTGTTCAATGTTCCATGGATTGCCTACGTCTGTGCCGTCTTCCCTCTATAGGCGGTAGGTGCCGGGGGCGACGACCGTGCTGACGTCAAAGGGACCTTCCCATGGGGAAGATAACTTGTGTGCACTTGCAGTAGACTGGATGCGGCGTAGTACCATGTCGCCTATGTTGAAGCCTCGCTCCTGCACGTTTCGGTCATGGTAGCGCCTGAGCTGCTGTTCGTAGCATGCGTGCTGCAAGGCAGCTATGATGCGATGTTCCTCGACTAGGTCGATGTCATGGCGCTGAGTCATTTCCGTTTCACCTTCCTCGTAGTTTTGGATGCGTGGGGCACCAAAGGTTATGTCACTCGGGAGGACAGCCTCCGAGCCATACACTAGGAAGATGGGAGAGTAGCTGGTGGCCCAGCTCTTTTGGGTGCGTAGGCCCCAAACGACCTGTGGTAGTGTTTGGATCCACTTGGGAACGAACTTCTCGAGTGGGTCGAAGATACGCACCTTGAGCCCCTGAAGGATCATGCCATTGGCGCGTTCCACTTGACCATTGCACCTCGGGTGAGCCACGGAGGCGTAGTAGACGTCGATTCAATTATCCAAGCAGTGGTCCCAAAACGCACCCCCAGTGAATGATGTGCCCAGATCAGTGATAATCCCGTTAGGCATGTGCCCAGATCGGTGATAATCCCGTTAGGCAGACCAAACCTGTGAGAGATCTCCTGGATGAACTCGACCACCTTGAGTGTAGTGGTGGCTGCGACTGGTTTGACTTCAATCCACTTGGTGAACTTATCAATGGCCACAAATATGTGGTTATAGCCGCCTATGGCTGCCTTCAAGGGTCCAACCGAGTCGAGCCCCCAGCAGACGAAGGGCCAAGAAGGAGGAATCATTCGCAGGGCCTGAGCCTGAACGTGTTGCTGCTTGGAGAAGAATTGCACACTGGGCACCTTTTGACAATATCGTGGGCATCGGCGAGTGCCGTGGGCCAGTAAAACTGGACTTGAATGCTTTGGCTTTGCCCACCATGGTGGAGGCGCCTGTGTGGTTGCCTGTGTTGTTGACGAGGAAGTCGATGATGGGTGAGCGCCAGTCGGAGTCGACCACTAGCACCTCTTGACCCTGAGCTGGCACCAAGTCTGGCTTGGTGGGAGGTGGTTGTTCAACTTCGACCGTGGGTCGTCTTAAGGCTTGGATGAAGACTCCAGCTGGGACGAGGGCTCGACTGGAGCCGAGCTTGGAGAGGACGTTGGCTGCGACACTATAGTCTCTGATGATGTGGTGGAATTCCAACCCGTAGAAGCTGGCTTCCAACTTTCGTATCTCCTTGCAGTAGGCATCCATCTTCTCCTTTGTGCAGTCCCAGTCTTTGTTGACTTGTTGAATAACAACCTTGGAGTCTCCGTAAACGAGGACGCACCCGGCCGTAGAGTCAACGACCTGGTCGATGCGAGGAAGAGGGATGGGGTCTTTAGGGCAATGCTTGTTGAGATCCGTATAGTCAACACATATTCTCCATTCACCATTTTGCTTTTTTACAATGACTGGGTTTGCCAGCCATTCGGGATGTGTGACTTCTCAGATGAATCCTGTGGCTAAGAGCCGAGCAACTTTACCCTAATAGCCTCCTTCAGATCTTGAGCGAAGCACCGGAGTCACTGCTTGACGGGTCGCGCCTTTTCGTTGAGATCTAAGGAGTGCTCAGCCTCCTCCCTCGGAACGCCTGGCATGTCAGAGGGCTTCCGTGCGAAGATGTCCCAATTGGCGTGGAGGAAGGAGGTGAGCGCTTCTTCCTATGCTTTGTCAGGATCTACCCCGATTAGTGCGGCCTTGTCTGGGTCATTTTCCCTCAGGTGGATGGTCTTCGTTGCGCAGCCAGGCTGCAGCTATGACTCGGTGGCCGAGTTGTTCGCCTTGATGGGGATGTCCTCTGGAGGCATCGCCTTTGCCGACTCGGCAATCATGACGGCGTTCTTGGTCCTCTCTAGAGCCTCCGAGATGTTTATGTTCTCGGTCTCACAAGAGTGGGAAGTCTGCAGGTCACCGTAGATGGAGAGCACAACGTTGGGAGCAGGCATCTTGAGGACAAGATACGTATGGTGTGGAATGGCCATGACCTAGCGAGGGCGGGCCTCCCCAAGATTGCATGGTATGACGTTTCAAATGAAGCCACCTCAAAGTGGAAGTGCTCTGTTCTGTAGTTCACCAAGGTGCCAAAGGTGACCGGGAGAGTTACCTGGCTGACTGGAGTCGAGCCTGAGCCGGGGACTTTGCCGTAGAAGGCCTCCTGGGTCGGAACCAAGGAGGTCATATGATGCCCCATGCTCTCCAACGCCTTGGAGAAGATGATATTTAGGCCACTGTCTCCGTCGACGAGCACCTTAGAGAGGCGCACCTGGCTGACCACCGGGCTGACCACGAGTGGGTAGGAGCCAAGGTTGGGTAGATGGATCCAGTGGTCGTGCCGATCAAAGGTGATCGCGACCTCGGACCAGCGCAAGGGTTCAATTGGGTGTTGGAACACAGAGTTGACCTCCCGCTGATCAGGCTTGAGGCGACGTCGACACCTTGGAGCCCTGGAGCCACCATAGATTAAACTGATAGCGTGGTCCGCCTCTAGGAAGTCCGCTGGAGACTTGTCGCCTTGGTTGTCCCAATCTCGCTTGGGCGAGTCATTCCGGTGTCCTCGACCCTGGGAGATTTTGGAGCTGTCGGGCTTGTCTCGGTCATCGTAGCGAGGGCGCTTGGGATCGTTCTGAGCCACACTATTGCGGAGTGCGTGACACTCGCATGATGTGTGGTTGGAATCCTTGTGCCAGGGGCACTTGCCGTCGAGGAGTCAATCCAGTTCCACCTGGTTGAGGGAGGTGCGCTATCGGGGTTGATCTGCAACTGCGATGGTGTTGTCGAGGCCACACTTGTGCTCCTATTGTTTGGACGACTCGAGTCGGTCGTTATTCTTGCCGGAAATGTGGCAAGGCGGTCCACTTTCGGGTCGTTGGAGATCGTCGAGTCGCTGCTTGGGCCGGTCGTCGAAGTGACGCTGGTCCTTGTGGTGACGGTGCGCCTTCTCAGTATCTTCCATGTCGGTGTGTTTGTTGACGACGACAATCATCTCAGAGATGGTCTTAGGGTTGCTCTCAAACATCTTGCGCCAAAGCTCGATGTTGTGCAACCCTTGGTGGAAGTAGTGGATAACATCCCTGTCATCAACATCCGTAATCATGTTACGGTTGGTGAAGTACCTCTTGTTGCAGTCGTGCAGGGATTCATTGGGTTGCTGGGTGACGCTGCCCAGATCCCATCTGGTTTTTGGACCCAGGCATGAAGCCTGGAAGTCGTTGACGAAGGCGGTGTAGAGGTCCTACCAGCTGTTGATGGAGCCGGAACGGAGTCCCTTGAGCCAGTTGAGAGCCTAGTGTCGTTGTCAAGATTGGTGATCAAGACTTAGACTAGTAAATTTCTTTTATGCGCGTACGGCCTCAGATGGTTGCGCGGTTGTCACGGGATTTAGACTGGTTCGGGCGTGAAGAAGCCCTATGTCCAGTATGGGGAGCTGCTCGTGTTACCCACACGGGTTCTATAGTAGGGGTTACAGAAGGGCGAGAGAGGGAACCGGTCCCAAGTCTCTAAGGTGTGCACAGGGGCTCTAATGGCGCAGGCGTGTTCTTCTTTGCCGGGAAGAAGAAAGCCGGTGTGAGGAAGTATGTGTGTGAGCGTGTGGGAGTCTAAAATTCTCCCCCCGTCTCCTGGGCCCTGGCCTTCCCTTTATAGCTCCAGGAAGTTGACCAGGCTTATGCGAGACGTGCGTGGGGGTACACAGAGAGAGAAAGAATGGAGAGGGAGAGGGAACACGGAGTCCAAGAAGAAGATCTGTGCTTCCCGGGCGCCGCGATTGTCTTCCGGCTCCTGTGGCAGAACCACCTGAATTAATCCGGCTCAAGTGTATTAACCATCACCATTAGGGCAATACCGGTTAACCTTACACTTCAAACGGAGTAATCCACTGGTCTGTCGGGTAACCTCCCGATACAACCACGGTAAAGCGGATCGAAGCCATACATACAAATGCCCATGCGAAGATGAGCCCAGAGAATACCACATTCCAGCAGATATTACAAAATTATCATCAGTGAATATTACAAACCATGTTTGAGTTTAGTAAACAGAGTACTTTAGTGATCATAACCAATAAGTTCTTCAGAGTTTAAGTTGCAGCGGAAATAAAACAACGAAAGCTACTCGATGATAAGGATGTCTCGATGAAGCCCGTACGAGACATCACTCGGCATTATCTCCATTGGCCGGGGGCGTATCCCATTCCACCGACCATCCAGGGGGAAGAGTACACGGCCAAGTCAAACTAGCAATCATGTCTTCGAAGGTCTCACCTGAAAACGAGCCACAAGCAAGGCTGAGTATACTAAAACTCAGCAAGACTTACCCGTGTAATGGAATCTACTCCACCGACTCTAGACATGCAAGGCCTTTTGGCTCAGGGGTTTGTTTTGCCGAAAAGCATCTACGAGTGGGTCCTTACTTTCAACTTTTAGCTCAAGATTCTAGTTTCATTCATCATCATTGTTCCTCTTCTTACTCTGTGGGTAAAAATGGTTAAGCAGTCTCAATAGCCGTGAGAAACGGACGATTCGAATCGAATTTCTTAACCTTGCAAGGGAAACCTAAACACACGTCACGTGGTTACTCACAGAGTCACACGTGCAACTTTTCCCCTTTCTTTCCGGGTTGTGGATCGGAGCTACCCTCTGAGAGTACAAGAGCCCCACGCCACGGTTCGACGCCGGGTCGCGGCCACTCGTGCACTCGCCATATAGTGGGACCGAAGTTCAAAGGGTAGGTTGTCGTCCACTTGCCGGGCCAATCAGGTACTTAAGCTTACCGATTACCATATTCTCGGCATGTGGTTAGTACGTTCAAAGACTTAACCACCACTACCACACACTGCGGCCTTAGCATTTTTCACTAAACAGACGGGCCTCAATCGTAAACATCGTACCATAGCCCGTCCGTTGTCCTTATGATTGCAGCGTGTAGTAAACATTCAACTCCTATTTTCTCGCGAGTGACAGGAAATCACTCGGCTTTTACCGGAGTCCTATTAGCACAGCATTCTATCGAACCTTACATCTAGTTTTCAAGCATGGGTTCCTAACATCATGCAACTAAGTTTTCATTCAACTCCTATAAACTTAATGCACAAGCAAAAGAGTAGTGAGTTGCATAATTTAGGAAAGGAAATGGGTTATGCTCCGGGGCTTGCCTTCTTGTGCAAAGTTAGTCCGGGGATCGTCTGAACGTTGACCCGGGTCTTCAACTGCTTCAGTTAAATTTGCCTGGGCTTCTCGCTGCTCACTCTCGGACTCGGGCACCAGCTCGTAAGTTCCGTCGGCGAGAGTAGTCGTTTCTATATGAATGCACAAGTGTAAGTAGTGTTGATGGTAAACGACATGATTTCCTTCACGATAAAGTTGCAGTCTGTAAAACATGAGTTTTGTTGTGAAGTGAGTTACTTTATTATTCGTGGGCAACCGTTAATAGAGTAGATTAGTACAATAAGTAACTTCGTTAAGCAAGGGGGGTGGGTGTTCATGGGAACTTATGTTCCTCATGGAAACATGATTTAAGTGTAACTACTACAGAGAGTAGTTTCTGGTCATGAAACCTTGGATCTAGGCACATCAGGGAAAGATAAGCTTACTGTAAAATTTTCAAATATTTTCATGCAGCAGATTAATTATAAAAAATATAATACATGGTTGCTGCTAAACTCTTGTTCTTTTTGTACAGAACAAATGGTGCAAAAACTGAGACTAAGATTTTTATAGGGCTTTCATTTAATCAAGCAGGAGCTACTGTAATTTTATAGGATTTATTATGCAGTTATCAGAGCATAGTAAATATGACATTACACACCTAGGTTATTCAAGGGTTTATTTTTACAGGATCCTACACAGGGTTTTTGTCCATGAAACATTTTACACAGCAACCTCTACCACTGAGTATCTTCTAGTAAAAATATGAGGATTTTCCAAGCTAAGATACTATTTTCTTGATTTAATGTATGTTATTAGCACATAAATCAAATAAATAGGTTCCTGCGAGATAAAAAGTCTCTAAATTTTTCTATGGCATCTAGGTACCATTATACAAGTACAGCAAACGTTCCATTAGGTGATTCATAACCTAACCGCAGGGACAATTAATTCTATCCAAACATGGTATGAAACTAAGTTTAATAAACAGTGCAGATAGAGATGGAATTTGGGCCTGATCCTTTTACATTGGCTTATATAACAAGTAAACCTCCTACTGTAAAATTTTCAGGAACAGTACTTGTCTACAACAATGGTTGTGAATAAAGGTCATTAAACAGCCTATTTAATTTAGAGCATAAATTAGCTAGAATCTGAGGAGATGCATGTAACAAAAGTTGTGGAGTTTATCCTAAAGGTTCCAGAAAAGTTGAGTTTGCATTTTTCTGAATTTTCTACGATTTTATATGAATTTTACAAGTTCACAGATTTTGAATCTAGGTTTGAATCTTTCTTTTACAACTGGGTCCTTGAATCTTACGTGCAGACCCTTCTAAAGATTTCAATTACTGCAATTGGGTCCTCGGGCGGCTCGGGTACGGTGGCCGGCCAAAATTCCGGCGAGGGGCTCGCCGGCGGCGAGGGGTGAGGGCCGGGGAAGGATCAGGGGTGCGAGGGCTACCTCGTGGGGGTCTTGGTCGGGTGGGGGACGGCCGGGAAGGGGTGCCGCGGCGTGGAGCAGCGGCTCCGTCGAGGTGCGGCCGGGATTCCGGCGAACTCCGGCGAGCTGGGCGGCGGGGCTCGGGCTGGGGAGCTTCAGTGCGTCGAGGGGAATCCGTTTCAGAGTTTGGTTTGGGTGGATGGGGGCCGGGACGGCGGTTCCGCGTGGGGCGGTGGTGGCCGGCGGCGGAGCAGCGGTATGGGCAGCAATGGTGGCGCTGTTCTGGCGAGGGAGGTGGTCTGACGATGGTGGCGCTGCTCCTTGGACCACGAGGGATGCGGCTGAGGGTGGGTTGGGGTAGTGGTGGTGCAGAGAAGAGGGCTCGGCGTGGAGGGACTGCTGATGCACGACAATGGAGACCGCCGGGAGTTCACGCGCGAGCAGTACGCTGGGTGTTGCCTTTGTAGGCGCTGGGAGAGCAAGGGGAGGGGGTAGAGGCGCCGGGCAAGGTGGGCAGGCGGCTCGGGCACGGCCCGGGCAGCATGGGCGCGCGGCATTGGCCACCGTGGGCGGCGAGCAGAAGCACAACTGGCCGTCGTGCACGTGGCGTGCGGGGGGAGAAGAAGACGCGGCCGCGGTTGGGCGAGCGGGGGCGGTGCTGCAGGGCGCCGGGGGTTGGCTTGGCGCCTATTGCCGCGCAAGCATCGATGGCCAGGTGGCCGGCGGCTGTCGGGCAAGGGAGGCGGTGCAGCAGAGGAGGGGGAGGTGAGGGAGGGACCTATGTGCGAGAATTTGAAAAGTTCCAAGGGGCTGGTTGCAAACAGGATGTTTTCTCCACTTTCTAATTTGAATTTCAAAAACTTTTGAACATGAAAGTTGTTCAGAATAAAAAGTTCTACAAGTTTGGTTTCAGGCAACACCTCATTTGGCTTGTGGTTTGAAAGTTAATTTAAAAATTCAAAAGTATTCATATGTGCCCAATTTCAATTTGAATTTCAACTTAACTTGTTCTAATTCTTTTCACCCTTTTATTAGTTGGTTAAGCATAGGGTTGGGCTAATGACATTGCTTTAGAAATGTAATTTATCAGGGTTGTTACAGCTCCTTGCTTCGCCGGGCGTCCTGCACTGATCTGGTCGCTGTCCTCCTCGGGAGCCGGTTACGGCGGGCGTGCGTGATGATGGCGGTGGCTTCCGTCCCGTCGGGGCTGACGGCTGCCACGACTGTCCCTGTGCTGTAGGCGGCCTGAGCAGCGCGGATACCCTGTCCCTGTCGCCGGAATCGCGGGGCGCGAGGACGGGTAGGTGGAGCGTGGACGATCAGGCGTGCTCCTGTGCCAGGCGACGTGGGTCATGATGGCCTGACAGCGAATCAGAGAAGACTGAGTCGTTGTACCGCGCGCGGCGCGGTCGCGGGCGGGTAGGTGTGACGGGTCATGTCAGCGGCGAGGACGCCTTTCCGCACGCCCGAGCCGTGGAGCATTTAAGGCAAAGCTGCGCCCGAGACTGATTTCCGTCCGGCGGGCCCATGAGAGTCCGACCCTAGGCCCCTGGGTCGGGCGAGACGGACCCTTGTGGCAAGGGGTTGGGCGAGACGGACCCTTGTGGCAAGGGGTCATGCGAGACGGACCCTTGTGGCAAGGGGTCGGGCGAGGCGGACCCTCGTGGCGAGGGGTCGGGCGAGGCGGAGCCCGCCTGCCTGCGGATCAGGAGCGTCCGACCACGAGGGACGGGGTTGGGCGAAGCGGAGCGCTTCCTCCTTGTGTTGGGCTGACGATGGTCGCCATTGCCGCGGGTCGGTCCGGGCCTCCATAATCATTCCCAGGACAGTCATTAGATGACCGTTTACTTTTCCCCCTGACAGTAGCCCCCGAGCCTGTGGTGGAGCGGGGACGCTCCTCCAGAGGCTGTTACCGTTGTTCGTCGGGAGCCCTTGTCCGCCGTGTGGGCTGTTTGGTGATTGCCTCGACATGAGAGGAACCTTGTCGTTCCGGGGGCCTAGGGTCGGACTCATGTTGTGACCACCCTACGTCCGGAGGCCTCATGTTGTGACCACCTGCGTGGTCATCGGTTGCGAATCTAGCCCCCGAGCCCCCGCTCGTTGCAGGAGACCGGTCGGGAGGCTAGACCGACTTTTGTACGTTACGCCTCAAGCGTCCGTTCGCTGGGACGGAGGGGGTGAGCTGTGCCACGTTATCCTCGTCGGACGAATCGTGGTGCTCATTCAGCTGCAATCGGGTTAATTCAAGTGGGGTCCCGGTCCCCGTTCGGGGGGGGTCCGGCCTGGGCCAAGCTGGTGGCGTACCCCAGATTCCGGTCGGCCAGTTCATTTAGTTCCCGAGCCCGTTCGATTGGACCTGGTGGCTCGTTGCCTTTCGTCGGGGAAAAACCATGAACTTTGATGCCGGCCGGACTCGAATGTGAGGTCGGGACGCCCTGAGCAGTCGGGTGCCCGGGTGATGGCCGCTAGCGGACCCGTCCCTTCTCACCCCTCGCTCAGGGTTATCCTGGGGCGGCTGTCGAACCCACCGTGGGCCAGCCTTCGAACCCCTAGACCGTAACGGGCCATAGGGACATTTTCAGTCCCGTATCCCTTCTTACCATTCCGTCATGCCTTGGGCCGAGTGCGGAGGGGATCGTGCGCGCGTACTTCTCGGAAGACGAAGTGGCGGTAGGTGCCGACCCGCAAAACGAGAGGGAGTAGACGTTTCCCGCAGAGTCGTGCGCACGGAAGATGAAGTGGCAATAGGTGCCGACCCGCGAAGCGAGGGGGAGTCGTGCGCACGTCTTCCGAAAAAGGAGGGGAACGGGCGTGATGAGGTGTACCTGACGCCGCATTAACTGCGACGGGCGCGCCCGTTCCGCTCCCCACGCGTCGTTCTATAAGACGGGGGGCCGCCTCGCCGGTTCCGCCCCCACCTTGTGCTAAGCCTTTCGCCTTCCTCTTTGCCCTTTGGTTCGCTGCGCCAGCCGTTTGCCTTCTTCTTCCCCAGCACTCCGGCCTTCTTCCCCTTCCACCGGCAAGCTTTCCCCCATCGCGCAATGGCGACCTGGGAGCGTTCCAGCTTCAGGACCTCGCGTGCTGAGGGCCTCGTGAAGAAGGGCCTCCTCTGCAACACGACTAAGCGGGATGAGTGGCTATTTCCCGACTCGGAGGAGGCGCCGGCTCCGCCCAACGGGTACGTCGTCTCGTTCGCCCACTTCCACGAGCGGGGGTTCGCGGCGCCGCCGAGCCTCTTCTTCCGCGGGCTGCTGCACCACTACGGGCTCGAGCTGCAGCACCTCAACCCCAACGGGATCTAGCACATCGCGGCGTTCGTCGCGCTGTGCGAAGGATTCCTGGGCATCGAGCCCGTCAAGGCCAGCGGAAACCGTGATGGCCGTGCCCGCCCTTGCAGCGGCGTCAGGGACCGCGGAGCCGGGGCCCCTGCCCTCGCTGGGCGACGCCGAGGAGTGGGAGAAGTGGCGGGCCATGCAGGATGCGCTCGACAGCCCTCGTGCAGCGCTGGACAGCGTCATTGCTCCCGTCGGTCAGGTATGCCATTCCTCGCGGTGACCATTCTCTTCTCCGCCACTCCATCGCTGACTGTGGGTTGTTTTGCAGGCCCTCCAGGAGTGTAGCCGGGGGAAATCTAATCTCCTTCAGCTCGGGCAGGAACGTCTCTCCGCGGAGAAGCAGCGGTCCAAGGAGCTGGCCGCGCAGGTCACCGCCGCTCAGCAGGTCATTGATGACCTTCAGAGGCGCGAGCAGGAGGCGAAGGATGGTTTCCAGGCTGCCGTCGAGGAGGCCCGCTCTGCCCGCGCGGACCTCAAGGCCGTTGTCGACAAGGCCCAGCTTGATGCCGCGGAGCTCCTTCGGCTGAAGGAGGAGCACGAGGCGGTGAAGAAGGAGCACGAGACCCTTCGGAAGACCGTTGAGCGCATCCGCCAGGAACGGCAGCAGGCCTGGCAGGACCGGGATGTTGAGGCGACCCGAAGGGTCGAGGCCGAGAAAATGGTGGCCAACCTCGGGACTGAGGTTGGTCAGCTTCAGACCACTGCGACCACGTTGAAGGCGCAGTCCGAGGGTAAGGCTCTTCCCATCCTTCTCCCTTTGCGGTGTTGGCGGGGTCTCTGACCCGTCGTGTTTTTTCGCACAGGTCTTGCGGGCGAGGTCGTCCAGCTGAAGGGGGCTCTCGATGTAGAGCGTGCCGAGCACGGCAGCCTGCGGGACGCGGTCCGCGTTGTCTGCACTGGCCTCGGTGTGGTCCAGGCTGAAGGGACGAGGTCGCTGGTGGCTCGTGTCCTTGGGGTGTACCGGCGGACCCACGAGATTGCTCGTGAGGCGCTTCGCGTTGGCGTGAGGCGGGCTTTCGGGGTCTTCGGGTCCCATTACACTAGCCTTGATTTTGACCTGATGAGCGAAGGGTACGCCCCCGGGTACACCGAGGCTGAGCTGGACGAGATCGATGCGTCGGTGCTCGGCCCGGCGGATGCCTTGGCGGTGCAGCTGGAGGAGGAGGCCGTCCCACCGGAGGAGCCCTGAATGGTCCCGCTGGGTCGGGTTCAGATACCCGGCCATGTAAATGTGTTAGTGTATTTTGGACTTGTTTTTGTAATGGCCGCGGGGGCCTTTTTGCAATTTATCAATGTTTACTTCCGATCCCCTTCCTTGTCCTTTTGGGTCTGGAAAGTTTAGAATACGGGTCGGATGCGTCAGTAAGCGCTGATGGGCGACAGTACCGTGGCCGCTGGGGCGTGGGCTTTCTCGCAGTCCGATCAGTCTTGCCTGGGCATCGTTTGCGCACTCTCCCCTTTTCATGCCCAAACATCTAGGAAGGGGGGGGGCCTGATCGGAGAAAAGTTGTTTTGGGAGGACCTCGGGTAACTTGGGCCAGAGCCCCTGATAGCCCCCGAGGGATATGCGACCCTGAGGCAGGGTCAGGGTCGGATATCCCTGAGCCCGCAACGAGACTCAAAAAAGGTCGACTCCAAACTGCTTTTCTCCGAGGACTAGAAATTTGCAAGGATGCGTGTGTTTAAACTTGGAGACAGAATTTAAGGGTAGAAGCGTCTTAGCTGTTTTTATGTTCCAAGTGTTGCTGAAGATCTGCCCGTCGGGTGTCGCCAGCTTGTACGTGCCTGGACGCAGTACTTGGGCGATGACGAAAGGACCTTCCCACGGAGGGGTCAGCTTGTGCCGACCCCTGTTGTCCTGGACGAGGCGGAGTACTAGGTCCCCGATGTTGAAGGCTCGGCCTTGCACCTTGCGACTGTGGTGTCGTCGTAGGGCCTGCTGGTACTTGGCTGAGTGTAACAGGGCCACATCGCGTGCTTCATCGAGTTGGTCTTCTGCGTCCTCGAGCGACGCCTGGTTTCCCTGCTCGTCATCCGCCCTGACCCTCGGCGATCCGTACTCTAGATCCGTGGGGAGGATTGCCTCGGACCCGTAGACCATGAAGAACGGGGTGAAGCCAGTCGCCCTGCTGGGGGTCGTCCTCAAACTCCATAGGACCGCGGGGAGCTCCGCGACCCACCGGCCGCCGAACTTCTTGAGGCGGTCGAAGATCCGTGGCTTGAGACCCCGAAGTATCATGCCGTTGGCTCGTTCAACCTGCCCATTCGTGCGGGGGTGCGCCACGACCGACCAGTCCACTCGGATGTGGTGGTCGTCGCAGAACCGGAGGAATTTCTTCCCGGTAAATTGCGTGCTGTTATCCGTGATGATGGAGTTGGGGACCCAAAGCGATGAATGATGTCGGTGAAGAATCGCGCCGCCTGTTCAGATGTGATCTGCGCGATGGGTCGTGCCTCGATCCACTTAGAGAACTTGTCGATGGCGACAAGCAAGTGGGTGAAGCCCCCGGGCGCTTTCTTGAAGGGCCCGACGAGGTCCAGTCCCCCGACCGCAAAGGGCCATGTGATGGGGATAGTCTGGAGCGCTTGTGCGGGCATGTGAGTTTGGCGTGCGAAAAACTGGCACCCTTCGCAGGTGCGGACCACATGGGTGGCGTCGGCGACCGCCGTTGGCCAGTAGAAACCCTGCCGGAAAGCGTTCCCGACGAGGGTTCTTGGCGCGGCGTGGTGGCCGTAGGCCCCTGCGTGGATGTCGTGAATTAGTGCCCTTCCTTGCTCGATCGGGATGCATCGCTGGAGGACGCCGGTGTGGCTGCGCTTGTAGAGCTCCTGGTCGATGACGACAAATGTCTTGGCACGGCGCGCGATCCTTCGTGCCTCCGTCTTGTCCCTCGGAAGAGTCTCGCGGACGAGGTAGTCCAGGTACGGAGTTCTCCAGTCGGGCGAGGGGTCGGGCCCCGTGGCTGGATCCGTGTCCACCTCCATGACCTCATAGGCTACATCTGGGTCGGCGCACGAGCCCAGGACAGGTGGCGCGTCGCCGACCTTTCCTGGTTCCTGATAACGGACCGAGGGCTCGAACTGATCGCTGATGAAGACGCCATCGGGAATGGGCTTTCGGCCGGATGCTGCCTTTGCCAGTTCATCGGCTGCCTCGTTAAAACGCCTTGCGATGTGGTTGAGCTCTAGCCCGTCGAACTTGTCCTCAAGCTTGCGGACCTCGTTGCAGTAGGCTGCGATTTTGGGGTCGTGGCAGCTCCATTCCTTCATGACTTGCTCAACGACTAGCTGGGAGTCGCCTCGGACGTCCAACCGTCGGATGCCCAGCTCGATGGCGATGCGGAGCCCGTTGAGGAGAGCCTCATACTCGGCGACGTTATTAAAGGCGGGGAAATGGAGACGGATCATGTACCTCATGCGGACGCCGAGAGGAGAGATGAAGACTAGGCCTGCTCCAGCGCGAGCCTTCATCAGCGACCCGTCAAAGTGCATCGTCCAGTACTCCTGTTTCTCTGGTGCTGATGGCGTCTGTATCTCCGTCCATTCTGCCATGAAATCAGCGAGCACCTGGGACTTGATGGCGGTGCGGGGGGCATAGGTGATGCCCTGGTCCATGAGCTCGAGCACCCACTTTGCGACCCGGCCCGTGGCGTCCTGGTTCCGGACCACCTCGCCGAGGGGAAAAGACGAGACGACTGTCACCGGGTGCGAGGTGAAGTAATGGCGCAGCTTCCTCTTCGTGATGAGGACGGCGTAGATGAGCTTCTGGATCTGCGGGTATCGTGTCTTGGACTCGGACAAGACCTTGCTGACGAAGTAGACTGGGCGTTGTACCTTGAGGGTGTGTCCCTCTTCCTCTCGTTCTACCACTAGGGCCGCGCTGACCACCTGGGTGGTTGCCGCGATGTAGAGCAGAAGGGGTTCCCCGTCGGCGGGTGGCACCAAGATCGGGGCTTTTGTCAGGTGTTCCTTGAGCCGGTCAAGTGCCTCCTGGGCCTCAGCGGTCCACTCGAAGCGGTCAGTCTTCTTCAGGAGCCGATAAAGGGGGAGCCCTCGCTCGCCGAGGCGCGAGATGAAGCGACTCAGGGCCGCCAGGCATCCCGTGATACGTTGGACCCCCTTTATGTTTCGGATTGGCCCCATGTCATTGATGGCCGTTATCTTCTCCGGGTTGGCTTCGATGCCACGCACGGAGACGATGAAACCTAGCAGCATTCCCCTTGGAACCCCAAAAACGCATTTCTCTGGGTTGAGCTTGATGCGCTTGTCTCTCAGCCTCTTAAAGGCGAGTTCGAGGTCGGGGATGAGCTGGTCACCCTTCTTGGACTTGACTATGATGTCATCGACATAAGCCTCAATGGTTTGCCCGATGAGGTCCCCAAAACACTTGAGCATACATCGTTGGAATGTAGCCCCCGCGTTTTTGAGGCCGAACGACATCTTGACGTAGCAATAGGGGCCGAATGGGGTGATGAAGGAGGTCCCGAGCTGGTCGGACTCTTTCATCGCGATTTGATGATAGCCGGAATACGCGTCGAGGAAGCTGAGGGTCTCGCACCCGGCGGTCGAGTCGACTATCTTGTCAATGCGCGGCAAAGGAAACGGATCCTTTGGGCATGCCTTGTTGAGACCGGTGTAGTCAACGCACATTCGCCATTTCCCATTCTTTTTTCGTACAAGAATAGGATTAGCCAACCACTCGGGGTGGTACACTTCCTTGATGAATCCGGCCGCCAAAAGCTTCTGGAGCTCCTCGCCTATGGCCTTGCGCCTCTCCTCGTCGAAGCGGCGCAAACCTTGCTTCACTGGCTTGGAGCCGGCCTTGATGTTCAAGGAGTGCTCGGCGACTTCCCTCGGAATGCCGGGCATGTCCGAGGGTTTCCACGCAAAGACGTCGATGTTTGCGCGGAGGAAGTCGACGAGCGCGCTTTCCTATTTGGGAGATAGGTTAGCGCTGATTCGGACGGTCTGGCCGTCGGAACCGCTAGGGTTGAGGGGGACCGCCTTTACGCCTTCGGTGGTCTCGAAAGCGGTGGGCGATCGCTGGGAGTCGGGCCGACCCTCGGCGCCCTCCGCGAGCGGGGCCGCCGGCCCTTCCACGACATTGATGGCCGTGGCGTACTCGCAGCACTCGACATCACACTCGTACGCCTTTTGGAAGGACGTGCCGACGGTAATGACACCGTTGGGCCCCGGCAGCTTGAGCTTGAGGTAGGCGTAGTTGGGAATGGCCATGAATTTTGCGTAGCTTGGCCGCCCCAGGATGGCGTGGTAGGTTCCATGGAAGCCCACCACCTCAAAGGTGAGGATCTCCTTCCTGTAGTTGGACGGAGTCCCGAAAGTAACGGGCAGGTCGATCTGCCCGAGGGGCATTGCCTGTTTCCCCGGCACGATGCCGTGGAACGACGCCTTGCTGGGGCGGAGACGGGAGCGGTCGATCCCCATGGCGTCGAGAGTCTCGGCGTAGAGGATGTTGAGTCCGCTGCCTCCGTCCATGAGGACCTTGGTGAGGCGCGTCGTGCCGATGATTGGATCCACGATGAGGGGGTAGCGCCCCGGCTGCAGGACGCGTCCCGGGTGGTCGGACTGCTCGAACGTGATGGCGGATCCCGACCAGTCGAGGAAGGTCGGCATCGCAGGCTCGGCCGTGTAAACCTCGCGGCGCTCCAGCTTCCAGCGTCGTATGGAATCATAGGCCGCCGAGCCGCCGAAGATCATGAAACAACCGTCCACCTTGGGGAAACCGTCTTCTTTCCCTCCGTCGTCCTTCCTTTCCTCGTCGGGTTTCCGGGAGGCTGGCCCGAGCAGGGCACTGATAGTCGTTGAATCTTCTTCTTCCGATGAACCAATCATGCCAGTTCCCAAAATGAGGGTAGCACTCCCGCCGGCGCAAGCAGAAGAAATCCGCTTCAAAGAGGTAAGGAACTTGTCACCCAAATCAGCCGATTTCCCCTTACCGTCAGCTAATCCGTATTTTTATTTCTTTTATTCTTTCGCAGGAGCAGGACACTCCCAACAAAAATCTTTTTTCCTTTGCGGTTGCACTTTCTAACGATGAAGAGGTTGCCTCACGCCAAATCACACTGAGCTCGATCCCTGATAACGTCTGTGCCAAGCTCGAGAGTATACGGACCCTCCTCCAAGACGACATCGGCCGATTAGTGGAAGACGCCTCGCCGATTCGGCAACTTCTTAGTGAAATCAGAGGCCGAATTCCAGAGGAAGCGACAGAGGCTCTGGAACCTGCCGCATACATAGATTCAATGCAGACTCCAGTGCTCAGAGCCTTGCGCCATATGGCCGATCGCGCCAAACTAGTGAAAGCCCGCGAGGAGGAAAATTCCTACAAACATCAAGCTCAAGAGGTGCATCGACGAATCAGCTTCCTTGAAAGCTCTCGTCCAGATATCGTCGGTGCCATAGACCGCCTTAAACAGCGAAGGGCAGAACTAGCCAAGGAGATGGAGCAGGTGACCCAGGCCATAGCTGTTGAAGAGAAAAGACTCCAAGATCTCCCATCCGTCATCGCCGAGCTGAAGAAGGAGAGGCAGAACCTGGCCCACGAATCAATAAAAATCCATCGTCAAATGCCAGAAGTCCCTGGATCGGTTGATGACGACCAGAGAACCGTAGACTCGACCGATCAAGTTAGGCAACGAGCGATTGCGGCTATTGATGCCCTCCTCGGGTGAACTGTAAAGGTTCTATAAACATTTAATGTCCTCTTGCCGTTGACGTGCGGATTCAAACTTGGACCGTCCTCTTTGGCAGCTTTTCATTTGTTTACCCTTTTATTCCGATGGGACGCATCCTACCATTTCTTCACCCTCTTCTTTCTATAAGTATGAGGCCCCGTATCGTTTCCAAAGGCGTCCGCATCGCCCGTCTTCTTTCCCTCTAACAACTTGATCCCCATCCTCCCATACTAGACGTCAACGATGTCCTCTTCGTCTTCTTCCTTCTCCGTCAACCAGGTGCGAAATCTTCCTTTATTTCCTCTCTTGACATTTCAATCAATCTGACGTTGGGTGGTTGTTTGCTCCCCTTTTAGCCGAAACGCCTTAGTCCCAGTCTAGAATGAGCGATTGAAGTCATGCATTCAGACGAACCATTGTCACAGGCGGACAGAGATCTGATCAAAGCTCATTTCGAAGGACTCAAAGATCATGTCCCTTCTGACGTCCAGAAGGTCTGGGACCATGTAGACGCTAACTGCTCCAGGCGGCCGCAAACTGAAAGGAGTCATCCACTCCCTCGCTCAGTCGCCCTTGAAGATGCTGCGGCGGGGAAATCCTGTGGCAGAACCACCTGAATTAATCCGGCTCAAGCGCGCTAACCATCACCACAAGGGCAATCAGGGCTAACTCGCACTTCAAACGGAGTAATCCACTGGTCTGTCGGGTAACCTCCCGATACAACTACGGTTTTTGCCGATCGGAACCACACATACATGTACTCACACGAAGGTGACCCCAGAGGATACAACATTCCACAAATTTTACACCACAGGGTTCATCATAAACTAATATTACAACGAAGTTCAAATTCATAAAACAAGGTAATTCAGAGTTCAACATAATGGAGTTCTTAAGAGTTCAATGCAGTGGTAAGACAACGATAAACTACTCGACGATACAGGATGTCTCGATGAAGCCCATACGAGACATCACTTGGCATTATCACCGTTAGCCGGGGGCGTATCCTATTCCACCGACCAACCAGGAGGAAGGGTACAAGGCCAAGTCAAACTAGCGATCATATCCTCGAATGAATCACCTGAAAACAAGCCACAAGCAAGGCTGAGTATACTAATACTCAGCAAGGCTTACCCGACTAGTGGAGTATACTTAGCCAACTCCTAGACATGCAAGGCTTTTGGCTTGAGGGGTTTGTTTTGCCGAAAATCATATATAAGTAGGTCCTTACTTTCAAATTTTAGCTCCGAGTTCTAGTTTTCTTTAACCATTCTAGGTAAGCAACTATCCAATATCATCCATGGTGAAAGAATTAATTTTTCATCCAATAAGATTAATCATCATCAATGTTCCTCTTCTTACTCTATGTGGTAAAAGGGTCAAGCAGTCTCAATAACCACGAGAAACGGACGATTCGAATCGAATTTCTTAACCTTGCAAGGGAAACCTAAACACACGTCACGTGGTTACTCCCAGAGTCACACGTGCAACTTTTCCCTTCAATTCCCGCTTCACGGAAAAGGCCCACCGCCCTCGACTACACGTCCCCATGGCCCGACCATGGCGGCACATGCACCCGCCATTAGCTAGATATGAACGAATTCAAGAGGGTGGGGAGTATATTCTGGCCTCGGTTCAATCCGGTACTTAAGCTTACTGAGTACCATATTCTCGGCATGTGGTCAGTACGTTCAAAGACTTAACCACCACTACCACACACTGCGGCCTTAGCATTTTTCACTAAATAGACGGGGCCTCAATCATCAACATAAACATTGAACCATAGCCCCGTCCATCGACCTTATGATTGCAACATGTAGTAAACATTCAACTCCTAAATTCTCGCGAGTGATAGGAAATCACTCGACTTTTACCGAGTCCTATTAGCATAGGATTCTATCGAACCTTACATCTAGTGTTCAGAGCATGGGTACCTAGGATCATGCAACTAAGTTTTCATCCAACTCCTATAAACTTAATGCACAAGTAAAATAGAGTAATAAGTTGCATAAGTTTAGAAAGTAGGGTTCATGCTCCGGGGCTTGCCTTCTTGGGTAGGGTTAGTTTGGGGCTCGTCCGAACTCGAGTTCGGGTCTTCGAAAGCTTCAGTTAAATTCACTTGGGCTTCACGCTGCTCACTCTCGGACACGGGCACCAGCTCGTACGTTCCTTCGGCGAGAGTAGTCGATTCTATATGAATGCACAAGTGTAAGTTATAGTGATGGTATACGACGATAATTTTCCTTCACGATAAAGTTGCAGTTCAGAAAACATCGATTTGGTTGTGAAGTTACTTAGTTAAGATTTCTTTGGGCAATTGTTAATAGAAGGGATTGTGTTGTATTGGAAATTTTAATTTTCTAAACACAACATGGATTAAACACTACTTCGGGACTAGGTAACTTCTGGTGATGAAATTTTTTTTTAGAGCACATTATGCAGAGATAAGACTACTGTAAAAATTTCAGAAATATTTAGGCAGGAGAATAATTATGAAAAATGAATTTCACAGCTACTGCTAGAACATAGTTATTTTTATACAGAACAAGCTATTCATGTATTGATGCTAAAACGTTTACAGGGTGTTAATCTATCCATATAGGTGTTACTATAAATTTTTCAGATTTTATTATGCAAGATACAAAGCATAATAAATAGGACAAGATACACTTAGGTTAATAAATATTAAATTCTACACGATGTTTTACAGGGTTTCTGTGTATGGAACTTTTTATACAGCAAGAGCTACTCTAATGTGTCCAACAGTAAAAAGTTGAACATTTTCCAAGCACAAAATCTAATTATCTTTATTTAGTGCATTTTTCCCACCACAAAATTATATAAATAAGTTACAGGTGGGAAAAAGGTTTCAAACTTTTTCTGTGGTATTTAGGCATCAATATAACAGCTCTAGAAAAGTTTCACAACATGAATCACAATATAACAGCAGTTACAAATTAGTTTTATCAATTCATGTCATAAACAAGTTTTATTAAAAGTTTAGCTAGAGACGGGTTCTAGTCCTAATATTTTTACACTGGCCTACACATCAAGCAGCAAAACTACTGTTAAATGTTCAGGTTCAGAACTGGTCTACAATAGTGGGTACAATTAAAGTCTATTAAACCTTCCATTTAATTTATAGCAAGATTTAGCCAGCAACTGAAGAAATGCATTCAACAAAAATTGTAGATTTTCTTCTGAAGATTCCAGAACAGTTGAGTTTGTATTTTTCCGATTTTTTGATGATTTTATATGAATTTTACAATTTTGTTGTTTTTGAATTCAAAGTTTAAACACAGGTTTACAGATATGCCCCTGGAAACTTGCGTGCAGACTCTTTTAAAGATTTCAATCGTTGCAATTGGGTCCCTGGCGGCGCTGGCATGGCGGCCGGCCAAATTCTGGCGAGGGGGCTCGTCGGCGGCGAGGGGAAAAGGGTCGGGAAGATCCAGGGAGGTGAGAGCTACTTTGGGATGGCCTTGGTCGGGGTTGGGGGTGACCGGAGGTGGCTCGTCGGTGCGGAGCAGAGGGGCGGCGGCGGGGCGGATCGTCGGCGACAGTGCTCCAGCGAGGAGGGGAGGTCGTGGGCTGGTCGATGAGCTTCGCGGCGTCGAGGGAAACCCGTTTTGAGGCTTGGCTTGGACGGAGGAGCTTTGGAGTGGGCTGTCCGCGGAGCAGCACGGGAGCGGCGGCGGCGCGGGCGGCGCCGGCGGTGCTCTGGCGAGTCTGGGCGGTGATGGGCGGGGCAGTGAGCCGCAGTGGGGTGCTGTGGTGGTGGTTGGAGACTCAGCTCTGGCAATGGGTGGCCGTAGAGGTGAGCTCCATGGTGAGCTGGGCACGTCGGCAGTAATGGTGATGGCGGCGGCGTTCTGGTGTCTGGGCGCGCAAGGGTGGCTCAGTGCGGCCTTTTGTAGGCAGCAGAGGGGCGGAAGGAGGTGCGGAACTGGGCTGCGAGGCGCGGGCGCGGGCTGCACGACGGGGGCGCGTCACAGGTCGTGGTGGGCGGCGAACATAGCCGGTGCGGCGTGCGGCGGGCGCGGGCAGGGAATTGGGCGCAGAGGATTTGGCATGGGGGAGGGGAGATCACGCGGCGTGCGGGTTGGGCGACTGGCAGGACGCGGCGGGGACACGGGCATTGGTGCGGCTCGTCCATTGGGCGCAGCGGGCGGTGAGCAGAGGCGCGCGTCGCGGGCGCGCGCGTGGCGTGCGCGGACTTGGAAGGAGCGCGGCGTGGGGAGCGTGCGTGCGAGCGGGCGCGGCGGAGGGTCGGGCGGAGCGGAGGGTCTGCAGTGGAATGCGGAGGGTCGGGCGAAGTGGAGGAGGAAGGGTCTGTAGTGAAAATAGAAGAAAAGGCAGGGGCTGGTTTGCAAAGTCAAGTGCTACTCAAATTTTTGTGTTGCAACTTAAAAATCTCTGAACATGAAAGTTGTTCAAAATGAAAAATAGCACAAGTTTTGTTTCAGGCCAAAGTTCATTTGAGTTATAGTTCAGAAGTTATTTTAAAAACTCGAAAAGCATGATTTGGAGGGCACGTCATTTCCTGGGCAAAAATTTGTATTCTCTCCTAGGCTTCAACTAGACTTTTGTTTATCCTGTCATCAATGGTGTGCCTATTAAATTTCGCAGCCAAGTGCGTTAAGGTGAGAGTTATTTAATTTGTTTCATTAAACTACATGTATTTATGCACATATACACATCTATTTTCAATTCAAAGCAAAACCCAATTATAATTCATTTCTTTTAAACTTTTCTTAGTTATTTATGCATCGTGTTAAGCTAATGAGGCTTATTTCATAATTTAAACAACTGAGGTGTTACAGCCTTCCCCGAGATTCGGACAATACACTTAGTGTGGACAGTGTGTGTACCTTCGGTAGAGTTGAGAAAACCCGGGAAATTTTGGTTTAGATAGCTTTCGGTTTCCCACGTGGCTTCTTCCTCAGTTTGATGATTCCATTGAACTTTATAAATTTTAATTACTTTCCTTCTAGTGCTTCTTTCTTTTTGATCCATGATTTTGATAGGGTACTCAACATATGAGAGGTTGGGCTCTACCTCGGTAGGGACTCGAACACACTTCTTGAGTTGAGACACATGAAAGACATCATGGATGGCTGCAAGCTGAGGGGGCAATCAAATTCTATAGGCTACGGGTCCACAGTTCTCGATGATTTCATAGGGACCAATATATCGGGGAGATAGTTTTCCTTTGACTCCGAATCGTTGTACACCCTTGGTTGGTGAAACTCGAAGGTAGACGTGATGACCAACTTCAAATTTTAGTGGCTTCCTCCTTCTGTTGAAATAGCTCTTTTGCCTGGATTGGGCGACTCTAAGGTTTTCTTGTATTACTCTCACTTTTTCTTCTGCCTTAATTACCAAGTCTGGTCCAAATATTTTGCGTTCTCCGGTCTATGACCAACTCAAAGGGGTTCGACACCTTCGTCCATATAGGTCCTCAAATGGTGCCATTTTCAAACTCGTTTGATAGCTATTGTTATATGAGAACTCTGTTAGGGATAGGCATTTGTCCCAATTCTTGCCATAGTGAATGACGCAAGCTCTAAGCATGTCTTCAAGAATTTGGTTCACTCTTTCAGTTTGTCCGTTAGTCTGAGGATGATAGGCTGAGCTTCGAATCAATTTAGTACCAAGAGAAGCTTGCAATTGTTCCCAAAAGCGCGCTACAAACTGAGTACCACGATCGGAAATAATAGTCTTTGGTACTCCATGTAGGCAAACAATGCGGTCAAGATAAATCTCGGCATATTTCTTGGCGGTATAGGTGGTATGTACCGGAAGAAAATGTGCCGTCTTTGTGAGTCTATCAACGATAACCCATATGGAATCATGTTTCTGTGGGGTACTTGGCAATCCAACAATGAAATCCATACTGATGTCTTCCCATTTCCATGAGGGTATAGGCAAAGGTTGAAGTGTACCGGCTACTTTCAAGTGGCTGGCTTTTACTCTCTCGCATGTGTCGCATTCTGAGACATATTTAGCGATTTCTCTTTTGATTCTAGTCCACCAGAAATTTTGCCTAAGGTCTTGATACATTTTGTTACTGCCGGGGTGAATAGAGAATTTGGAAAGGTGTGCCTCATCCAGAATTTGCTTACGGAGTTCATGATTCTTTGGAACGACTATGCGACTTTCGAACCATAGAACTCCCTTATGGTCCTGGTGGAAACATTTGTATTTCTCTTCTCCTAGAGAGATTTTTTTTGATGATCTAAACTCCTTCATCGTGTAGTTGTGCTATGATGATTTGATCTTGGAGAGTGGGCTGCGCGGCGGCGGAGGGTCGGGCGAAGCGAAGGGTCGGGCGAAGGGAAGGGTCGGGCGAAGCCGAGGGTTGGGCGAAGCGAGGGTCTGCAGTGACAGCGTGTCGGAGGGTCGGGCGAGCGTAGGGTCGGGCGAACGACTGCGCGTCGGAGGGTCGGGCGGGGCGGAGAAAGAAGGGTCTGCAGTGAAAATAGAAGAAAAGGTAGGGGCTGGTTTGTAAATCTAAGTGTTTCTCAAATTTTTGTGTGGTAACTCAAAAATCTCTGAACATGAAAGTTGTTCAAAATGAAAAGATACACAAGTTTTGTTTCAGGCCAAAGTTCATTTGAGTTCTAGTTTAGAAGTTATTTTAAAAACTCAAAAAGTATGATTCGGAGGGCACGTCATTTCCAGAGCAAAAATTTGTATTCTCTCCTAGGCTTCATCTAGACTTTTGTTTATCCTGTCAATAACGATGTGCCTATTCAATTTTGTAGCCATCTTTGCATCGATGTGAAAGTTATTTAATTTGTTTGATTAACGTACATGTACTTATGCACATATACACAGAATTTCAAAATCGCATGCAAAACCAAGTATAATTCGTTTCTTTTAAACTTTTCTTAGTTAGTTAACATATTGTTACGCTAATGAGGCTTATTTAGCAATTTAAACACCTGGGGTGTTACACATCCCGACCACCTCTCGACAGGAGCCACCCACTCCCTCGTCAAGTCGAGGTTGAAGTCGCCATGGAGGATCTGGAGGAAAAGAGCATCTGCTTCTTGATAAAATTAGGCCGGATCGAGAGGGAGATTAAGAAAAAGCATGGTCAATAAACATATTGGTATTTTTGTTCTAAGGGCGACTTGTATCGCGTCGGCCATGTACCCTGCTGTTCTTACCGAATAATGAATCGGTCAGACTAAATCGAATGTTTCATCCTTAAGGCGATGTTATCTTTACATCGGCTATGTAGACAGGAGCCAATAAGAGTTGGCCACGTTGTCTTGATGCACCCTATCATAAGTTATGCACCCACCCATATACTGGGATAGTACCTCTTCAGATATCTCCCGTTTAAGGCTCTTGTGAATTCTTCCCCTTCGATAATTTCTAGTATATATGCATTTCCCGGAGCACATCGGCCGGTTTTATACGGCCCTTCCCAAGTGGGCGACCATTCACCGAATTTGGGATCCTTAGACCCTATCGGCAGCACCAACTTCCATACCAAATCTTCTTGGGAGAATTGTTTGACCTTGACCTTCTTGCCGTACCACCTAGCCGCCCTTTTCTTATTTTCTTCAATGCTGATTATGGCCCTTAATCTCTGACCTGCCAAATCGTCGAGCTCTCTCTTCGTGAGGAGGGAATAGTTATCGACCGTCAACTGATCTTGAAGCGATGTGCGCCTTGAACCCGTCCTTAATTCCCAAGGTAATACTGCCTCGTGACCATATACCAACTGATAAGGAGATATCTTAGTGGCCCCGTGGCAGGCCATCCTGTAAGCCCATAGAGATTCGGTTATGTCACACCCGGTTTAAGGACAAAACCGAATGCATAACTATATGTATGCCAGGATCAAGTTCCATACATATAGTGACATCATCAGTGAATAACAGCAACAGTATCACGTAAAGAAACATAAATATGGACTTACAAGACTATCAGAGATATGCGCTTATCATGGAAACGAAGGCTCCAAACTTCACAGGCAAATGACTGAGGGTTGCATATGCCTAGAACTCTTCATCATCTTCAGTAGACTTCACACCTTTTTTTTCTGAGCAGCAGTTAGCAAGGGTGAGTACACTTATGGTTGGTACTCAGCAAGGCATCAAGAAATAACCAGAGTAACGATTTAAATCCATCTTTAAGTTTATTAATCATGTGAGGGTCCAAGCCGCTCTTGGCCGTGAGTACGGCTGATATATCAGTTTTAGACACTCTGCAAAGGTTGTACACTTTCACCACAAGTCACGTAAAAGTTCAAAAGAACTTTGGACCCAACCATGCAGTGCTAGCTAGGCACAATACCACACTTCCGAGGTGTGATTGTAAAGGGACGCTACGAGGCCTTTACAAAGATTCCCTAATAAGAAGTAGTCCGCTAGAGTTTCAGTAGTGGCGTGAACCATAACCCTCCCTAATGGTCAGCACCTTAGCAAAGGCTGCTACCCCAAGAGGACCGGGCTATACCCCAATCACCGAACCCCTCCTTGCCCTTTCGGTAAGACTGCTTCAAACTAGAGTCTCTAATTATTTAGCCAAGATCAGAGCCATATGGTTCTCGTGGTTGTACTGTTTTCCTGGGTGGTTCTCTACGTTCCAATTAATACATGGTATTCTTGTAACTAAGCATAGATAGAAGGATGGTTAGGGTCACTTGCCTTTTTCCAACGAAAAGCTACTCTTACTGCTCTTCAGCTCTTGCTTACTTGGAAACCTTGATCTTCAAGCTTCAACAGCGATCATTCTACTCGAAGTAAACATCGAGCACAAACATACAAAATAACAAACAAGTACAGCTAAGAACAATACACCAATCACAAAACAAAAGCTTTTAAAAGAGCGTGCTAAAGGATAAGGCTCGCTGCTACGGTTACAAGAGCACAAGAAACACGAAAAACGGAGCTAAGGTTGAAAAGACATAGCTATCGGAAGATTGGTATTATAAAAGAAACAAAAGAACTATGAGCTTTATTTATTTTGATTGGAAAACAAATGTAAAAGATATTCAAAACAAAATATCCCTGATTATAACTAACTTTTATTATACTTTTATTTATAAAAGCGCAGTAGAACTTAGTCATATTTTATTTATGATTGCCTATGTACAAATTATACTAATTAACAATTAATTAGAAAGAAAACTTGTGAGAGCATCTAAACGCATAACTTT
Organism: Panicum miliaceum; assembly: GCA_032594955.1. Taxonomy (NCBI): domain Eukaryota; kingdom Viridiplantae; phylum Streptophyta; class Magnoliopsida; order Poales; family Poaceae; genus Panicum; species Panicum miliaceum. The sequence goes on from CM064060.1 coordinate 29,283,847, forward strand.
ATATTCGGTGTTCAACTAAACAAATTAAATTTAGAACACATTTGAGTTGATATTAATTGAATTGACATTAGTTATGAAAACCGGAGGTAAAGACCTAGGTGGATTTTAATTAAAAAAACTAGGTGAGAGAACTTTAATAAAATTAAATCTATTTTTAATTAAAAGATAGGAACGAAGGCACAACGACACGACTAAACGGTAGCTTAGGGTTTTAGAAGACTTAACGCAACGAGAACGAGTTGAAACGGATCTAAAACGATGAAGATAGGGCTAAAGCAAGGTTCCAGGGACTTATCTGCGAAAAAACTGAACTTCCAGGGGCAAAATCTGAAGAAATCAGGGGCTAAAACACAATTAAACCTTAAACAGAGGTTCTGGGTGCAAAACTGGAGATCCTGGACGGCGGGTATTAATTCTAGAAAGGTCAGGGGTCGGGACAGAAAAGAAAGGACTCAACTCTAATTATATTTCTACTGATCTGGACTGCGGGTTGATTTCTGGAAAGTCTAGGGGCTTTTCTGCAAAAGTTTCGGGGACGGCTAGGGTTTGGCTCAGTCGGGTGGATCTGGTCCGTTGGTTCAGGATCGGACGGTAGGGTGTCGGTCGGGTGATTTCGGACGTGGCTCGGTGAAGTAAGGGTCGGGCATGGCTTGGCGGCTCGTGCGCGGCTCAGATCTGTTCTGGCCATTAGATCTAGATCGAGTGGCAGGATGAGGGTCGGGCGAATCGGATGCGGCTTGGGTCGACTCGCAGAGTTAGGGTCGGGCGAATCGGTAAGCGGCGCTGGGCGCCGGCGGCGACCAGGCGCGGCGGCGCCTCGCCGGTGTACACCGGAATCTGTGCTCCGGGGCACGGATTGGCACGGGAAAGAGCCGAGGAGCAAGAGTGGGCGACGGGGAACTCTCCTAGGGGCTCTGGACGGTTTTGTGGCGGCCGGAAGCATGCTCACCATGGCGGCGGGCGGAGCAAGAACTCCGGTGAACATTCGTCGATGAGAGAGAGTGCGTAAGAGAGGGGAAAAGTGGCTGGGAGTGTTACGAGGGTTGAAGGCGGCGGAGAAGCAGCGGGACGGCGGGTCATCGGCGAAGGGCGGTTCTGGGCGGCGGCGTTCACACCGGCGAGGGATTGCAGGCGTGATGCGTTGGTGCGGAGGGGAAGATGAGGCCGGTGACGGTGCGGGGTCGAAGAAGAGGGGCAGGGGTTCAGGCGCTGGTTTTATAGGGGAGGAGAGGAGGCGGAGCGGCCGTGGAAAGGAAGGCGGCGGAATTGCTGTGGTCGCCCGCGAAGGAAAGGGGCGGGTCGCCCGGGGAAGCGCATGCCACGGCATTATGGCAGGCCAGCATTGCGGGGAAGGAAGGAGGAGACGTGGGTGACGGCGCGGGGGGCGAACAGGATTTGGGGTGAAGAAGAAAATGAAAGGGGAGGGAGGCACGGACGACGGGCGACGGCGACGCGTCTGGTGTCGTGGCGGAAAGGAAAGAGAGAGGAGCGGGAGGAAGAAGAAAGGAATGTGGGGCGGGCGCGGGCGGCGAGATTCGCGGCGAGGTCTTGGGGGGGGGGGGAGAAAGGAAGGCGCCGGCGATGCAAGAAGGAAGGTGGGAGCGGGAGGTAGGGGATGGCGCCGACAGGTGGATCCACAGTGGCAGTGAGAGAGAGGGAGGGGGAGGGAGAGAGGGACGGGTTGGGCCGCCTGGGCTATTTGGGCCGTGGGGAGAGAAAAGAAAGAGAGGAGAGGGAAAGGTTTTGGGCCGGGCTGGAAGAAGGGTAAGAAAGAGAGAAAGATGGGGTGGGCCAAAAGAGATAGGGAAGAGAAAAAAAAGAGATTTTAGGGTGGTTTTAGGGTATTTTTATTTTGCAAACTCAAACACGCAAACAAAAAAAAACCAATGCAGCGACATGAATGCAACATACATAAAACCATTTTATTTAATTCTGAAAGACAATTATTTATTTTTCCTATACTAAATTCTCTGTAAAGAAAATAAATGTTGAAATTTTTATATAATTATAAGAAAATCATTGTTTTATTATTATTATTTTTTTTTCTAATCACATCCTGAAATTCAACAATTTCAGGGTGTGACTGGTTAAAGACAGGTGCCACTTCTTGGGTTGTTCCTCTATCTTCCTCTTGATCAACTTGATTATCCCCTTATTGGACGATTCAGCCTGGCCGTTGGCTTGAGCATAATACGGAAAAGAATTCAACAATTTAATCCCCATATCAGCGGTGAATTCTTTGAACTCTCCTGAGGTGAACATTGTTCATTGATCAATTGTGATGGTTTGAGGGATGCCGAACCGATAAACAATGTGGTCCCTCACGAAATCAATCATAGCGGCCGATGTCACGGTCTTTAACGGAACTGCCTCCACCCATTTGTTAAAATAATCAGTGGCTACTAGTATAAACTTGTGCCCTTTGCTTGATGGAGGGTAAATCTGTCCGATGAGGTCTATCCCCCAACCTCTAAACGACCATGGTTTGATTATCGGATTCAAAGCCGAGGCCGGTGCGCGCTGCACATTGCCAAACTTCTGACAGTCTTGACAACCTCTATAATATTTAAAACAATCTTCGAGAATCGTCGGCCAAAAATACCCGTTGTTTCTGATCATCCACTTCATCTTGTGAGCCGATTGATGAGCTCCGCATGCGCCCTCATGGATTTCTCCCATCAGGACCTTTGCTTCTTCCATTCCCAGGCATTTGAGAAGAACCCCATCAATCGTCCGGTAAAACAAATCATCTTCGAGCAACACATATTTTGTGGCCTGAAAATGCACTCGCCGATCCACTTTCCTGGACGGATCTTTCAAGTAATCGGCAATCTCCTTTCACCAATCGTCGGCCGCAAGTTCTAGAGTCATGGCCCCTTGAATCGGCCGATACCCGGACGCGTGTTGGGAAAGCCTATTAGCCTCTTCATTGTAATTTCTGGGAATGTGCTTGATAACCGCAGACTTGAATTCCTTTAACAGTTGGAGGCAATCTTCGTAGTAAATCCTTAAGACATCATCTTTGCATTCAGATCTCCCCGTTAATTGATTCACAATGAGCATGGAATCTCCAAAACTTTCCCCCGCATCGGCTTTGATTTCTCTTAACAATTGGATACCTTTTAGGACGGCTCGGTATTCCGCCTGGTTGTTGGTCGCAGATGCCTCTACTAGCAGAGAGAAATCATAGCTTGCCCCCCGCGGCGATACGAGAACGATGCTGATTCCCGATCCGGCTCCACACAAGGAACCATCGAAGTATAGAGTCCATGGAACTGGTTCAATGACAGCGATTTCCGGTCCACAATGCCGAGCCACGAAATCGGCCATGATTTGACCCTTGATAGCTTTGGCCGATTCGTACCTTAGGTCAAACTCTGACAGAGCCAGGATCCATTTTCCAATCCGTACTTTCAAAATTGGCAGTGATAGCATGTATTTCACCACGTCATCCTTGCATACAACTATGCACTCTGCCGATAACAAATAGTGTCTGAGCTTGGTACACGAGAAATATAGATACAGGCACAGCCGTTCCACCGGGGAATATCTCGTTTCGGCGTCCAGGAGTCTTCTGCTGACATAATATACTACCCGTTCTTTTCCTTCGAACTCCTGTGCCAGCGCTGATCTGATAGCCCGCTCGTTGGTCGATAAGTATAGTTTGAACGGCTTGTCAGCCTGTGGCAGGACTAATACAGGTGGCGAAATTAGATATTTCTTGATGTCTTCTAATGCTTTGCGTTCTTCTCCCCACACGAATTCCTGATCGGGTTTCAATTTCAACAAAGGAGTGAAAGCTTGAATATGCCCGGATAAGTTGGATATGAATCTTCTGATAAAGTTGACCTTGCCGATCAGGGACTGCAGCTCAGTTTTATTCTGCGGGGCCACAACCTTGTTTATGGCAGCTATGGTCTTCCGGTTGACTTCTATCCCGCGCTCATGGACCATGAATCCTAGGAATTGTCCGGCCGACACACCGAATGCACACTTGTTCGGATTCATTTTCAACCATGCTTCCTTGTGCACTCCAACACCTCTCATAAATCGGCCAGATGTTCTTGATGACCTTCTGACTTGACCACAACATCGTCGATGTAGATTTCTACCAATACGCCAATAAGCTTATGAAAGATATAATTCATAGCCCGTTGGTATGTAGCGCCGACGTTCTTTAATCCAAAGGTCATTACCACCCACTCGAATAAACCGATGTGGCCCGGACACCTTAAAGCTATTTTCGAAATATCCTCTTCGGCCATTAATATTTGATTGTACCCAGCATTACCGTCCATGAAACTAATGACTTTATGTCCTGCGGCGGCATCTATCAAAATGTCGGCTGTCGGCATTGGATACCCGTCCATCGGTGTAGCCTGATTTAGGTTCCTGAAGTCAATGCATACGCGCAACTTTCCATTTTTCTTGTATACAGGCACAATATTAGAAATCCATTCGGCGTAACGACACTGCCGAATAAATCTTGCTTCAATCAATCTTTTAATCTCGGCCTTTATATCAGGTAGAATTTTAGGGTTGCATCGTCGTGCAGGCTGCTGATACGGCCGATATCCTGGTTTTATAGGCAACCGGTGCTCGATAATGGACCGGTCTAGACCAGGCATCTCATGGTATTCCCAAGCAAAACAATCTTTAAATTCTTTTAATAAACTTGTCAATCTACACTTGTAGTCGGGATCCAAGCTAGCACTAATATACGTCGGCCTTGGCTTGCTACCATCTCCTAAATCCACCATCTCCAATGAATCGGCCGACGTAAATCCGTGCCCAAGCTTCCCGTCTTCTCGGACGAACTGATCCATCTAATCTGAATCTTCAGAGCCGACTGCTCGGATCGGCTGTAGGCCAAAATCGGACACTTTCAGGAAATGGGTGTCCCAAGTCCTACCGGATATACACTTGACGTGTTCACAGCTCCACTGTTGCGTATCGGCCGCCGCAACACTGTAGGCGGAATCGGCGGTGACTATCTCGATACTGTCGCCGACCCACTGTACGAGGCATTGGTGCATTGTAGACAGGATACAGCAATTCACGTGTATCCAATCGCGACCGAGCAACATGTTGTAGGAACCCTTGCCATTAATAATAAAGAAGGTAGTGGGAAGGGTCTTACTGCCTATGTTGAGGTCGACGCAGAGCGCTCCGCGGGCGGGAGACACGTTGCCTTCGAAGTCTTTGAGCATCATGTCCATCTTGGTCAGATCTTCGTCGCTTTTGCCCAACTTCCAGAACATGGCATATGGCATGATATTGACTGCAGCGCCTCCTTCCACTAGTAGCCTGGTAACAGGTCATCCGTTAACGTGTCCTTTGAGGAATAAAGCCTTGAAATGTTGTCGTTTTTCGTCTTCCGGTTTCTCAAAAGTGGGTGTCATTGGCTGCAAAACCAATTGCGCCATCTGCTCCTCCATCCTCGTTGTGTTGTCTCGATCGGCGGGCGCCATGAACTCCATCGGCAAGATGAACACCATGTTGACGTCACCTGTCGATTCTTGATTGTCGCCCTCCTCATTGTTGTTTCTTTTGGGGCGCCAGACTCGAGACCTGTTGTTTTTCTTATCCACCATCTGCCTCTGCTCTTCCTCTTGTTATTTCCATTGGCGCAGACGTTGGATCCTTTATTTTTGAGATTTGGACAGTCCATCAGAGCACCACCTGGGGTTCACCTGTTTGGCCGGTGGTTTGGCACACTCCCAGTCTGGTTCCCTTTCTAGGGGGTTCTCATCTGACACCCTAGCGTCGGCCATTTCTTCTAGCCGATCGTGTGCATTGGTTCTACCCCCAGTCGCTTGTGCTGGTCGATCCTGCCTCCCGGCTGAGCATACTGCTCCAGCCTGCCCCTTGGCCGATCATACCGATCAACTCTGCCCCCCAGCCGGTCATGCACTGAAAGGCGCCGACCCTCTTGTTCGCGCCAGTTTCTACTGATTGGCTCTGATCCTCTCTCTCTGGAGCGCGACCTTTTGAGCGGGCGATCATTGCGATTTGGTCCGCTGCACTCAGGGCAATTATCAGCTGATGGTAATCTGAGGTCATTTTCCCAGCAATGGATGAAGAACGAGCATCGCCAATGATCTTCGTGTCGGCGTATCATCTCTTCGCAGTATCTCAATCTTTCCTTCTGCCGCTGATACTTGTTGAGCAAGAATTGGGAGGTGATGGGTCTACGCGATCGCTCTGATCCTTCGCCCTCGTCTTCAACCTGTCTTTACCCTTTGACATTGTCCATCGTAACCTGCTTTCTGGGGTCCACGGCGCCGCTTCTTTTAGCCGATTCCGACGCCAGCACCTTGGTTTGAAGCGAGTTTTTTCCCGTGTCAACCATGTTAGCAGGGAAAGGATGCTGATCAATTTTCATCGGCTTTGCTGGCTTCGCCGGACTTCAAATATGAGTCTGCCTTGCTCAATGGCCGACTGTATCTGCTGACGAAAGATTTTGCACTCATTTGTGTCGTGAGACGTGGCATTGTGCCACTTGCAATATTTCATCTTTGTGAGTTGTTCGGCCGACGGAATGGTGTGGTAGGGTGAGAGCTTGATCTGCCCCTCTTGGAGAAGTAAGTCGAAGATTTTGTCGGCCTTTGATGTGTCAAAGCCAAACGCCTCTGGTTCTTTCTTCCCGAAAGGGCATGATATCGGCTTCTTCCCTTTGACCCATTCTGCTAGGCCGATTTCCTCTTCTTCTTCAGATTCAGATCCTTCTAAATATGCCACCTTTTTCTGGAAATTCCTCCGCTGATCAAACGGACGTACTTCTTGACCGGCCAATCGGTGAACGATCTGACTTAAACTTTCAAACTCTTGTGAGGCGTACCTCTACTTGATGTGTGGCAGGAGACCTTGGAAGGCGATATCGGCCAGCTGAGCGTCGGTCAGGGCTAGGGTATAGCATTTGTTTCTGACCTCTATGAACCTCCGTATGTAATTAGTTACTGGTTCGTCGCTCCTCTGTCTGAGGTTGGTCAGATCTGAAAGCTTCATCTTGTGGACTCCCGTGTAGAAGTACTTATGGAATTGCTTTTCCAGATCGGCCCAAGTAATGATGGAGTTGGGTGGTAGGGTAGTAAACCACTGGAAGGCCGACCCAGATAGAGATGATGAGAACAGACGCACCCATAGAGCATCTTGTGTGGCGGCCTCCCCACACTGGATGATGAATCTATTCACGTGCTCCACAGTTGAGGTGTCATCCAGCCCCAAAAACTTGGTGAAGTCAGGAATTTTGTACCGATAGGGAAACGACAGTAGACCGTAGGCAGGTGGGTATGATGTTTTGTACGTATAGGTTTGTACCTTTGGCTTTAACCCGAATTGGTCTTGAATCAACTCCGCTATCCTTGCCGTCCAATCCACTTGCTACTGATGAACAACTGGTTGGGGAATCGGCACATGTTGGTGGATCGGCGTTGGGACGGCCGGGTGATGGATCAAAGCGTGTGGCAGATTCTGTGGCAGCGTGGCCGGCTGAGCGGTTGACAGCTAGTAGCGTAACGAATCTTCCGTCCCATCGTACAACATCATCGGCGTCGCGCTTCTGAGTGTTTCCGCAGCATCTGTCCCCCTGCTGATTTCTGACGTGGCCGGTTGATACTGAGGGACCGTTGGCCGGATAGCCGATTGAAACGGTGCCTGGATCAGAGAGCCTCCATGACCGGCTGACTGGTCCAGAACAGCCGCCGTTGCTGGTGCCCCCCAAGGTACTATGTTTGAGGGCAGTGGTTGCATGGAAGACATCTGGGCAGGCTGAGGCGACGCTTGTGATCGAAAGCATGGCGCACCATTATATCCCGGAGGCATTGAAGGCAATGAAGTGTTGTATCCTCCGTGTTGTGTCGATATCGGCTGAGGAGCCGAGTGAGACGTGCCTGGTAAGCTTCTGACTGGAGCTACAATAGGTGGGGCGTATGCTGGCCCCTGATATCCCTGAGTTACTCCGCTGACCAGAGAACTGATGACGGCATTGTATACCGCGTTGGTCATTACTGAGGATTGGTTGATGAAAGCCTGATAAACGGACTGTTGAATCATATCGGACATCTTGCCCGAGTCCTCAGCGATGGTGATCTGGCGGGGAATTGGAAGAGGAGCTTTCTTGACGGTCTCCCCGCTTCTGGTACGACTGATAGATTGCAGATATACCTTCTTGTAGTCTTCTAGGTGTCTTGCCAGTTCTTCTTTTTGGTCGTCCTTGAGATCTGCCTCCGTAACCTCAATGATGTTCTTTTCAGAGATTTCGGCGGTCTTTGACATGTTGGATATTGAGGTTGTCCCATCGGGCGTGCCAAAAGTGTGTTGGCGCTAAAAATCGGCCGGGAATCGGCCGATGACCTTCAGCGTCGGACACACGACCCGGGAGAATCTGCTTAACTCCTGTTCGGGTGATTGCCCTGGTGCGGTTCGCGCGGCGTGCCAGTCAATTTGATCTTTTGATTGACCAGGAAAGAAACATATTAAATTCTGGGGTTCCGATCGGCTAAAGTTCCGATCTGTCCCGAAAAGCGTATCAGCGAATCGGCCGATTTGCTATAAAGATGACCGGCTATAGATTAGCCGATAATCACGTGGCGATTGCAGAGAAACTACTGGAGTAACTTCAACAATCGCTACAGCTGCAACACTCAAAATAGATCTAATCGGCTAGATGATAATAGACAAGGAAAAATAATGATAAAGCCGACAGTTTCGATCTCAAGCTGGATAACTGGTGATAAAACTAGAACAATAGGTAAAACCTATAATTCTAGTAAATATCGATAACTGGTGAATTAATCTAAACGAAACAACGGCGATGCGCCCGAAGTTAAAGCTTAGTGTTATTCGATAAACGGAACCTACCAATTGGTCGGAGATCGTGTCGATGCAGCCCTGCCAATCCGTACGAACTCGTGGAAGAAAAAGATGCATTGGAGAAGTCGCTGACTTGAAAGTAAAGTACGATGAAGAAGTAGATTGTTTGTATTGATTGATGTGTATCTTCTACAAAACCCTGACTGCTTCTATTTATACCCTAGGACTAAGACTCCTGATCTATTCGATCCGTTACAAACTTGATTTAAATAAAAACTACCATATCTATAAGACTTTCCTAAAGGAAACGGGCTCCCACAGAATCTTCTGCTGCCATCTCCTAGTCCAATCCGGACTCTTTCCATTGCTCCTCGACCGAGTCGGTGTCGTTCTTTGACCAACGTTAGGTCATCTTTGACTGGGATCCTTTGCTGGGATTCCATTGGCTTCATCCCCTATCTGTTGGCGCAAGCCCACATTGGCCCAAATGCTCTAGCCTTTCAATCGGCCGACCCCCACCAACTCCATTCACCAATCACACGAAACACTGCAGCTCCAATTGGCGGATTCCTAACTGAAGCGTCAATCGGCCGATTCCCAACTGTAGTCTTTAAATCTGCCACATCGGCCAATCTCTGCCTTTCCTGACGCCGATTCAACACATGTTAAAATCTGGCGTCAACAGTATTATTTCTACAACCGATCAGAGGGCAAAGTGTTTGTCGCTCGGAACGGTGTTTTCTTAGAGAAAGAGTTTCTCAGGAAGGAGAAAAGTGGACAAAAGGTGTATCTTGAAGAAGTTCAAGAGGAGCCTATCGGGCAAGATTCAACAGGTGATGCTAATGTAGCACAACAAGTTGAAGAACCTGTGGCAAGAGAAGAACCACCGCAGGCACGAAGATCGGCAAGGCTCTGCGCAGCGCGCGAGATATTATTGTTGGACAATGATGAGCCTGCGACATATGCAGAAGCGATGATGGACCCAGATTCTGAGAAATTGCAGAATGCCATGAGATCCGAGATAGGCTCCATGGGAGACAATCAAGTTTGGAACTTGGTTGACCCGCCTGATGGTGTTAAAGCCATAGAGTGCAAATGGATCTATAAGAAGAAGAAAGACATGGATGGAAATGTTCACATCTATAAAGCTTGACTTGTCGCAAAGGGGTTTATACAAGTTCAAGGAGTTGACTACGACGAGACATTCTCTCCCGTAGCGATGCTTAAATCTATTCGGATCATTCTAGCAATAGCTGCGTATTTCGATTACGAGATATGGCAGATGGATGTCAAAACAGCTTTCCTGAATGGAAACCTGGATGAGGACGTGTATATGATACAGCCTGAAGGTTTTGTCGATCCGACCAATGCTGGAAAGGTATGCAAACTTCATAAATCCATTTATGGGTTGAAGCAAGCATCTCGGAGTTGTAATATTCATATTGAAGAAGTAGTCAAAGGGTTTGGTTTTCTTCAGAACGAAGAAGAAGCTTGTGTTTACAAGAAGGAAAGTGGGAGCTCTGTAGCATTTCTAATCTTGTATGTGGATGACATACTGCTGATTGCGAATGATATTCCTATGCTGGAATACGTAAAGACTTCACTGAACAATAGTTTTTCTATGAAGGATTTAGGGGAAGGTGCATATGTTTTGGGCATAAAGATCTATAAAGATAGATCAAGGAGGCTAATAGGATTATGCCAAGATACTTACATTGACAAGGTATTAAAATGTTTCAGTATGGAACAACCAAAGAAAGGGTGCTTGCCTATGTCACATGGTATGCATTTCAGCAAGACTCAGTGTCCCTCGATGACTGATGAGTGGGATCGCATGAGAAAGTTTCCATACGCTTCGGCAATTGGTTCAATCATGTACACAATGATAAGTACACGCCTAGATGTCTATGCTCTAAGTGCTACGAGCAGGTACCAGTCTGATCTAGGTGAGAGTCACTGGACAGCTGTGAAAATCATCCTTAAGTACTTCAGAAGGACTAAAGATGTGTTCCTAGTCTATGGAGGTGAGGAGGAGCTCACTGTAATGGGTTACATTGATGCTAGCTTCCAAATCAACAAAGATGATTCAAAGTCACAATCAGGTTTTATATTCACATTGAATGGTGGTGCTGTGAGTTGGAAGAGTTCCAAGCAAGATACGGTGGTCGATTCTACAACGGAAGTCGAGTACATTGCAGCTTCGGAAGCTGCGAAGGAAGGTGTTTGGTTGAGGAATTTCCTCATTGAGCTTGGTGTGTTTCCAAATGCGTCTAGCCCATTGAACCTCTACTGTGACAACAATGGGGCGATAGCGCAGGCTAAGAAGCCAAGGAATCACGAGAAGAACAAACATGTACTGCGGAAATTTCATCTTATACGAGAGTTCATGAGACGGGGTGAGATCAAGATATGCAAAATACACACGGATTTGAATGTTGCTGATCTGTTGACAAAGCCTCTTCCACAGCCTAAGCATGATGCGCACACAAGAGCTATGGGTATTAGATACCTTAAGGAATAGACTCTAGTGCAAGTGGGAGACTGTTAGAAATATGCCCTAGAGGTAATCATAGAGATGATCATATTTCGTTGTATCCATGATGTATTATATATGTGTTCATTGAATATCCATGAAAAAGGCAACTTGTATTGATTGGCAATTATGTGAATTGTTTGTGAGACTCTTGTATGGATATTCTAAAGTTGTTCCTAGTCGGGTTTCATGTACGGACACACATGAATATTAGACTAGCACATGTATTAGTTGATGACTATGTTTCACAAGTCATAGACATGGAGATGTCAAACTAATAATGTGGGCACATGTATGACATGTGGCTGGATAGACCCAACTCGAGAAACAGTGATTTCTCATTACACAATGTGTATGCTATGTCCTTAGACCTGATATTGTCGCATGTGCTCAAGATGTGAACCGACCTACTTAGGAGCTATCGAACGCTACTCCATAATTGGGTAGTAATAAAGGTGGTTCTCGGGTTTGTCAAGAAGCATGCTGTGAGACATGTCAGTCAAGATGGGTTTTGCCCTCTCTACTTGAGAGAGATATCTCTGGGCCCCTCGAGTGATCGGATCAAGAAATGCATGGCCGTGCTAGGGTTAAGTGTTAACCAAAAATTCTGGATCACGATATCGAGAAAGAGAGGTCAGCTTGGAGCTAGACCAAATATCGTGAGGCAAAGGGAATAACATGTATATGAGATTGTGATGGCTCGTCTGATTTGATCTTTGCGCACGCATAGGAGTTGACATGTCTTGCTAGAGGCTGCTGTCAATTATTGGTCGAGTAGGAGTACTCGAGCCATGTCTATTCGCGCGTGAGCCCATAGGGTCACACACTTAAGGGACTGGAAGCCTAATACGGATTTGATCCAAATTAGTCTAGGCTTAGATCCACGCCTGCTGCTGCCGCCTGTTTCCCACGCCCGCACCTTCGTCGCACTCGTGGACCTAGCAGTCTGGATTGTGATGCTTCCGCCGCCGTACGTGTCGATACCTTGGAGGTGCTGCATCAACTGCCCGAGGACGAGCCGCACATGAGAAGGTCTCACAACTGCACTGCCGGCTATCGTACAAACTACATCAACGGGCTACAGAAGTTCCACACCAGCGCGTCTAGTGGTAATTCCGTGATCTATAACAGCAGTAGTTCCTGGTTTATGGGGAAGAAAAATTTGATTTTGCGCTAGCGTTGCCTCCCCGTAACCCTACAGGGTACCCCCACGGCCCCCTTATATACCCAGGCAGTCGTGGATTACAAGTTAGGGTAAACCTACTCGGGTTCGTTACAAGGAATCCGATCGGTTGAGATACACAAGATCATACCTATCCAGTTCGACCTTGATCCTAACCCTTGGAGGATCCTACCCATCATCCAGCCAAGCGTTTGTACGTCGGGTCGTTTATGTGGAGTCGTTCAACCGGGGAGTGGTCTCCACTCGGCAGGGAGGTACCTAGGTCTACCTCCGTCAGCATGCTTGTTGACGACGACCATCATCTCGGAGATGGTTTTGGGGTTGCTCTCGAACATCTTACGCCACAGCTCGATGTTGTGCAGCCCTTGGTGGAAGTAGCGGATAACATCCCAGTCATCAACATCTGTAATCATGTTATGGTTAGTGAAGTACCTCTTGTTGTAGTCGCGCAGGGAATCGTTGGGCTGCTGGGTGACGATGCCCAGATCCCATCTCGCTTTGGGACCTAAGCATGAAGCCTGAAAGTGGTTGATGAAGGCCGTGCAAAGGTCTTACCAATTGTTGATGGAGCCTGGGCAATGTACTTCGAGCCAGTTGAGAGCTTGGCGACTCATCATGACTGGGAAGTAGGCCACCATGATGTCGCTGTTGCCGTTCACCGCCCGGACATCGATGGAGTAGGTGTGCAGCCATGTCTTTGGGCCGGAGTCGCCGTCGAAGTTGTCGATGCCGACCGGCTTGAATGTAGATGGCTATGAGACTCCACGGAGTCGGTTGGAGAAGGCGGAGAAGCCATCCAAATCTCCCACAGCGTCATCGTCGAGGCTGATCGGGGCCTGTGGGGGTCGGTGTGGGCGTTGGGTGGCATTGCCGTTGCGAGCTCGGCCTTCTGGGTTGGCACCGGGTGGACCGTACTCCTCGTCGTACCAGCGGCGACGCTCCCGCTCGGCTTTGTCGCGTTCTCAATGTCGTTCATTGATGATCGGCCGGACATCACGGTTGCTGAGGTTGGCACGCAGGTCCAGCTGGTTGACCTTGTCACCGTCGAGGTGGCGAGCAGTGGAGTGGCAGGAGTTTCTGGACTAGGCTCGCAAAGCCGAGTAGTCCTTCCTCAAGCGCTGGACCTGGGCAGCAGCAACATGCAAACGGGTCCGGGATTGTTTGAACTTGGGTGAGTGGGGTAAAGTCTGCAGTACCTTGAATGCGGCGGCCAGGTCAGCAGATGGGCTAGCGAAGATGTTCTGGCCGTCGCACTCGAGGACGAAGTCCTCGTCGAGGTTCCGTGGGGTCGCCGATGTATGGTGGGGTGTGACACGTGGGTTACGACCATCGGCGTTGCGGAGATCCTTTTCGGCTTGGTTGATGGCGGCCTCGTTGTTCCGTCGGTTTTGGTTTTGGTTGCGGTGGAGTTGTTGACGCTTGGCCTCCTCGTCTTCCCCTTCGACGGTTGCTTCATCGGCGGAGACAACAGAGATTTCCCGCCGATCTGGAAAGCTCACTAGGTTGGGTGGGAGGCTGAACAAAACCTCCTGGGAGTCAGCTTGTGGTCCTGGGACCATGTCAGATCCAATCTAGTCAACACTGGGTTGATCCAGATCAGAATGGCGCAACTTTTCCATCAAAGATCGGATCTGGTCGGCGTAGATGGAGGCGCTGTTAAATAACCCGAACGGGGCCTGATGGGTCGAGTCGCCAAGATGGCGTAGTGTCGACTCTACGAGCCCGATGTACTCGGCAACGGAGGCTTCGACTCTGTCCAGGCCAGCAAGGATATTGTCAATGTTGATACGTGGACGACGGGTCGTCCGAGCAAGGTTTTGGACTTCGTCATTGATAGACACGTCCTCAACCTGATGCAGCACTAAGCTGGAAAGGGTTATATTAGATCTGGAACCCTAGAGGCTTTCTGTCTCGGAGACAGATGAGATTGGGGATGAGCTCCTGGGAGCAGGCATCTCGGGAAAGCTTCCAAAGATGATGGAGTGGCCGGCAGCAGCCTGGATCTAGAGCGTCGCTTGCACGGAGAAGAAGACACCGGAGTTGGATGCCATCAAGCTCGCCAAGAGGACCCTGGAGATCCCCCTACCTGGCGTGCCAACTGTCGGATTTGCACTCCGGCAGGTCTTCCTAGGGTAGGCGGGGCGGATTGGAGAGCCGTGAGCTTGATGGTAACTCGAGGACGCAAGGACTTAGACAGGTTCGGGTCGCACGGAGCGTAATAACCTACATCCTGTGTTCGGGGATTTGTATTAGGGTTTGTAGAATGAGTAGTGATGGCTAGGGTTTCATGATGTGTTCTATGGGTACCCCCACAGCCCCCTTAGATATCCAAGTAGCCATGGGTTACAAGTCAGGGTAAATCTACTTGGGTTTGTTACAAGGAATCCGATCGGTTAAGATACACAAGATCATGCCTATCCAGTTCGACCTAGATCCTGACCCCGGGGGATCCCGCCCATCGTCCAGCCGAGTGCCTGTATGCTGGGTCATTGATGCGGAGTCGCCTAGCCGGGTAGCCGTCTCCACTCCGCAGGGAGGTACCTGGGTCTACCTCTTCCAGTACGTCCTCCAGTTACTTTTTGAAGCAACTAACAACGCTGGTGAGTATGAATCTCTCATGCACGGTCTCCGGATCGCTGCCTCACCGGCATCAAATGCCTCCTTGCCTACGGTGACTCCAAGGTCATCATCTAGCAAGTCAACAAGGACTGGGACTGCACAAAGGAGAAGATGGATGCCTACTGCAAGAAGATAAGAAAGATGGAAGCCAGCTTCTATGGCTTGGAGTTCCATCACATCATCAGAGACTAGAACATCACAGCCGACGTCCTCTCCAAGGTCGGTTCTAGTCGCGCCCTTGTCCTGCGGGAGTCTTCGTCCAGGCCTTGAGACGCCCCATGGTCGAGGTTGAAGAACTCCCTCCCACCAAGTTAGACTTGGTGCTAGCGCAGGAAAGAAGTCCTAGTGATCGACTCCGACTGGCTCTCCCCAATCATCGACTTCATTGTCAACAACAAGTCCTACCCTGACAAGAATGAACATGAGAAACTTTCAAGATGAGCTGCCAGCTATGTGGTCATTGGCGCCGACTTGTTCAAGCACTCGACCTCGTCAGGGACGCTGTCCAAGTGCATCGCCTAGAGCGAAAGAGTTGCACAACTCCACGACATCCACTCGGGCATCTGTGGCAACCACGTAGGAGCCTCAACCATTGTGGGCAAAGCATTCAGGTTTGGTTTCTACTGGCCTACAGCGCTCGCTGATGCTCACGACAAAGTCAAAAGGTGCCCAAGGTGCCAATTCTTCGCCAAGCAACAACACGTCCCGGCTCAGGCCTTGCGAACAATTCCTCCCTATTGGCTCGTCGCCTACTGGGGGCTTGACTCGGTCAAACCTCTGAAGACAGCCGTGGGCGGCTATAGTCAAATCTTTATGGCAATTGACAAGTTCACCAAGTGGATTGAAGTCAAACCAGTTGCAACCACCACAGCTACCAAGGCGGTCGAGTTCATCCAAGAAATTTCTCACAGATTCAGTGTGCCCAACAGGATCATCACCGATCTAGGCACATCATTCACTAGAGGCCTATTCTAGGACAATTGTCCGGATAACTGCATTGATGTCTACTATGCCTCCGTGGCCCATCCAAAGTGCAACGGTCAAGTGGAGCGCGCCAATGGCATGATCCTCCAGGGGCTCAAGGTGCGAATCTTAAATCCAGTCGAGAAGTTCGGTCCCAGTTGGATCCAGTAACTCCCACAGGTCGTATGGGGGGCTACGTACCCAAAAGAGTAGGGCCATAGGCTACTCCCCCTTCTTCCTAGTGTATGGCTCAGAGGCTATCCTCTCGAGCGACATAACTTTTGGTGCCCCGCAGATCCATAACGACAGCTCAGGGGCTACCACGACCGGAATGTGCAGGAGCGAGACTTCAACATAGGCGACATGGTTCTACACCGCGTTCAGTCTACTACCGGCGCCCACAAGTTATCCTCCCCATGGGAAAGTCAATTTGTTGTCAGCGCGGTCGTCGCCCCTGGAACCTACTGCCTACAGAGGGAAGATGGCACAGAGACATCAGCAACCCATGGAACATCGAGCACCTCCGACGCTTCTACCCATAAGAAGACCTTGTAGCTATGTACCCCAACCTCTCTAGAAATAAATAAGAGCATCTCATCATCTTTGTCCTTACTATATCCCATCTATCATTTACGCTTATAAAACAACCTGGTACCACCCTTTCCGACTCGTTCAGCACACTCGGTGTCGGTGTTTTACCGGCAACCCCAGGTAAGTTCTGTTCTTGAGTACTTCCCTTGTTGATTTTTGGCGTTTTTTGTTGATATTTCTCTACTTTGTCTTCAGTCCACCCGCCTCGCCCCTGTCCAAGCATTCCAAGGGCGGTGAAAGGTCAAGCCTTGCTAGGAATGATGCCGCACCAGAATCCGCTGTCCAGCTTGGTGCGGTGGACCCTTCTGCTGTTGATGTCGCGCCGAGACCGAGTGGCTCTATCCCAGTGAGCGCCTCGCAGGTTCCGATAAGGGGCCTGCTGGCGGGTCAGGGAAAGGAACTGCTCGAGGGCCCCGGCTGGCAGGCCTCAAGAAGATGGTGACCAAGTGGTCCTCCACGTAAGTCTCGAGTACCTGTACCTGTACTTTTTGTTATTCATCTTGTCGAGGAGTTGACATGTGTCTTCTTTCCAGCCCTTCCTCTGCTCTGAGCCTGGGGGACCCTGAAGAAGTCATTGCTGCCCAAGCCCCTGAGCAAGGAAAGAGAGCGCGGATGTTGCAGCGTTGGATGCGGGTGCCCCTCCTCCTCCTCCTCCGTCTCCTCCGGCAGCCAATGTCGACGCGGAGAAAGAAGTTGCACCGGATGGACCTGGTGCGGGGCGAATGGAGTTAGACCCGCCAGCACCCAAACTCCTTGAAGGTGATCCTATCGTGCGTCCTCTGCCCCCCAGTACTATTCTACCCGAGGAGACACTAGTAACCGTGGGTGGAGTGGCAGGCGAGCTGCCCAAGATGTCAGGCGCCCAGGATGTTAAGGCCACGGGTGCTTCAGACCCTGACACCAGCATAGCCCGGACCAGGAGCAAATCATGCCCTGGTACTGGGGATGTAGGCGCCGCGGGTACATCAGGGCCCAGCGCGGAGGCGTCGAATGACCTGATCGAGGACCCTTATCTCGCCAAGAAGAAAAGGGAACATATCCTTAATGTCTTCAAGGATTTGTACGAGTTTACCACAGTAAGTATCCACCTTCTTCGAGTACTTTTCACTTCCTCTATTTTTGTGTAATGCGTACTGACTGCTACTTGTATGTTGTAGAATCTAATGGACCGGTCCAAGAAAAGTCTGATAAGGTCAAGCTCCTTCAGGACGGCCACCTCCAGCTGCAAGAGAAGCACCGCAGGATCTCGGAAGCGGTTCTCAAGAACACGGAACTACAGAAGAAACTCGAGCAGCTGGAGGCCGAGTGGGTTCAAGAGGTTTCGGTCCTTAAGAAAAATGTTGACAATCTTAAGAAGGAAAAGACCCAGCTTGTCGAGAAGAACAAGAAAACTTCCAAGGTGCACAAAGGTGAGTCGCTGCCTTGTCTCATTGTCCTTTAATTGGTATGTTGTTCGAGTAGTTTCTGAGAACTTCCTCGAATACTTCTTATTTTCCTTGCACGCAGAACTAAAATCCACATTGCAAAAGAAAGAAAATTTAATTATAGATCTGAAGAATCTTGTTTACCGTGGCGCAGATGACGTCGAGCGCTTGCAGAAGATCCTTGAGGATATAGATGCCTAGTACAAGGAGGCTTTGCAGCAGATCAAGAACATACACACTGACAAGCAGCAGATGGAGAAAGAACTTGAAGACTTCAAGTCTGCTGCACAAGCTGTCATGGAGATGGTGGATTTCTCTGCTGATGGTGAAGCTGGAGAGCAATCCTTACTGGAGAAGCTTCGAGCGACACCCCAAAAGGTTGCCAGCTACATCGTGGAGGCCACCAGGACATATATTTCACAGGCGCTAGCACTGGTGAAGTCGTACTGGCCCAAGGCGAAACTGGAACCACTCGCCGAAGGCATGGCGGCCGACTGCTCTATGGAGAAATTCACGAAGTATCGTGAAAAGTTGAGCCCATTGCCGACAAGATCGCCGAAAGCCTAGAGCAAGATGGTTAGGTGTAGCAGGAACAATGTTGTGATATCAAGAACATTTGTGCTACTTGTTTCATATGTATATAAATTTGCCTAATTGATCTTTTCATCAGCGTGTATCTTTTTGCAATGTATGCTGGTATGATCGTAGGACTTAGAAAGTTTGGAGATGTTTGGGTTAAGCTACTCCAAGAGCATCGGCTTGGATGTAGTCAATAACTTGACATTCCAAAAAAGTGCTTGTAGAGCAGAGGACTTAGCTTGGATTTACCCGGTCGAACGGTACGCGAAGCTAGCCTGTAGGCTAAGGAGCCCAAGCGGTTTTAGTTGTCATCCTGCGTGTTGGTAGGGAATAACTTAACCGAGTTATGGGCTTGATAACCCCTTCGGCGGGTGCCTTAATGCTCTCTGTCCAGTAGTAGTAGCAATGGCCAGAATAAAAGAAGCACGTTAAGTACTCGAATATACTGCCTCGTGGGCTGTACTAGCCGCAAGTACTCGTGACGGAGCCCCCGAGCGTAAGTGAGCTAAGTACAAGGACTCATGGCGAAGCCCCCGAGTATAAGTACTCGTGGCGGAGCCCCCGAGTAATTAGGCGAAGAAATGTAATAACTCATGGCAAAGCCCCAGAGTTAAAACATGCACGAAAGTAGTCGAATTATGGCGAAATCAACTCTTTATTCATAATAACGCTGACATACAGCTGGCGAATTGTTTGCAACTTCTACAAGGCGTAGAATTTCCAGAGATGCTCTATGTTCCAGGAGTTAGGAACTTCCTGGCCATCAGAGTACTGGAGGCGATATGACTCTGGTCTTGTTACTGTTGACACGATGAGGGGACCCTCCCACCGGGAATTGAGCTTGTGTAGGCCAGTCTCATCATGGATGCGGCGGAGGACCAAGTCACCGATGTTAAATGACTGCTTGTGTACATTGCGATCGTGATTTCGCCGGATGCCCTGCAGATAGTGGACTGACTGAACTAGGGCATTGCATCTGGCTTCGTCAAGTGTATCCAGTTCCAGCTACCTAGCTTCCTCCGCTTCTCCTTCGTCGTTTATCTCGATTCTGGGAGAGAGCCGCATGATGTCTGCGGGGAGTATAGCTTCTGACCCATAAACGAGGAAAAATGGGGTAGGTCCTGTGGCTTTCGACGGCTGAGTTCCAAGCCCCCATACGACATAAGGCAGTTCATATATCCACTTGCCACCCTTTTTGCTATTCTCCTCGTAGAGTCTCTTCTTTAGGCCATCCAGAGTCAAGCCATTTGCACTCTTGACTTGTCCGTTGGCCCTTGGGTGCGTGACTGACACGTAATTCACTTCAATCGCGTTATTTTCACAGAATTCCTAGAACTGATTTGCAGTGAAGTTGGTACCTAGGTCTGTGATGATGGTGTTGGGGTAGCCAAAGCAGTACATGATGTCCGAGATGAAGTCGACCGCCCTGTCTGGAGTGAGCTTGGTGATCGACTTGTACTCAATCCACTTGGTAAACTTGTCGATGGCCACCAACACATCTGTGAAGCTTCCTGTAGCGGTAGTTAGAGGTCCAATCATGTCGAGGCTCCAACATGCAAAGGGCCAGGAGGGCAGTATGGTGATGAGGTTGTGCGCCGGGACATGCGACTGCTTGCCGAACAACTGACACTTCTGGCACTACCTTACGAGGTCCTCGGCGTTTGAGACTGCTGTTGGCCACCAGTAACCTAACCTGTAAGCCTTTCCGACTAGTGTCTTGGATGCTGCATGATTTCCGCAAGTACCTTCGTGTATCACGAGTAGTATGTTGCGGCCCCAGCCCCTCGGGACACACTTCATGAGTACTCTGGTGCTAGCTCCATGCTTGTAGAGTTTATCTCCCACAATGACAAGCCCCTTGCTGCACCTCATGATGCGGATTGCTTCTGGTCTTTTCTTGGTAACCCCAGGAGGTAGCATCTTTTCTTTGATGAAATCGATAAACGTCCCCCGCAAGTCGACCTCCGTCATCATGACCTCCCGTCTAGGATCCGAGGGTCCCGAGCCGGTGGTTGCTTGACTCGTGGTCTTGATTGACGGTTCTTTGAGTTCCTGGATGAATACTCTGGCTGGGACTTGTGCTCGAGTAGATCCAAGCTTAGAGAGTACATCTGCTCCAACATTGTTGTCCCGGACGATGTGGTGAATCTCTAGGCCAGCGAATTTGTTCTCCAACTTGCGCACTTCCATGACGTATGCATCCATCTCCTCCTTTGTGCAGTCCCACTCTTTGTTGACTCCTGGAGCTGGATGGTCTTCAGTACGAGTTCTCTAGCGGGCTGTACCTTCGAGTGGTTAGCCTTCTTAGGGGGAACCTCCAGGTCCACTTCGGAGAGCTTCTCCGCAACTGCGAGTACTTCTCCTGAAGTATCTGGTACACGGGTAGTCGAGGCGTACTCGATGGCCTTCTGGTCGCAGTCGTAGGACTTCTCCAAATCGCCGTGGAAGGTGAGGACACCGTTCTTTCCTGGCATCTTCAGGAGTAAGTACACGTAGTGTGGTACGGCCATGAACTTGTCCTTTGCCGGTCTGCCCAGTATGGCGTTGTACGAAGTTTCAAAGTTGGCCACTTCGAACTTGATGTACTCGGTACAGTAGTTTTTCCTCATCCCAAAGGTGACGGGAAGCACCATCGTGCCCAGCGCCGTAGGTGCGTTCCCAGGTATGATGCCGTAGAAGGGAACCTTGCTGGGAGTGAGCTTGTCAAAGAAGTTCGCCCCCATCTTTCTTAAAGTACTCACGAAGATGATGTTAAGGCCGTTGCCTCCGTCGATGAGTACCTTCGCGAGCCTGACGTCCGCGACCAAAGGGTCTAGGACTAGTGGGAGCTTGCTTGGCTCAGAAAAGTTCGTCCACTGATCCGCCCTGGAGAACGAGATGGGGACCTCCGACCACCGAAGGGGTCGTGGTACCCCAGGCTCGATGGACAAGATCTCGCGGCGGTGAAGCTTCTAAGTCCTCTTGGAGACAAACCCCGATTTGCCACCGAAGATGATGTTGACCACCTTGGATACGTCCAGGAAATTCCCGGCATCTGTCTTGTTCTTCGGGTCCTTGTTGTCCTTGTCCTTCTTCTTCTTGTCGCCCTTATCCAAGGGCGGGGCGTTGAGGGACCTCCGGAATTGATAGCACTCGAGAGCAGCGTGCTTCGAGTGTGGGTGCCATGGGCAATGCTTCTGCAGGAGTTTGTCGAATTCCTCTTGCAGGTTGTTGTTGTTGTTGTTATTCTTGCCTCGCGAGGCGCGATTGATAGTCGCGACAAGATCATCTGGCTTACGCTTTCGGGAGGATCCCGAGTAGTCCCGCTGGCCTCTGTCATTGAGGTGGTCGTTGTTGCGCTTCGAATAGTCGTTGCCGCGCTTCAAGAACCACCTGAATTAATCCGGCTCAAGCGCGCTAACCATCACCACAAGGGCAATCAGGGCTAACTCACACTTCAAACGGATTAATCCACTGGTCTGTCGGGTAACCTACCGATACAACCACAGTTTTTGCCGATCGAAACCATACATACATGTACTCACACAAAGGTGAGCCCAGAGGATTCAACATTCCATAAATTTTACACCACATGGTTCATCATAGATTATTATTACAATGGAGTTCAAATTCGTAAAACAAGGTACTTTCAGAGTTCAAAATAATTGAGTTCTTCAGAGTTCAATGTAGCGAAAAATGACAATAAACTACTCGACGATACAGGATGTCTCGATGAAGCCCTTACGAGACATCACTCGGAGTTATCATCGTTGGCCGGGGGCGTATCCCATTCCACCGACCAACCAGGAGGAAGGGTACATGGCCAAGTCAAACTAGCGTTCATATCCTCGAAAGTCTCACCTGAAAACAAGCCACAAGCAAGGCTGAGTATACTAATACTCAGCAAGGCTTACCCGACTAGTGGAATATACTTAGCCGACTCCTAGACATGAAAGGCTTTTGGCTTGAGGGTTTGTTTTGCCGAAAAGCATATACAAGTAGGTCCTTACTTTCAAATTTTAGCTCCAAGTTCTAGTTTTCTTTAACCATTCTAGGTAAGCAACTATCCAATATCATACATGGTGGAAGAATTAATTTGCATCCAACAAGATTAATCATCATCATTGTTCCTCTTCTTACTCTATATGGTAAAAGGGTCAAGCAGTCTCAATAACCGCGAGAAACGAACGATTCGAATCGAATTTCTTAACCTTCCAAGGGAAACCTAAACACACGTCACGTGGTTACTCCCAGAGTCACACGTGCAACTTTTCCCTTCAATTCCCGCTTCACGGAACAGGCCCACCGCCCTCGACTACACGTCCCCATGGACCCGGCCATGGCGGCACATGCACCCGCCATTAGCTAGATGTGAACGAATTCAAGACGGTGGGGAGTATATTCCGGCCTCGGTTCAATCCAGTACTTAAACTTACCGCTTACCATATTCTCGGCATGTGGTTAGTACGTTCAAAGACTTAACCACCACTACCACACACTGCGGCCTTAGAATTTTTCACTAAACAGACGGGGCCTCAATCATCAACATAAACATCGTACCATAGCCCCGTCCGTCGACCTTATGATTGCATCATGCAGTAAACATTCAACTCCTAAATTCTCGCGAGTGACAGGAAATCACTCGGCTTTTACCGGAGTCCTATTAGCATAGCATTCTATCGAACCTTACATCTAGTGTTCAGAGCATGGGTACCTAGGATCATGCAACTAAGTTTTCATCCAACTCCTATAATCTTAATGCACAAGTAAAATAGAGTAATAAGTTGCATAAGTTTGGAAAAATAGGGTTCATGCTCCGGGGCTTGCCTTCTTGGGTAAAGTTAGCTTGGGGCTGGTCCGAACTTGGGCTCGGGTCTTTGAAAGCTTCAGTTAGATTCACTTGAGCTTCACGCTGCTCACTCTCGAACGCGGGCACTAGCTTGTACGTTCCGTCGGCGAGAGTAGTCGATTCTATATGAATGCACAACTGTAAGTTGTAGTGATGGCACGTGATATTTATTTTCTTCACGATAAAGTTGCAGTCCACACAAACATAGATTTGGTTATGAAGTTACTTAGTTAAGATTTCTTGGACAATCTTTAACAGAAGGGGGTGGTGTTGTATTGGAAACTTAATTTTCGTAGTATAAGCATGCATTAACCACAAACACTGATTTAGGTAACTTCTAGTGAGGAAATGTTTATTCAGAGTACATTATGCAGAGATAAGACTACTGTAAAAATTTCAAACATTTTTATGCAGCAGAATAATTATGAAAAATGTAATACACAGCCACTACTAGAACCTAGTTATTTTTATACAGAACAAACCATTCATGTGTTGATGCCAAAAAGTTTACAGGGGTTTAATCTATCCACATATGTGTTACTGTAAATTTTTCAGATTTTACTGTGCAAGATACAAAGCATAATAAATAGGACAAGTTACACCTACTTTAATAAAGATTAATTTCTACAGGATGTTCTACAGGTTTTCTGAGCACGAAAATTTTTATACAGCAAGAGCTACTCTAAATTGTCCCACAATAAAAAGTTGAACATTTTCCAAGCATAGAAACTAATTATTTGAATCAGTGCATTTGTCCTACCACAAAATTATATAAATAGGTTACAGAAAGAAAAAAAGATTCTAAACTTTTTCTGTGGTATTTAGGCATCACTATAACAGCTCTGGAAAAGTTTCAAAACATGAATCACAATATAACAGCAGTTATAAATTAGTTTTATTATTTCATGACATAAACAAGGTTTAACAAAAAGTTTAGCTAGAGATGGGTTCTGGTCCTAATATTTTTACACTCGCCTACAAATCAAGCAACCAATCTACTGTCCAAAAATCAGGTTCAGAAATGGTCTACAATAGTGGGTACAATTAAATTCTATTAACCCTTCCATTTAATTTAGAGCAAGATATAGAAAACATCTGAAGAAATGTATGTAACAAAAATTGTAGAATTTCTTCTAAAGATTCCAGAAGAGTTAAGTTTGTATTTTTCGGATTTTTCTACGATTTTATATGAATTTTACAAGTTCGCTGCTTTTGAAATCAAAGTTTAAACACAGGTTTACAGATATGCCCCTAGAAACTTGCGTGCAGACCCTTTTAAAGATTTCAATCATTGCAATTGGGTCCCTGGGCGGCGCTAGCATGGCGGCCGACCAAATTCCGGTGAGGGGGCTCGTCGGCGGCGAGGGGAAAAGGGTCGGGGAGATCCATGGAGGTGAGAGCTACCTTGGGGTTCTGGTCTACATTGAGAGCAACGAGCACCGGTGGTTCTGGGCGACGATGGGCAGGGGAGTGAGCTGCGGTGGGGTGTTGTGGTGGTGGTTGGAGACTCAGCTCTTGCAATGGGTGGCCGGAGAGGTGAGCTCCACGGTGAGCTGGGCGTGACGGCGGTAATGGTGGCGGCGGTGGCGTTCTGGTGTCTGGGCGCGCGAGGGGGGCTCAGTGCGGCCTTTTGTAGGCAGCAGAGAAGTGGGAAGAGAGGCGGGGCTGGACTGCGAGGCGTGGACATAGGCGGCACGACGGGGGCGTGCCATTGGGCGTCGGGGTGGCGGCCAGAGGCTCGGCGCGGCGAGCGGCGGGCGGGCGCAGGGGATTGGGCGTGCTGTGGCACAGCGGCTTGTCGGGCGGCGAGCGCGGGGAGTGGCGGGACAGAGCGGAGGCTCAGGCATGGCGCGACTCGTCCATTGGGCGCGGCATGTGGTGGCCAGGCGGCGGCATCGCGTGCGGCCAGCGGCGCGTCGCGGTTGGCGGCTGGAGATCCTGGCGTGGGGAGGGAGAGATTGCGCGGCACGCGATTGGGCGCGGCAGGGTTAGGTCGGGGGAGTGGGGAGGACGGCCGGTGATTGGCTTGTCGCGGCGTGGGCGGCAGGCATCGCCGGCCAGGTGGCCAGCGGTGACTGGTGTAACACCTCAGGTGTTTAAATTAAGAAATAAGCCTCATTAGCGTAACATGATGCATAAATAACTAAGAAAAGTTTAAAAGGAAATGAATTATAAATTGGTTTTGCCTTGAATTGAAAATAGTTGTGTATATGTGCGTAAGTACACGTACTTTAATCAAGCCATTTAAAATAACTTCTAAACTACAACTCAAATGAACTTTGGCCTGAAACAAAACTTGTGTAACTTTTCATTTTGAACAACTTTCGTGTTCAAGGATTTTTGAGTTACAACAGAAAGATTTGAGAAACACTTGGATTTGCAAACCAGTCCCTGCCTTTTCTTCTATTTCCACTGCAGACCCTTCTTCTCCGCCTCGCCCGACCCTCGTTTCGCGCGACCCTTCCGTTTTGCCCGACCCTTTCACTTGCCCGACCCTTAGTTCGCCCGACCCTTTCGTTCGCCCGACCCTTACGCTCGCCCGACCCTCGGCTTCGCCAGACCCTCGCTTCGCCCGACCCTCGGCTGCCGGGCAGTCACTGCAGGCCACTTGGCCGGTGATGCCTGACAGGCGCTAGACGCCAAGCCAATGCCTGGCCGCGCCCGCACACGCGCTCGCACGCCGCGTTCCTCCCCAGTCCGCGCACGCCACGCGCGCGCCGGCGATTCGCGCCTCTGCTCGCCACCCGCCGCGCCCAATGGGCAAGTCGCGCCGTGCCCGTGCCTCCGCCGCGTCCCGCCAGTCGCCGCGCTCGCCCCCCTGCAAGACAGCTGCTGCACCGTGGACAGCTCACTCCGAAGCTCCGCCGTCCAAGCCAAGCTTCAAAACGGGTTCCCATCGACGCCGCGAAGCTCCTCGACCAGCCCACGCTCTCCCCTTCTCGCCGAAGCACCGTCGCCGACGCTCCGCCCCGCCGCCGCCCCTCTGCTCCGTGCCGATGAGCCACCTCCGGCCACTCCCAACCCCGACCAAAGCCATCCCGAGGTAGCTCTCACCTCCCTGGTTCTCCCCGACCCTTTTCCCCTCGCCGCCGATGAGCCCCCTCGCAGGAATCTGGCCGGCCGCCGTGCCAGCGCCACCCAAGGACCCAATTGCATCGTTTGAAATCTTTAAAAGAGTCTGCACGCAAGTTTCCAAGGACCCTCTATAAAGAAAGTTTAAACTTTGAATTCAAAAATAGCGAACTTGTAAAATTCATTTAAAATCGTAGAAAACTCGGAAAAATACAAACTCAACTGTTCTGGAATCTTTAGATGAAAATATACAACTTTTGTTACATGCATTTCATCAGTTGCTTGCTAAATCTTAGTATAAATTAAATGGAAGGTTTAATAGACTTTAAATGTACCCACTGTTGTAGACAAAGTCTAAACCTGAAAATTTAACAGTAGTTTGGTTGCTTGTTTTGTAGGCCAGTGTAAAAATATTAGGACCAGAACCCATCTCTAGCTAAACTTCTTAATAAAACTTGTTTATGGCATGAAGTAATAAAACTAATTTGTAACTGCTGTTATGTTGTGATTCATGTGGAGAAACTTTTTCCGAACTGTTGTATGAAGGCCTAAGTACCACAGAAAAAGTTTAGAATCTTTTTCCTTCCTGTAAGCTAATTATATAATTTTGTGGTAGGAAAAATTGCACTAATTCAAATAATTAGTTTCTGTACTTGGAAAATGTTCAACTTTTTACTGAAGGATATTTTGGAGTAACTCTTGCTGTGTAAAATTTCATGCACAGAAACGCTGTAAAACATCTTGTAAAAATTAATCTTTATTAAACTAGGTGTATCTTGTCATATTTATTATGCTTTGTATCTTGCTTAGTAAAATCTTAAAAATTTACAGTAACACACATATGGATAGATTTGTTTCCCTGTAAAATTTTTGGTGTCAATACTTGAATGGTTTGTTCTGTATAAAAATAACTAGGTTCTAGCAGTGGTGGTGTTTTACCTTTTTCATGATTATTCTGCTATGTGAAAATGTCTGAAATTTTTACAGTGCTTTTGTCTCTACATAATGTGCTCTAAATAAAACTTTCATCACCAGAAGTTACCTAGTCCCGAAGTTGTGTTTAATCCATGTTGTGCTTAGAAAATTAAAATTTCCAATACAACACAATCCCCTCTCTTAACAATTGCTCAAAGAAATCTTAACTAAGTAATTTCCAAACAAAATTGATGTTTCGTGGATCGCAACTTTATCGTGAAGGAAAATAATCGTCTTATACCATCACTATAACTTATACTTCTGCATTCATATAGAATCGACTACTCTCGCCGACGGAACGTACGAGCTGGTGCCCGCGTCCGAGAGTGAGCAGCGTGAAGCTCAAGTAAATCTAACTGAAGCTCTCGAAGACCCGAGCCCAAGTTCGGACGAGCCCCAAACTAGCTTTACCCAAGAAGGCAAGCCCCGGAGCATGAACCCTATTTTTCTAAACTTATGCAACTTATTACTCTACTTTACTTGTGCATTAAGTTTGTAGGAGTTGAATGGAAACTTAGTTGCATGATCCTAGGTACCCATGCTCTGAACCCTAGGTGTAAGGATCGATAGAATGCTATGCTAATAAGACTCCGGTAAAAGTCGAGTGATTTCCTGTCACTCGCGAGAATATAGGAGTTGGATGTTTACTACATGCTGCAATCATAAGGTCGACGGACGGGGCTATGGTACGATGTTTATATTGATGATTGAGGCCCCGTCTGTTTAGTGAAAAATTGCTAAGGCCGCAGTGTGTGGTAGTGGTGGTTAAGTCTTTGAACGTACTAACCACATGCTGAGAATATGATAATCGGTAAGCTTAAGTACCTAATCGGACCGGCAAGTAGACAGCATCCCACCATCTCAACTTCGGTTCCATGCACGCACATGATGGGTGCAGAGCTAGACTCTATAGTCTCGGATGGTGGCCCTGATCCACAACCCAGGACGAAAGGTGAAATATTGCACGTGTGACTCTTCGAGTAACCACGTGACGTGTGTTTAGGTTTCCCTTGCAAGGTTAAGAAATTCGATTCGAATCGTCCGTTTCTCAGGTTATTGAGACTGCTTGACCCTTTTACCACATAGAGTAAGAAGAGGAACAATGACAATGATTAAACTTGTTGGATGAAAAATTAATTCTTTCACCATGTATGATATTGGATAGTTGCTTACCTAGAATGGTTAAAGAAAACTAGAACTTGGAGCTAAAACTTGAAAGTAAGGACCTACTCGTATATGCTTTTCGGCAAAACAAACCCCTCAAGCCAAATGCCTTGCATGTCTAGCAGTCGGCTAGGTATATTCCACTAGTCAGGTAAGCCTTGCTGAGTATTAGTATACTCAGCCTTGCTTGTGGCTTGTTTTCAGGTGAAACTTTCGAGGATATGATTGCTAGTTTGACTTGGCCTTGTACCCTTCCTCCTGGTTGGTCGGTGGAATGGGATACACCCCCGGCTAACGGTGATAATGCTGAGTGATGTCTCGTATGAGCTTCATCGAGACATCCGTATCGTCGAGTAGTTATCGTTATTATTTCCGCTGCATTGAACTCTGAAGAACTCTTTATTTTGAACTCTGAAGTACCTTGTTTTACGAATTTGAACTCCATTGTAATAATAATCTATGATGAACCCTGTGGTGTAAAATTTGTGGAATGTTGTATCCTTTGGGCTCACCTTCGTGTGAGTACATGTATGTGTGGTTTCGATCGGCACAAACCGTGGTTGTATCGGGAGGTTACCCGACAGACCAGTGGATTACTCCATTTGAAGTGCGAGTTAGCCCTGATTGCCCTGGTGGTGATGGTTAGCGCGCTTGAGCCGGATTAATTCATGTGGTTCTGCCACAACTGGCGGCGGGCGTCGGGCGAAGCAGAGGAGAGGGGAGGGGCTGCAAGTGGAATAGAAGAAAAAGGCAGGGGCTGGTTTGCAAATTCAAGTGTTTCTCAAATTTTTGCATTGCAACTCAAAAATCTCTGAACATGAAAGTTGTTCAAAATGAAAAGTTACACAAGTTTTGTTTTAGGACAAAGTTCATTTGAGTTCTAGTTTAGAAATTATTTTAAAAACTCAAAAAGTATGATTTGGAGGGCACATCATTTCCTGGGCAAAAATTTGCATTCTCTCCTAGGCTTCAACTAGACTTTTGTTTATCAAGTCAAAAACGATGTGCATATTCAATTTTGTAGCCATGTTTGCATCTATGTGAAAGTTATTTAATTTGTTTAATTAAAGTACATGTACTTATGCACATATACACAACTATTTTCAATTCAAAGCAAAACCAAATTATAATTCATTTCTTTTAAACTTTTCTTAGTTATTTATGCATCGTGTTAAGCTAATGAGGCTTATTTTGTAATTTAAACACCTGAGGTGTTACAGCCTTCGCCCCTTAAAAAGAATCTCGCCCCGAGATTAGGACAATAAGCTTAGTGTGGACAGTGTGTGTACCTTCGGTAGAGTTGAGAAAACCCGGGAAATTTTGGTTTAGATAGCTTTCAGTTTCCCATGTGGCTTCTTCCTCAGTGTGATGATTCCATTGAATTTTGTACATTTTAATCACTTTCCATCTAGTGCTTCTTTCTTTTTGATCCATGATTTTGATAGGATACTCAACATATGAGAGGTCGGGCTCTACCACTACTTCTTGCTGTTTAATAACCTCGGTAGGGACTCGAACACACTTCTTGACTTGAGACATGTGAAAGATATCATGGATGGCTGCAAGCTGAGGGGGCAGTCGAATTCTATAGGCTACGGGTCCACAGCTCTCGATGATTTCTTAGGGACCAACATAACGGGGAGATAGTTTTTCTTTGACTCCGAATCGTTGTACACCCTTGGTTGGTGCAACTCGAAGGTAGACGTGGTCACCAACTTCAAATTTTAGTGGCTTTCTCCTTCTGTCGAAATAGCTCTTTTGCCTGGATTGTGCGGCTCTAAGGTTTTCTTGTATTACTCTCACTTTTTCTTCTGCCTCGATTACCAAGTCTGGTCCAAATATTTTGCGTTCTCCGGTCTGTGACCAACTCAAAGGAGTTCGACACCTTCGTCCGTATAGGGCCTCAAATGGTGCCATTTTCAAACTCGTTTGATAGCTATTGTTATATGAAAACTCTGCTAGGGGTAGGCATTTGTCCCAATTCTTGCCATAGTGAATGACGCAAGCTCTAAGCATGTCTTCAAGAATTTGGTTCACTCTTTCAGTTTGTCCGTCAGTTTGAGGATGATAGGCTGAGCTTCGAATCAATGTAGTACCAAGAGATGCTTGCAATTGTTCCCAAAAGCGCGCTACAAACTGAACACCACGATCGGAAATAATAGTCTTTGGTACTCCATGTAGGCAAATGATACGATCGAGATAAATCTTGGCATATTTCTTGGTAGTATAGGTGGTGTGTACCGGAAGAAAATGTGTCGTCTTTGTGAGCCTATCAACGATAACCCATATGGAATCATGTCTCTGTGCGGTACTTGGCAATCCAACAATGAAATCCATACTTATGTCTTCCCATTTTCATGAGGGTATAGGCAAAGGTTGAAGTGTACCGGCTACTTTCAAGTGGCTGGCTTTTACTCTCTGACATGTGTCACATTCTGAGACATATTTAGCAATTTCCCTTTTCATTCTAGTCCACCAGAAGTTTTGCCTAAGATCTTGATACATTTTGCTGCTGCCGGGGAGAATAGAAAATTTTGAAAGATGTGCCTCATCAAGAATTTTCTTACGGGGCTCATGATTCTTCGGAACGACTATGCGACTTTCGAACCATAGAACTCCCTTATGGTCCTGGCGGAAACATTTGTATTTCTCTTCTCCTAGAGAGAGTTTTTGTTTGATGATCTTAACTCCTTCATCATGTAGTTGTGCCATGATGATCTGGTCGTGAAGAGTGGGCTCAACTGAGATGTGATTCAGAGTGCCTTGGGAAATCATTTCCAAACTAAGCTTCCTCATTTCTGAACATAATATCTCATTATAGATCTCCACTGATAGGCAATGGCAATGTCTCATTATAGATTTCCACTGATAGGCAATGGCAACGAGCCTTGCGGCTTAGTGCATCCGCGACTACATTGGCCTTGCCGGGGTGATAGTGCACCTCAAGATTATAATCCTTGATTAATTCTAGCCATCTTCTTTGTCTCATATTCAGATTGGCTTGGGTGAAGATATATTTGAGACTCTTGTGATCGGTGTAGATATTACAATGAGTGCCCATGAGATAATGTCTCCATATTTTTAGAGCATGAATGACTACTGCTAACTCGAGATCATGGGTCGGATAATTCTGCTCATGGGGTCGAAGGGCTCATGAAGCATAGGTGATAACTCGATTTTCTTGCATGAGCACACAACCAAGTGTAACACCCAAAAATATAGGAGCTGAAACTTTTAAAAGTATTTTTATAAAAATCATAAATTAAAATTGTGCATGCATCTTTATTTCTTTTCTTCCCCTATTCTTTCTTTCAGCCCAGCCCATTCCTTCTTTTGTCTTTCTTTTCTTTTCCCGCGGCCAACTCCGTGGCCGATTCCCTCACCCGACCATTGCTTCCACCGACAGCTAGGACCCACCTGTCGGCGCCTTCTTCTTCTTTCTTCTTTCCTTACCCAGAGTCCGGAATGACTCCGTGCTGTCGTTTGCGCCCCTCTCTCTTTCTTCTTACCCCGAGACTTGATCGATTCCGCGGCACCGCCTTCCTAATCTCGGCCGATCCGCCCCTATAAAATCCTACCGAAGCCCCGCTTTGCAACCAAAGCCAAGCTCAAATCTTTTCCTCTACGCAACATTGTCGCACGCCGCTGGAAGTTGCACCTCGGAGGAAATCCGCCGTCCCGTGTCGCCGATTCTCCGTCGACTCGCCGTTCCGTAGCTTCTCCACCGTCTTCAACTCCCGCCAGGGCTCCACGAGTTGGTGAGTATCGAGCCGTACTAGATTCCCCTCTCTCTCTTGCTCCGCCGCAAACCAGATTTCTCGCCGGACCCCTGTTTCCGCCCGCCGCCGTGGCCGCCAGTTTACAGCCGCCGCACAGCCAACCCGTGACCACCCTCACCTTCGCCGTACCGCCCACTCACTCCCCGGCATAAACCCAGCTTGAATTGAGCCCCGGAACACCGGATTTGGTGAAGCTCCGGCCGTCCGCCGCCGCGCTCGCTCGCCGCCGATGCCCAGTAAAACTCCGCTTCGCCCGACCCCTTTTCATTCTGTCGAGCCGACCCTTCCTCTGCCGCTCGATCTAGATCTAACGGTCAGAATCGATCTTCACTTTACACGTCCGATTTACCCGACCTTTTCCTGACTCAGCCGATTCGCCCGACCCTTACTCCGCCGATTCGTCCGATCCGCCACCGATTCTGATCCAACGGACCAGATTCACCCGACCCTAGCCGTTCCTAGAACTTTTGCAGAAAGACCCCTAGGTTTTCCAGGAATCAACCCGCAGTCCAGATCAGTAGAAAAGAATTAGAGTTGAGCCCTTTCTCTTTCTGTCCCGATCCCTGACCTTTCCAGAATTAGTACCCGCCGTCCAGGACCTATAGTTTTGCACCCCGACCCTCTGCTTAAGGTTTAATTATGTTTTAGGCCCTGATTTCTTCAATTTAACCCCTAGAAGTCCAGTTTCTTCGCAGATAAGACCCTGGAGCCTTGTTTTAGCTCTGTTCCGACCCGTTCTCGTTGCGTTAAGTCTTCTAAAGCCTAAGCTACCGTTTAGCCGTGTCGTTGTGCCTTAGTTCCTGTTTTTAAATTAAATTTAATTTGATTAAAGTTCTCTCACCTAGTTTTCTAATTAAAATCCACCTAGGTCTTTACCTCCGGTTTTTCATAACTAGTGTCAATTCAATTAATACCAACTCAAATGTGTTCTAAATATAATTTGTTTAGTTGAACACCAAATATAAAGTTATGCGTTTAGATGCTCTCAGAAGTTTTCTTTCTAATTAATTGTTAATTAGTGTAATTTGTACATAGACAATCATAAATAAAATATGACTAAGTTCTACTCCGCTTTTATAAATAAAAATATAATATTAGTTAATTACAATCAAGGATATTTTGTTTTGAATATCTTTTACAATTGTTTTCCAAATAAAATAAATAAAACTTATAGTTCTTTTGTTTCTTTTATAGTACCAATCTCCGATAACTGTGTCTTTTCAACCCTAGCTCCGATTCTCGCGTTTCTTGCGCTCTTATAACCGTAGCAGCGAGCCCTATCCTTTAGCACGTTCTTTAAAAAAAACTTTTGTTTTGTGATTGGTGTATTGTTCTTAGCTGTACTTGTTTGTTATTTTGTATGTTTGTGCTAGTTGTTTGCTTCGAGTAGAATGATCGCTGACGAAGCTTGAAGATCAAGGTTTTCAAGTAAACAAGAGCTGAAGAGCAATAAGAGTAGCTTTTCGTTGGAAAAAGGCAAGTGACCCTAACCATCCTCCTATCTGTGCTTATTTACAAGAATACCATGTATTAATTGGAACATGGAGAACCACCCAGGAAAACAGTACAACCATAAGGACCATATGGCTCTGGTCTTGGCTAATTAATTAGAGACTCTAGTTTGAAGCAGTCTTACCGAAAGGGCAAGGAGGGGGTCGGTGATAGGGGTCATAGCCCGGTCCTCTTGGGGTAGCAGCCTTCGCTAAGGTGCTGACCATTAGGGAGGTTTATGGACCACGCCGCTACCGAAACTCTAGCGGACTACTTCTTATTAGGGAATCTTTGTAAAGGCCTCGTAGCGTCCCTATGCAATCACACCTCGGAAGTGTGGTATTGTGCCTAGCTAGCACAGCATGGTTGGGGTGCAAAGTTCTTTTGAACTTTTACGCGACTCGTGGTGAAAGTGTACAACCTCTGCAGAGTGTCTAAAAACTGATATATCAGCCGTGCTCACGGTCAAGAGCGGCCTGGACCCTCACATGATTAATAAACTTAAAGATGGATATAAATCGTTACTCTGGTTATTTCTTGTGGCCTTGCTGAGTACCAACCATAAGTGTACTCACCCTTGCCAACTGCTGCTCAGAAGAAAAAGGTGTGAAGTCTACTGAAGATGATGAAGAGTTCTAGGCGTACGCAACCCCCAGTCGTCTGCCTGTGAAGTTTGGAGCCTTCGTTTCCATTATAAGCGCATATCTTTGATGGTCTTGTAAGTCTTTATTTATATTTCTTTATGTGATACTGTTGTTGTTATTCACTAATGATGTCACTATATGTATGGTACTTGATCCTGGCATACATATAGTCATGCATTCGGTTTTATCCTTAAACCGGATGTGTCAGAAGTGGTATCAGAGCTGTATCGACTGTAGAACGTAAGCCTAGATAGCAATGGTCGCTCCTTGAGGTTTATTTTATTATACAACTTATTCCTGTCTTACCCTTGACCTTCCCGATAAATATTCTCGCTCCTTGACCATTTTCTTTTCTCAACCCGCCTTGATAACTCACCTTTCTCACCTGACCTTATTTTTCATTTGCACATCCTTGTTTTGCAAATGTAAAACCCCCATCCTTATCTATTGACTTACTCTTTCCTTGATAACTTACTTTGATACTCGACCCCCCTTGACAATTACATTTTCTAGTTTTTGCTAAACCCTCAACCATCATCTATTTCCTCTCTCCTGGATGACTTCTTGCTCTTAATCATACATCTCATTTGATGAATGATTTTCCTATCTCTTGCACCGGACCTCCTTTTGATTAGTTGGTGATATTGTTTACCCCTACTCCTTAATATTTTCTTATTCCTATATATCTTTTCAAACGTATCCCCTCCTTGATTTTATCTATCCTCGACATTGTACCTCCAACCCCCTTGCATCTTAAGCATGACCATTTTGGATTCTTTCCGTTGCCTTTTCATTCCAAGATGACCTTCTACTCTCCTTT